>CM073580.1:53280957-54480957 GCA_037074715.1 Magnolia kwangsiensis
TAAATCTTCTAAAAGCATTTCTCATAAAAATAATAATTCTGATTTAGAAACTTCTGAAGATGATATGACCCTTTTAGTTAAAAAGTTTTATAAGATCTTCAAAAGTAAAAAGAGGGTTGATGTTCAAAAACCTATTGAAAAGAAAATATCAAGATCTAAAAATTGGAAATCTTTAAAAGACAGGCAATGCTATAACTGCCATGAATATGGGAATTAGTAAACAAATGTCCCATAAAGGACAAACCTAAAAAGAAAGGTATATTGGCTATATGGGATGAATCTTCCTCCTCTGAAGCCTCTTCTTAGTTAGAAGATTCTAACATGTCTGATTAATCTTTAAAAGCCTCTTATTTGCTTTAGATGGGTAGTTATTAATTATACTTACTCTCTTATTATCTTCCTTTATCATTATTTGCTTCCTTTGTCATGTTGTGACAAAAAGGGTGAGAACATTGTTAAATGATACGAGGATAATGATCACATGATGATGAAATGTGGCTAGCTAATATTTTTTTGCAGAGAGTAGTGGATTAAGGGGGAGAGTTGATTATTGTTGATTATGGATCATATCATAATATACTTGTAGAATGTGTTGCTTGAATATCTATTGCATATTGCAATTTTGGTTTTGTCACAAATTTAACAAAGGGGGAGATTGAAAGTGCTATATTGATAAACCCTAAGTATTGTCAAATTTTTGTGTGCCAAACGAATTTAAGTTTGTATCTTGATTTGTACCAAACTTGTGCATCTGTTCACATGGAATCTTCTACGTTCGTTCTATTTGTACTGAATTTATCTTACCGATATCTACAACGAACTTACCAAGATCTTTAAACTGAAAGAAAGTAAAGACTTAGTTTTCAAGAACACTGCAGTTCAAGATCTAGAACCAGAAAGTCCAAGAACTCAAGACCTAGCTGAAGATTATGTTTGGTATGTCGAGTTCAAGCTTTGAAGATTACAAAAATTTTAAGTTGCTGAAGTGATCGATTGTTTGATGGTTCATATGTTCTATCTCACAAGTAAGGTATGATTGACCTAGATTGACCTTAGATCATGATTAGATCATTTCATTTTTTCAGTCAATCATTTTGATCATTTCATAAGTGTAAAATTTTATTCTTTCAACAAGCCCTACCACTGGATCGACCAGTCCTAGTATTTCCTCAACCAGTCCAGGATTTGTTATGAATTTTCAGAAATTTTTTGTTGGTCTATGACTAGTCCTGGAAACTACTCGTCCAGTCGTGTGAATAGTGCTCAACCAGTCGTGCAGTGCTCGACTCATTTTCCAGCGTGTAATCTGCACTCACACGACTAGTCGTGTGGTGTCCACGACTAGTCGAGCAGGCCACTCGACCAGTCGTGGGACCCATAAGGCCAGTCGTACAATTGAAAAATTTTATTACGCTAGAATTTTTTTTTAAATCTATTTAGATAAGGCCAGTCGTAGTTAACCAAAGGCCAGTCGTGTGAACTGATTTTTCACCTATAAATAGTGATCGAATTTCAGAGTTTTCTATTCAATTCTTATCATTCTTTAGCAATCACTCTGATTTTATTTTGAGTACATTCTAAGCTATTTTGTGCATATTTAAGATTCTTTAAAGTAGCTCTTATAATTTAATTTTGAATCTCTATTCCATTCTTATATTAAAAAAGGGATATTTGATTTACCCTTTCATGAGATCAAAATCAATACAAAGCCCTTTCTGATTTAATTAAAAATCATCTAGTTGGTTCTACTGGGTTTCTTTAGAATCTTCATACAGATAAGTATTTTACTTTTTCTGTAATTCAATTCTTTTTGTTTAGTTTGTGAGATTGTTTCACAAAATCTCTATTTGTGGTTTGTCTGAGGTGATCCAGAAAACTCAGAGTGTGGGGTTTTTGAATTGTATAAGCCCACTTGAAAGACACAATTGTGAAGGTTTTAGGTGAACCTTGAAAAACCTATTTTGGATTAGTGAACGCTAATATCCTGAGGGAGTGGATATTAGGAGTGGAGTGGTTGTGTGGCTGTTGTTTAACAGTTGGTGTACACACAAGTGAACCACTATAATTCTTTGTGTTTCGGGGATGTGTGGTTGATTTCTTTATCTTTTATAGTTTAAGATTGTGGGATGTATTTGTGGATGTGAATGTTATAATCTTTACATTTCAGCATTGTGTGGTGAATGTTGTAATAGATTAGTTTCTATTTCCTTCATATCCTCTTGAGTTTGAGTTTTTGATACTCACTCACGTTTCAGTAAGGTTGTCCTACTATGAACCATTAGTTTTTAGTGTTAGGTTGTCCTTAGAACTAAGTTTGTATAAACCTCTCAATACTTGATTTTTAAGGTTGTTATTTCCTTTGGTTATTTACAATTTATTTGGCTATCTTATTATTTTTATTCCTCTTATTACTTTTATTTGGCATAGTCCTATCCACCCCCCCCTCCTCTAAGACATTTTACTCAGCCTTTTCAAAGACCTCGGGAGGCTCTGAAGGTTCGGTATGACCAAGTCCGCTACCGGTGAGTCATGACTCGTAGGCTATGATCCTTATTCAATAATTCACGTTGGCGAAACAACCGAGCTATGCGTACATCTGAGTCTGAGGTAAATTATTTGACTGACTCCGAATTCTAGTACTCGGCCTCGAGTCTGGATAAGACGAGGCTGAACCCGGGTGAGGACACTTCGAATGCTGACCCGAAAGACTAACGTAAATACAGACGTGACTGAAGATCTCGCCTAGGGATACACGCCCTTAAGACATGATACGCTACATGACCCGAAGATTACGAAGATTGCGGATAGTATCTCCATGATTACAACATCCGCATGATTGAGTAAATCATGCTGAGATTAACGGACGTGTCCTCTCTACCCACAGGTATAAATACCAGGGGACCTTATCACAAAAGGTATGCAATATCTCGCACCCTCTCTCTACATAAACAACTTAGACATAAATTCCCTAGCCTGACTCGTGCAACAGACGGTACCCTGTTTAAGCCAGGGTCTCCAGGATCAGGGTTTGCTCGAGGGTCGCAACATTGAGTGGAGGGTGGTCTAGATTTTGACCTCAACAACTTCCATTGCTTTGTGGTATCATGTCCAAATTCCCACGAATGAAGCATCGGAGTCTGAGATCCCTTTCGGTAATGCAAATTTAAATATGATGTAACTTGATTTACGGCCTGAGTAGCGAGGTGATCAGGAAGGTGTTCCTGAAAGGAGATGTCAACATGGATGACATCTTTGTTGACCTGGAAGAATCAGATGGTACCAATGACTCCGACTTCCAGCCTTCACAATTTTTAGAGAGGTTGGAGAGTTTAGAGAAGAAGGTGGACAACTTGCATGTTTCTCAGAAAGCATTACTTCAGACTCAGAAACAACAAATGAAGTATATGAAAAAAAAATACTTTCATCATTTTAGTTGGAGTCTAAAAATTAATGATCCTGATATGCTTGCACCGTCCTCTTCTAGCTCTGAATGAGAAAAATTCTTTTAAACAAACTATGGTCTATAATAACTTCTAAATTATTTTAACTCTTGCTTCTCATGCATTTGGATACTATGGATATTTTTCAATGCATCTTTATTCTCTTGTTTATTGCACCTATCCTTGATTATATTTTATAATACTTCCTTGTTATTTCTTCATTTGTCAACTTCTGGCAAAAAGGGGGAGAAATATATATTTATGAATATGATCATCATGAACACATCTCTCTCACACTCTTACTTATGAGCACACATGTTTACATTTTACATCTGCATGCACACTCTATAGAATTATATTTTTATAGATGTGACTAAGTGCTCAGGGGGGGAGTTTATGCATGATCTTAGGGGGAGTAACAAGATTCAAGTTATCCCTTGTGATACTGAAATGTTATGTATATGATGTGTTATTGATATGTTGTAATATGTTGTGATGAGTTGTATTATTGAATTTTGTAGTGATTTTGACAAAGGGGGAGATCGTAAGTGCTTATATTCAAGCACATTATAATTTGTCAAATTTCATAGTTATGTTAGGATCGCAAGCTCTACTAAAGAATAGTTATCAACTTGATCAAGAATCTGAAAAGAATACTTAACATCTCAAGACAAGATCATTCATGGTTCGAAGCTCATAACACTTCGTATGAGTCAATCTTCAGGTGATACAAACCTAGATTGACCATAGATTAGGTGTATTTCACACATGTATAATGAAAATTATATTTTATGTTAAATACTCTCAAGTTAGATCAACCCAAAATTTGGTTCGACCAACCCTACAATATTTGGGTGAATAGACAGATCTGAAAAAGATTCTTCATGGCCTGTTTCACCAGCAAAACATGACCTTCGGCCAGCCCGAGGTGGGTTCGATCAAGTTTCTAGCAATGACACATATTTGGATTTTAGGAAAATTGGGGAGGCCGAACCACTTGGTCGGCCAGCCAAACCTGATGTTTGGCTAGCCGAACTTGGGTTTTGTCCAACCAAATTTTTGAACGATCTTATCTCACAAAATCCAACTTCCTTTAGAATGTAATCTGTGGAATCCAACTAGCAAAACCAATCCTTATGCTAGCCGAACTTCTAGAATCTTTAGCTATAAATAGAGGCTCTTTCTTACTCTTAAAACCATAAAAAATTATAAATCTATACCGTGCTATAAAGAGAAAAAGTCCAAGCCTCCTTAAGCTAATTGTACTATAAAATTTATATTTGTTTTAGAAAATTCTATTCTCTCAAGTTAGTTTAAATCATTTTCATAGAGTAATCAATACTCTACTTGAGAAATACATAATCAAATTTGTAGCATGATAAGGGTCGAATATTTCATATCAGACCCCGTTTATTGCCTGATTATACGTACATGATAATGCTTATGGAATACTTTAATTGTATTTTTGTTGCAATGTGTAATCAAGAGCGTTGACTTTAAAAGAGTACTAAAAGTGTGGATTTGACGCTCCAAAGTCAAGAGAGCAAGGGACGCACTCCAAAGGACTAAGATTGAAGAATTTACTTGCCGGGAATCCGAGGAAATCAAGCCATTCACATTGAAAAGGCTCGAAATTGTTCCAGAATGCAAGATCACATGGTTCTCGTCATCCGATCAGTTTGAAACTTCATACATGTGATGAGGGCTATAAATTAACCGTACAAATTAAATTTCAACCATTGAAGATCTTGAAAAGTGGCCCAACGGACAGATCAACCCATTAATCTTCAATTTGGGGCCCACCTGATATCTGGAACTGCCTCAACTTTGGTTTGGATAGTTAAATTAGTTTGAGAAAAGGGATGGACAGATTGGATTTCTGAAACACATTGCAATGGGGCCTGTATGCATGATGTGTATATTACACATGTACATGCATGCAATGGGCACCGCCAACACATACGCAGTCAGCAGGCGTTGACCCACGCCTGGCCACCTCCCAAAAAAGAAATGGCACTTGCCATTTTCAGCCAACAAAGCATGTATGCAATCCAATTTTTACAGATGACTGTGGGCCCCACAAATGCCCGGTACGGCAAATCTGATCCGTCCACCGTGAAGAGGGGCACGCATACTACAAACCCATGTTGATATTTTGTGCTCGTGCATGTACACGTGTGCGATACAAGGACCACAAGTGGACTGCCCTGCAACGTTTAAAATTGATCCTTCTGTGATATCTTCTCTAGGCCGCGTCAATGGACATTCAAAACCACCCATTCTTGACTGAAATTTCATTCTGAATGCAATGGACGAGGTGGATTTCCTTGAAAATACCTCTGTGGGGCCCACTGACCACAACAACAAAAGGATGCGAAAGGTTTCGCACATCCGTGAAAACTGACTTTTCCAGCCGGTTGTGGCCTACCATCTTTGGTCTTATGATAGATCTGAACCGTCTATCAAGTAGAGGACCCAAAAAAGTCTTAAGAGACGGTGTTTTTTAGAAATTGAGCAAGAAAAGTGGTGATTTTCGAGGCACCGAACTTGGGTGCGAAAAAGGTTTCGCTGCGCATGTGATAGCTTTCCAAATCTGATTCAAATTTGATTTTCACCACTCTAGCAGCTATATAAGGAGGTTTTGTACGTGAGGAGGAGGATCCAGACCTTGGGAAGATCTAGAAAGAGAAGAGAGAGAGAGAGAGAGAGAGAGAGGAAGGAAGAAGAGAGATGTTCTTACTCTTTAAATTTTATTTTTCCTTCATTATAATTGATTTTATGGATTGCTAAACTCTTAGCTAGGGCTGAGATCAAGCCCCTAATTTGAATAACTTTTATTTATGTTGATATCTTCTAATTCAATTGAATTGTTTCTTTTTCTAGTGTGCTTAACTGTAATTTTCATGCTTCTCCATTCTTTGAGCTCGACTAGAGTCTAGATATGGATGTTGTTTGGAATCTTAACCAGGTGCTTATGTCTGACCATGAACAAGTTTCCTATAGAGGAAGAAACAGGATTTACATCTCTTCATGCCTGACCATGAATGGAAAGATGTGATCCATATGCTTTAAGAGATTATACATTTTATGTGCTCGGCCAAGGACATAGAGTGTGCTTTGTTTATTTTGATATCAATCTGAATTAGGGTGAATCAATAGGTAAAAAAAGGGTTAGGATAATTAGGGGTGGATTCGAAAGTCCTAGTCTTCTCTTCGATTAAATTTTTCTCATTATTCTCAGTTATTTTTCATAGATTTATGCTAGTTTACTTAATAGTTTGTTAAACCATTCGTTGGATTAGTTAAGAAGAGTCTTAAATTTCACATTTCGACAACCAGTCCTTGTGGGAACGATCTCGTAATATATACCATATCTACATCTGATTCGTATACTTGTGAGTTAAAATCATTTAAATCAGATTGGTTTAAAGTAAAACATCAGGTTTTTGGCGCCATTGCCGGGGACTGTTTCGGTTAAAATTGGATTTAGGATTCTCTCTTATCATAATTCATAGTTTTAGGATTTTACTAACTTTAGGTTAAAGTTTTTTTTATTGTATTTTAGAAACTAACATATTTCCTGTTTTGTAAGGTCCTGACTTGAACTTCTAATTTGGTAATCTCTTTTTAAATTCTCTACTTTTTCTAATTTCTATTTTTAGAATTAGGATTTTATTTTTTAAAAATTTTCTAAGTCTAGGCTTTCTTTTTAGAAATTTTCTATTTTCTAATTTTAGATTTAGATTCTTCTTTTTTAGTAACTTTCTAATTCTAGAATTTTCTTCCTTTTTAGAAACTAACTGTTCTTAGTTGTTCTTTAGAAAATTTCTAATTTTAGATTTTCTATTTTTTAGAAACTAACTTGTTTTATTTTCTTTTGCAGGATTCTAACACAGATCTCCAAATTGGTAACTTCTTTCTAATTATCTCTCTTCCTATTTCTAGATTGGTGTAGGATTTTTTCTTTAGAATTAGATTCAGAGTTAGGGTTTCACCATGTATATGCATGGGTGGGAATGTCAGTATGCTGAGAAGAATAACATATATTTGGATGATGATTATGATAGAAATCCACTAATGTCTCAAAACTTTTCTGAAACTATCATCGAGAACCAACTGGAATCTAATGATCCACTGGTTAAGAAGTCCTTACTCGATCATATGCGGGAGAATAATTACACCCCATGGATGAATAAGACAGTGCGTGAGTGTTGGGATTATCATAACTATAGGCGTGAGGACTATTATCAACCATCAGATTCTCCCACCTATGATCCGTATGACTATAATCAGTGGAAACATCAAACTTGGGGAAATGAACTAATAACATGTTATAATGATTATTCTCTTGGATTCCCTACTTCTGAATATCCACCAGAAACGATCCAAGAGGAGTCATCTCCGAGTTACACAGCCTATGACTTGATGAAATTATTAGATGCACTTGAATCATGCATTGATAGGCTAATGGAGACTAATTTATCTCGACCACAACTCGTTGATTATTCCTTTGGATTCCCTACTTATGATGCACTGATGGAAGCTAGTTCATCTCAGCCACAACCCAATCTAGAAATACAATGTGAGGAAGGTGATCCTCACTCACTTTAAAACACTCTGGAATTTAGGATGAAGAGTTGAATTATGTTAATGAGCATATGATTCAATTTTCAGATGAATCGATCTCGATGATGGTTCAAAGAAATGGTGAAGAGACATGGGTGTCTTTCGAATACAATGATGATAACACATTTCACTCACATGAGACACTCGAGTTTAATGATGATGAAGAGGTCAACTTATTTGAACCTCCACCCAATTTAGGAATAGAATGCGAGGAACGCAATCCCATCCCAAGTGTGCATTACAGTGAATTAGACGATGATATGTATTGGGATGATGATCATGAATGTTCAGCTCAAATTACCCTGGAATCAATCTCCAGTATGGTCCAGTTCAGTGATCAAGAAGTACACGAAGTAGTTGGTCAAAATGAGCCACTCCTCTCATCTAACATGTCTGATTTAAAAGTGAAAGATGAGCCCATTACAACCGACCCTTCTAGCTCTCGTGAAACATGTTTGGGCCACTCCCCTGAATTGAATGATGATATAATTCAAAAAATAAACGAACCACATGATATGACTCTGGAAGTTGAAACCACCCAGTTGAGGCTACCATCTGAGTCATACACTTTTGACGATTCAATACCTCTTTTGAGTAGTATCAATAAGCAGAGTCCTCACATCAATAGTTCGTTTCTTGATCATCAAAATGTTTGTGTAAGGTTGGAGCAAGAGAGTGTACTTCCATCCACTTTCAAAGACGATGGATTCCTTGGGCAAATCATCACAATATCCAATGTGAAAAATAAATCATGCTTAGCTGAACGTCCCAACTCTTTAGATGATTGCTTAGCGTATTTTACAGATTCAAATGATCCCCTGTTACAAGAAATAGTGAATGCCTTGTAAAATAATACCTCAGTAGTTGTCATGAATCGAGAGAACCCGTATTCTAAAGTACCTCCTTCCCCGGATCCTGAATGTTTACCATTAAATGTGGAAGAGTTGAAAATTGAACTACAAAGTGAAACATCGATGTTTGTTGAGACTACACCACCTACTACAATTTTTTCTAAATTTCATTTACGAGTAGTCTCTGATTCACCATGGGATACTAACGTTGAAACTTTTTCTGTCACAAGTGAATCATATATATTCTAGATACCTCAAGTAATTCAATGGAAAATTTCTTATGAGGTACATAAGTCTCTCTGAAAAGTCATACTCCAGGGCACCCAAGCCTATTACAAAAAGGGCTTTTGGATAATCCTGTTGAGGAACTTACTAAGAAACTTATCAAGATATTGGTCGGAAGAGGAACCTTGCAGCATGATCGAGTAGTTTTTTCCTGCTTTCATAGGACCAGGGTAATTTATTTTATGCTGTTTTAGGATAGATGGTAAACTTAGCACTCCTGGGAGGCAATCCAACTTTTCTTTTTAGTTATTTATTTTATAATTAGTTAGTTCAATGTTTGTGGGTAACATTGCTGCAAACCCTCACGAGACTATAACTCGTCCACTAGGACAACCTAGGGGTTTAAAGGCTTGTTGCATACGCTAAATGCAATCGAGAGCACCTGCGAAAGTGGTATAGGTCGGATTTTTTTTTGTAATTTTTTTTATTATTTTTCTTTTATTGATTTCTCTCTTGTGCTGACTCACGTTTACGTTGATATTTGTTTGGGAAAGCCTCTTAATTCTATCATTCAGGTATTATATTTCCATCACTCCTCTTTTATTTTCGTTGTCCCATGTGCATTGCCTGCTTTTTTCTTTTACATTGAGGACAATGTCAATGTTAAGTTGGGGGTGGGAGATTAGGTTACCTAATTAGTATTTTCTTGATCTTGAGTAAAATTGTGAAAAATTTTAATTTTTAAATTTTTCTGGACTTTCTTGTGATTTTGAAGTGATTTTGAAGGATAGTCGTGATTTTAAAATTACAAGATACAGAATTTTAGTACTTTATTACTCTTGGATTTAGCCATCTGTTACATTTTTACAGTTAAGTTTGAATTGTTAACCCGTGATTAAAAGCTTTAAACATTGATTGAGTCATGATTTTGCATATCATATCTTGCTTACACATTAAGGTTCTGATTCGATAATTGAATGATTAACTTGGTAATCACTAAGCATAAAAGGAACCAACTTGAAAAAAAAAATGTGTTCAGTAAAAAGAATTGAAAGGGTGAGTCAAAAGAATTGAAAGGGTGAGTCACATAATCTTCACCATAGGTTTGCTCCCTATAGGTGTAGATTCGATCCTCTATGGTTGGCATTTAAAAAAAAATAATTAGGTGACAAGTTTTCACTATAGGTTTACTCCCTATGGGTGATGATTTGATTCCCCTACTTGGCATTACTGTTCAAGAAAATTAAAGGCTGGTAGTCTAAAAAGTTAATCTATAACACTAGTGTTAGTTTTAGGTTTCGTTGTCATGAATTTTGTTACCAATGATAACATGAATTGATAATTGGATCTCTTAATGATTGTGAGCCGAGATTACCCTATACACTCATGGAACTCGATGTTTAGAATGTTCTAATTGATGGATTAATATTGCGAACTTAATTATGAAGTTTACCATCAATTTGATTCCAGGAGAGAATTCTACCTACCATTCATAATCATAGAATTTTCGCATCTCAACTATTTGATCACAAGTCACTTGGGAATTGCTCTTTTATTTTTGAAATTATTTTACGCATGTTTTACTCGGGACTAGCAAAATGCTGGTTGGGGGTTGTGATGAGGGTCGAATATTGCATATCAGACCCCGTTTATTGCCTAATTATATATACATGATAATGCTTAATAGAATACTTTAATTGTATTTTTGTTGCAATGTGTAATCAGGAGTGTTGACTTAAAAAGAGCACTAAAAGCATGGATTTGACGCTCCGAAGTCACCAGAGCAAGGGACGCACTCCAGAGGACCAAGATTGAAGAATTTACAAATCGAGGATCCAAGGAAATCAAGCTATTCACGTTAAAAAGGCTCGAAATTGGTCTAGAATGCAAGATCACATGGTTCCCGTCATCCGATCAGTTCGAAACTTCATACATGTGATGAGGGCCATAAATTAATTGCACAAATTAAATTTCAACCATTGAAGATCTTGAAAAGTGGCCCAACGGACATATCAGCCCATTAATCTTCAATTTGGGGCCCACCTGATATCTGGAACTGCCTCAAATTTGGTTTGGACGGTTAAATTAGTTTGAGAAAAGGGATGGACAGATTGGATTTCCGAAACACATTGCAATGGGGCCAGTATGCATGATGTGTACATTACACATGTACATGCATGCGATGTGCACTGCCAACACATAAGCGGTCAGCAGGCGCTGACCCGTGCCTGGCCGCTTTCCAAAAAAGAAACGGCACTTGTTGTTTTCAGCCAGCGAAACACGTACGCAATCCGATTTTTACGGATGACTATGGGCCCCACAAATGCCCCGTATGGCCGATCTGATCCATCCACCGTGAAGAGGGACACGCATGCTACAAACCCATGCTGATATTTTGTGCTCATGCGTGCACATGTGTGTGATACTAGGACCATAAGTGGACTGCCATGCAACGTTCAAAACTGATCCTTCTGTGATATCTTCTATGGACTGCATCAATGGACATTCAAAACCACCCATTCTTGACTGAAATTTCATTCTGAATGCAATGGACGGGGTGGATTTCCTCAAAAATACCTTTGTGGGGCCCACCGATCACAACAGTGAAAGGGTGCGAAAGGTTTAGCACATACGCAAAAAATTGACTTTTTCAGGCGGTTGTGGCCTACCATATTTGATCATATGACAGATCTGAACCGTCTATCATGTAGAGGACACAAAAAAGTCCTAAAAGATTATTTTTTTTTGGAAATTGAGTGAGAAAAGTGGTGATTTTTGAGGCACCGAACTTGGCTGTGAAAAAGCTTTTGCTGCGCATGTGATAACTTTTCAAATCCTATTCAAATCTGATTTTCACCACTCCAGTAGCTATATAAAGAGGTTTTGGACATGAGGGGGAGGATCCAGACCTTAGGAAGATCTAGAAAGAGAAGAAAGAGAAGAGAGAGAGAGAGAGAGAGGAAGAAGAGAGATGTTTTTACTGTTTAAATTTTATTTTTCCTTCATTATAATTGATTTTATGGATTGCTAAACTCTTATCTAGGGCTGAGATGAATCCCCTAATTTGAATAACTTTTGTTTATGTTGAATTCTTCTAATTCAATTGATTTGTTTCTTTTTCTAATGTGCTTAACTGTAATTTTCATGCTTCTCCATTCTTTGAGCTCGACCAAAGTCTAGATATGGATGTTGTTTGGAATCTTAACTAGGTTCTTGTGTCTGACCATAAACAAGTTTTCTATAGAGGAAGAAACAGGATTTACATCTCTTCATGCCTGACCATCGATGGAAAGATGTGATCCATATGCTTTAAGAGATTATACATTCTGTGTGCCCGGCCAAGGACATAGAGTGTTCTTTATTTATTTTGATATCAATCTGAATTAGGGTGAATCGATAGGTAAAACAAGAGTTAGGATAATTAGGGATGGATTCGACAGTCCTAGTCTTCTCTTCGATTGAATTTTGCTCATTGTTCTTAGTTATTTTTCATACATTTATGCTAGTTTACTTAATAGTTTGTTAAACCATTCGTTGGATTAGTTAAGAAGAGTCTTAAATTTTATATTGTGACAACCAATCCTCGTGGGAATGATCTCATAATACGTACCATATCTATATCTGATTCATATACTTGCGAGTTAAAATCATTTAAATCAGATTGGTTTAAAGTAAAACATCACAGCATTAGGGTATCATTTATTTTATTAAAAATATATTCGATCCCTTTATTTCTTTTTGGGTTAAACTCATACAAAGACTTCATCTACATCCCAAGAAGAATATCGCTGCATTCAAGATATAGTTACGATTTCGACTCGCCAATCGAAGATAAGTACTATATTTATATTTATGTCAATTTGAGTTTTTCTGAGATAACCTGAAAATCTCAGCAGTTTTATTTGTGGTGATCCCATGAAAATCACAAAGTAAGTTTAATTATGATAGCCCGTGAAAATCGTAATAACTGTATTAGGTTGTTAAGGTGAAACCGGGAAAACCTTGAAATAGTGAAAGTGAAAATAGTGAGTGTAGTAATTTTGAGATTGGAGTAGGTTGCGTTTAGGTATAGAACCACTATAATTCTTTCATGCATTGTGGTGATTAATTTTTATTATTTATGAATATATTGTACTTCATTTATTCTTGTGATAGTTTGATATTTTGATTTCAAAGACGTCTTGAAATGAGGTTGTCCTACCTAAATTCTTTAGGTGAAGGTTGTCCTACGAACTATTTGATATCAAGAATTCAATACTTTATGCAATTGAGTTTATTTAATTTATTATTCCCCATTGAATCGAAATATTTGACATAGTTCTTTTCACCATCTGTAGTTTGTCCTTTCGCTAATGGTGAAAGGTACGCACAAGCTTACACTCTAAAACCTTACGTTCCACTAAACCTAGCTTGTCTGTCTGACTTTGGCATCGGAGGGTTCGCTACAGTAGCAAGGGTCTCCATCTTTGTCTCATCTTGTAGGTCCCGAGTGATCTAAGGAGGATGACCAGATTTCTGCCTCAACACCTATGACCAACTTTACACCCATAGCTTGAACATTCTTAAAAAACTTGGTCAGACAAATGAAGAGAATAAAAGGTTGAATAGAGAACTAGATGAAGCCTTAGCTGTAAATGAACGTTTGACTAATGACATATAAGACTACTATGTTGACAATGCCAAACTTGAAAGAGAAGTTATAGATGATGGATTTAAGATACAAAATTAACTAAAAAAATTGAACATCTAGAATATGAAATTAATAAAATGAAAGCGGAAAATCAAAAATTGAAACTAGATGTAGAAACATCGAAACATCAAGCTGAACTTAGTCATAGTTTTTCGGAAGTGATGAAAAATTAGAAAGACTTTTGGGTTTGGGCAGAAAAACTAGGGATAAGAGGGGATTAGGGTATGAAAGTAGCAAGGCCCTTCTCTTCCACCACCTGTGACTAAGAAATCAATGGCCTAAGGAAGCCAAGAAAAAATTTCTCCCATTGTCATTCATGTGGACATGTGGGACAACTAAAATTTAAATGTCTAACATTTAGACAGTCCCACTCTACATCCGGTGCAAAATATATAGGGAAATTCAAACCAACCGGAAGAATATTACAAAGAGAGAGGACTCCTAAGAAAAAAAAAACTAATTGAAAGGAGTTCCCTACTCCCCACAAATTGACCATAAGAATGGGGGAGCTATTATAGAAAGTCACCCAACTGAATCAGAAGGCTAAAGAAATGATGAATCAGGTAAATCTAGAGAATAGTCAGTTAGTCCCCACATCCAAATCCCCTAGGAACAATTAGGTACCTAAAGAAGAATCCATAAAGAATTCTGCATCTCCAAAGAAGGTTTTGTCCAAGTAGGTAGTAAAGAACAAAGAAAACTTCCTTATAATCCATAAAACTCTTAAAAGAAGGCAACAATGCTAAATGGTACCTAGATAGTGGTGGCTTAAGGCACGTGACATATGATATGCACTTCTGTAGTTATGCCAAATTTGATGGTGTAAGTGCTATATTGTAAAGCAAGCACACCATTGTTTGTTAAATTTCGTTTAGACAAAACAACTTGAGTTATAGTCCGTCTAATGTGGATCACAATGGAAGTTCAAGTTTCAAGTCTCATGTTCATCATCTACTATGGAGACCAAGCTTAAAATACAAGTTATGAAGTTGAAAAGTTCAAGCTAAAGTTCAAGATAGAATGAATTCAAGTTCTACTACACTTCAAGTAGAAAATCAAGCTCCACCTTCAATATACTTCAAGTTGAAGATCTACTATGCTCTATTGAAGATTTAAGAAGAAGGACAGGCGTTAATCTTCAATGTCTAGTTTTCTCAAGTATAATTGACCCTAGAAAGTCCTTAGACTAAGGTGCTTTCATATGATAAACTTATATGGGTTTTTATACTTTAGTTAGGCTTTAGTTCGACTAGTCTAAGCCTTGGATCGACTAGTAAGATATTCTTCGACTAATCCAAGTTTGAAATCGAAAAATGGATATTTCTAGTGGTTTCTCGACCAGTCGAAGAGGGACCTTCGACCAGTCAAGGGTTGCTCAACTTGAAGCCTAGTGAATATTTTTTAACACCCTTGACCCATCGAAGCCCGTGCTTGACCAGTCGAAGAACTGTTTTATCTGATCGCGCCCAAAATTTGAAATTTGGTTAGATCTTAAACGAGTCAAAAGTGACCTTAGACGAGTCGAAGCAAAACTTTTCAACATATAAATAAGGGCCTTCTCTCAATTAAAAATTACTCATCCGAGCTAAGAAAAGCCTTCACTTAGAAAGAGAGAAGTGCTTACTATCTTCAGGCTATTACACGGTATTTTAATATTTTGTTTATATAGCTTTTATTTTGATTCCTTAATCTCTTTTTATGAATTTTACTTTTTAAAAGAGAGTAATCACTCTTCTTTAAGATCTTAAGGAATTCAAAAAGTAGCCCTTAATTTGAATTAATTTACAATCAATCTAGAAGCTAAAACCTTTATTTGTGTTACTGGACATTGAACATTCTACTTCAAGCAAAACAGTTCTACAGGCTACTTCAAGAGATTCGTCTTAAAGAAGAAGATAAGTACATTTCTATATTCTATATTTTTTATTTTTATGGGATAACCAAAAAATCTCATGTTTTGGTTTTGACTAAGATAGTCAGAAAATCTCAACGTGTAGTTTCTATTTGTGATAGCCCTTCTAAAATCACAACTGTGTAAGGTTTTAAGGTGAACCTGTGAAAACCTTGGTTTAAGTGAATGCTAATATCATTGTGATTATTGGGAGTAGAGTAGGTATGGTTGTTTGAGAATAGTTGATGTACACACTCAACTACAATAAGTCCTAGTGTTTGTGGCGGATGTTTAGTTTTTGCATATGTGGTGAATGATTGTAATTTGTTTATGCAAATGTGGTGAATGCTTGTAATACATAGCTCTCTTCTCTCTTGTTTGGTTTGAGATCTTAATCCTTACAAACATTCATGAAATCAGGTTGTCCTACCTAAAACATTATTTTTGGCGTAAGGTTGTCCTACGAACTTAGTTTGAATCAAATTTTCAATACTAATGATATTGAGATTTATGATTTATTCTGTTTTATTTATTATTTCAGTGCTTTAAGTTTTTATTTGGCATTATCCTATTCACACTCCCCTCTATGACTGTTAGCTCACCCTTTTCAAGTAGTATCAAAGCTTTGTTTCTCATATTTTTGGATTAAGTTCCTTGAGTTTAAAGATCTAAAGCTTTCATTATGTCAAATTTCAATAGCTTGTCTATTATCAGGCCTCCACCTTTTGATGGCTCCAACTATGCTTACTGGAAAGCCAAAATGAGGATGTTTTTTTAAAATCCTTAGATGAAAGCGTGTAATAAGCCACTGTAACCAAATGGAAACCACCTATGTCTCAAGTTCTAGGCAGTGATGGAACTAAGTCTATGAAAGAAACTCCATTTTATTTATAGACTACATTTTAGAAAAGCGAAAGCAGTACAAATGCTAAGGCCTTAAATGCCATAACTTGTGCTCTATCACCTGATGAATTTAAAAGAATCATTTCATATGATACAACTAAACAAGCCTGAGATATTCTTAAAATGACAGATGAAGGAACTACTATAGTCAAGAAATCTAAAGTTCAAATCCTCATTACAAAATTTGAGAAAATACGTATAGAAGAAAATGAAACTTTCATGGACTTCTATACGAAATTAAATGATATACTAAAATTCATGTAGGGTCTAAGAGATGGAATCCTAGAGAGCAAGGTCTGTGCTAAAATACTGTGATCTCTTCCTGAGAGATTTTAATTCCAAAGTAACTGTCATTCAGGAATTAAGAGACTAATGTAATGAAGGTTGAGGAATTAGTTGGTTCTCTTAAACATATGAGTTAAATTTTAAAGCTCCTAAAGGTAAGTCCATCTCTCTTAAATCATCTAAATTTGTTTCAAAAAATAACTATGATAATTCTGATGCTGAAGATACAGAAAACGATATGGTTTTACTTACTAAGAAAATTTACATAATTTTCAGTAACAAGAAAAGAATTGATTTTCAAAAACCATCTGAAAAAAGAAAAGGAAAATCTAAATCTTAAAAATCTATAAAAGACAATCAATGTTTCAATTGCCATGAGTAGAGTCATTTAGTGAATAAATGTCCTAAATTGGATAGATCTAAAAGAAAGGGCATGATAGCTACTTGGGATGAATCATCTGGCTCTGAAATTTTTCTGAGTTAGATGAATCAAAACAAGAAAACTCAAATGAAGTAAAAGCGCTGATGACTATGGCCAAGGTCACCTCCTCAGATAGTTATAACTTATCTGATTATGATAATCTCAAGAGTGACCCTGAAAATGAGAATGAAGATGATCTTCAAGACACCTACAATGCCCTGTATAGGGAAAGTTGCAAAATTACTATCAGACTAAAAATTCTTAAGGAAAAATATCTTAAACTAAAAGAAGAATTTGAAAACAATATTTTGAAAAAATCTCATCTTTCTGATTATTTTGAAAAAAATAAAACTTAATTTAAATTTCAAAACCTCAGAGTTAGAAAAACTCAGAATTGAAAATGAGAATCTAAAACTCGAAGTTTCTTCTCTTTTAAGTTCTAAGGATACTTGGAGATTTGCTCATGGAGACCCTAAGCTGGAAAAACTATTAACCGCATCCAAAAAATGTGGTGATAAATCAAGTCTGGGCTATATCAAATATAGTTCACTGAAAAATAAAAATGCAACTCCTATATTTGTAAAAGGTGAATCCTCAAACACAAAAGGTAAGAATTTAAAAAACTATAGCCAAAATGATTTCAAAAATCCAAAATCTTTTCAAGCTTATAAGATTAATTCTAATGCCATCAGCTATATAAATGAAAGATATAATAAAGATCCTTTAGCAAAAAAGATAGTTGACTTACTTAAAGAGCTTCTTAAATCTAACTTAAATGAAATTGGAGTTAATAGACAGTGGAGAAATTCTAACTCCTAAAAGTAGAGAAAAACCAATGGAACTCCAAAACCTAGAACCATAATAAAATGGGTTCCAAAAGTTACATATCTTATTGTCCACCTAGCCTTCAAAGCTTTTAGCCATTTAAAATGTTACCTGGATAGTGGATGTTCAAGACACATGATAGGTGACAAAGCAGTATCCACCAACTTCAAAGAAATGAATGACAGTTTAGTTACTTTTGGTGATGGAAGTAACTGCAGAATTATAGGCCAAGGTATTGTTCAACTCTCTAATCTTCCTTCTTTTGAGAATGTTTTATATGTTGAAGGACTTAAATACAATCTCTTAATTATTTCTCAAATCTGCGATGACAAATACAATGTAAAATTTACAAATCACAGATGCGATATTACAAATGAGAAAGGTTGTGATATTAAATGGTTGTATGACTTCTGAAAATTGCTATATTATCAATGAGTCACGCTCTTATAGTTTTTCATATTACATGGTCCATACAGACGAAATGGAACTATGGTATAAATATCTTGGACTTGTTAACTGCCGAAATCCTTATAGATTGACCAAAATAGATCTTATTCGAGTCTACCCAAATTAAACAAGATAGAAAAGGTATGTGGCGCATGCCAAATTGGCAAGCAAAATTATAAGTAGTCACAAGAAAGTGAACTCCTTAGCCATAACTAAACCTCTTAAACTTCTCCATATGGCATTAGTTGGACCAACAAGAACAGAGAGTGGAGGTGGAAAGAAGTATTTTCTGGTTATCGTTGATGATTTTACCAGATATACTTGGGTAGCTTTCTTGAGAGAGAAATTTGACTCTCGATAAAGTCAAAATAATTTTGAGACGAATTCAGATTGGAAAAGAAGTAAATGTAACTAAGATCAGAAGTGATCATGGTACTGAGTTTGAAAATAACAATTTTGAGAAGTATTGTACGGATCAAGGTATATTACATGAGTTCTTTGCTCCTAAAACACCTTAATAGAATGAGGTTGTTGAAAGAAAGAATAGAATGCTACAAGAAATGGCCAATGCCATGCTAAATAACACGAATTTCTCAAAAAACTTATGGGCGAAAGCTGTTAATACCACATGTTACATTATAAATCGTGTGTATGTTAGAAAATCAAAAGATAAAAAAGAATATGGGTTATGGTTCAATAAGAAACCAACTGTCAAATACTTTCAAATTTTTAGAAGTAAGTGTTTCATATTACATGACTGGAAAATTTTGGGAATGTTTGAAGCCAAGAGTGATTAAGGAATACTATTGGGTTATGCTTTGAATAGTCGAGCATATCGTGTTCTTAACAAAAGAACAGGAGTGATCTAGGAATCTATTAATGTAGTAATTGACGATCACCTAACCACACCCTCATCAATTCTAGATGATGATGAAGTTAACTTTATCGAGAAACCTGACTCTTCATCTAATCCAGTTAATGTTGAACTAAGATCATTCAAAGACTATCCTATTGATTTGATATTGGGTAACCCTCTTACTGGTGTTTAAAAAAAAATAGATAGAGAATATCTGTAACTATGTTTGCTTCACTTCTCAAATTGAACCAGCTAATGTATATTTTCACAAACTCAAAACAGAAAAAGAAAATCTTCAAACTATTGTAGATCTATTGTAATTTCAGTCACAAAAAACCATTAAACACTAAAAGTATTCCATAAATATCAAACTAGAATCAAAGAAGTTCAACAATAACAAGAATCAAACAGAAAAAACATCTCAAACATGCTACAAGCTTCACCCCTTAGCCCTAGCTAAGGGATCTAGCTAACCATAGACATGATTGAATTAAAAACTCTAGAAGAAAGCATTAAAAACCAAGGAAGAGAGAAGAAAAACTCTTGGGAAGAGGCTCTGCCCTTTTTTTTGCTCCTCCAAACCCTAGATATCCCAAAAAGGTCCATAGGGAACCCATATTTATAGCCTTGTCCTCATAGATTTACAAAACCGCATCAAATTTATGTATTCGACAATAGTTCTACATAAGTCTTCGATGTTAACGAATAGCCTTCGATATCATCGAAGAATGTATCCAATTTGTCCAGCAACAAACCTTGATTTTCCTGTAATTCTTAGATGTCATCTAAATGTTGAAAGTGCCCTGTTTTGTCAATTAGTGTGAGCATTGAGTCAGTAAGACAAGGGAGCCTCGTAAGAAGATTGTTCAAGCGTCTGCCTCAACAAGATGTGTACCCAAACTCGCCAAAGGTAAACCGTAGCGTGACATACCATTCCCAAAACACCAGGTATATAAAACCCTTAAAACTGAATAGAACATCCTAAGGTTTTAAGTGAGAAAACAAATTTACAAAATCTAGAAAATTCTTAAGTTTTCTACCTTTGTCAATTTATCAACAAGTGGTTCGATGAAATTGAACCTTGTTATCGATGTCCTCGAAGCTCGCTCGATACTATTGAATTGAGGACTCTAAATATCCAGCAACCACAATGAACTCTAGATGGAATTATTGATAAATCGATGGACTACTTGATATCATCGAATTTGAATCTCGAGTGAAAATTGAGTCGACTCGATAAAATTGACATCTGGTCAGTTGTGTCCAATATATTGCTATGGCAAAAACATGTGATTCTCGATATATCGAAGGGAACCTCAATATCCCTGAAATTAAAATCTTGATGAGAATCGGTAGACCTTCGATAATATCCGATTAAGACACTATCTATCCACCAAGTTTTCAGGTTAATTTTTCTTGGATCGAGGATCACTCAATAAAATCGATATTTAAATGTCAATCATATCGAGGCGTGGTCGATGTCATCGAAATATGACATAAACTGTCTAGCAAGTTGATAGGAAAATTCCTTAGAATTATCAATGAATCGACAGTGCTGTCGATATCATCAATATTCAAATTCCATTGATATGAGTGATGCTCGATCACATCTCATACATAATAAGTTTCAAAGGCATTTAGTCTCTAATTTTCTAATGTTAAGGATTCAAACATCGTGTCGATGAAATCGGAGTTCGAAATCTAATGACATTGAAGCATGTTCGATCTCCTCGACCAGTTGGTAAAAAGTTTCAAAAGCGTACGACAATTGAGTTCATATCATCGAGCGGACAGTCGATGCTTTCTAAAGTATACACTCAATGATATCAAACACGGCTCAATGATATCAAACTCTGTAAAAAATATGACCATTTTATATCCGTTGAAACCTTTTACCTATTTAATGAGAGCTTGCCTTCGGTTGTTGATAGAGAAAATAGAGAGTGTTTTTGAGTGTTTAAAACCAGATCATATACCCTAAGCCTTTTCTCTCATGGGAGTTCATCCTCTAATCCACCCTCATCATTGACATTCAATAGAGTGGATTAGGGAATGAACCTTCGCATTCAAGGATCCTACAACTACCATCTTAATGGAAAATCATTAAGCTGGGATGCCTTGAATGCATAGATGATTGGAATCGCTCAGTTTCCCTTATAGGAAAATATTCAATAGAGTAGGATTCCAACACTACCTTGACCCAACCCATAGCCTTATCTTGATACATCATCCGAGTTGTGGTTTAAGGGAGCTGAAGATTTTTTATCATCAAAGGAAAAGATCTTTATCAACGTGCTTATTGGGGCTCATCTACTTATCTGCAAGTCATTAGAGTCCAGAGGACCCTTGTGATCATTCCTTTTGTAGGATTGAGTCTAAGGTGTTTCTCACCCCTTTCAAGCCCTCATAAGAGGCCTCCGACTGAAGTATATGTGGGGGTGCTTTGTGCTAACCCTTGCTCTGTGGAGAGTATAAAATTTTAGGTCCTTATGTAGGTCCTTAACTTGTGTGGTTTAAAACCTGGGTGCTGTGTGTTGACCCTTGCTCATGAGAGCATAAACTGGTAGGTTTCTTATGTGGATCCTTGGCCTGTGTGGTCTAACAATTGGGTGTTGTGTGTTGACCCTTGATCTTGTATGGGGCATAAACTTGTGTCATGTAGACACATTAGAGTTAGCCTATGTAGGTTGTACTGGTTTGAGGTGAACCGGTTTGAGGTGAACCTGATTTGAAACCTCTATTTTGAGATCCGGTACACTCAATACAAGACCTGTATCCTAGTCTGTGTCGTTCTATAGACTTCCGCGGTCCTCCCGGTCCAATTTTGGTAACTCTCAACCTGTATCCGACGTTTGCTAGCGATCCTAAGCTGAGTCCTGCATACCAAAGTTACCTCGACCCGAGACTTGTACCAATGCTATCGCGCCATCGCCGCGGTTCCGATGCAGCGACATCAGGGCCTGTAACACCCTGAAAATCGAGGGTCGTGTATAAACTCAACTCCCAAGTTCCAGACCGTCACTTATGCAACAAAAATGATTATGATTCAATGTTGTCTGATTTAAAGCATTCACATGAGTAAAGGTATACCAAAACTGCAATTCATACTTCAGATCCAGTGATAAAAGCCAGCGGAAGACTAAACAATATATATATCACTGTATGGAAAAATAAAGTAGATCTCATCTGTCTCTAAAGTATGAATACATCTCTGAGCCTCATAAACATATACATGAACAAAATTAAAATGTTCAAAATAGTCCCACTGAAGTCCCATCAACCCAGGTCACCTACGCAAAGCCATCATGATACTGCATATACGAGAACTCGTCCTGGTCCTCGTCGATGTCTGGCTCTGCCTCCTGGATCTCAGCATCACCTGCATCTACAACAGGGCCTGGTGGGTGTTACAAACACCATCCCGTAACGTGGGAATGAGTAGCTAACTCAGTGGAATCATAGAGCAAAGATTAACATGTTCACAATTCAATCATGCGATAATAGTAAAGCAGTAAATCAGACAATCCTAATACTGTTGATAATGCAAGATGACATGACGTGATGTATGCCCTCACCGACGATCTCCCTCATACGGCACCATCTTACGACCGCGGCATGCAATCGTCCCTCAAGTGCTCCACATCTTCCAGGCACATGCAATGTTATGGTGATATAATTTTCGAGTTGTTATTAGTCCATTCAAACAGCAGGATTGGGAAACTAAGGTACTTCCCTTGTATCAATCCCAACATAGATCCTGTCTAAGGTCGTCACTCCTAGTAATCTCATACGAAGTATATTTTGTAGGTCGCTGCAAGGGCTGCCAGGGCTGTTGCACACACTCGTTGCACCGCTCCCCCATCACCTTATCAATACAGGCCTACTGTACTCTACTACTACTGAAGGGTCGTCGCCTCCCGTAGACTCAGAATACGCTCACGGTCACTACAAAGGACTCGTCGCCTGATCAGTGTAGGCCGACAGTTAGAATATAGTGTCCCATACCACCACAATCTGCTCACGAGACTAGGTGCTCACTGGTCACTACGGGGAGGTTTGTGGCCCCAGCGTAGGCCGACAGCTCGACCACGGTGTCCCATACCACCATGCCCGGCTCATGAGTCTTCGTGGATCAAAGTACCATGGTTAACAGGGTTTACAATGGTAAGTTCAGTACCCTAGGTTCAAGCAGTTATGACTCATGCAGGGTGAACATACATCGGCCAGTCGGGTTACTTGACGGGCTCGACTAGCGTGATCGCATCACAAGTCGAACGACATGAAGTGCGTAAAATACTTCGCGTGGCCTAACCACTGCCGCCAACTCCAGAACACAGCTCGCGTTCATCGACGCGTCGTTCGTGGCTAAGACCAGCCAGCCACGAATTCGCTCGGTTACCGACTGCCTGGATAAGTATAGTCCCAAACACATATGATTTCACATCAGCAATTTATGTAGGAATATTGGAATTAAAATACAATCATGTGAGCATGTTAACACATGTTATAACATTCAACTTAAGCAAATCTTCAAGCACATACATTTCATGCATAGTATGGAATCATATACATAGTCAACATGTAGGAAATCATTTAGGTCAGCATATTGATTGAGAAATCCATCTCAAACTAATTCATAACATCATTTAATTCAATACATACTAATACAAGCATTTATACAAACACATACACTACACACTTAAGTCTACATATAGTATGTCGACCCGAAGTGCGCAATTAGGCGAATCTCTTCGCCAAACTAATTATGCACGTATTCCTAACTTCCTAATGCGACAACAAACCATGTCAATCACATCAGCAAAATATGAACGTAATCTGTACTTCCTACAAATGACTAAAATGCCCTAAATCTCATATTCTTCGTTAATTTACGAAACAGGAAACGGAGAGCATGTTGTACATGTCAAACGGCGATGCCGTCGATAATCTACTATTAAACGACATTGAAAGCGTTGTAAACCGTCAATCAAAGCGTCTAAAATCCTCACCTTATGTCTTGTAGACTCGTGAATTGAAACGGAGCGTATACGCTTCGTCTACGGCAGTAGGAGAACCTGTTTTACGAGTTACGTTAGCTAACACGCTATGAATCTAAGTAGACCTTAAATCAGCAACTTCTAGGGTTGTTTCATACCTGAAAAAGTAGAAGAATCACCTGCCAGGTGATTGGGATAAGCTGCTGAAGCACGTGCAACTAGCGGCACGAAGGCGGGAAAAATCCCTTCTACTCTCTCTCTCAAACTCTTACATTTTCTCTCCCAAAGCTAGAGTTTTGCAATTTTGGATGGGAGAGAGGAATGAGGGTTTCAACCCCTTTTATAAGCTTAAAAACGCCGGAAACAGGCTCCAGAACGAAGTTTACTTAGTGCATATCCAATTCGGGGCTGTTTCGGTCCAAAAGATGCTTTCTGGTGGTCCCCTGGTCGAATGCGATCGGACTTAAGCTCATGCGTACCTGATCTAGCACGTATTAAGCTTTCAGTCCGGCAGGGTTCGCAGATCGCACGTGGCGGACTAGTTTCAGTTCAGCGGTCACCGCACGTAGATCAAGGCTGAAAGTCTCATGATATAAAATAGAAATTTTTCCTGATCCGAGGGTGTAATCTGGCTGAATTCTGATGGTCAGAACGCTCAATACTGACGCGTCAAGTCGTGTGCCAGATTTGAATTTGAAATTCCAATTGTCCCTATTCGCACTCTCTTCAGTCCGGGCTCAATGAAATAGTCTGTGATTATCGGTTTGACTTGATTTTCGAAATGATTGTCAAGTCCAGCTAGGCGGTTCTAACGGTCTAAGATAGGAGGTATCGGACTTTCGACGCATGGTCTAGATCCAATACAAAATTTCAAAGTGGTCCAGAGAGCAAACCTGCTTAGAGTTTGATCCGAGGTTATAGAGTATTATAGAGCCATTGGTTCTACTTGATTTGGGTCTTGTAGAACGTATTTAAAGTGATCAGGGACTATTTCCCAGCTACTCTAACGTTGCGCTAGCTAACTTATGCTTAATTTCCATAGGAATTAATCCTAAGTGGTTTCTTTGGCTATGGAATTGGGTTCTGAGCGATTTTTCAGATGTTTTAGTTGACCCATTGCCTAAGGACGTCAAATCCCAGATTGGCCAAAATTCGGGGTATTACAATCTACCCCCCTTAAAACACAATTTCGTCCCCGAAATTAGCGAAGGGTAAAGAGTACTTTTTCTAAGGAAGGTTCAAATCCTATTTAATGACCTAACCGTACGTACATCCTAACTCAAATGTTTCGATCCTGGGCCAGTGGGAAAGAGGCCAAGCACTCTTCCGCTGCGCCACTCTGATCGAACGGCAGCGTTGACTAACCTAACTGGATTGGACTCATTACGTTCTACCCCCCTTAAAAATTGGTTTTACTTAGGTTTGAAGAATCTTCGCATCAATCCGTATATCGGAACGAGGTGCAACTTAGGGGCTATCCATAACCTAAAATGGAAACAACCTTTCTCTACAGGGTTTTCCTTACTAATGATGCGTTCTATGGCATTGGTACCTATGATCTTAGAGATGAGCCTAATCTCTATTGTGGCTAAGTTTAGGGGCAGGTATGAGTTGGTGGCAAGATATTGAATTCTCTACTGGCTTTAAGTCCTCGCCATTTCCCAAAGACAAAGCAATAACATTTGGTTATATGTGGTCGAGCCAACGCAGAAGAAAAGTTGTGTAGTGGGTCTGAGCCGGATACATAGACTTTCTACCTAGAACAGAAATTTATTGTATCAGTTCTTAATCTTAAACGATGCCGATCTTCTGTTTGATCAAAGCATTGGATTTATTGGCAACTACCAGGATTGAGAAGTCAATTCAAACCGCGAATACTTCGCAGATAATTACATTTCCTTTACTCCGCCTTCCCGAATGCAATAAGCCCTTTGGGGAAGGCAATTCTAAGGGGCGTGCTTGCACATTCTAAGTTCAATCTGAGGAATTTATCGAAGGGATAATGTTCTACTTCAACCAAATCTAACCTACAATTCCTTAGCATATACAGGCTTTACACTACTTAAAGTAACTAGTAGGCTAGTCTGTAACTCAGTGGCTATAATCTAAAGCCTAAGATGATACGTGAAATGGTTCCATACCATTTCTACTACAGGGAATTTTCTATTGCTTAGGGTCAAGATTGTCTAAATGGAATTGGATTTCTTATGTCGTCAGACCCTTCAATCTGCGTCCTCAACTCCCCCATCTCACACGGTGCCATGCGATACGTCGGCAGTGAGAAGGGTGAGGAACCAGGAACCAGATCGATAGTGAAATCGATCACTCATCGGGGCGGCAAGCCAGGGATCTTCCTGAACAAATCCTCAAACTCGCAAACGACTGGCGTATGCTCAAGCATCTGGGCACCAGCGTCTCGCAACAAGGTGGCGTAACTAAGTATGCGGAAAGGGAGATTTACCTGCACTGAAAACGTGAAGGATGTACCCTCTAGCTCGTAGGCTGTCACTATACGAGTCTCGCAGTCAATCTCGGCCCTCGCTGCAGTCAACCAGTCCATGCCAAGAATGAAATCGAGATAAACCAGAGCGAGATCGACCACGAGATCTAAAGCCATCGTCTTGCCCCCTAAGATCCACCAAACAACCCTCACACATCTAGGTGGCATCTGTAAAGGACCCGTGAGCTGCATAAACTCGCACCCCGTCCATAGTAATGGTCTGTAGCCCAAGATGCCCAACTATAGCACGTGATATCAAAGAAATCGTGGAACTAGTGTCCACCATCATGAGAATAGGAGTACCTCCAATATGGGCAGTGACCTCGAAGGCTGAATGCTGAGAAGTCTGTGTCGCAGCTGCCTCTGCTATCAAGACATGTACCCGTGCCGGCTGTGGCCAGTTCGGCCGCTGCACCGTGGGCCGTGAAGGCTTCCTGATCTGCGATACCGGAGGTCTGAAGGAAGGGTGCGCAGGAGCCAACCGTATAGGCAGTGCTGATATCGCCTGTGGACGTGAACGGTCGATCTTCTGCGGTGGCAAGAACCCACTGTCCTGCATCCTAGAAAAATAACTTTGCGTCAAGTGGCCCTCTCTCCCATAATATGTGCATAGTAAATCAGAGCACCGCATCGGGGGTACTGGCATGGTAGCCCTAGTAGGAGGGTCGACGCGAGGCCTCTTGCCCGTAAAGGGCCTGTCCTGCATCTCTGGTCGTCGCCTAGGAGCAACAGGGCCACGAGATCACGTAAGTCAATCCACATCCTGTTCTGCCCGCATGGACATGTGAATCAACTCCGCATAAGAGGGAATGCTCACACAGCACATCTTCGACCGAATATCCGGTCGCAAACCCTCCAAAAAGCGCCGTATGCGCATCTGCTCATCAGCCAAAATAGTCGGGACGTATCTGCCCAACTCCGTGAACCGATGCTCATACTCCGTGACTGTCATGGCTCCCTGTCTGAGGCGGAGAAACTCATTCTCCCGGTCATGCCTGTACGTCTGGGGATAATACTTCTCGTGGAAGCGGAACTCAAACGTTGCCCATGTCCATACATAATCGGCGGCAACGGTCCGCAATATGCTGTCCCACCACAAGCTGGCCTCTTCTCAAACAGGAATGTAGCCAGCTCTACTTGCTCGGCCTCTATGCAATGAAGCATCCGCAATATCTTCGACACACGGTCGAGCCAGTACTCAGCCTCCTCGGGTCTGTGAGAACCCGTAAATGTGGGAGGTCGTAAGCTCTGAAATCGCTCTAATAGGCCCCGTGTATCTGCGACATTCTCCGCAGGATAAGCAGGTGGTGCAGGATGAGTCATGCCCTCATCCTGGGCGTATGTATAAGCATCCTCAGCTGGATACGCAGGTGGTGCAGGTGGAGTCACACCCCCGCCCTGGGCTAGTGTCCCAATGATGGTAGTTAGAAGCTGCTGCTGCTGCTGCATCATAGCCAACATCTGCTCAAATCTATCAGGAGGTGGAGCAGGCTGTGGCGGATGCTGTGTCGAAGTAGATGCACGATGAGGCTCTCTGACTGATAGTGTGAACGGCGGTGGTCCAACTGTAGGACCAGCAGCAGGCTGAGACGCACGAACTGTCTCAGGAATCGGGCCCACAGCAAGGTCCGCATGAGTGTCAGACTGCGAAGGAGTCTGATCCATATGCTCATTCAATGCAAGCCGAACCGTGCTCCGCGTAGCCTTAGGCGGCATTCCCTATATTCAAAATAGGGCGCAACCTTGTCAGTCTCAATAGCACAAATACACCCAATCATTCACACAAGGAGTCAAAGGCATTCCATGCATTTCATTTAATCAAAATTGTCACAATACAAGGGATATATCCTTACAAGCATCATGACGAGAAATACATGGGAACTAAGACAGTTAAAATTACAACAGCAACATAAGCAAGGCACTAGCCCTAACAGGCTTACACACAGAAAGCAGGAAATGACTAACTACTAACAACAACATCATAGTTCGCATCGCTAGTCTGAGTCGGGTGACAGAGGAGGAGCACCCTTATCCTGCAAGAAACACAGGATCGCCTTCAAGGTGCGAGTCACCTTGCCGAATTTCTTCCTTGTAACGGCCTTGGCATCCTCGACTTCAGCGCGAAGTTCTTGAACTTTCCTTCGCAAGGTGATCTGACTCTGCTCGATCCGAGCAATGTGATCATCGCTAGTAGCCTGCACAGAAGGAGGAGGGCTCTCATCTGTATCCTGAGCCTCCTCTTCTGCCTCTTCCTGAACTTCTTCCTAAACTTCTGCTCCAGGTTCTCCCTCACTTTGATCTTCCTCATCATCGAAGTCATCCTCGCTGTCCTCCTCAAGCTGATTTTCACGATACTGCGACTCAATCTTCATCTTGACCATAGTCGACTCATCAATGGTATGAATCGAAACTGGCAATTCCGGCCCAAGTCTGTAGGCAAACTCAGGCACAATCTTGCAAATCAGTCGGCCAAAAGGAAGCAATTCAGATGTTCTTCTTGACTTGGCTATGAGGATTATCTGTCGTAAGATGAAAGTGGCCATACATACGTTCTCTCCCTGGGCCACCAGATACAGGAAATCAACCATAAGGCATGTACATTCAATGCGATTCGTCGACCTGGGATAAACATTGTACATGCAGATATGGTGCAACAGGCACAAATCATCAGACATATACGTCGCCTTTAGGCTATTATTAGGCTGCCATGGAACCAACTTACGGCATAAAAACCTGGTGCGGTGATCTCGTTCACGCCTACTCCTCAGATTCTTCTCACTAGGATGAACATCACCAAGAGGCACGTTCAGAAGTCGCACAATCAGTCGCACATCAATCGTAGCCATCCGATCTCTACCAAAAGGGATTTTAAACTGCAATGGCTCCAAGGTAGGATTCTAGATACTAGCGTAGAAGGCACGAATGGTGCTCACATTAGCACGAGCGCGAGCTTCAAAGATCGGACCCCAATACGCAGCTTCAATGAGCTCGAACAATAAAAATTCACCGAACAGTCGCCCTTCCACGTCCGCCTCAAACAACACTTTGCGATCAGTGTCTTGGCCATGAGGCATCTCTGATAGAATTACTCACCCAAGGTGAGCATGGGGATCCAAATCTGGCTTTATACGGCACTCTAGGGCTGCAGCTGGACCTGCGGCGGCGCTTGAACTTGCGGCACCACCCCGCGGTCTTCTCGATTGAGTAGGGCGGCTTGGCCCAGCCTCGTCTGTTGTGATTTTCCTTTTACCCATCAAAGATATGATGGATGAGAGTGATAAAAGGCCTAAAATGGCTTCCACGAAAGCCATGGAAAATAGAGAAAATGCGGAGAAGTGGCTGTCCAATCTGGAAAAAGGAGATCTAGGCGTCGTAGAGGGATGCTTCAAGCTTCCCAAGGATGTATTTTTAAGGAGAAATGGAAATGGAAAAGTGGAATGGAGCACAATCAGCTCGATTTGGGGGTTTTTGGAGCTCTAAATGATGAAATCTTCAAGAGGAAGGGCTGCCAACTTCAAGGGAATGATGGACGATGGTCGTTTTTGGCCAAGGAGGGATCTAGGGATGATTTGGAATCCCAAATTTTGGAGATGGTTGCTGAAATACGAAAATAGGGCTATGGGGAGGGCTGTTTGTGAAGGAGAGGCATATTTTGGGGGTTTTCTTTGGACGGGACACCTATGGAGAGGGTGTACATGTCATTTAAGGGCGTGCGCCCGAAAAACACTTTAAATGGGCCCACCTGTACGGCGATGCATCGCCGACCGGTGATGCATCCGGTCGGTGGGGCCAGATGGGTTCGGTCCCCCATGGTCCAATGACCCCAGATATGTACGGTTCGACCCCTGGTTCATTGTATTTTGAGCTATATAAGCCTAAACATGTGTTCGGGGCTTTTCGGGACCATTCCGCAATCCTGAATACCAAACCCTATGATGCAGCATATGATTTTGGGGTAGAAGGATCCAGTACATCCATCTAAACCCTTTTTTGTTAAAGAAAGTGAAGTTAGAATGGCCTTATGGCCATTTTTCATGAAATTTTACTATTCACTATAAAGTTTTGTGAAAGTATTATTTTATGTTATTTTCACATTAGGTTTGATGCCTAATATGAAATGGATAAGAAATAAATGAATATTGGAGTGGTGAGAGGAAGAATCTTGAAGATTTTTGGTGAAACGGGGTTTTTAAGCCCTGACGATTGAATATAGGAGTCGTGGTCATCCCACGGCCCAAGGATTCACTTTCATGGGTTTAAAATCATTCAAAGAATGTCTCAACCTGACTTCCTATGACCTAGAAGCTATTCGGGTTGCTTCACGCGACCCGAGATGCGTTACAGACTCGATCATGCGATCAATTCGAATAGACTTCACCTATTAGCGAATCTGCGATCCTAGAAATGTTTCTAGACCCTTCTTGCACCCACTTAAGTCAGGACAAGCGACAGCGTACATTGTGAGACCATAACCCAGGCCCAGTATACTCTTATTCATGCTCTGATACCAACTTGTAACACCCTAAAAATCGGGGGTCGTGTATAAACTCAACTCCCGAGTTCCAGACCGTCACTTATGCAACAAAAATGATTATGATTCAATGTTGTCTGATTTAAAGCATTCACATGAGTAAAGGTATACCAAAACTGCAATTCATACTTCAGATCCAGTGATAAAAGCCAGCGGAAGACTAAACAATATATATATATCACTGTATGGAAAAATAAAGTAGATCTCATCTGTCTCTAAAGTATGAATACATCTCTGAGCCTCATAAACATATACATGAACAAAATCAAAATGTTCAAAATAGTCCCACTGAAGTCCCATCAACCCAGGTCACCTACGCAAAGCCATCATGATACTGCATGTACGAGAACTCGTCCTGGTCCTCGTCGATGTCTGGCTCTGCCTCCTGGATCTCAGCATCACCTGCATCTACAACAGGGTTTGGTGGGTGTTGCAAACACCATCCCGTAACGTGGGAATGAGTAGTTAACTCAGTGGAATCATAGAGCAAAGATTAACATGTTCACAATTCAATCATGCGATAATAGTAAAGCAGTAAATCAGACAATCCTAATACTATTGTTAATGCAAGATGACATGACGTGATGTATGCCCTCACCGACGATCTCCCTCATACGGCACCATCTTACGACCGTGGCATGCAATCGTCCCTCAAGTGCTCCACATCTTCCAGGCACAAGCAATGTTATGGTGATATGATTTTCGAGTTGTTATTAGTCCATTCAAACAGCAGGATTGGGAAACTAAGGTACTTCCCTTGTATCAATCCCAACATAGATCCTGTCTAGGGTCGTCACTCCTAGTAATCTCATACGAAGTATATTTTGTAGGTCGCTGCAAGGGCTGTCAGGGCTGTTGCATGCACTCGTTGCACCGCTCCCCCATCACCTTATCAATACAGGCCTACTGTACTCTACTGCTACTGAAGGGTCGTCGCCTCCCGTAGACTCAGATACGCTCGCGGTCACTACAAAGGACTCGTCGCCTGATCAGTGTAGGCCGACAGCTAGAATATAGTGTCCCATACCACCATAATCTTCTCACGAGACTAGGTGCTCACTGGTCACTACGGGGAGATTTGTGGCCCCAGCGTAGGCCGACAGCTCGACCACGGTGTCCCATACCACCATGCCCGGCTCATGAGTCTTCGTGGATCAAGGTACCATGGTTAACAGGGTTTACAATGGTAAGTTCAGTACCCTAGGTTCAAGCAGTTATGACTCATGCAGGGTGAACATACATGGGCCAGTCGGGTTACTTGACGGGCTCGACTAGCGTGATCGCATCACAAGTCGAACGACATGAAGTGCGTAAAATACTTCGCGTGGCCTAACCACTGCCGCCAACTCCAGAACACAGCTCGCGTTCATCGACGCGTCGTTCGTGGCTAAGACCAGCCAGCCACGAATTCGCTCGGTTACCGACTGCCTGGATAAGTATAGTCCCAAACACATATGATTTCACATCAGCAATTTATGTAGGAAATCATTTAGGTCAGCATATTAATTGAGAAATCCATCTCAAACTAATTCATAACATCATTTAATTCAATACATACTAATACAAGCATTTATACAAACACATACACTACACACTTAAGTCTACATATAGTATGTCGACCCGAAGTGCGCAATTAGGCGAATCTCTTCACCAAACTAATTATGCACGTATTCTTAACTTCCTAATGCGACAACAAACCATGTCAATCACATCAGCAAAATATGAACGTAATCTGTACTTCCTACAAATGACTAAAATGCCCTAAATCTCATATTCTTCGTTAATTTACGAAACAGGAAACGGAGAGCATGTTGTACATGTCAAACGGCGATGCCGTCGATAATCTACTATTAAACGACATTGGAAGCGTTGTAAACCGTCAATCAAAGCGTCTAAAATCCTCACCTTATGTCTTGTAGACTCGTGAATTGAAACGGAGCGTATACGCTTCGTCTACGGCAGTAGGAGAACCTGTTTTAGGAGTTACGTTAGCTAACACGCTATGAATCTAAGTAGACCTTAAATCAGCAACTTCTAGGGTTGTTTCATACCTGAAAAAGTCGAAGAATCACCGGCCAGGTGATTGGTATAAGCTGCTGAAGCACGTGCAACTAGCGGCACGAAGGCGGGAAAAATCCCTTCTACTCTCTCTCTCAAACTCTCACCTTTTCTCTCCCAAAGCTAGGGTTTTGCAATTTTGGATGGGAGAGAGGAATGAGGGTTTCAACTCCTTTTATAAGCTTAAAAACGCCAGAAACAGGCTCCGGAACGAAGTTTACTTAGTGCATATCCAATTCGGGGCTGTTTCGGTCCAAAAGATGCTTTCTGGTGGTCCCCTGGTCGAATGCGATCGGACTTAAGGTCATACGTACCTGATCTAGCATGTATTAAGTTTTCAGTCCGGCAGGGTTCGCAGATCGCACGTGGCGGACCAGTTTCAGTTCAGCGGTCACCGCACGTAGATCAGGGCTGAAAGTCTCATGATATAAAATAGAAATTTTTCCTGATCCGAGGGTGTAATCTGGCTGAATTCTGACGGTCAGAACACTCAATACTGACGCGTCAAGTAGTGTACCAGATTTGAATTGGAAATTCCAATTCTGTCCCTATTCGCACTCTCTTCAGTCCGGGCTCAATGAAATAGTCTGTGATTATCGATTTGACTTGATTTTCAAATTGATTGTCAAGTCCAGCTAGGCGGTTCTAACGGTCTAAGATAGGAGGTATCGGACTTTCGACGCGCGGTCTAGATCCAATACAAAATTTCAAAGTGGTCCAGAGAACAAACCTGCTTAGAGTTTGATCCGAGGTTATAGAGTATTATAGAGTCATTGGTTCTACTCGATTTGGGTCTTGTAGAACGTATTTAAAGTGATCAGGGACTATTTCCCAGCTACTCTAACGTTGCGCTAGCTAACTTACGCTTAATTTCCATAGGAATTAATCCTAAGTGGTTTCTTTGGCTATGGAATTGGGTTCTGAGCGATTTTTCAGATGTTTTAGTTGACCCACTGCCTAAGGACGTCAAATCCCAGATTGGCCAAAATCCGGGGTATTACAGGGTCATAGCCTCCATAGGCATGTCGTGGATGGCTAGACGGGACACTCAAAATTTGTTCTAGCATTGGGCTGCCATAGATGTCCCTGGGTGAAAATTCCTAAACCCTTTTAGTACCAGAGGACGCCCCAACGTCGAGACCAAGTAGATACATGAGTGCCCTATTGTCGAATACCAGAAGGCCGCATCTTCCACTGTGTCATGGTCGGTTGGGAGGGGGTGTGGCTTTACCCCCCTAAGGGTAGGGGGCATTACTAGGCTAAGTTTGACCAGCTCGTGAATGGGTCTGTTATCGACGTCCCGGATAGATATTGGCAGACTATTGGACAGGCGGATAGTGAGGTTTCTTATGCTCACTTAGACTGTGCTGCTGGGAGAGGGGCAGTGCCATTTAGAATGTACTAGACCCCGATGATGATCCCAGAGATGAATCATACTGATATGTTGACTTATTGAATAGCAGTTACATATTCATTCATTCATTTACTATCCACTCGGGCTGGTGGTGTGCAACTATTTGTTACATGTACCTTCGCAATGGCTAGGATTTCAGTTAGGGCGCGTGACTAACCTGAGATCAGGAGCTTACCACATCGAGTCTGACTATCCAAATTTAGGTATGGAACTGGTTTGGATAGAAATTCCTTGTGATGGACCCGATAGCCTGAGATACTATGTACTATCATCCCGACTTCACAGTCCAGCATAGTCATTCCATTCGCACCGCATATTGCATTACATCCGTGACATATGGTATTTTGGGTTACTAACTTCTGCATTTATATGTTCTAAATACGGCTGACGCTATTCGTGAACTCCTCAGGAATTGTATATTGCCTCGTATTCTCGGCATTTGATATTTGGCTCTTTACAACTCCTCATTTGCATAGCTATTCTATATTGTGTATTCTGATATTGATTGACTCATGGACTTGTCCGTATTTTTATTTACTCTGATAATTCATGATCTTGTCTATATTTTTGCTTATCTGCTAATTCATGATCTTGTCAATACTTCTGTTTATTCTAATAATGTTAGATTTAAGGATTACCAGTATTTCTGGTATTGTATGTGATGACATTGTATTGAATACTTGGCACTTACCTTGTGTACACACTTACACCGCCCTCTAATCTTCTATAAGCTTATGCACGATAGATGCGTGCAGGTGATGTTAGGTTGCAGCAGTGTTGAGCTTGGTTCGGGCAATGGTCTTCTGGAGCCTGATTTTCAATTTATGTATTTTCCTTTCAGTATTGTACTCAATGATTATATTAGTGGATATGTAATGATATTGTTACCTTTGTGAATTGGGTAATCTTGTGGTTATGCTTCCCATGAGACAAATGTACGTTGAAAAATCCCTTCTTGTAGGATCCTGGGATCGAAACTTGGCATATGAATGCTAGGAGTCCAGAATGGAGTACTACGGAGGCTGTCGGCACCGGATTCGGCGATCGAGATTCCTGTGAATCCGATTTTCATGTTTGGGGCGTGACACTCAAGGGTTGAGTGCGTCCACCGGAAGTGAAGTAGACAAGTGGTCGAACCACTATAAAAATAATTGTGTTTGAGATTACCATTTACTTCTACTGCTTGTGTGATTTCTCTGAATGTTCTTATATCCCTTACATACATGATTATTTGGAATTGAGTAGAATCACATCTCACACATAGTAACATCCATCATAAACTATATTGTGTATCTTGTTTATCTTTTGAATATGCTTTGTGATTGGATCCTCTGATTGGCTTGTAAGCCATTAGAGTTATTTTAAAGAAACCCTGATACTTGCATATTTATCTAAGATAGGGTTGAAGATAGGGTTGATAGGTTTAAAAAATTTATAAAATATTAAAAATTCCTATTCACCCCCCGTCTAAGACATCTTGTCATTTGCTACTTCAACTAAAGTGGTCATTACCGCAATTTTAATCGGTATCAAAGCGGGTCTCTCTTAAGGGCTTCATAGCCTAAAGAGTGATCTTGACTGAAGTTGGTAATATGGCCAAAGGAGAGGGCTCATTAGTCACTAGACCTCCAGTATTTGATGGGTCAAATTATGCATAATGGAAGGCTAAAATGCACTACTTTCTGAGATCTTTGGATCATGATGTTTGGGATAATGTTGAGAGAGGATATGTGTCACCAACTGATCAAATAGTACTTGAAAATGTCACAACTATCACTAAGCTAAAATCTAAAGATACGTAGACAACATTCGATATAGAAAAACAAACCTATGAAGTTAGAGCTATCCCAAGAAGTTTTCAATCAAATTAGTATGTGTGGAACAACTAAAGAAGCATGGGACTTGTTCGAAACAACCCATGAGGGAACAAGCACAGTGAAAAGATCCAAATTACAGCTCCTAACATCACAATTTCAAAGTCTCAGAATGGAAAAGCATGAGACCTTCATGGAGTTTTTCACAAAACTGGACATCATTTGTAACTCCTTGTGTGGATTAGGAGAAAAAGTTTCAGTCCCAAAAATCTGTAGGAAAATACTAAGATCATTATCGAAACGATTCAATTTCAAAGTAACAACCATTGAAGAATGTAGAAACCTGGATGAAATGAAAGTAGAAGAACTTGTAGGTTCCCTAAAAACATTTGAACTACATTTCAAACAAACTCCTGAACCCAAAAATACTATCCTCAAAACTTCAAAGAACATTGCAAACAAAGAAGATGAAAGTGCAAGGGAGAATGAAGATGAGGAGTGGCTTTGTTGGCTCAACGGTTTAAAAAGTTCTTTCATAGAAATTGTGGCCAACCATTTAAAGGAAGACAGGCTAGACAACAAACATTCTACAGGTAAATCTAGTAAAAAGACCAAGGAACCACAATGTTATTCTTGTCGAAAGTTTGGACGCCTGTCCATTGAATGCCCAAATAGGAAAACCAAAGGAAAGGCAATGGCTGCCACATGGGATGACATTGAAGAGTCAAATTCAGAATGTAGTGACTCAGAGAGTGATGAGACCGAAAATCCCTAAAAATTCTTATGGTCTCTACTACCTCCAACATTCCTATTGAAACTGAGAATATCGAAGAACCTCAGGCCACTGAATCATTTCCATCTAATAATGAGGAAACAAAGAAAGAAGAAGAAAATGATAAACTGCAGGATGCCTATAATCAACTCTATATCCATAGCATCAATATCCTTAAAAGACTTGGAATAACTGAAAATAAAAATAAATTGTTGCAAAAAGATCTGGATAAAACATTGGAAATCAATACACACCTAATTAGTGATCTACAACAATACCACTCAGCAAATGATAAGCTCGAAAGAATCAATACTTTTCTTAAATCTAAGTCTGAAAAACTAAACAAACAGATTGAGTTATTAAAAGATAAAAACATGCACCTTTAAAATGAAAATCACACACTCCTATTTGATTTAGAGAAATCCAGAAAGCCTACTGAACTAAACTATAAATTTTCCTAGAGTAGTGAAAAATTAGAAAAACTCTTAGGGATGGGAAGACCCTAAAAAGACAAGAGTGGCTTAGGATATGATAAGTTTAAAACAAAATATGGAAATGCAGCACAAATGGCTGAAAAATCTGCTGCTTCAGGAAGTAAACAAAAACTACTCCTGTTTGTCATTCATGTGGGAATTCTGGTCATTATAAGTTTAAATGCACATTTCCTAGGAAGACCCAACTCAACTCTAGTCAGAAGCATACCGGTAAATTTAGATCAACCAAAAAATGCAATACAAGATGTCAGGTGTCCACCTACGAATATGGATAGAGGTAATACACATACATCACCACCCAGAATGAATGACAGAATGAAGGAGTTATTGAATCAAGTAGCTGAATTAAACAAGAAAACTAATGAATTTGTGAGACAAGGAAACACGATTCAGTTGCCCAACTTGATTAAAGAAATAAAAACTACCATAATAAGAAATCCTGTCACAAAATGAGTAGTGAGAGAAAAGAAAAATTGCCTTGTTACTCACTCAAACCATATAACAGGCAATGATGTTAAGTGGTACCTGGATAGTGGATGCTCAAGACATGTCACATGTGACAAATCCCTTCTCTCAAGTTATTCAGAACATAATGATGGGATAGTCACCTATGGAGATGGAAGCACTTCTAAGGTAATTGGATAGGAAATTATCAAAGGAATAAATATGCTCGTAAATGAAAATACTTTTTTCATAAAAGGATTGATGCATAATCTTCTGAGAATTTCTCAAATATGTGACAACGAGCATGTGGTTACATTCAGCAAGCAGGAATGCGAGATCCTAGACCTATCAGGTAAGCCAGTGATGAAGGGTTGTCACACAAATAACCACTGATATGTCATTAATGGCAAAAGAAGGGTTGATCCATGTGCTTAGAAACATTTGATCATGGAAAAACATGTTCAGGTCATGCATCTAGATCTGGATAGTTGTTGAAAAGATGCAATTTTGATGAAATTTCACCATGAAAAGATGCATATATCTGGATAGTTGATGAAAAGATGCATATATCTGAGGTTCCTCACCTTAATTTTTTGTATAACATCCTGTTGTTTATAATTTTGGATTGTACAATGCCTGTACATATTTTGATGTGTATACTATCCGATATGAAGATATACTAAGTTATACATATATGAAAGTTTATCGAAATGATGAAAAATTTGATAAGTCTGTCGATGAATCGTATGAATGCTCCATGAAATTAAAAAAATATCGATATCATCGATGCCCCTTTTGGAATTAGAAGAGTCGCATGTTGAAGAATGTTATCGAGGACACCTTTGATAACATCGAATGGGGCATATCGATATCATCGAAACCATGTTCGATGATATCAAAGTTTACCGCCTGATAAAAGGCGGACGAGGCAGAAAAATTTTATTTTACCTCTCAAAGGTCGTTTTCTCTCCTCTACTCGTCTCTCTTAGCCGTTCCACATGAAGCTTCATCTGAGAGTCTTACAAGATCTTCAAAATCTGGTAATACCACTTCTATTTCCTTTATCTTCAAGATTATATCTTGTCTTTTGAGAATTTCTAGATTTTCAAGAGAACTTTTTTCTATAAAATCCTAAATTCATCACATCTCTCTCAGTGGCTATCGGTCAATGGAGCAGGACAAGGGCAGAACGTCGGGTCTGGAAGAATCTTCAAGATCCTCTAAACAAAAAGTCCTTGCTCTAAGGGAAAGGGTCAGAGCGCCTGACCATGGGACTCCAACACGCCAGTAAATAAGACAAACATCACGTGGCGGTTCCCAACCTAACGCACCGGTCCCTTTGTCATGCCCCAAATTTGGAAACCGGGCTCACAAAATTCCTGATCACCGAATTCGGCGCCGACAGCCTCCGTAGAACCCCATTCTCAGATCCCAACGCCCATTCGCCAGGTTCTGATCTTGGGATGCTACGAGGAGGATTTTAAACATCAGTTTGATTTGTAATAAGCATAACCAAAGGCATAACCCACAAACAACAACCAAAAACTCCATTACATTTCTATTATGATCAAAAACTTTACAAGTACAATGAGTATAAAGGGAAATACAATGATGAAGAACAAAAACTCTTAAATGATCTGCAAAGCACTCCTTCCTCAGCACTACTGTGCCCCAACGTCACCTACACGCAACGGTCGTGCATAAGCTTATAAAAACTTTAGAGGGTGGTGAAAGTGTGTGCGCAAGGTAGTAATATGATCATTCAATATCAGAGTAATGCGGAATATGCAGATGGATCCATAAATATCATGAGCCGTACCAAGGCTATGCGATGTAAGATGAAATTCAGACATACAATCCTCATCTAAGTCCACATATCAATACAGCTCAAATCTGGGATATCACTGGGGTCTAGTACACTCTAAACCAGATCGCCGCCTCATCATGCGCAATAAGGTAAGTGGAAGAGACCTCACTATCCGTCTGCCAATATCAGGCTCGACTCATTGATAGCGGACCCATTCCTCGAGCTGGTCAGACTCAGCCTAGCATTGCCCCCTACACTCGGGCGGGTAAGGCCGCACCCCCTTCTAACCGACCACGACACAGTGCAGAGCGCAACCATCTGGTAATCAGCACTCAACGCTCATCTACCCACTTGGTCTAGACATTGGAGCAACCTCTTGGTACCATAAGGGTTTAGGGACTTTCACCCAGGGATATCTATAGCACCCCATGTAGAATAAGATTTTCGGTATCCAATCCTGCCAATCATGATATGCATGTGGAGGCTATGGTCCTGATGTCACATGTCACGTAAATACGAGATGCATGAGTCACACTATTCAATCATGCAACAATCTCGTGCGCACCATGTGCTCATGTGGGACACTCCGTCTCATAAGGAGTCCCGTAAATGTCTCGGCCCAACGGCTTATGCGATGATCAAACATTCCTCATATCAAGCATACATATGATGCGTATGGGCATGAATAATGGAATTATACTAAGCATGTTACAAACCAATGAATTATCCTTACAACGTAGATGGCCTAAACGGCCTACACACAATAATTACAGCCTATCAATAGCCCTAGGGAGAGTCATAATGCGGACATTTAACCAACACTATACTTGCAAAGTGGACGTCAAACCACCATTGCTCCCAAGCCATAACCCGTAGTAAACATCATTACAAAAACCATGTTGTGTTCACACATTATAATGGACCTTAGGTACATCCCATTAGGCTTAAATACATCAAATGGGCCATATCATATGGGCCTTTTCTTCATCAAATGGGCCACATCAATGGGCCGCACCAATGGGCCTTATGTGCATTGCAATGGGTCATAACTCATGGGCCTTAGATTACATCAAATGGCCTAATGCCATAGGCCTTAGAATACATTAAATGGGCCTAAAAAATATGCCAAGGTGGGGTCCACTTGGACTATGGATCTGGCTCATTCTTTTGCTTCTATCATAAAATGATATATCAAACGTTTGGATGGTATGGATACATCGTATGCATCATAATGGGCCCCATCGTCCAAATAGTGGATGGTGTAGCTAAAATACACACATCAGTGCGGGGCCTACGGGCTCTCAGGTGTCAAAAGGGCAGTCATATAGCTACAGCACGTGCAACTCTACTCCTTAACGAAGGCAGGGGTGGGTTCCACGTAGGGCCCACCATAACAGTAAAAATATAATATATTAATATTATATTATAACATAACATGCAGCTCTGCTACCTTTTTAAGCAGAGGTGGGTTCCACGTAGGGCCACCACAAAACGTAATATACACACTATATATATATATATATATATATATATATATATATATATATATATATATATATATATATATATATATATAAACTAGCTGCTGTACATGCAGCTTTTCTGCATTAAAAGGGAGAGGTGGGTCCTTCGTAGGGCCCACCCTCATTATATTATATTATATTATATTATAATATATATACATGGCATATATTATATTAATACCATATAATAATATTATATGCAATATGTACATCACGTCCAGGCCCTGGACGGCCTGGACGGACGCACACACAAGATGGTCCCACATGTGATCACCAAATGGAGGGACGGTTTGGATCAAAACTATGTACCATAGAAGGTGGGATCCACGTGCACCAAGTGGATGAACGGTTTGGATATCATGTAGGTACCGTGGAGGGCCCACCGTCCAGGCGGACTGCGTGAATGAAACCCATAGGTTCCACCGTCCAGAGCCGTGGATGGGTGGATAGAATATATGCATCACCGTGGGTCCCACGTATGTGGTCCACCGTAATGTTTATTTTCCATCCAAGACGTTGGAAAGGTCGCACGGACCTGGATAGGGAGGAAAAATAAATTTCATCCTGATCCAAAACTTCTTTGGCCAAAAAAAAGGGGTTCAATGGTAGAGGTTCAATCCCACTGTTTCCTATAGTGTGGGCCACCCAAGTCATGGATGGGGTTGAAATTCAGAGGGGGCCCACTACTGGGGATGGCCCACCTCATGAACGGGTTGGATTACAAATAAACATCAAAGTGGAGCCCACATGCAGGGCCGTGGGACCCCTACAGCAGGCGCTGCTTCTCATCTCTCTCTTTTTTTATGTTTTTCTAAGGAACATCACATGTGGGGCCCACTCCTTGAAAATCCACACCGTCCAATGGATTCTCGGGCTCAAAATACACTGAACACTTCCAATGTTTGGTATTTTAGCACGTAGATACAGCAAGGTGGGTCCTAGTAGCTTTGAATGGCAAGAAACATAGTTTTCTATAATATGGCCCGCCTGATCATCAGATTGACCTCATTCTTTGGCTCAACGCCTAAAATGATCCATGGAATGAGGTGAACGACATGGATTTAATACATTCACCAAGGTGGGGCCTATGGGAGTGAACCACCCCAAAAGCTTAAAGAAATCAAGCTTATATTTTATTTTACAGATACGTCCAGCGTCCTAGACGCTGGACGGTAGGACATTTAAAATATACATTGAGGTGGGCCTTGATTGGGTGGGCCACCTCATGGAGGATAGTGTGGATACATTACACACAAAGTGGGCCACACTTGATGATTTGGATAGAATATAAGTCTCATAGTGGGGTCCATTCAAATAGGCCACACAACCCTATTATAATCGCATAAAAATAAAAAAAATGAAATAAAAAAAAGGAGAGAGAGATGGAGAGTGGGACACGCATGTGATGGAGGGCTCTGCCATTATGAGTCCTCCCTTAGAAAAATTATACATCAAAAGAATCCCCTTTACACATGGGACCACCGAAATGTAAATCAATGGTGGAGATCCGTTCCCCACCGATATAGACGGTCTAGATGACCTCTTTAATGTAAGGAAATAAACATCATGATAGGGTCCATGGAGAATGGCCCCATCATGGAATGATCATGATGATCAAAGTGGGCCATCAGCCATAACTTAGGGTCCCAAGTTAGATCCAAACCATTGATCGGTTGGCCTCACTTGGCCCATCTCAAAAATATGAAAAACTAATATTATCAAGCACCCGCCGTTCGATCTTCTTGCTCCTATGGGTTCCTTAGCACCTTAGCCTTGATTCCAATGGAGGAGATGAGGAATGGGTGGCTAGGATGGGAGATCTTGGGATGAAAAGGTGGGCCACACTTGGAGTTTGGAAGGCTTGGAGAATTCTCATACGTATGGGGTTTTGGTTGCTTGAGAAAATGAGAAAGAGAGAGAGAGTTGTAAGGAGATGTGAGGTGATGGGGTGATGGAGTGATGGATGGGAGAGAGATGGGTGTGTAAGGCTTTGTTGACTTTGGTGGCCTTTTGTGTAAGAAAGGCATGGGCTTGTAAGACTTTTTTACTTTTGTAGTTGCTTGGGTATGGGTGAAAGGTGATGTGTACTTGACATGTGATGTGATAAGATTTGATTGATTGATGGGATTGATGTGACACCGCGTAAAAATTCTCTTGGGTTTCGAAGCGCGTGGCATTTTGCTCGCATCGAACGCTGACCCATATCTCCTGACCAGGGTATCGCCTCGTCGCCCAAGTCACGACATCGGAACCATAGTGACGGCGCAGTCACTATGGTAAAGATCTTGGGTTGAGTCGACTCGGGTTGAAGGCGTACGAATCAGGGTCGCGTGCAAATATCGATTAAGAGTCGAAGGTTACTGGAATTCGACCAGTATAACCGCAGAAATCTATAGAATGGTACGGACTGAGATATGGGTCTTACAGCTCTCCCCTCCTAATAAAAATTTCATCCTCAAAATTTACACAATCATCGCAACTAGGCATAACTCATGAGGTAGAAGAGACATAACATAATCATATAGAATCAGAGACAGCATACAAAATACAATACATGATCAACCATCAAAAAGATGAGGATAACGCTCTCGAATCTCAGCCTCGCACTCCCAAGAAGCCTCCTTTACAGAATGGTGACCCCACTGAACCTTCACCAACGGAATGTCCTTGGTTCTGAGGACCTGCTCCTTCTGATCAAGGATACGAACTGGCTGCTCGATGTAAGAAGTGTCCTCAAGAACCTTTAACGACTGATGATCGTCCAGGGGGTCTCTGATGATCGGCCTTGACACGCTGGCACATATCACACTCAGCCACAAAACTGACAATCTGGTGCTTCATCCCCACCCAAAAATACTGTCGCCTAATGTCACGGTACATCTTCGCCGAGCCAGGGTGGATAGAAAATCGCGATCGATGTGTCTCGGTCATAAGATCTCTGCGCAACTCTAGAATATCCGGGACACATAATCGGCCTCTGTAGCGAAGTCCACCTTCTGTAGCAATCTGTCAATCTGCATGACTCTCAAATGTAGTCTCAGCTATATAACTCTGCAACGACTCATCATCCTGCTGAGCCTCGATCACCCTAGTGACAAGAGAGGGTCGAATCGATAGCCTCGAAAACTGTACGATGGAAGACTGCAAGCCGAACTCAAAATCATACGCTACGATATCCTCAAGCATCCGTCACTCCTAAATCATCATATGCGCCACTAGGTGTCGTGGCTGACGGCTGAGGGCATCTGCCACCACGTTCACCTTGCCCGGGTGGTACTGGAGATCAAAATCACAGTTCTTCAGAAGCTCCATCCAGCGCCTCTGCCTCATGTTCAACTCAGACTGCGAGAAGAGGTACTTCAAGCTCTTGTGATCAGAGAAGAACTCGAACCTGACCCCATAAAGATAGTGTCTCCACACCTTCATTGCGAAGACAACTACGGCCAGCTCCAAATCATGCGTAGGATAGTTCAGCTCATGGACCTTGAGCTGACGAGATGCGAAGGCCATTGGTCTCCGGTGCTGCATCAGGACAGCACCCAAACCAACATGCGAGGCATCAGTAAATATAATAAATTCATCTCTCTCAGAGGGAAGAGTGAGGACAAGAGCAGACATCAGACGGTCCTTTAACTCTATAAATGCTCGCTCGTAGGCATCACTCCAAATAAACTCTGCGCCCTTTCGAGTCAACCTGGTTAGCGGGGCTGTAATACGAGAAAAGCCCTCAATGAAACGCCGGTAGTAGCCCTCGAAACTAAGAAAACTACGGATCTCTATCGCAGTCATGGGCTGGCCCCACTGACACACTACCTCGACCTTCGAGGGGTCCACTGCAATGCCCTCCCTCGTCACCATGTGACTGAGGAACTTCACCTCCTCCTGCCAGAACTTGCACTTCTCCATCTTCACATACAGCTGGTGTGCCCGGAGGGTCTACAAAGTGATCTCTAAATGCTGCTCATACTCCTCACAGGTCCTCGAATATATTAGAATGTCGTCGATGAAGACTATAACAAACTGATCAAGATAAGGGTAGAAGACCTCGTTCATCAGCTACATGAAGACTGCGTGTGCATTGGTCAGCCCGAAGGACATGACCTGAAACTCAAAATGACAGTAACGCGTCTTGAATGCTGTCTTCGAAATGTCCTCATATCGGACCCGAATCTGATGATAACTGGAATGCAGGTCGATCTTCGAAAAGAACTGAGCACCCTTCAGCTGATCGAACAAATCATCAATCCTAGGGAGCGGGTACTTGTTCTTGATCGTGACTTTGTTGAGCTCGCGATAGTCAACGTAGAGCCTCAACGAACCATCCTTCTTCTTCACGAAGAGTACCGGTGCTCCCCACAATGAACTGCTCGGACGGATAAAGCTCAACTCGCGAAACTCGTTCAACTACTTTTACAGTTCCCGCAACTCCAACGGTGCCAGACGATACGGGGCCTTCGAAATAGGCACGGTACCAGGCACAAGATCAATCTGAAACTCGGTGAGTCGACGAAGCGGTAATCTCAGAATCTCCTAGAACACATCAGAAAAATCGTACACCATGGGCAACTGGTCGATGCTCACAGCTATAAGCTCCTCTATGGCACATGACATCAAACAAGACAACCGCTCTCCCCTGGGCTCTACAACGAACTGGAACTGCGGCACGCCAGGTATACAAAACGTGACTATTCTCACGAAGCAGTCCAATATGGAATAGTACTCGGTGAGCTAATCCATGTCCAGGATGACATCGAACTCAGCCATCGGCAATGCAAACAAATCGGCAGGCAAAAAGGTATCCCCAACTAGAACGGGGCAAGATGAGTAAAATCGTCTCAACACTGCAGTCCTCCCCAAGGGAGTCGATACTGATAGGCTCTCACAAGAAGACTCCAACGTTAAGCCAGTCGATCGGCAAAAGCTCTCGGCCACAAAAGAATGCGATGCACCGAAATTAAACAACACACGTGCAATGCATGCAGAGACTGGAAGTAAACCCTCAACGACTCCTTCAGATGACTACGGATCCTACTGAGCCGTATACAACCTAGTCTGAACTGGCTGGGGAGGTGCCTGTCCCCTCTGCGCGTGCTGCTGCTGCTGATGGGGTCGCTGAGGCTGTTAAAATTGCTGCCTCTGCTGCTGCGACCTTGGAGGCTGGTGCTGATGCTGCTGCTGAGGTGGCCTCGGTGGTGGGGGCTATTGTCGCTGTTGCTATGGAGGCCTCTGCTGCTGCGGTGGTGGAGGCTGCTGTGGACCTCTCTGCTGCTGCTGGGGGCTGGGACACTCCCACGAACGGTGTCCCATCGCACCGCACCTAAAACAAGTGCCGGTGAACTACCTTGAAGGTGGTGCTAGAGGTGATGCTGGTGCTCGGAAGGCTAGGCAACCTGCGCGTCTCTGTTACGGTGGTCGACGCTGCTGAGAGTCACTGGAAGGAGCCTGCCTCTTCCGGTCTCTTCTCTGACCGCAATCAGACTGAGAACTGGCCCACTTAGCCTCAAAAATATGGGCCTTCCGAACCACTTCCTCAAAAGTCGGAAGCTCATGCCCAATAACACGGCCACCAAGGTAATAACGCAAGCCGTCCTCGAATCGACGGGCTCTCCACTCCTCATCATCAACCAGATATGGTACAAATCTGGATAGCGCTATAAAGCGAGCCACGTACTGGGCCACTGTCATATCGCCCTGCACCAGGGCCTCGAACTCCAACGCTCGCTGTCATCGGATTGATCAGGGAAGTACTATCGGTTAAACTGATCCACAAAATCCTCCCATGTCCATACAAAGTCGGCACCTGCTGCTCGGGAAATTGATGCCCACCAGTGCTCAGCCTCACCATGGAGAAGAAATATGGCTAGTTGAACTCGTCGCTCTGTTATACATCCCATCGTCTCGAATATCTTCTCCACATCAGCGCGCCATCTCTCTGCTATCGTCGGCTCTGGCTCACCATGGAAACGCGAGGGATCAAGCCGTCGAAACTCACGAAGGAGGGCGCTCGCGCACTCCTGCTCTGCCTGGGCTGGTGAAACGACCGGCTGCCTGCCCTGTCCCTATAGTGCAGCCGTCACAGCATGTAACATCTGCTATAACTGAGAGGCAGTCGCGGATACTGTCGGGTCTGCACCGGTCTCTGGTGGAGGAGCAGTATACTAAGGATGGGAAGCAGAAATCTCTGGTGGTGGAACAGGCATCGTAGGGGGTAATGCGGGAGCTGGACGCAGATGGCCTAGACGCATGAATTATACTAAGCATGTTATAAAGTAATGAATTATCCTTATAATGCAGATGGCCTAGACGGCCAACACACAACAATTACGGCCTATCAATGGCCCTAGGGAGAGACATAATGCGAACATTTAACCAACACTATACTTGCAATGTGGACGTCAAACCACCATTGCTCCCAAGCCATAACCCGTAGTAAACATCATTACAGAAACCATGTTGGGTTCACACATTGCAATGGACCTTAGGTACATTCCATTGGGCCTTAAATAAAACAAATGGGCCAGATCATATAGGCCTTTTATTCATCAAATGGGCCACATCAATGGGCCGCACCAATGGGCCTTATGTGCATTGAAATGGGTCATAACTCATGGACCTTAGATTGCATCAAATGGCCTAATCCCATAGGCCTTAAAATACATTAAATGGGCCTAAAAATATGCCAAGGTGGGGTCCACTTGGACTATGGATCTGGCTCATTCTTTTGCTTCTATCATAAAATGATATATCAAACGTTTGGATGGTATGGATACAGCGTATGCATCATAATGGGCCCCATCGTCCAAATAGTGGATGGTGTAGCCAAAATACACACATCAGTGCGGGGCCTACGGGCTCTCAGGTGTCAAAAGGGCAGTCATATAGCTACAGCACGTGCAACTCTACTCCTTAACGAAGGCAGGGGTGGGTTCCACGTAGGGCCCACCATAACAGTAAAAATATAATATATTAATATTATATTATAACATAACATGCAGCTCTACTGCCTTTTTAAGCAGAGGTGGGTTCCACGTAGGGCCACCACAAAACGTAATATACACACACACTATATATATATATATATATATATATATATATATATATATATATATATATATATATATATATATATAAATAAATAAACTAGCTGCTATACATGCAGCTTTTCTGCATTAAAAGGGAGAGGTGGGTCCCTCGTAGGGCCCACCCTCATTATATTATATTATATTATAATATAATATATATACATGGCATATATTATATTAATACCATATAATAATATTATATGCAATATGTACATCACGTCTAGGCCCTGGACGGCCTGGACGGACGCACACACAAGATGGTCCCACATGTGATCACCAAATGGAGGGACGGTTTGGATCAAAACTATGTACCATAGAAGGTGGGGTCCACGTGCACCAAGTGGATGAACGGTTTGGATATCATGTAGGTACCGTGGAGGGCCCACCGTTCAGGCAGACTGCGTGAATGAAACCCATAGGTTCCACTGTCCATAGCCGTGGACGAGTGGATAGAATATATGCATCACCGTGGGTCCCACGTATGTGGTCCACCGTAATGTTTATTTTCCATCCAAGACGTTGGAAAGGTCGCACGGACCTGGATGGGGAGGAAAAACAAATTTCATCCTGATCCAAAACTTCTGTGGCCAAAAAAAAGGGGTTCAATGGTAGAGGTTCAATCCCACTGTTTCCTATAGTGTGGGCCACCCAAGTCATGGATGGGGCTGAAATTCGGAGGGGGCCCACTACTGGGGGTGGCCTACCTCATGAATGGGTTGGATTACAAATAAACATCATAGTGGGGCCCACATGCAGGGCCGTGGGACCCCTGCTGGCCGTCCATAAAAGGCAGCAACGGCCTGCTGCTGCGTCAGTGGCAGCAGGTGCTGCCTCTCATCTCTCTCTTTTTTTTTGTATTTTTCTAAGGAACATCACATGTGGGGCCCACTCCTTGAAAATCTACATCGTCTAATGGATTCTAGGGCTCAAAATACAGTGAACAAGTCCAATGTCCTGTACTTTTAGAACATAGATATAGCAAGGTGTGTCCTAGTAGCTTTGAATGGCAAGAAACATAATTTTCTATAATATGACCCGCCTGATCATCAGATTGACCTCATTCTTTGGCTCAACGCCTAAAATGATCCAAGGAATGAGGTGGATGGCGTGGATTTAATACATACACCAAGGTCGGGCCTATGGGAGTGAACCACCCCAAAAGCTTAAAGAAATCAAGCTTATATTTTTTTTTACAGATACGTCCAGCGTCCTAGACGCTGGACGGTAGGACATTTAAAATATACTTTGAGGTGGGCCCTGATTGGGTGGGCCACCTCATGGAGGATAGTTTGGATACATTACATACAAAGTGGGCCACACTTGATGATTTGGATAGAATATAAGTCTCATGGTGGTGTCCATTCAAATAGGCCACACAACCCTATTACAATCTCATAAAAAAAATGAAATAAATATAAAAAAAGGAGAGAGAGAGAGAGATGGAGAGTGGGACACGCATGTGATGGAGGGCTCTGCCACTATGAGCCCTCCCTTAGAAAAATTATACATCAAAAGAATCCCCTTTACACATGGGACCACCGAAATCGTAAATCAACGGTGGAGATCCATTCCCCACCGATATAGACGGTCTAGATGACCTCTCTAATGCAAGGAAATAAACATCATGATGGGATCCATGGAGAATGGCCCCATCATGGAATGATCATGATGATCAAAGTGGGCCATCGGCCATAACTTAGGGTCCCAAGTGAGATCCAAACCATTGATCAGTTGGCCTCACTTGGCTCATCTTAAAAATATGAAAAACTAATATTATCAAGCACCTGCCGTTCAATCTTCTTATTCCTATGGGTTCCTTAGCACCTTAGCTTTGATTCCAATGGAGGAGATGAGGAATGGATGGCTAGGATGGGAGATCTTGGGATGGAAAGGTGGGCCACACTTGGAGCTTGGAAGGCTTGGAGAATTCTCATACGTATGGGGTTTTGGTTTCTTGAGAAAATGAGATGAGAAATGAGAAAGAGAGAGAGAGAGTTGTAAAGAGATGTGAGGTGATGGGGTGATGGAGTGATGGATGGGAGAGAGATGGGTGTGTAAGGCTTTCTTGACTTTGATGGCCTTTTGTGTAAGAAAGGCATGGCCTTGTAAGACCTTTTTGACTTTTGTGGTTGCTTGGGTATGGGTGAAAGGTGATGTGTACTTGACATGTACTTGACATGTGATGTGATAAGATTTGATCGATTGATGGGATTAATGTGACACCTTGTAGAGATTCTCTTGGATTTCACAACGCGCGGTATTTTCCTCTCACCGAACGCTGACTGATATCTCCTGACCAGGGTATCACCTCGGGGCACGAGCCACGGCATCGGAACAGCAGCGACGGTGCGGTTTCTATGATAAAGATCTTGGGTTGAGTCGACTCGGGTTGACGGTGTACGAATCAGGGTCGGGCGCAAATATCGATTAAGGATCGAAGGTTGTCAGAATTCGATCGGTAAGACCGTGAAAATCTATGTAATGGTATGGACTAAGATACGGGTCGTACACCCTCCTACTAGGGTAAATCCAGCTCTGGTAAAATATGAAAGTGCACCTACTACGTGCCCTGGTTTGTCAATTACGTTGTAAGTTGAGTTAGTCGGACAACAGCGCCTAACGGGAAGATCAAGTTAAGCGTCTGCCTCAACTGGATGTGTGGAAGCTCACCATATGTAAATTATAGCCTCACATCCCATGTCTCAAAACACCAGGTGATTAAAACCCTTAAAAAGAACTAGAACATCTTAGGGTTTCTGTGTAAGAAAACTTTTTATCAAAAAGAAAAATCTTTAAAGTTTTTCTTACACTGTCGATTATATCGATTACCCCTTCGATATGATCGACCAGCTTTGTCGATGTCCTCGGCATCTCTAATCGATATAATCGAGTGAGGAAAAAAAGCGTCCAGTAATCAAACAATCATCTGGACGATTTATCGATATATCGACTGGTGAGTCGATATAATCTATATTCGAATATCGATCCTATCGGAAGAAGCTCGATACTATTGACAGACTGTTTTTCGGCACCCCTATTTTTCTAAAGAAAACTAACATAAGCTTCGATATATCGATGACTGTCCGATTCAATCTGAAATCAAATATCGATCATATCGGAAGTTAGTCGATCATATCGATTGTGGCTGCATATTTCACCAGCATGAATTTCAGATTGTTTTAATGTTGATCGGGGTGTCAGTCGATAAATCAATATTCATATATCGATCATATTAAGACCTCATCGATTGGATCAAGTCCGGACAAAAATCGTCCAGTAAGCTTATAGGTAAATCTATACGATTTATCGATCCTATCGACAAGGTCTCCGATATGATCGATGTACAAATTTTGATGACATCGACTGTTCCCCGATCATATCTGTAAACCTGAAATTCTTCAAGGCTTCTCTCTTATTTTCACCTGTCGATAGATCGATCCATTGCTCGATGGAATCGGAGTTCGAAATCCGATAACAATGATGTGTGTCTCAATCCCATCGACCAGTTGGTGAAAAGTTTCCAAAAGCGAAATGACAATTGAGTTTGTATCATCGAGAGGTCTGCCGATACAATCGAGAGTATACGCTCGATCATATCGATGACTGCTCAATGATATCGAAGTTTGTCATAATTATGACTGTTTATATCCGTTGGAACCTTTTGCCTATATATAGAGAGAGATTAGTCTTTATTGCTGGTAGAGAAAGAAGAGAGTGCTTTTGAGAGTTTTAAACTTCCTATCATTTACCTAAGCCCTTTCTCTCAGGAAGTTCATCCTCCAATCCACCCTCATCATTGATATTTCATAGAGTGGATTGGGGAATGAACTTCCGCATTCAAGGATCCTTCAGCTACTACCTTAATGACAAATCATTAAGCTGGGATGCCTTGAATGCATAGATGATGGGAACCACTCTATCTTCCTTATAGGAAAATCTTTAGAGAGTGGTATTCCATCATAACCTTCACCCAACCTAAAGCCTAGTATAGATACATCTTTGTCTTGCAGATCAAGGAAGCTGAAGACTCTTCATCAACAAGAAGGAGATCTCCATCACTGCGCTAAAAGGGACTCATCAACTTATCTGTAAGTACTAAGAGTCCAGAGAACACTTGTGATCATTCCTTTCTAGGATTAGGTTTTAAGTGTTGCTCACCATTTGAAGTCCTCGAAGGAGGCCTCCGATGGGAGTGTACGTGTGGGGTGCGTTGTGTGGAACCTTGCTCTGTTGAGAGCATAAACATCTGGTTAGGAGTATGCCAACAAAACTCCAGGGTTAGAGGTGAACCGAGTAGAAATCTCTAGGTGCGTTGTGTGGACCCTTGCTTTGTGGAAAACATAAACATCTAGTTAGGAGTACGCCAGTAAAACTCCAGGGTTAGAGGTGAACCGGGTAGAAACCTCTTTAAAGGTTGAAGGTGAACCTGATTTAAAACCTTATGTTTGAGGTGAACCATGGAAAACCTCCTTAGTGAAATTCAGTCACTCAAGGGTTGAGTGTGGAAGCCGGGAGTGGAGTAGACAAGTAGTCGAACCACTATAAAATGACTGTGTTTGAGATTGATATTGTCTTTCATTTATGTGATTGCCTTACATGCCTTTATATATGATTATCTGAAATCACATCTTATGCACACACAGTCATATCCATCACAATCTAATTCATAAATTTGTTTATCTTACAAGTAGTTGTGATTGGATACTCTATCAGGCTTGGAAGCCAGTAGAGTTAATTTTTGAGTAATCCTAATCTGTACTCTGTGATAGGATTGAAAAATAACTTATAAATCTTTAAAAAGTCCTATTCACCCCCCTTTAGGATATATTGACATATTCCTACTTCAACTTAAGCGGTCTTCACCGCTATTTCAATTGGTATCAGAGAGGGTCTCTCTTAAGGGCTTCACCGCCTAGAGAGTGATCTTGACTGAAGTAGGAATCATGATCAAGAAAGTTCCAGAGGATGTGACAGATCAAAATTGCCTTGTAATCCACACCGCTCTGAAAGCTGGTAATTGTTCGAAGTGGTATCTTGATTGTGGATGTTTCAGACACATGACTGGTGATCGTACTCATTTTTGTTTATACTCAAACTTCGATGGTGGATCAGTCACATTTGGAGATGGTAGCTCAGCCAGAATTGTCGGACAAGGAACAATAGGAGTACCAAGTCTTTCAAAAATTAAAAATGTTCTTTGTGTTGAAGGTCTGAAATATAATCTCCTTAGTATGTCTCAAATCTGTGACAAGGAACATCTGGTCACTTTCTCAAAAGATATGTGTAGAATAATAGATCATACAGGAAAATCCCTCATAAAAGGTACACACACTAGTGATAACTGTTATATTATTGAGAGTACCAACGATAAGGGATTGTCCACAAAATGTAACATGGCTGTAAAGAATGAATCAAGATTATGGCATCAAAGGTTGGGACATGTCCATTACCAAAATTTAGCTAAACTTATCTCTAAAAACTTGGTTAAAGGTCTTCCCAAAATTAGAAAAGAAGAAAAAGTAGTATGTGTGGAATGTCCAAAAGGAAAACAGATAAAAGTTGGACATAAAAAGACAACTACCATAGCTACAACAAAGCCCTTGGATCTACTGCATATGGATCTAGTGGGTCCTACTAAAGTGGAAAGTCATGACAAGAAAAGATATTTTTTGGTGATAGTAGATGACTACACTAGATTTACTTGGGTTGCCTTTCTTCGAGAAAAATCAGATGCTTTTGGAAAATTTGTTGTCTTGGCAAGACAAATTCAAAATGAGAAAGGATATGATATAAAACGCATCAGAAGTGATCATGGTGGTGAATTCGAAAATTATGAATTTGAAAAATACTGCAATGATAAAGGAATTCATCATGAATTTTCATCCCCAAAAACTCCTCAACAAAATGGGGTTGCTGAAAGAAAAATCGAGTATTGCAGGAAATGGGGTCAGTCATGCTAAATGGAAAGGACATGGCAAAGAGCTTTTGGGCAGAAGCTGTCAATACCGCCTGCTACATCATAAAAAGAGTATATCTTAGAGCAGGTCTAAACAAAACTCCATATGAACTATGGTATGGGAAGCTGCCAAATGTGAAATACTTTCAGGTCTTTGGTAGTAAATGCTACATTTTAAAGGATAGGGATCACCTAGGGAAGTTCGAATCTAAAAGTGATGAAGGCATTTTTCTTGGATACGCCATGAATAGTCGTTCTTATAGAGTGTACAACTTAAGAACTCTTACTATTCAAGAATCGGTGAATGTGGTAATCGATGATCATCCTCAAGATATGAATTCTCCTGTGAATGATATAGAAGATGACATAGATTCATGCATACCCAAAAAATCAGATGACAAATCTTCATTATTGGATGAACCTCAGCAATCATCTGACAAACCCGTCATTAAAGATCACCCTCGAGGGTAAATTATTGGAGACCCTAATATCGGTGTAAGAACTAGACGACAAATAGACGATGTTTATAGTCACTTCTGTTTTACCTTAAAGATTGAACCCAAAAATATTGTAGAAGCTCTTCAAGATGAATACTGAATAAATGCCATGCAAGAAGAACTTCAACAATTTCAGAGAAATGAGGTGCGGAAACTAGTTCCTAGACCAACAGATACTAATGTCATTGGAACAAAATGGGTCTTCAAAAATAAATTTGACGAATCAGGGAATGTAATTAAAAACAAAGCAAGATTGGTTGCTCAGGGATACTCACAGATTGAAGGAATTGATTTTGATGAAACATTTGCCCCTATTGCATGTCTAGAATCCATTAGAATTCTTATGTCTGTTGCATGCGCACTAAAATTCAAATTATTTCAAATGGATGTTAAGAGTGCCTTTCTTAATGGGGATCTTGCTAAAGAAGTATATGTGGAACAACCAAAAGAATTTTCAGACCCTAAGCATCTCTATTATGTTTATCGCTTGGACAAAGCTCTGTATGGTCTCGAACAAGCACCACGTGCTTGGTATGAACGATTAACGAAGTTTCTCCTAGACCATGAATTTTGTAAAGGAAGTGTAGACAAAACACTGTTCACCCATAGAACAAAGGACTCATTACTTATTACGCAAATTTATGTGGATGATATTGTGTTTGGATCAACAAGCGGAGATGAGGCATTCAAATTCACCAACCTCATAAAATCAGAATTTGAAATGAGTATGGTTGGTGAATTGAATTTCTTCTTAGGGTTACAGGTCAAACAGCTGGATGATGGAGTTTTCATAAATCAAACCAAGTTTTCAAAAGACCTAGTGAAAAAATTTGGGCTTGAATCTGGTCGCACTTATCACACGCCTATGAGTACTACTCTAAAACTCTCAAAAGATACTAATGGCAAATGTGTGGGCCAGCATCTTTATCGAAGCATGATCGGAAGTCTGCTATATCTAACTGCCAGTCGTCCAGATATATCCTTTAGTGTTGGGATGTGTGCTCGTTATCAGGCAGATCCTAAGGAATCTCACCTAACAACAGTTAAAAGGATTATCAAGTATGTTAGAGGGACAACCACCTTTGGACTATGGTATCCACATGAAACCTCCACCATTATTGGTGGATATTCAGATGCGGATTGGGCTAGAAATTTAGATGATCGAAAATCAACAAGTGGTGGATGCTTCTATGTTAAAAATTGTTTAGTTTCCTGGTAGAGTAAGAAACAAAACTCAATCTCATTATCCACTGCGGAAGCTGAATATATAGCTGCAGGTAACTGTTTTGCACAACTTCTCTGGATGAAACAGATGCTGTTCGACTATGGGATTGCACAATCCACAATGAGTCTCTTTTGTGACAATACCAATGCTATAAACATCTCAAAAAACCCAGTTCAGCACTCTCGGACCAAGCATATTGACATTCACCATCATTTTATCCGAGAACTAGTCGAAGAAAAGACCATTGTGTTAGAATATGTTATTACTAAAAACTAACTTGCCGATATCTTTACAAAGCCTCTTGACACAAATAGGTTCTGTGACCTCCAAAAGTCAATTGGCGTTTGTTCGGATTGATAATGTGTTTGGACTTATGGTACTCATTGAAAATCTTAGGGGCTGAGTTGTTCATGATTAATGGTGAATATAAGTCAAAATCCTTACAGTCTTGATGTTACCTGCACAGTATCGATTTTATAATCGATTCCATCGAAAATGTTCATCGATTCAATTGACGGTTATTTTGCTGTTTTCAAACAACCGTCAGAGAAATTATTTTTTTTGGGGGATAACAGTCCTACAATGCAATCGATAACTGATCGATATAATCGATAAGTCTGCTATATAAAGAGAAAGGTGCACTCGAACTCATTTCTTCTTCTTTCTTTCCAGTCTTTATCAGCATTTCACCTCCTCAAACATGACCCCAAGGAAAGGTGAGGCTCACTTCCAATCTTTAGAAGAGACAAGCATCCAATCAAATTTTTGTAGGTATCATCCTACTCTAAAGGAAAATAGTCCATCTGTCATCAGTGAACGACTAGTGCTCCATAGTGCAATTGAGCCTTTTGGAGTTGATCTTCTTCTCGAAGTAATTGGGTGGCAAAATATCCTACATCTTGGAGGATCATACTAACTGGGTGTGATACATGAATTCTTCAAACATTTTCATATCGTTTGTGAAGATCCCCCCAGCATTCGGATTGTTCTTGCACACTACTCAAAGCTTATCACTCCAGTGACTGTGGCAAAACTCGTCGATCTTGAGGTCACTAAAATTCCAGTAACGAATCGAAATCTCAATGGATTGGGAGTATGGGGAGAAATTACCCGCGCATTGTGCCAAGGGACTACAGTTCCACGAAATGATGGAAATTTACTGCATATCAATCATCTTCGACCCACCTTCAAGATTCTTCACAGCATTTTCTGCTCGAATGTGTATCCATGCGATATCCTTGGTGAACATCTTTCTCCATTTATGATCAATATTCTCTATGATGTCTGTCAAGAAAATCGTGTGTGCTTGCCAACTCTTCTCCTTACGTAGGTCATTCGTGTCCTCCAAGGATATCATACGGAGACACTGCCCTTTCCCGTGCTCATATGTAAGCTCACCCACCATACTGGATTTCCTACCACATGCGATGAAGTGCATCCAGAAGCCTGGTTTGATAATGATGCATCACTAGCAGCACAACGATTTTGTCTTCCTTTGTCTCCCTCAAGGCACAACCCTTTTATATCCAGATCCGATCATCCATCCACAATGAGGCCTACACATGGAGGATCAAATCGCCCACCAATGGTCAGTCCCGAGTCGATTACTAATCGCCCAGCTCATCATCTCGAAAGTCACCTACTCAATGGGATGGTTGGTATAGAGAACCGGCTGAACAATTGTGAAAGGCGTCTCACTCTTATTGAAGAAAAGCTCGATGTCCTCCAGGGAACTACTCAGCACCTGGTAAACTTGATCACAAATGATTTTTCTCGACACCATTAAAAGTCGGTCCAGTTGGCCTTTGACTATCCTATACATCTGCTGCCTTTTTATGTATTTCTTCTTGGACAAATAGCGGCACTGCTTTCTGTGGCAGTATATATTTCTTTTTTTGATACTGATTGATATGGCTGAATTCAATTCATATTTCATTGTCATTCTTGCTGCTATTGAAATGACTATGCTACTTGTTTCATCTAATTACTTCTGGTCTTCATTGATGTATACTTTACACTGTTCTCATTTATATACATCTATCTATCTATAGTTCTCCCATAATCTTCTATCTTCAGTCAATATCACGTCTTATGCCGTTGCCAATGACTGACAAAAAGAGGGAGAATAATTCAAACACCCCGAGAGAAAATTGTATATCTGTGTTGCAGGTGTTAGGGGGAGCAGGCGTAATAAGAAAGGGGGAGTTTTTGAAGTAAGGGGGGAAACTTACTGGGTGTGTACTTGGGTGTTTAGAATTTGTAAAATTGTGTTAATACATGTACACACAATTTATGATGTATCTGTCTAGATATGTTCATAGGGTGTTTTAGGTATTTTGTCACGTAATTGACAAAGGGGGAGATTGAAAGTGCACCTACTACGTGCCCTGGTTTGTCAATTACGTTGTAAGTTGAGTCAGTCGGACAACAGCGCCTAACGGGAAGATCAAGTCAAGCGTCTGCCTCAACTGGATGTGTGGAAGCTCGTCATAGGTAAATCATAGCCTCACATCCCATGTCCCAAAACACCAGGTGATTAAAACCCTTAAAAAGAACTAGAACATCTTAGGGTTTCTGTATAAGAAAACTTTTTATCAAAAAGGAAAATCATTAAAGTTTTTCTTACACTGTCGATTATATCGATTACCCCTTCGATATGATCAACCAGCTCTGATGATGTCCTCGGCATCTCTAATCGATACAATCGAGTGAGGACAAAAAGCGTCCAATAATCAAACAATCATCTGGACGATTTATCGATATATCGACTGGTGAGTCGATATAATCGATATTCGAATATCAATCCTATTGGAAGAACCTCGATACTATCGATAGACTGTTTTCTGGCGCCCCTATTTTTCTAAAGAAAACTAACATAAGCTTCGATATATCGATGACTTTCCGATTCAATCTGAACTCAAATATCGATCATATAGGAAGTCAGTCGATCATATCGATTGTGGGTGCATGTTTTCACGAGCATGAATTTCAGGTTGTTTTAATGTTGATCGGGGTGCCAGTCGATAAATTGATATTCATATATCGATCATATCGAGACCTCATCGATTGGATCGAGTCCGGACAAAAATCGTCCAGTAAGCTTATAGGTAAATCTATACGATTTATCGATCCTATCGACAAGGTCTCCGATATGATCGATGTATAAATTTTGATGACATCGACTGTTCCCCGATCATATCTGTAAACCTGAAATTCTTCAAGGCTTCTCTCTTATTTTCACCTGTCGATAGATCGATCCATTGCTCGATGGAATCGGAGTTCGAAATCCGATAACAATGATGTGTGTCTCAATCCCATCGACCAGTTGGTGAAAAGTTTCCAAAAGCGAAATGACAATTGAGTTTGTATCATCGAGAGGTCTGCCGATACAATCGAGAGTATACGCTCGATCATATCGATGACTGCTCAATGATATCGAAGTTTGTCATAATTATGACTGTTTATATCCGTTGGAACCTTTTGCCTATATATAGAGAGATTAGTCTTTATTGCTGGTAGAGAAAGAAGAGAGTGCTTTTGAGAGTTTTAAACTTCCTATCATTTACCTAAGCCCTTTCTCTCAGGAAGTTCATCCTCCAATCCACCCTCATCATTGATATTTCATAGAGTGGATTGGGGAATGAACTTCCGCATTCAAGGATCCTTCAGCTACTACCTTAATGACAAATCATTAAGCTGGGATGCCTTGAATGCATAGATGATGGGAACCACTCTATCTTCCTTATAGGAAAATCTTTAGAGAGTGGTATTCCATCATAACCTTGACCCAACCTAAAGCCTAGAATAGATACATCTTTGTCTTGCAGATCAAGGGAGCTGAAGACTCTTCATCAACAAGAAGGAGATCTTCATCACTGCGCAAAAAGGGACTCATCAACTTATCTGTAAGTACTAAGAGTCCAGAGAACACTTGTGATCATTCCTTTCTAGGATTAGGTTTTAAGTATTGCTCACCATTTGAAGTCCTCGAAGAAGGCCTCCGACGGGAGTGTACGTGTGGGGTGCGTTGTGTGGACCCTTACTCTGTTGAGAGCATAAACATCTGGCTAGGAGTACGCCAACAAAACTCCAGGTTTGAGGTGAACCGAGTAGAAACCTCTAGGTGCTTTGTGTGGACCCTTGCTCTGTGGAAAGCATAAACATCTGATTAGGAGTACGCCAGTAAAACTCCAGGGTTAGAGGTGAACCGGGTAGAAACCTCTGTAAAGGTTGAAGGTGAACCTGATTTAAAACCTTAGGTTTGAGGTGAACCATGGAAAACCTCCTTAGTGAAATCCAGTCACACAAGGGTTGAGTGTGGAAGTCGGGAGTGGAGTAGACAAGTAGTCGAACCACTATAAAATGACTGTGTTTGAGATTGATATTGTCTTTCATTTATGTGATTGCCTTACATGCCTTTATATATGATTATCTGAAATCACATCTTATGCACACATAGTCATATCCATCACAATCTAATTCATAAATTTTTTTATCTTACAAGTAGTTGTGATTGGATCCTCTATCAGGCTTGGAAGCAAGTAGAGTTAATTTTTGAGTAATCCTAATCTGTACTTTGTGATAGGATTGAAAAATAACTTATAAATCTTTTAAAAGTCTTATTCACCCCCCTCTAGGACACATTGACATATTCCTACTTCAACTTAAACGGTCTTTAGCGCTATTTCAAAATATACTAGAAGAAAGCTGGTCCTTGAAAGGAAAATAGACAGGGAGTGCCTAAAACCGTACAATGAGTCGCAATTGACTGGCTGCCTCTCCTCGACTTTGGCGGCCCGTGTCACCATGAAAGAACCTATAACTTCTTTACTTCCTGTCACTCTCCGATGGTTGAACCTCCATCAATCATTTTTTTCTGTTGAGGGTTAGATGTAAACATTTCCACTGAATTTATTGTACAAATCTTTGGCCTCACTATGTCTCCCATCAGTCTCCTTAACATGGACCATGAAAATGTTGACACTCGATCTATGGTCACGAAATTTCTTTACCATGGTCGAGACATTCCTCGGCCCCAAGGCAATGCGTTAAAGGTAAAATTCATGGAACTGAGATATCATATTTTGCATGGCATCTTCGCCTCAAACGTATATCCTCGTAGCACCTATCGTTCAGACCTTACAGGATTCATGGCCATGGTAGTATATTCTATAACAGCTGGGATCAAGATCTACCTTCCTACTCTGATTGTTCACCAGTTAGTGTATGCGATTCACACTTCTCGAGACGTCCATTTACCCTATCCTTGGATTATTCACGTGTTTTGTAATACGATTGATCTTCCGGTAACAAACGATCAGGAGCTTCCTCTCCAAGACTTCAATAAAAACAACATCAGAAAGATATATTTGAAGTTCCACCAATATCCTTAAGACCAACCCGAGGAAGGGATTCATAAAGAAGGTAAACTAGGGGTTGCAGAAGCCGAAGTCGCCAGAATGGTCGAAGGTGACCTTCTCGCATCACAACAAGCTTCGTCTCCATCCGACCCCGTGCACACAAAAAGATTTAAGCTACATCAAGATCAAATTGGAATGACATTGCGAGAAGTCACTTAGTTGAAGGAGACGGTGAGTGCAAGGTTCACTGTTCTGGAACATCTGGTGGCCGAGGTGCAGCAGTCGGTGTAGCAACTGGTGGATTTGATCACCTGCCGATGTGACGATACAAAAACGTCTTCCTCCGCCCCTCCACCATAGTATAGACAATCTTTGTGCCATCACATACACCCTATTCTTATCTTAGCATATGGGCATGGGTATCTTTTTGAATGCCTTATGATTGTATGAGTGTATGTGATGGATCACTAACTTACACAGTCTGACAAGTTTTTTTTTTTTTTTTTTTTGGTGAAGTTGGGATATCCTCTGTGTGAGGAAAATACTTTCTTTTATATATGGCCATGGATGGGCTAGATACTTATGTTTGTTCTTTTGGGATGGTTGTTACATGACTACCAAGCTTAGGCAGTCCATCTTTTGGATATTTTTTAGCTATGTTATGATTCATCTATATATTTGTTGCCATTTCTCTCTGCTATCTCTTATGCGCTTAAGTCTGTGGCATACTAGTATACATTGTGTCTGGTTACTTCTGCATCTTTCTTGAGAATTGATTTTGAGAGTTATGGTGCTATTGTCTGTTCTATTTACAGCTTCCCTTTGACCTGGCCTACATGTTTTATAATTGAACTACTCCCTAGGTCTTGGTTCTCCCATATGCTTCAACTTCACTTAACCTCTATTTATATATTTTTCCCTTTGCCAATGACTGACAAAAAGGGGGAGAACAAATTCCAACCTGGAGGACAATTGTGTACATTGTGTATCTGCTTATTAATGATGATACAGGTGATATGGGGAGCTACTGCAAGAAGACAAGTAGAGCAACCACTGATGATACAGTCGTGTGTATGAACTACATAGACTTATAAAATTTTATAAAGTTCATGTACACACAATTTAGGGTGTTGTCTAGACGTTGTTCTAAGGCGTTTTGAAAGTGCCCTGGTTTATCAATTAGCGTGAGCGTTGAGTCAGCATGACAAGGGAGCCTCATAGGAAGATTGTTCAAGCATCTGCCTTAATAGGATGTGTACTCAAACTCGTCAAAGGTAAACCTTAGCCTCACATCCCATGTCCCAAAATACTAGGCATATAAAACCCATAAAACTAAATAGAACATCCTAGGATTTTAAGTGAGAAAATAAATTTGTAAAATCTGGAAAATCCTTAAGTTTTCTACCTTTGTCGATTAAATCAAACCCTGTTATCGATGTCCCCGAAGCTCACTCAATACTATCAAATTGAGGACTTCAAATGTCCAGCAACTACAATGAACTCTGGATTGAATTATCGATAAATCGATGGACTGCTCGATATCTTTGAATTTTGAATCTCAAGTCCATCGAGTCGACTCAAAAAAATCAACATTTGTTCAGTTGTGTCCAATATACTGCTAAGGCAAAAACATGTGATTCTTGATATATCGAAGGGATCCTCGATATCCTCTAAATTCAAATCTCGATGATATCGTAGACCTTCAATGATATCAGATTGCGACACTATCCAGCAAGTTTTCAGGTTAATTTTTCTTGGATCGAGGATCACTCGATAAAATTGATATTCAAATATCAATCATATCGAGGCTTGGTCAATGTCATCGAAATAGGACATAAACTATTCAATAAGCTAAGAGGAAAATTCCTTAGAATTATCGATGAATCGACACTGCCATTGATATCATCGATATTCAAATTCTGATGATATCGAGTGATGCTCAATCATATCTCATACCTGATAATTTTCAAAGGCATCTAGTCTCTCATTTTTAAATGTCAAGGAATCGAACCTCGTGTCAATGAAATCAGAGTTCGAAATCCTATGACATCGAAGCATGTTCAATCTTCGTGACTAGTTGGCAAAAAATTTTAAAAGCGTTTGACAGTTAAGTTCATATCATCGACGACCAGTCAATGCTATTGAGAGTATACACTCGATGATATCGAACTCTATTAAAAATATGACCATATTATATCTGTTAGAACCTTTTGCCTATTTAATTAGAGCTTTCCTTTGGTTGTTGGCATAGAAAATAAAGAGTACTTTTGAGTGTTTAAATCTAGATCATATACCCTAAGCCTTTTCTCTCATGAGAGTTCATCCTCCAATCAACCCTCATCATTGACATTCAATAGAGTGGATTGGGGAATGAACTTCCACATTCAAGGATCCTGCAGCTACCATCTTAATGAAAAATCATTAAGCTGGGATACCTTAAATGCATAGATGATTGGAAACGCTCTGTTTCTTTTATAGGAAAACATTCAATATGGTAGGATTCCATCACCACCTTGCCCCAACCTATAGCCTTATCTTGATATATCATCTGAGTTGTAATTCAATGAAGCTGAAGATTCTTCATCGTCAAAGGAGGAGATCTTCATCAACGTGCTTAATGGGGCTCATCTACTTATCTGTAAGTCATTAGAGTCCAGAGGACCCTTGTGATCATTCCTTTTGTAGGATTGGGTTTAAGGTGTTTCTCACCCCTTTCAAGCCCTCATAGGAGGCCTCCAACGAGAGTGTATATGAGGGTGCTTTTTGTTGACCCTTGCCTTATGGAGAGCATAAACTTTTAGGTCCTTGTGTAGGTCCTTAACCTGTGTGTCTAAAACCTGGGTGCAATGTGTTGACCCTTGCTCATGAGAGCATAAACTAGTTAGTTCCTTGTATAGATCCTTAGCCTGTGTGGTCTAAAAATTGGGTGTTGTGTGTTGACCCTTGCTCCTATATGGGGCATAAACTTGTGTCCTGTAGACACGTTAGAGTCAGCATGTGTAGGTTGTACTGGTTTGAGCTGAACCTGATTTGAAACCTTCGGTTTGAGGTGAACCTAATTTAAAACCTTCGTTAGTGAGATCTGGTACACTCAAGGATTGAGTGCGTCTACTGGAAGTGGAGTAGAAAAGTAGTCGAACCACTATAAAAATAACTATGTTTGAGATTGTTATTTACTTCTACTACTTGTGTGATTTCTCTGAATGTTCTCATATCCCTTGCAGACATGATTATTTGGAACTGAGTAGAATCGCATCTCACACATAGTCACATCCATCATAAATTATATTGTGTATCTTGTTTATCGTTTGAATATGCTTTGTGATTGGATCCTCTAATTAGCTTGAAAGCCATTAGAGTTATTTTAAAGAAATCCTGATACTTGCATATTTATCCCGGGTAGGGTTGATAGGTTTAAAATTTTCACAAAATATTAAAAAGTCCTATTTACCCCTCTCCCCCTCTGGGACATCTTCGCATATTCCTACTTCAACTAAACTAGTCATTATCGCAATTTTAAATGTGTTCAATGTCATCGGAGACTGGCTTCGATGTCATTGAACTGCCTTTAATGTCATCGAAGATTGCATCCAGTTTGTCTAGCAACCAAACTCAATTTTTCTATAATTCTTTAATGTCATCGACCAGAAATCGATGTCCTCGGAGGTTGGCTTCAATGTTATCTATGACCTTCGATGACATCTAAGCTCAAATCTTGTGAATTTCTGCACTAATTTCTACACTTCCTTCCTTTTTCACTTGATTTTCTTTAATGTTTAGGTCTTGAAATCTTCAATCTTGGTCTCTAAAGATCCATTCTTTCCTTAATGATTCTTGAGCATTAAATTCATGCCTTTAGCATTCTTTTTAATCCAAGCTCTAAGATTCACCTCACAACACAAACATGTATAAAACATACAATTAGGCATTATCATGTTCAAAAAACCAAGATATAAATGGGGGATAATATGCAATATTTGACCCTCAACACTTAAGTTATATTAATTTTCACTATGTGGTTGGTTGACTTGCTAACTCTTTGATTATACTCTCACGATGCCCTCTTTATACTTTCGTAACTCCTTTTTTAGACTTAATTATAATGATTATCTCCTGGTCTAGTTATACAATTTCTAGTTCTTATTTTTCAATTATATTCTGTTCACATGCTCACTCTTTCCTTTGTCAATTTGTGACAAAATGGGGTGTAACGTCCTGAAAAAATCCATACAATGACCCGAGTACCACCTTTAGCAGAAATCCTTTAGAACCAAATCTTTTAGAAATTTAATGAGAATTACCTAGCACTAAACTAGATTACTTATGAAATTATCACCAATCACTTTAAATATGATCTGTAAGACCCAACACTTATAGAATTAGTAACGCTACATTACGCTGAAATCTAGGATCCAACTCTAAACCCAGTTACTCTCGAGAGTATTCGAAAACTTCGTATCGAACCTGGACTGCACGTCGAAAGACTGATAGCGATGAACTTAGACAATTATGACCGCCTAGTTGGACTTGACTATCACCTCAAAAATCAAGACCAAACGATGTCCTGGGATGATTTGCTTTAGTTCAAAGTAAAGAGTGTGAGAAAGTGAAGATTTTTATAAAATTAAATATGGATTTAAGTAATCTGAGTCGTGTCGCTTGCACGCCATTTGTAAGCATTATGACCATTGGTTTATGACCCAAATTCACCCTCAGATCAGGGAAGGTGGCCCATACATGTCAAAGTACTTGTGGCCCTGATCGAGTTTTGGTTACCATTGAACTGAAATTAGTCTGCCACGGTTGATCTGGAAACCCGATCGGACTAAAAACTTAACTTGCTTAAGATCCTATATTAGTGAGCTTAGCTAGGATAAGAGAAGCCTTGAAGAATTTCAGTTCTTATATAAAGGCCTTTATTTAAGACCCGATCATATCAGTTTTGGGCTTATATAAAGGCCTTAAACCCTCTCTCACATATCCCATACGAATTTCTAACCCTAGCTAGGATAAGAGAAGAGAAAGAGAGAGAAAGTGAGTGGGAACTTGGTGTTTCATCTTGGGATTCTTCCTAGTTTCCACTATGCACCAATCCATCGTATCTGAATCATTATTCCGACGATTCTAATTTCATTTTTGGGTAAGTCAATCAAACCCTAACCTGTTTTGGAGCTTAGAATAGTCTAAGTGTTGTTGTAGCTAACCTATTTCATGCCTTAGGTTGCCTATCCTCCATTAACGAAGACTTATCGTCTAAATCATATCCGTTACGTGTTTTTCGGTTTAAGGTGTGGATTATATACGTTTAGGTTATGGTTTTCAAGACTTTCAATGTTAAATAATGATTTATTCTTGATGTGGATGCTATTACACATGCCAAATGCTTTATCCATTTTGTTTTACATATATGTATAACTTATGTTCCAAATAGAATATTTCATGTGTATGTTGATGAAATGTTTGTATGCATATGAAATCTGATGTTGCGATTGTCATGATTAATTGTCGTTAGTACATGATTGTTATGTATGCAACAACTCCTTGGCGAAAGGATTTGCCCTAATAAGCAATATGGCCGACATACGTGATGTATGTTGAGTAGTGTAGTCTAAGTGTTTGTAAAAATGTCTGAATGAGTTAGTATTCAGTAAAGTGTGATTTATACGGTTATTGAGATATTCAGTAAAGTGTGATTTATACGGTTATTGATGTATGTCGGGCCGATGCTGGTAGGGTCCTGTGTGGCCCACTCCTCTATTTTTTTTATTAAAACCCCTCCTAGCTGGTCTTTCCTTCACAAATCACCCTCCGAAGCTTCCCTTTTTCAAAAATACTTCTCCAATCTCCACAAAACCCCTCTCCAAACTCCTTCCATTTTTGTGCATCCCCTCTCTACCCATCTCTAAACCCACCTTCATTGATGATTTCCCCTTCTTTTCTTCTTATTTGAGCACTCAAATCCCTGCTTTGAGTCTCAAATTCATGGAAGCCCCAATACTCATCCCATTTCCTTCATTTCTTTTATTTTTTATGGCCCTATTCGAGTGTATTACGACCATATTTTCCATTTCCTCCATCCTCTCTTTCATGGGGAAGAAGAGAGCTCCCATAAATGAAGCCGGGCCAAGTCGCCCAACCCCATTCTAGAAGGCTGAGACGTGTCGCCGCAAGTTCAAGCGCCACTTGCGAGTTGTAGAAGAAGCGGGATCTAGATTCCCATGCTCCCATGGGAAGGTCCTTGTTAGCGGAGATGTCTCATGGTATTTTCGAAGGCCGTAGGGTCCTCTTTGAAGCTCATGTAGATGTGCGGCTATTTAGAGAATTCTTGTCGTTTGAGTGCCTAGTAGAAGCTAACTGGGGTCCTATTTGAGGGTGAGCACTGTGCAAATGTGGGCACTGTTCGAGCTTTCTATGCCCACATTCGAGAGCCAACGCTGGAGCCCTTGCAGTTTAGAATTCCAGTGGGAAGAGATCGGGTGGCCACAGTCGACGTTGCTTTGATATCTCAGATTTTGAAGGTGCCACTTGGCGAGGTTCATGTAAATGAGAAGAATCTGAGTAGTGCAAGTGAAAGGGATCGCCGCACATAATTCCTTTATAGTCATCTGGTTAAATGGCAGCCTAACAAAAGCCTCTTGGTGATAAATATGATAGACGACTTCCGTTTGCTTCACCACATCTATACGTTTAACGTCTATCCCAGGTGGAGCAACCGCAGTGAGTACACGTGCCTGATGGTGGATTTCTTGTATCAGGTGGGGCAGGGAGAGAAGCTCTATGTGCCTACTATGTCTTGAGATAGATAGTCCTTATTGCAGATTCCAATAGAAGGACTGAATCTCTCCCGTTTGGCTGACTCATATGCAGGATTGCACTTGAGTTTGGCTACAGACTTGGGGTGAAATTGCCGCCGCCAATCCATTATATCACTGAGACGACTCTCAATCAGATGGAGATTGGGCCTTGGCAGTGGCAAGCCTTACTTGAGGAGAGTGAGGAGGAGTCAGAAAGTGAAGAGGAAGAGAGTAATGAAGAAGGTGGAACAGAAATAGAAGAAGAAGAAGAGAAGGTTCAGGATACTGATACTCAGGAGCATGATCCTAATAGGGCTGATAGAGAAGCTCGTTTGGTTAGGCTTGAGGAGGACCAAGCCACCCAACGACAGGATATTATGGATATGCAGGGCTTCGTGAAGCATAAGTTCAAGAAGGTAACCTGCACTTTGAAGTCGATCCTGTGTTGTCTGCAGGATAAGGATGACCCTCCTCCATCGCCAGATTCTGATGAATAGTTTTATGTGTAGTTGTTGTTTGTTTCTTTGTTGCATGTTCTTACGTGTAGCATTTCTAGGCTTAGTATTTTGGTAGTTATTTTAGTGTTTAAAGATTAGTTGTTTGCTCACATGCTTTCTCCATCACGATTCATGTAATTCTTCACTTCATGTATTGTGACAATTTTGTTAATGAAATACATGTTGTTTCTTTGGCTTGTGAAGTGAATGTTGTGTGGATGGACTGTGTGAATGTTTAATCTCACTGGTTGCACCCTCTGTTGTATGTAGGGTATGCCACCTAAGGGCTCGAGGACTTCGGCACGTCTCTCTCTAAGTGAGTCGCTTGATGGAGCCCCTCCCCTGAGTAATAGCCATATGGACCCCCATTTGGGCCCATCTCATTTTGATCCTATGCCGAATTCTCAGCCGGCTTCTGGCCCTGGTGCTGGGCTGACTCCTGTTACACCTTCTGTGGTGCCTCTTGCAATACCTTCGGTTCCTAAGCAGAACTGTGCCTCTGCGTCGATGCCTTATGCATCACAGTTTGCTCCACCTCCTGATAGGCTAGAGCAGATGATGTTGTTAATGCAGCAACAGCAACAGCATCAGATCCAGTAGCAGCAGCAGTAGTTCTTGACCTCCATAGCTGGTATCTTTGCTCAATCGATAGGGGCGGCTCCACCTGTTTCGCCTATACACTCAGCTGGGAATGCTAGTGCCAGCGGCACATTCGAGCGATTCCAGTGCTTTCGGCCTCCTACTTTTGCGGGTACTCACAGACCCGAGGGGCTGAGTATTGGATTGACCGCATCTCGAAGATGCCGAGACCCTAAACTGTTCTGAGGCGGAGCAGGTCGAGCTTGCCACCTTCATGTTTGAGAAGGAGGCCAGATTGTGGTGGGATAGTATTCTCCGCACAGTTGTGAAGGGATTTGTATGGATGTGGGAGGCGTTTGAGGCCAGTTTCCACGAGAAGTATTTTTTGGTCACTTACCAACACGAGAAGGAGACTGAGTTCCTTCGCCTCTGTCAGGGAGGAATGTCGGTGACAGAGTGTGAGAATCGTTTCACGGAGCTGGGCAGGTATGCTCCTTTGATTCTAAGTGATCAGCTGTTGTGGATGCGGCATTTTTCTAAGGGTCTGCGGCTCGAGATTCGATCGAAGATGTACTGTGCGAGCATCTCTTCTTATGCTAAGTTGGTGAGCATGTCCCTGCGAGCTGAGCAGGATGGGGATAGGTTGTCCCGTATGCGTGCACCTATGGCTCTCAAGATGCGACCTGATTTTTCGAGTAGACCTTTCCTCGGTAAGAGGCCACGTATAGATTCACCACCGAGGTTCTTAGCATCTCCTGCCCATGTGAGGTGACCTGATGTGTGGTGCAACTACTCTAAGAAACTAGGCCACACTGAGGTGACTTGTTTCTCCAGGATGTAAGATAGTGTGTTCTCGCCGCCTTAGAGGATCAATCGTCTGATGCCTCAGGCTATTTCTACACCACCCCTTCGATCAGTACCAGCTCATCCTTTAGATCACCCACACCTCATTTCATGCCACCACAACGGCCCATGGTACCTCCACTGCATCGTCCATAGTAAGCTCGGGTTCACACGCTCACAACTGAGGTGTCCGAGGCAGAATCAGCACTGACATCTTTTGAGGTTCCCGCTCATATCCAAGGTACGCCTGTCTTCTTATTGGTGGACACTGGCTCCACTATTTCGATCATCTCTTACGCTGCGGTCAAGCAGTTAGGTTTGGTTACAGCTCCTACAAAGGGAGTGAGACTCACGATAGCTACGGGTACTTTTCTGACATTACACGGACCTGTGAGTCTTGCTCAGTAGATTTGGCTAGCAGGACAGTGGTTGTCGACCTGATTGTCGCCCCACTGTGTCACTATGACATTATATTCAGGATGGATTGGCTCACGAAGATGAGGGCAGAGATTAATTGTGAGGCCAGAGTCGTGACAGCCTATGGACTTGAAGGTACGGTCTTTACATTTCCAGTTCAGGTCAGTTGGTCTTTTCGTGTTAGCAACTACGCTTCTTTGTTAGAGAGTTCTGATGATTCGACGTTGGGAGTTATGCTAGTGGTTCGAGATTTTTTCTTTCTGTTTGAAAAGATCCCGGAACTTCCTCCATGGCACGAGATTGACTTTACTATCGATCTTGTGCCCGGTGCAACACCTATTTTCTTGTCGATGTATCGTATGCCTCCATGTGAGATGGAGGAATTGAGGAGACAGATTGATGCATTATTAGAGGTAAGTTTTATTCGACCGAGTGTGTCACCTTGGGGAGCGCCGGTATTGTTTGTGAAGAAGAAAGACGGTTCCCTGAGATTGTGCATTGATTATCGTAGGTTGAATTAGGTGATGGTGAAGAACAAGTATCTCTTGCCTAGGATTGATGATCTGTTTGATCAGTTGAGAAAACACGAGGAGAATTACCCTACGCACTACCTGGAGTTGGCAGCCGTCATTTTTGCATTAAAGCTCCAAAGACATTACCTCTATGGAGAGGATTTTGAGCTCTTTTACGACCACAAGAGCCTTAGGTATATATTCTCACATGAAGACTTGAATATGAGGCAGCGCCGATGGATGGAAACCTTGAAGGACTTTAAGTTCGAGGTCTCCCATCATCCGGGCAAGGCAAACCTTGTGGTAGACGCGTTGAGCCACAAGAAGACTATAGAGTTTGCGGCTTCGCTTATGATTACAGAATGGGACATGGTGGAGTTTGTGCGAGACTTTGAGCAGAAACTCACAGTAGAGGAACCGTATGAAGTCGTCACACATGTTCGCGTACAGCCCCTCATTGATGGCAGAATTATCAAGGCTCAGGCAGACGATGAGTTTTTGGTGAAGATGAGAGAGTGGGTTGGTACAGGTGAGGAATCAGAGTGGACTGTTGGTACGGATGGGGGCTTACGTTATCAAGGTCGCCTATGCATCCTAGACATTCTAGACTTGAGATGAGAGGTTCTCGAGTCAGCCCATAGTTCGAGGCTTGGGATGCATCCAGGTAGCACAAAGATGTATCAAAACATGAAAAGATCGTACTGGTTGGACTATATAAAGGTCCATATTACAGAGTTCGTGTCCCATTGTCTCACGTGTCAGCAGGTTAGGATAGAGCATCGCCGACCTCCCGGATTGCTTCAACCCATGCCCATAGCTGAATGGAAATGGGACTTCATTTCTATGGATTTTATTTCAGGACTACTTAAGATGAGGAAGGGACATAAATCTATTTGGGTGATCGTTGATAGGCTGACAAAATCAGCTCATTTCCTACTGATTAGAGTCACGAATTCTACAGACAAGTTGGCCAGGTTGTATATCAAGGAGATTGTACGTCTGCATGAAGTTCCTTTGAAGATTGTGTCAGATTGAGATACACGATTCACATCTATCTTCTAGACTCGTATTCAGGAAGCGATGGGTGTGAAGTTGAAGTTCAATATCGTGTTCCATCCATAGACAGACGGGCAGACGGAGCGTGTAAATCAGGTGCTAGAAGATATGTTGCGAGCTTGTGTGTTGGATTTCAAGGACAGTTGGGATGACTTTCTTCCTTATGCAAAGTTCGCGTATAATAACCGCATTCAGGCGAGTATTGGCATGGCTCCTTATGAGGCACTATATGGTTGCCCATGTAGAGCACCGCATTGTTGGGTAGAAGTGGGTGAGAAGACTCTAATTGGCCTAGAGTTGTTTCAGGCAACCTCAGAGAAAATTGACACTATTAGGCGTCAACTGCTATCATCACATAGCAGGCAGAAGAGGTACGCCGATACGAGACGGCGACTGCTTGAGTTTGAGGTTGGGGACCATGTATTTCTTAAGGTTTCCCTGATGAAGGGCGTCCTTCGGTTTAGTAAGAAAGAGAAGCTCATGCCGAGATTCATTGGCCCATTCCAGATACTTAATCGAGTGGGGGCAGTAGCGTATCGCCTTGCTTTTCCCACACCACTCGCAGGTGTGCATAACGTATTCCATAGGTCCATGTTGAAGAAGTACGTTCCTGATCCTTCGCATATTATTAGTTGGGAGCAGGTGCAGTTGAGCGAGGATGCCACTTATGAACTACAACTGACACGTATTTTGGATAGGAAGGAGCAAGTATTGTGTAGTAAGGTTTTCCCACTTGTTAAGGTATTGTGGACGCATCATAGCGAAGAACAGGCTACTTGGGAGACTGAAGCTGAGGTCAAAAAGAACTACCCTCAGATCCTCGAGGAGTATGAGAAGGTACAAATTTTGAGGATAAAATTTCTCTTTAAGGGGGGTAGATTGTAACGTCCTGAAAAAATCCGTACAAAGACCCAAGTACCACCTTTAGCAGAAATCCTTTAAAACCAAATCCTTTAGAAATTTAAAGAGATTTACCTAGCAGTAAACTAGATTACCTGTGAAATTATTACCAATCACTTTAAATACGATCTGTAAGACCTAAAACCTATAGAATTAGTAACGCTGCATTACCCTGAAATCTAGGATCCAACTCTAAACCCAGTTGCTCTCGAGAGCATCTGAAAACTTCGTATCGAACCTGGACCGCACGTCGAAAGACCGATAGCGATGAACTTAGACAATTATGACCACCTAGTTGGACTTGACTATCACCTTAAAAATCAAGACCAAACGATGTCCTGGGACGATTTGCTTGAGTCCGGAGTGAAGAGTATGAGAAAGTGAAGATTTTTATAAAATTAAATATGAATTTAAGTAATCCGAGTCGTGTCGCTTGCGCGCCATTTGTAAGCATTCTGACCGTTGGTTTTTGACCCAAATTCACCCTCGGATCAGGGAAGGTGGCTCATACATGTCAAAGTACTTGTGGCCCTGATCGAGTTTCGGTGACCGATGAATTGAAATTGGTCCGCCACGGTCGATCTGAAAACCCGATCAGACTAAAAACTTAACATGCTTAAGATTCTATATTAGTGAGCTTAAGTCCTACCACAATTAGTAAGAAGACCTCCAGAAGTGTTCCGTTGGATCCGAATGAGCCCGATTTGGTTATAATCTAAGTATATCTTGGCCCTAGGGCTATTTCCGTCAGTTTTGGGCTTATATAAAGGCCTTAAACCCTCTCTCACATATCCCATACGAATTTCTAACCCTAGCTAGGATAAGAGAAGTACCTTAGCTAGGATAAGAGCAGAGAAAGAGAGAGAAAGTGAGTGAGAACTTGGTGTTTCATCTTGGGATTCTTCCCAGTTTCCTCTACGCACCAATCCATCGTATCTAAATCATTATTTCGATGATTCTAATTCCATTTTTGGGTAAGTCAATCAAACCCTAACCTGTTTTGGAGCTTAGAATAGTCTAAGTGTTGCTGTACCTAACCTATTTCATGCCTTAGGTTTCCTATCCGCCACTGACGAAGACTTATCATCTAAATCATATCCGTTATGCATTTTTTGGTTTAAGGTGCGGATTATATATGTTTAGGTTATGGTTTTCAAGACTTTCAATATTAGATAATGATTTATTCTTGATGTGGATGCTATTACACATGCCAAATGCACTATCTGTTTTGTTTTACGTATATGTATAACCTATGTTGTAAATAGAATATTTCATGTGTATGTTAAAATATTTGTATGCATATGAAATCTGATGTTGTGATTATCATGATTAATTGTCATTAATACATGATTGTTATGTATGCGACAACTCCTTGGCGAAAGGATTTGTCCTAATAAGCAATATGGTCGACATACGTGATGTATGTTGAATAGTGTAGTCTAAGTGTTTGTAAAAATTTCTGAATGAGTTAGTATTCAGTAAAGTGTGATTTATAAGGTTGTTGAGATATGAATCTCAATTACCCTGCTTGTGTGTTTGATTTCCTCCATGAATTGTTTATCCTATTTTATTCATGTTAACTGTGTGTATGATTTCCTCCATGTACTGTATTTATATTTAAGTTACATTTCATAACATGTTCATTTGAATGTAGAATATGAATCAAATGTCAATTATTGAGCTTGTACGTGGTTGGGACTATATTATAGTCTAGGTAGTCAGTAACACCCCTTAAACTAGTGGTTGAGGTTATTTTCGCCACGCAGGATGTGTTCGACAAATGCGAGTTGTACTTGGGAGGTTCGACAGTGGTTAGGCCACACGGAGTGCTTATACATTCCATGTCGATCAACTCAACGTGTGCTTGTCCTAGTTGAGCCAGTCAAATAACCCGATTGACCGATGTATGTTCATCATGTTTGGACGCTACTATTTGAATCTGAGGTACCGAACTCACTAGTGAAATCCCGTTAACCTTGATACCGCGATCCCCTAAGACTCATGAGTCGAGCATGGTGGTATGGGACACTGTGGTCGAGCTATCGGCCTACGCTGGGGTAACGAGCCTCCCCGTAGCTATCAGTGAGCAACCTAGACTCATGAGCCGATTATGGTGGTATGAGACACTATATTCATGCTGTCGGCCTACATTGATTGGTGACGAGCCCTTTGTAGTGACCTCGAGTATATCCTAAAACTGCATTGGGTCGACGAGCTTTCTTGTAGTATATAAGATATAACTAGACCTGTATTGATTGGTGACGAGCCCTTTGCAACAATTTAGAACTATAATATCATATGAGATTGTCTATGACTGATGACCCTAGAATGGATCATTGTTTGGGTATTGATTTAAGTGAGGTATCTTAGCTTCCTAATCCTGCTATATGAAAGGAACTAATAAGAACTTGGTAATCATGTTCATAACATCGCATTGCATGTGCCGTTGGCGTTGGTGTAGAGCACAGTGGTAGTGATTCATGCTGCGATCGTTAGATGATGTCGCAAGAGGGAGTTTGTGGTGAGGGCATGCATCATTACCTCATATCATTCTTGCATTAATAAGAGTATCTAGGACATGTTTGATTGTACTACTTTATCATTACTGCTTGATTAAATTGATAACATGTTAACCTTTGTTGTATAGTTCCATTGAGTTGATCACTCACTCCCACATTCTGGGATGGTGCTTAAACATCAACCAGACTCTGACTTAGCTGTAGGTGATGGTGATACCTGTGAGGTAGAGTCGGAGTTCGATGAGGACAAGGAGGCGTTCTCATTCATGCAGTTCTCAGGCGGGTTCATGTGAGTTATGTCATGATTGACGGGGATTCAGGGTTATGTTTGTAGCGGTTTATCATATTTTGTTATATGTATTTTGAGACACGACTTGTAATTATGACCTAGCAGAGCATACATATCTTGGGGACTTATGTTGGTTTATATATGTATTTCAGTCTTTCTCTTGCGTTTTCAGTTTGTCCCTGAACTATGTTTGTTGTTTTGGCTTAATATACTTCATGTTTTATGCACTAAGACAGACAATATACATCCATCTTTAAATATGTTGCATAAGTGATGTTTTGGAACTCGGGAGATGAGTTATGCTCGACCCCCGATTTTCAGGGCATTACATGAGGAGAGATTATACTTAGATATGATTGGAGTGATGAATATGGTTGATATGATTGATGTTATTATTCTATTTGTTTTGAATGAATGAATAGAAAAAGTTGTTGGAGTTGTAAGTATATGTTATGATTCAGCTATTGAACAAAGCAAAGAGAAGCCCATATTGACGGGGAGTAGCAACAAATTCAATAACATGAATTTCAAGATATTTTTGTATATTTTGTCACGAATTTGACAAAGGGGGAGATTGTAACTGCTATATTGTAAAGCTAGTACACCATTGTTTGTTAAATTTCATTTAGAAAAAACATCTTGAGTTATAGTCCATGTAATGTATATCAAGATAAAAAGTTCAAGTTTCAAGTCTCAAGTTCATCATCTACTATGGAGACCAAGCTTAAAATATAAGTCATGAAGTTGGAAAGTATAGGTTGTGAAGTTAGAAAGTTCAAGCTAAAGTTCAAGATAAAATGAGTTCAAGTTCTACTACACTTCAAGTAAAAAATAAGCTCCACCTTCAATATACTTCAAGTTGAAGATCTACTATGCTCTATTGAAGATTTAAGAATAAAGACAAGTGTTAATCTTTAATGTCCAGTTTTCTCAGGTATAATTGACCCTAGAAAGACCTTGGACTTAGGTGCTTTTATATGATAAACTTATATGGGTTTTTATACTTTAGTTAGGATTTAGTTCGACTAGTTTAAGCCTTGGTTCGACTAGTCTAAGCTATGGCTCAACCAGTCTAAGATAGTTTTCGACCAGTCTAAGTTTGAAATCCAAAAACGGATATTTTTGGTGGTTTCTCAACCAGTCGAAGAAGGACCTTCGACTAGTCGAGGGTTGCTCGACTCGAAGTCTAGCAACTATTTTTCAGCCCCCTCGACTAGTCGAAGCCCATGCTTGGCCAGTCGAAGAGGGCCCTCGACCAGTTGAGCGAGGCTTTCGACCAGTCGAAGAACTGTTTTATCTGAACGCACCCAAAATTTAAAATTTGGTTAGATCTTAGATGAGTCGAAGCTGACCTTAGACGAGTTGAAGAGACAACTTTTCAGCCTATAAATAGAAGCCTTTTCTCAATCCAAAATTACTCATCCAAGCTAAGAAAAGACTTCACTTAGAAAGAGAGAAGTCCCCACTATCTTCAAGCTATTACACGGTATTTTAATATTTTGTTTATATAGCTTTTGTTTTGATTCCTTAATCTCTTTTTATGAATCTTACTTTTTAAAAGAGAGTAATCACTCTTCTTTGAGATCTTAAGGAATTCAAATAAGTAGCCCTTGGTTTGAATTATTTTAAAATCAATCTAGAATGTAGAACCTATGTTTGTGTTAATGGACATTGAAAGTTTTACTTCAAGCAAAGCAGTTTTATAGGCTACTTCAAGAGATTCGTCTTCAAGAAGAAGACAAGTACATTTTTATATTTCGTATTTTTGATTTTTATGAGATAGCTAGAAAATCTTATGTTTTGGTTTTGATTGAGATAGCTAGAAAATCTCAACGTGGGGTTTTTGTTTGTGATAGCCTTTCTAAAATCACAACTATGTAAGATTTTAAGGTGAACTTGTGAAAACCCTGTTTTCAGTGAACGCCAATATCACGTGGGTTGTGATTATTGGGAGTGGAGTAGGTGTGGCTATTTGATAAAAGTTGGTTTACCCACTGAACCACTATAACTCCTAGTGTTTGTGATTAATGTTTAGTTTTTGCATATGTGGTGAATGATTGTAATTTATTTATGCAAATGTGGTGAATGCTTGTAATATATAGATCTCTTGTCTCTTGCTTGGTTTGAGATCTTGATACTTACAAACGTTCGTGAAATTAGGTTGTCCTACGAACTTAGTTTGAATCAATTTTTCAATACTAATGCTATTGAGATTCCTGATTTATTCTAATTTATTTATTATTTCAATACTTTAATTTTTTATTTGGCATAGTCCTATGCCCCCCCCCCCCCCCCCCCCCCCCCAAGGCTATTAACTCACCTTTTTTAGATAATGGATCGTTCACTTTTTGGAATAGTAGCACTGTTAGAGTCACTGGACGAGGAACAGTGGTTGGGCCAAGCATGTCCAAATTTGAGGATGTTCATTGTGTTGAGGGTTTGAAACATAAACTCTTGAGCATATCATAGATTTGTGATATAGAGCATTCTGTCAAATTCTCCAAACAAGTGTGTGAGATCTCATATCCTATAGGAAAATTCATTATGAGAGGTCTTTATACTAGTGACAACTGTTATGTGATCGAAAGCAGTGGCGAAATTGTCACGTCCACAAAATGTCACATGGTCAGGGACAATGAATCAAAATTATGGCATTAAAGACTTGGTCATGTGCACTATTGGAATTTGTCTCACATAAGCTCCAAGAACCTAGTGAGAGGGCTTCCCAAGATTGGAAAAAAGGAAAAGGTTATGGGTGGTGATTATCTAAAAGAAAAAAAAAAATCAAAGTCGCACACAAGAAGACAACCACCTTAATGGACCTTGTTAGTCCCACTAGGATTCAGAGTCATGGTGGAAAAAGACATTTCTTGATAGTAGTTGATTATTACTGTCACGCTCCAAACTCTGAAACTGGGTTCATAAAATTCCTGATCGTCGAATCCAGCGCTGAAAGCCTCCTTAGTGCCTTATTCTCAGCTCCTGGGATTCTATAAGGAGGATTTTTTACGTAATATTTATCTCGTAAGAAATATAACCATAGGCATAACCTGTAAACAAGAAAAACCAGAAACATCACCACATATCCACTATAATCAAAACTTTAAGTACGATGCGCATAAAGAGAAATACAAAGATAATAATGATAGAAACTCTAGAAGTTCGACGGCGCGCTCCTGCTTCTGCTCAGCTATTACTTAGCGTCACCTACACACATCAATCATGCATAAGCTTATGGAAAGCTTAGAGGGTGCTGAAAGTGTGTGCACAAGGTAGCAATGCAAGTATGCAATATCAGAGTAATGAGGAATATGCTAGCGAGTCCATGAATACTATTAGTTGTACCAAGGCTATGCGATGCAAGGCATGAATGCTGTCGGCCACACCAAGCCATGCAATGTAATGTAAGGCCTACATAGTCAATGTCATGTGCAAGATGCAGCTCAAGCATACCAATCCACATATCAAACAAGCTCATCTATGGAGCATCATATATTAGTACAATTCTCTCTGAATAATCATTAGGGTCTAGTACACTCCAAACCAGAGTGCCGCCACATCTCGCGCAACAATGTGAGTGGAAGAGACCTCACTATTTGCCTGCCAATATCGAGCTTGACTCGTTGATAGCGGACCCATTCCTCAAGCAGATCAAACTCAACCTAGCTTTGCCCTCTCCTCTTAGGCGGATAAGGTCACGCCCCCTTCCAATAAACCATGACATAGTAGAAAGCACGACCTCCTGGTATTTAACACTTGGCACTCATGCATCCACTCTGTCTAGACGTTGGAGCGACCTCCTGGTACCATAAGGGTTTAAGAAATTTTACCCAGGGGCATCTATATCACCCCATGTAGAGAAAAGATTTTCGGTATCCAATCCTACCATCAATGTTATACCTGTGAAGGCTACAACAATCATAACACACAATGCAAGATGCATGAGTCACACAATCCAGTCATGAATCAATCCTGTGTGCATCGTGCACTCATGTGGGACAACTTCGCCTATCAGGGAGTCCCAATAAACAATCTGTCCAATGGCATATCAATGATCAGCCACATCTCATTACAAGCATGTAGATGATGCATATGGGCATATATCATAAAGCTATATTATTACATACTCATAGTCGGCATCGATAATCGACTTATACACAAGGAGGGGTCCATAGAAGGATAACATATTTAAAACATGAGGGTCAGTCCTCAACTATGGACATACCAAATCTGATAGCATGGATCCCTCCGTCTACAATGAGGATGAATTCTCCTCATATCAAGGTTGGGCCTAGGTGGCCTACCATTAAACCTAAGCATTCGGAACTGGGCTCCTTCACCATACTATCATATGGCCCACTAGATGCCCTAGGGGGCCTAAATAAGTCCTAGGTGGACTCTAAGATTAAAAACAACCTTACTAACAACCAACGGGGGCTTAAGATTTTGGGTTAGCCTAATAAGAATAGATGGATCATGTAATTATCAATGAGGCCTAATGATTAGGGTCAACCCACTTAGAGAAAGATGAGAATGGGCTCAATAAAGGCATAAGGGAAGGTCACAATGTGGACATTTAACCATCATTACCCATCAATATGGACATTTAACCACATTGCTTCCAAGGAGTGGCTCACATAGAACCTAACATATAGTGGGCCTATGACCTTACACAAGGGCCTCACTCATAGGCCACATATATATCACATTGAGGTGGGCCCTGCACATTCCAAATGGGTCATAAATACATCACATTGGGCCTCATCAGATGGACTAAAACACATTATAATGGGCCTCATCATATGGGCCATATATACATCACATTGGAGCCTGATATCTGGGCCTCAAATACATCACAATGGGCCTCTCACCTAGGCCTTAAATACATCTTAATGGGCCTCATGCCTGGATCCTAATTATATCATGTCAGGCCTCATCAAATGGGCTAATAATACATCACAATGGGCCTCATACCTAGGCCTCGAATACATCTCAATGGGCCTCATACCTAGGCCTCGAATACATCTCAATGGGCCTCATACCTAGCCCTCAAATACATCTCAATGGGCCTCATGCCTAGGCCCCAATTACATCACATTGGGCCTCATCAAATGGCCACTAATACAGCACAATGGGCCTCGTACATAGGCCTCAAATACATCTTAATGGGCCTGTAACACCCTGTACTTTCAAGTACTCGGGTGCTACTATAGAGATCTGAATCAGCTTACACGTGTGTGAGAACACACGTGACTCACCTGATTCATCATCATCCAATGGCCCACAACCTATCAATCTCGACCATCTGATACGATCTCATTCAAATATTAAGTCACTTGACTGTTGACTCTTAGGACAGAAAAACCTAATCCATATTATGTATATACATTCGTAAAATAAATTATATAAGTTACGAATCGTAAAATTTCTATTACAAAGAGTAACGAAAATTTATAATAAATAACATGTCTCAAACAATTTAGCATTTTAACATAAGACATGCATAGCCATACAAATAATACATAAATAAGATAAATAAATCCTTGTTCCCTTTTTCACTAATGTCTATATAATTTTATCCAAACTCTTGTTGAGTGGACAAATAAATAGACATGACCCACAACAACAATTTTAGGAAAAATAAAATAAGAAAATGACAATATATATATAGGGAAAAGGTACTATATGCTCGACCTTACCGTAGGCTTCCGTAAGGTCGAGCATTGGCATAACGCTAGCCGTCGGATGCTGAAATAAAAAATCAACAGCTCGAGGGAACACGGGATTTTCAGTGTTGAAACCGGTTCGTTTCGGTTACATTACATCCCTACCCCAGCAACCTTCTCTCCATCAGACTCAATTCTAGCCCTCTCTCTCCCGCAATCCTTGCCACGAGCGACGTCCGCGTGCAGCCCTCTCTCTCCCTCAATCCCCACCGCCATCAACGTTGCCTCCACCTCTCTCTCCCTCCTTCTCTCCCTCAATCAGTACCACCAGCCGCGGCCGCCTCCACCTCTCTCTCCCTCCTTCTCTCCCTCAATTGGTACCCCCAACCGCGACCACCTCCACCTCTCTCTCCCTCATTCCCTACCACCACGGTGTGCAGCCTCGGATTGGGCGTTACGATTAAGGCCTCTATTTTTTAGTTTTTATTATTATTATTATTATTATTATTTAGATTGAGATGCTCTGGATCCAGGTTATTTTTCCCCAAGATGATGATCTGCCATTCTCAGATTGTTAGGATTCATGATAAAAGGTTAGGCTGGAAGTTTACATAAAAAATAACCAGAACATTCTCAGAAAAAATGAATGAATGTGGTGGATTTCTCAGAAAAAATAACCAGAACATTCTCAGAAAAAATCCTAGTTATTATGGTGGCCTCGTATTGTCATTCTTCCATAAGGTTACAAATCCTGTTCTGCCATTCTCAGATTGTCAGGATTCATGATAAAAGGTTGGGCTGGAAGTTCTATGCCAGCTGATAAACTGATGCAACCCTCTTCCTTTATCAGGGCTTGGGACCGGCAATGAGAGTGCAGAACTCGAACTGGTAGAGTTAAAGATTGTTGACCATCAAATGGACACTCCAAAAGAAGATGGCCAGTAGCTTGAACTCAACAGATGAAATTGAACATTTATGATTGTGCAATCAGTGTGATTTTCATGCCATGCTCTATCCACAATGGGACCCCCACTTTGGACCCTTTCAATTGACACACTGCACGTGTACTGTTGCTAAAGATCTTGTCTGGTGTAATAGGCCAATCAATACCTTAGACTAGCCCTAAATCCTACTGATAAAAATCTTACACGTCAAGAAGATGAAACTACAGAAAAATACTAAAAATAAGACCATGGTTAGCATTAGTGTCCTATAATTGTGAATTAAAACCTAAATTTGTAAACTCCTAAAACTCAGTATTGTAGCACTAATGCAACAACCATCATAAAAAAGCTATTTTACCTTCCCCCATTCAAAATCAAGGCCACTGCATCTCATCTTTATGTGTATCATCTTTGTCCCCAACTCCATTTCGACTTTCTTTCGCAAGTAGGTTTCATCAGGGCCAAATGCATCCAAATACATCACGTAGCGTGTGTAAGTTGCTTGCAGAGCATCCTGAAATTCATCTGTCATGTGACCCACTTTCTGCAAAATAAATGCAATCATCAAGGTCTGGAAAGAACCCAGTGAGCAGCATGTGGCAACTTATTCCTAATTCCAATACTTTCCTAACCACTGGATTACAAGCAAAAGGTAAGGCTGCATCCGAAAGTTACTTCACTAAGCAGAATGGTCAATGGTTGAAATGGCCATTGTGCTCATCCAGCCCTGTATTGCATTGAGCTCACAGCCAATTTGAGTTAGTGACTCAGTTCAACAGATTTTCTCCAATGCCATCAATGCCAAATGGTGTTTCCACACTTCCAAAACAAAGCAGCATTTTCGACATGTGGGAACTGGTGAAATTGGACACAATTGCTATTTCCACCCATTTCCAAACACATAGCAGATTTCACATACCTCACCACTTAATCCAATGCTATCATCAAGTTCCATTCTGAGAGAAACCAGGACCCCAACAAACTGCTCAACGACCTCAGCTGGACAGAAGACATTCGCCAAAGCCTCCTGCCCAGCCTTGTCCTCAGTGTTTTTTGACAATGCTGCCTTGGCATCATGGGTGACTATGTCTGGAAGCTCATCCCAACTTGCAGCCATCAAGTCCTTGAATGCACCCTTTACATCAGGGTCAGTTATGACAGGGAGGGGGGAGACATCTGCACTAAATAAGCGCCTACTTTCAATGCCCATTGCTATCTTTATCATGATATCATGATATATCTTTATCATGATATCATGATATATCGGTATGTATCAAGATTTAGCATGGAGAATGCTTATTAGAGACCCAAAAAAGCGGCTAACTGCCCATCAAGTTATGTGTGAGTGTTTTTTTTTTTTTTTATAGCTATATCATGTTTTATAATTTAGAGATCTTGAAAGTGGTGAAATATTTATGGTTTTTGTTTATTAGTGCAGAAATACTTCTCAATTCTCATTCTATTTTGTTATCTTCCAATGATGGACATGCTTCTCACTGTCCATAATCTAGAAAATTCAGTGGTCTTCAGAAATTTCCTTTAGTTGGCACACTATTTAAGGATAATGAAACCTTATAACTTCTAAGCCCTAGTCATTATGCCTTAATAAGGCAAACAGAAAATCATCATTACAATCTTGCAGCTACACTCACAAATATATAGGCCACACGTGCTTCCATTTGACTGCCTTGAAATATTTCTATCTAGAAATTCATGTGGCCTCTCGTCCTTTTACAGAAATTATGGATAGGTATGTCATTTTGGGTAGATTGGAAATCATATCCTTCCTAGTAAGACATTTTACAAGCATTTTGCCCTTGAAAAGCGAATTCAGCAGTATAAGAAGAAATGAGTCCCATTTTTATTTTCTTTGATCAATCTGAATTTTATTAGAAAAGGAGTTGGTGATCTCCACCATCATAGCCTTGTTTTAGCTTTCATCTTTTTAGATCCTACTTTTATGGATCTAAAAGGAAATATATTACAGTAAATGTTATCTTGTTATTGTATGGATATGTCACTGTTATGTTTCCACATTGAACATGTCTGACCGCATATTTATACAGATCTCTAGGGTCCTATGTCTCTCTGCTGTTGGGTATGGTCTATCGGGTCACGTACTAGCAATGGTAAAAGCACTGCTATTATATAAATTTTTAACATAGGAATTAGCTACGGATTTTAACCATAGCTATTTATCTTATAGCCGTAGCCCTAGTTCTAGTTTTAGTTACAAATGTAACATATGTTTGAAACCCATGGCTACGGCACTAATAGCTACGGATTATAACCGTAGCTATAGGTGAAGGTGCACTCCCTAGCCAGCTAGAAGCATGTGTTTTATCATCCACACCGTCTATCTTCTTGTTCTATCGCACAACGAAGTGTGATCCGCTGCTGAAATAGCGGAAAAAATGGTTGAAAAACAGAAAACATGTAGTAAAAAAATTTTTAGCTTTTTTTGGCTCCAAAAAATTGAAGCTACGGGCTGCGAAAGGACAATCTGTGCATTCTGTAACTCGTCCTGCTTCTTTAAACTAAACCTTTCACGTACAGCGGTACAGGCATGACTTGATACTTGCTGTAAACTAAACCTTTCTCAGCCATCTGACAACCTGTTCAAGGAATTCTGTACCATCTGTAATACAGTACTCTTTTCCTCTCTTCACCAACATGCATGCACAAACAATTACAAATCCTTTTCAAAGGAAAATTGTTTGTCAACAAAAATTCTTGAAACTCATTCTATTTTCTTCAAACAACTATAGGTCTACAGAATTCTTTATTGTTTTTGAATTGAAACCTTGAGGTTTATTGTCTTTGTTACAATTTTTCTACTCATTTCAAGTTACCGATGCATTAGGTCCTGATTCAACAATCACTACATTTTTGTAGTGGAACGAGGCTGAAATAGTGGCTTGTTGAAGAAATACAGAACCAACAAAGAGCATCAGCGCAACAAGACAACCCTGTCAAAGGTACGAAACAACTGAATAAGAAATTTGCTCAAACATAGAATAAAATCAGTAGCCAAGATCTCAAACATTATCATCATGCAATGAAGATAAAATGAAATAAAATAAGATCTCACCCAAGCTCACCATGCTGGCCTTCTCACAGAATGCTTTCGTGGGAAATTTGATATGCCTATATAATCATCATGCAATCACTAGCTTTCCACCTTCTATCAAGCCACAATGCATCAAATTAGAAGCAAAGAGTGCAACAAGCAGTGGGTTCCTTCTTAGGCAGGCCATGAAATTGTCAGAACTAATAGCACCGTCATTGTCACTGTTAAACAAGTTGAATAGCTCAGATACCTGCATCCATGAACAATATTTTCAGAACCCAAACAGTGATGGTGGAATATAGGAGCAGTTGCTTCTACACATACTTACATTATCATCATTCATGCTCGGCATTGCAGAATGGATGGCATCTCCTAACTGTGCACACAATAGGATCAGAGACAAGGGGGCAAAAAAGGCAAAAAGCTTGTTACGGGAAAACAATAGAGCAAATGTTACCTATTGCTTTGTGATGTAACCCTTGCCTTCGTCATCACAACCAATAAAGGCTGCTATGCAAGCTTGCTGAAACAATGGCTGCTTCATTGTATGGGCTGATCTGAGCAAGAACTGTGGGATAATCTATTGGAAACAATCTCAAAATTTCATCAATGGGTCATGCTGTGAACTTGAATCTCAACTTGGCAAGAACATTCCACGGGACCATCACCAGGTTCATATGACAAAACTTTTTTTTTTCGCATCCAATAATGAAAATACCTCTATGCAAATAAGGATAAGGAGATAGAAATTTCAGTCTATTGTAATTGTGAATTCTGTTTTGGTTTTGCATCATAGAGATAAACTTTTTTTTTCCATATTCGTTTTTATGTAACTTGTTTCTGTTACATTTCTGACATCAAGAAGTAGATCCAATTTCAAAAAGTTTGTTTAGCATGATTAGGATAATTGCTAGAATCTCAAGTTAGGGAACGAATAAGTGTTAGCACTAGATACATTAATACAAGGCCACTAGCTATCTTCTGCAAATGTCCAAGTAAACAAGGTTACTTGCTTCACCAATTAAAAATACAAAAGTAAATTTTATCCAAAAAAAACAAATAGATAAAACAAACCTTTTTTTTTTTTTTTTACATGAAAAAACTGTTATTGAGTTGGGTTTGGGATCAGGGAAGCTTCAGTTTCAAAATGTTGGCATGTATAAACAAATAGGTAGCAGGAGTGGGAGTGCAGGTCTAAGCATCAGCAGCACCTAGTTAGACAGTCTTTGCAACTAATTCCCACATAAGGAATACCAAACTCCAAAGAACTATCAAGTTTGAAAAGGAAAAACGCCAAGCTCCAAGGCTCTTCAACGCCCTCTTCTTGCATTTTTAAATCTTATATAGCAAAACAAATTTCCTTTGTTTCCCCACTCTTTTAATTCTACTTTTCTAACTGAACCCAATGACAGAATCAAAAAATGCAAGAAAACAGGGAACTAGTGGAAAAATTTCCTATTGATACAGTGCTGGATACAATACAAGCAAATTTTTTGTCATAATTTTAAGTATGAATACTTTTTTTTAGTAACTACAAAAACAAGCCCATTAAAAAGAAATTTGAAAAAAAAAAAAAAAAATTTAAAGAAAAGTTTGTAATAATCAACATCCTTAGAACCTGCTGCTAAGCAGGTTGTTGCCATCTCTATGACATAAAACCATGATTTTATCTTTATCTTTTTTTATTTCTTTATAATGATGCTGACATCAACATGACATAAATGATAATAAACACTATCCCTCTCAGCTAATATGGAATCATCGACAAGAAAGAACTAAATTAGAGAAATCTAATAATCGGCATCATTAATACAATGAAGAATTACAAATCTTAACAGAGACTACAAACACTATAAATCATAACCATTTAAACCATCAACAAGAGATTATCAAGAACATCATGCCAAACACTTGTAGTGAAAAGAAAAGAAAAAGTGGAATATAAGAAAAATCTATCCCAAATCACTGTACAAACCCAGAACCGGGATCTAGAGCCAGAGCCAGAACCCGAACCAAACTCGGATCCGAATCCAGAGCCAGAGCTTGATCCATGCCGAGACCTTACCTTTAACGCTCAATCTGAGGTCTGCACTGCGTGGTGGTAGGGAATGATGGAGAGAGAGATAGAGGGAGAGAGAAAGAGGGAGAGAGAAAGAGAGGTGGAGGCGGCTACACAAGGATGTAGCTGCCATACCAAATCCAGGGACGACAGGGAGATGGTTGCACAGCTAGGGATTCAAAGGGTGAAAAAAAAGTCCTATTTACATGGCCGTGTACATATTCGCCCACAATGAAACCGGTATCACCGGTTTCTCTCCTTCATTGGGCGTTAAAACAACAGCCGTTGGATGCAATCCGCCTCCATCTGACGGCCAGCAATAGGACAACGCTCGACCTTATGGAATGTCACGGTAAGGTCGAGCGTATATATATATGAAATGATAGAAATGATAATGAAATGATAATATCGAATATGTGGAATATATATCAGGTCATCTATCCCCTAATCCAGCCTCTGTTTCTCAAACTAAGCAGTCCAAAAGACCATTTTAACTGCTAGCATTCCAGGTTACAAAGATCCAACCATTAGATTAATAGAAAACCCACAAATACAATTCGAATTGAGCCATGGGACCCACCAAAGATTTGGATCCGCCTGATCCGTGGTCTGAGGCCCTGACAGGACCCACCAAATAGAATGGACAGTGTGGATTTCTCCCAAACAGCATGGTGGGCCCCACATGTGGTGTGAGTGCACCTGGTGCACCTTTACTCATTGTGCACTGGGCAAAGCAGCTCTGTCAAAGCTGCCATGACCTGAAAGAACGTGTAAAAGAGAGATTTCTCTCTCGACTGACTTTCTCGCCAGCCCAAATTCAAATTGGACGACGCCGATTCACTCAAAGTGAGGCCCACCATCATGATCTGATCCGTTCATCTTGACCTAACGACACATCCAACTGGACCCATGTCGATCGGGCAAACCCGTGCACACACGCACGCGTTTGGGAAAAGGCCAGACAGTGGCGTGCATCCGTCTCGCTCTAATGAAGAAGGATCGGATGACTGTCACGTTCGCAATCCGAGATGTTGGCTCATTTTAAATCTCAACCAATCGATGAGAGTCTCTCTCGACACTTCGTGCAACGCCAAAAAAGTGCGGACAACGGTAGGGAGGCGGAAAAGGCGTGGAAAACCTTTTCACTTTGGGTAATTGCGCTGGCTCAATTCGAGCCTTCTGCTTGAGCTCTGGAAGCCATCCCAACCATCCCATTAGGGCAGCAACTCCTTCCCAAAAATATCATCCGTCTACGCGAGAAAGAGAGCCTCAGCGGACTATCTGGCGAGATATTTGGAGATCACGACCGTTGCCAGGTTAAGTTGGCCCAGCAATGATCAATGACCTCATCTGACCTGTCCGGACGGTCCAGATCATTGGATGAGGCCATAAATGATAATCTGTCATTGGCAACCTCTCCATCTTCCCCGTCCATTTGAAAAACCCACCACCTGTACGTGGGTTCTAATTTATGATTTGGGCCATCCTTTAGGTAGGCCAGGGTCCCGAAAATTAATCGCTAAAGTCTTATTGGAGCCACGAAATGGTTTTGGTGGTGACCAAAATCCAACAAACGTAACAACTCTGAGCTTACAAACGGATTAAGAATCGGGTTGTAGCTTGTTGGGGAAAAATGTGTTAAGCTCGGAGACTCGGATAAGAGTAGGTCAGCTTTGCTGACACTGCTTGAAGAGTCCGAGACAACACCGACGGAACAGAGGATAGGCCAGGAGGCGTAAGCAAGGACGATTAAAGTCACTCTGTCAGAGTGATGATCAATACTGCATGAGCCCATTAAAGGCCGAGCGTGTTCAAGCCACTCAGCCGATAGAACAAGACCGACTCAAGGAGTTGGTTCTGTCGGTCACGGAACAAGGAATGACGGATAGGCACCGAGATTATTCCGTCCGTGGAAAGGCCGGGAACCCATCCTCCTGCGTCGGCCGAGACTCCCCCAGAGTCGGTCACGACCTGGCCGAGACTCCCCCAGAGTCGGTCACGACCTGGCCGAGACAGCGAGTGGCGGAACGAGAACAGATACTGCTCTACGGAAATCCAGGGATACGGGTAGCGAATCTCGAGATTCTCGGGATTCAGAGCAATCCGTAAAATGGAGTAAGTTTTCGAATAATCAGGAGAAGAATCCTCTGAGGATAAGGGTTGGCAAACTGTATAAATCTCCAAGCTTGGGACAGAAGAAGGTACGCAGTACTAACTGAGACAAGCTCTTTGCTATTGATCAGATAACTGACTTAAGCATCGGAGGTTCCCCGGCTCTAGCCAGGGTTCCCTTGACATCGTTGCTCGTGCAGGTGAAGGAGGGTCTGCCCGAAGGAAGTCATCCCATAAAAACACTGCAACATAGCTAATCCAGGGATTAGCTACAAACGAGAAAAGGCTATAAAACGCCACTTCCTTTTAGGGCAGCCATCCAAAAAATAAAATAAAATAAAAAGAGGAGAAAGAGAAAGTCAGGAGAACCGCTATCTTCCTACCGCACCACAGTCAGCTAGCTGGACTGATTTGGGGTGCGAATGGGAGTTACAGAAGGAGAAAAGAGAGAGGAGCAAGAAGGAAGAAGAAGAGGAAGAAAAGAGTGAGGCAGAGAATTCGGCCGCGCGCTGCCTGCCTTCATACAGCCATTGCTTCGACTCAGCTCGACAGGGGCTAAGTCATACTGGGATTGCCAGCCTTTGCTGGATGTTTTCAGCAGGAATAGAGAAGAAAGAAGAAAGGAAAGGAGGGGAAGAAGAATGAGAGAAAAGGAGAAGAAGAAAGAGAGAGGAAAGGAGAGAGAGAAGGGAGGGAGTTGAGCCATGACTCATTGCCGAGTTAACTCAGCGGAAACCGAGTCTGACTGGCTTAAGTCAAGCTTGGGACTAGTCTAGGCATGGCTGGATTCTATCATAGATAGAGGAAAAGTGAGAAAAAAAGAAAGAGAAAGGAAGAAAGAAGAGAGCGAGTAAGGGGGAGCGAAGTCGCACTAGCTCAACTCGACTTAGTTAAGAAGTTGACTCAAACCGACTTAACTCATTGGAATACGAGTTGGGCCACACTCAACTCCTACTGAGGTATAAACCCTCCACCATCTTGTGTTGTGAATTACTTTTAATTATTTAATTAGATGTTATAGGTACTAAACTTGTATTTCTCAAACCTTGACCTTAAAGTGAGAGTGTGGGTCAAATTCCACTAAGTGATGTGATCAAAACCCTAACTATGAGATAGGTTGTATGTTTAAGTTCACTATATAGCATAGTTAAGACCCTAACTATCATGAATCTTAAGCATGAATAACCTGTTACGTATAATAGTATTAAATATAATAAACAAAACAATAATTATTAGACATTTACATTTATCTACTATCCTTAAATATTATCATGACTAGACTAATTATCGATAACTATTATTATTATCGTTAGAAAATGTTATCATTTTCATTATGGGATTAGTATAGTTCCCGTTAATATGGCTATTAGTATTAGTCCTTATTGTATTAAATTTTTTTCATTATTACTTGTATTATTTAATGGATTAGTAGTCATTATAAGGATATTAAATAATGTGGATATATTTAAATATGAACTTGTGAATTATCATTATTAGTATTGTCTAATTAATACTTCTACTATGAATATTAGCTAAGAATAGCCACTAGTAAATTATCTATCATTATCAGACACTAGTGTTTGGTTTTTATCACTCTTAAGTATTATCATTGATAGTAGATCATGATATTAATTATCATCATGACGATTACTATTACTATGTTAGTTAATATGAATTATAACACCAATATTGATAGTTATTTTCTGATTATTAATTTACATTATATTTAATGGTATGCCAACTAGAATTCAAATCCTAAGATCTAAACATTTAACTAAACCCTAGGAGGAAAACCCTAATTTTGCATTAAAAACCCTAACGATAGATAACTAAAACTCTAGGATATGAGCTTAAACCCTAGGTAGTATGCAGAACCTGGATCTAATTGTATAAGTTTGTAATTTTTGGTAGGATACAATTCTAAGGGCGTAAGCACTTAGTAACACTAGAAGGTGATTCAAAGTATAAGGTCATGATTTTTTCTCCTTGAGCTTTCTACTTTCCCATTAGCTTAAGTTATAGTCTTTATTTTAATTTATAATTGATATCTTTATTTCATAGTCATATATGTTAAATTGTTGGAATTGAATTGCTACATTATATGCTTAATGTTTATCTTGTATATTTAATTAATGCTATTGGATTACTTGTGGATTGCTTTTAGAATTTTAACTGGTACATTAGTGGGAAACCCCCACTTATAAATATACACCCATACTTGTGATGTAACTCGATTGATTTTAGTTGTAATGAACCTTTAACTTAGTGGTTATTTAGTAGTGGGGTGATTTGAATATTGATGTCGGCCTACCATCCAGGCGTTGTGTCCAAGTAGTTTTTAAGGATGGTCTTTATCGCATGGTTTTAATACTTGCCCTATGTGGCTTATTTTAATATCTTCCCTAGGTGGCTTGTTTCGATATCGTCCTAAGTAGCTTTGGTTTGGCATTTTTCCTATATGGGTTCGATATTTTATTGTGCAACCATGCGATGGTAAGACCCATATACTGAATATTATTAGCCACTAGTCGATTGAGATTCATTAAACATCCTAAGGTGGTAACCTCATGAGCCAGAGATGGTGGAATGTGACACTATGTCTGAGCTATCGGCTTATGCTGGCTCTGAGCTCCCCGTAGTGAACTTTGACCTTATTAAACTTGCTGGTTGTAAACGTGCTAATAACGATTGGGCTAATCATGCATTTTCATAGCATATGGTCTTTTCCGGGTGATTAAATTCTCCTTGGGCGATCTATGGTCTTTTTTAGGTGATTAAATTCTCCTTGGGCGATCTATATTTTATAATCTTTTTCAGGTGATTAAATTCTCATTGGGTGATCTATATATTATGAAATTTTTTGGATTGTTGGTTTTCCTCGGGCGTACCTTTGTGTATTTTTCCAGGTGACTAGTTCTCTTAGGGCAACCCTTTATTTCAACAGCGGGATGTGTATCCCCAGGTCGATGATATATTCACACATCCATGCATTTAATAAGACTGCATCATGTATTGTTTTGTATGTCTTGTTATGTTTTTATAGCTTTGCTTACCAAATGTGACGGTGTGTAATCTTGAGGGGAGTTCACACTAAGTTGGCCAGTCATCCATCAAATATACAACCGTACACGTAGCACAGATGGCTTAAGTGGTATACAGGTTAAGACTGATAAGGAGCCATTATGGTGGTTAAGGGTGCGTGGTTGTACCTGTCAAGGAAGCTGCACGATCTTGTGGCTTTTTTATATGCCTTATATGCTTTTAAAATTCTCGTGTATGTAATTTTATAATTTTTAATGTTGAGACATTAGTTTGTGTAAGTCATTATGAGCAACTTCTTATATATCCTAAATGTAAATGAAATCTTTCATTATGCATGACTTATCCATTCTACGCTCATCTACTTACTCTGATATTAGATACACACACACACACACACACACACACACACACACACACACACACTCGAATTTGACCATCCTTTAAAGTTAACACTCGGGTTTTTGAGAAATGGGTCGTGTACTTGGGTCCTGAAAAGTCAGGATGTTACAATTGGTATCAGAGCCTAGTTTAGACAAACTTGGCCTTAGAAAATGATGTTACACAAACCTTAAATGTCTCAAGCTAGGATGTTTGAAAGAAGAAATTTGGACTTAGGTAAATTTCCCTTAAACTTAGAAAATAGTTGAGGTTGTAGAAACCTGAACCTAGGTTCCCTCGAAAATTGTTAAGATTGTTATTTGAATTGGTGTGGAATTCCCTTACAAATAGGAGAAATTGAGAATATAGAGGCCTAAAACCTTAGGTCCCCTAGATAATTATCTGGATAACTATAACACCTAGAAACGATCTTAGATTCCCTTGAAGATATGGATACTCAGTGTTTTAGGTTCCTTTGGAATTTTCATGTTAGTCAATTGAACTTAGAAACTATTAGAGTAGTCATTTGAACTTATGAAAAGTTCCCTTCAAAAATTGGATAGCATAGGCCCGTAGGAAAGGTAGTTGGATAGCTATGAGGCTTAGAAAGAATCTTAGGTTCCCTAACATATTGGTTAGATAACCTAGGAATTTAGAAGTATAACTCTAGTTCCCTTGAAAACTTCTAGAATTGTTGCTTGAACTTAAAAACTAAAATCAAGTACTGTGGAAGAACAAATGCCCACCATAATGTATTTGAGATCTAACAAGAACAATCCTTGGACTTGACCCTTGGTGAACAAATTTTATAAACCTAGAACTTTGAACTTCTTTAAAGATTTTGTAGTTAGAAATCATGTTGTTGCCATATCCAGGGAATGAAACAACCTTAGGCATTGTAAGGAAATCCCTTTACTCACCACATCGTATGTCAGATCAATCGTGAATGTTCCTCAAACTTGAAGAATCATTATAGGGGTTATGGTTTAAATTCCCCAATGCACCTCATTAATTAGAGACAAGAATTTTCATGAATCTTAACACTTAGGATTAATGAGTGATGAAGTTATAGAATTTTAAGTAAATTTTCAACCTGAGACTAAGCATATTAGAACTAGATTTGAAATCCTAAATAAATTACCAAAATTTCAAACTTGGGTTCCATATAGAAATCCTGGTCTTGAAACTTCCAAGGTGACCAGAGTGCGCATTGGAAGCATGATGGTCGTTCACACCCATTCACGTAAATTTCGGGCGCTCTCATTGAAAATTAGAGGTTTGCCTGATATTCCCCAGGAGTCTAAAATAGTAGGGATCATGGATCGATGAAAACATGTTCACGCGATGTATATACGGTCTGACTCAAATTCTAAGTCCTAGCAAATCTCAACGATTCCAATGCCCTTATCAGGCAAGGGACGGAGGTCTAACAGGATTATGAATTGATACCCAAGTCCTCTTCAATACGTAGATGAAGGATTGATGTATCGGGCTCAAACCCACTACAACCATCTATCTGTGACAGCTCGAACATTGAAAACCAGAAAATTGTGTTGTACTTTAGATGTTAGGAATTATCATTAAAGGTAAAGGAAAATAAAAGCAAAGCTAGGATATTAGTATTAGCCAGCCAAATGAACTTAAAGTCTTACTAAGTTCCATGAGAAAATCCTGATGATGACAAGCATTAGTAAGATCCCCTAGTTCCAGTTAATACTGAATTGATTTCTAACATTTAGTGGAACCTAAACACATCAGTTGACCTGCTAGGATGGAGAGTTAAGGGTTGTGGTAGGTTGGAATATAGCATTGAAATTTCACACTTAGGCATACATGAAATAGGGTACACCTTGTTACCAAATCTTAAGGGTGAGATTTTCTTTAAGGGGGGTAGATTGTAATACCCCGTACTTTTAAGTACTCGGGTGGTACTATAAAGATCTGAATAAACTTACATGTGTGTGAGAATACACGCGACTCACCTGATGCATCATCATGAAATGGCCCCCAATCTATCAATCTCGACCATTTGATATGATCTCATTCAAATATTAAGTCACCTAATCGTTGACTCTTAGGATAGACAAATATAATCCATATTATGTATATAAATTCGTAAAATAAATTATATAAGTTATGAATCATAAAATTTATATTACAAAGAGTAACGAAAATTTATAATAAATAACATGCCTTAAACAATTTAACAATTTAACATAAGACATGCATAACCATACAAATAACACACAAATAAGATATATGAATCCTTATTCCCTTCTTCACTAATGTCCATATAATTTTATCCAAACTCTTGTTGAGTGGACAAATAAATAGACATGACCCACAACAGCAATTTTAGGAAAAATAAAATAAGAAAATGACTATATATATATATATATATATATATATATATATATGAAATAATAGAAATGATAATGAAATGATAATATACAATATGTGGAATACATACCGGGTCATCTATCCCCTAATCCAGCTTCTGTTTCTCAAACTAAGCGCTCTCAAAAGGCCATTTTAACCGCTGACATTCAAGGTCAGAAAGATCCAACCATTAGATTAACAGAAAACCCACATATACGATCCGAATTGAGACGTGGGACCCACCTAAGATTAGGATTCGCCTGATTCGTGGTCTGAGGCCTTGGCAGGACCCACCAAATAGAATGGACGGTGTGTATTTCTCCCAAATAGCACGGTAGGCCCCACATGTGGTGCAAGTGCACCTGTAGTCGCTGTGCACTCGGCAAAGCAGCTCGGTCAAAGTTGGTCGAGAGATTTCTCTCTCGACCAACTTTCCCGCCAGCCCAAATTCATATCGGAGGATGCCGATTCACTCAAACTGAGGCCCACCATCATGATACGATCTGTTCATATTGACCGGACGACACATCCGACCGGACCCACGTTGATCGGGCAAACCCGTGCACGCACGTATGCGTTTGGGAAAAGGCCAGACAGTGGCATGCGTCGGTCTCCCTCTAATGAAGATGGATCGGAGACTGCCACGTCCGCGATCCGAGACGTTGTCTCGTTTAAAATCTCAACCAATCGATGGGAGTCTCTCTCGACACTTCCTGCAACGCCAAAAAAGGGCGGACAACGGCTGGGAGGCTGAAAAGGCATGGAAAACCTTTCCACTTCGGGCAATAGCGCTGGCTCAATCCGAGCCTTCTGCTCAAGCTCTGGAAGCCATCCCAACCGTCCCATTAGGGCAGCAACTGCCTCCCAAAAATATCACCCGTATGCGCGAGAAAGAGAGCTGCAGCGGACTATCTCGCGAGATATTCGGAGATCACAACCGTTGCCAGGATAAGTGGCCTCAACAATGATCAATGACCTCATCCGACCCGTCCGGATGGCTCAGATCATTGGATGAGGCCATAAACGATAATCTTCCATTGGCAACCTCTCCATCTTCCCCGTCTGTTTGAAAAACCCACCACCTGTACGTGGGTCCCACTTTATGATCTGGGCCACCCTTTAGGTAGGCCAGGGTCCCGGAAATTAATCCCTAAAGTCTGATTGGAGCCACGAAATGGTTTTGGTGATGATCAGCATCCAACGAACGTAACAACTCCGAGCTTACAAACGGATTAAGACTCGGGTTGTAGCTAATCCAGGGATTAGCTACAAACCGTATTACGGTTGGGAAAAGGCTATAAAACGCCACTTCCTTTTAGGGCAGCCATCCGAAAATAAAATAAAATAAAATAAAAAGAGGAGAAAGAGAGAGTTAGGAGCACCGCTCTCTTCCTACTGCACCACAGTCAGCTAGCTGGACCGATTCGGGGTGCGAGTGGGAGTTACAGAAGGAGAAAAGAGAGAGAGGAGTAAGAAGGAAGAAGAAGAGGAAGAAAAGAGTGAGGCAGAGAATGCAGCCTTGCGCTGCCTGCCTTCATACAACCATTGCATTGACTCAGCTTGACAGGGGCTGAGCCATACCGCGATTGCTGGCCTTTGCTGGATTTTTTCAGCAGGAATAGAGAAGAAAGAAGAAAGGGAAGGAGGGGAAGAAGAAAGAGAGAAAAGGAGAAGAAGAAAGAGAGAGGAAAGGAGAGAGAGAAATGAGGGAGTTGATCCCTGACTCACTGCCGAGTTAACTCAGCGGAAACCGAGTCTGACTGGCTTGAGTCAAGCTTGGGACTGGTCTAGGCATGGCTGGATTCCAGCATAGAGAGAAGGAAAGTGAGAAAAAAAAAGAAGAAAGAGAACGGATGAAAGAAGAGAGTGAGTGAGTGGGAGTGAAGCCGACCTAGCTCGACTCGACCGAGTCAAGGAGTTGACTCAGGACCGAGTTAACTTGCTGGAATACAAGTTGGGCCACACTCAACTCCTGCTGAGGTATAAACCCTCCACCCTCTTGTGTTATGAATTACTTTTAATTATTTAATTAGATGTTATAGTTACTAAACTTGTATTTCTCAAACCTTGACCTTAAGTGAGAGTGTGGGTCAAAGTCCACTAAGTGAATGTGATCAAAACCCTAACTATGGGATAAGTTGTAGGTTTAAGTTCATTAGATAACATAGTTAAGACCCTAACTATCATGAATCTTAAGCATAAGTAGCCCGTTCCGTATAATAGTATTGAATATAATAAACAAAACTATAGTTATTAGACATTTACATTTATTTACTATCCTTAAATATTATCATGACTAGACTCATTATCGATAACTATTATTATTATCGTTAGAAAATGTTATCATTTTCATTATGAGATTAGTATAGTTCCCATTAATATGGTTATTAGTATTAGTCCTTATTGTATTAAAATTTTATCATTATTACTTGTATTATTTAATGGATTAGTAGTCATTATAAAGATATTAGATAATATGGATATATTTAAATATGAACTTGTGAATTATCATTATTAGTATTGACTAATTAATACTTCTAATATGAATATTAGCTAAGAATATCCACTAGAAATTATCTATATTAAGGTTATTTATGTTAGACAAATAAAATAAAATAAAATAAAATCATTATTAGACACTAGTGTTTGGTTTTTATCACACTTAAATATTATCATTGGTAGTAGATCATGATATTAATTACCATCATGACGATTACTATTACTATGTTAGCTAATATGAATTATAGCACCAAGACTGATAGTTATTTTCTAATTATTAATTTACATCATAATTAATCGTACACAAACTAGAATTCAAATCCTAGGATCTAAACATTTAACTAAACCCTAGGATTAAAACCCTAATTTTGCATTAAAAATCCTAACGATAGATAACTAAAACCCTAGGCTATACCCTAGGTAGTGTGCAGAACCTGAATCTAATTGTCCAAGTTCGTAATTTGTGGTAGGATATAATTCTAAACGTGCAAGCACTTAGCAACACTAGAAGGTGATTCAAAGTATAAGGTGATGATTTCTTCCCCTTGAGCTTGTCTTTATTTTAATTTGTAATTGATATCTTTATTTCATAGTCACATATGTTAAATTGTTGGAATTGAATTGCTACATTACATGCTTAATGTTTATCCTGTATATTTAATTGATGCTATTGGATTACTTGTGAATTGCTTTTGAGATTTTAACTAGTATATTAGTGGGAAACCCCCACTTATAAATGTACACCCATACTTGGGATGTAACTCGATTGATTTTGGTTGTAATGAACCTTCGACTTAGTGGTTATTGAGAAGTGAGGTGATTTGAATATTGATGTGGGCCTACCATCCAAGGGTTGTGTCCAAGTGGTTTTTAAGGATGGTCTTTATTGCATGATTTTGATACTTGCCCTATGTGGCTTATTTTAATATCTGCCCTAGGTGGCTTGTTTCGATATCACCCTAGGTGGCTTTGGTTTGGTATTTGCCCTATATGGGTTTGATATTTTATTTTGTGCAACCATTCAATGGTAAGCCCATATACTGAATTTGATTGGCCACTAGTCGATTGGGATTCATTAAACATCTTAAGGTGATAACCTTATGAGCTAGGGATGGTGGAATGGGACACTATGCCTGAGTTGTCGACTGATGCTGGATCTGAGCTTCCTATAGTGACCTTAGAGCTTATTAAACCTTCTGGTTGTAAACGGACTAATAACGGTTGGGCTAATCATGCATTTTCATAGCATATGGTCTTTTCTGGGTAATTAAATTCTCCTTGGGTGATCTACGGTCTTTTTCGAGTGATTAAATTCTCCTTGGGCGATATATGTTTTATGGTCTTTTCCAAGTGATTAAATTCTCCTTAGGCGATCTATATATTATGGTCCTTTTCGGATAGCTGGTTCTCCTCGGGCATACCTTTATGTATTTTTTCAGGAGGCTAGTTCTCTTAGGGCGACCCTTTATTTCAATAGCAGGATGTGTATCCCCTGGTTGATGATGCATTCACGCATCCATGCATATAATAAGACTACATCATGTATTATTTTGTATGCCTTGCCATGTTTTTATAATTATGCTTACCTAATGTGACGGTGTGTAATCTTGAGGGGAGTTCACACTGAGTTGGCCACTCATCTATCAAATATACAACCGTACATGTAGCACAGGTGGCTTAAGAGGTATGCAGGTTCAGACTGATGGAGAGCTGTTATGGTGGTTAGGGATGCATGGTTGTACCTATCAAGGAAGCTGCGCAATCTTGCAGCTTTTGTTTATATGCCTTATATGCTTTTAAATTTCTCATGTATGCAATCTTATAATTTTTAATGTTGAGACATTGGTTTGTATAAGTCATTATGGGCAACTTCTTGTACATCCTAAACGTAAATGAATTCTTCCTTTATGCATGATTTGTCCATTCTACGCTCATTTGCTTACTCTGATATTTGAATATATATATATATATATACACTCGAATTTGACATCCTTTAAGGTTAACCCTCGGGTTTTTGGGAAACAGGTCGTGTACTCGAGTCCTTAAAAGTTGGGAATGGGGCCACAAACAAGGGCCATATATATATCAAGGTAGGCCCCATGATTTGGACGGTTTGTATATAACACATACATTGCATGAGTCCCATCGTCCATATCTGGACGGTGGATAGCATGGATGAACACATGCATCATGATGGACCCAACATCCAGATCATGGTGGGCCATGTCTAAAAAAAAAATGGATGGACGACTTGGCTAAATAACACATACATCAGGGTGCGTCCACACCGCAGGGATGAAGCACATACGTTACAGGGGGGTCCCACCGTCCATATCTGGATGGTGTGGATATAGAATAAACACATCATGGTGGGTCCCACCACCACACGTGCCACACATGTGGGTTAGGCTCACATCCAAAATAGATGGACAGTGTGCATGAAACACATACTACATGTGATGGGGTCTACATCCCCAAATGGACAGACGGTTGGATTAAGACATATGTCAAAGGTGGGGTCCCACCGTCCTGGCCAATGGATGGTGTGGAATATATCACACATACATCAAGGTGGGTCCCACCCCCACATATGCCACACGTGTGGGGTGGGTCCCACACCAGGAAAAATGGATGGACGGTATGGTATAATACATACCTCGTGGTTAACCCACAGAACTTGTTGACGTCAAAGGCAGCTGCAAGCTACTAGCTATGTGGGTCCCATGTCCCTACAAATGGATGTTGTGGATATTAGGTGGGTCCACACATGTGGCCCACCTCAGCTTTGAATTAAGCTGATATTTCTGTTTTCCTTCATGTAATCCAACAGCCTTTGTTATTGGATGTTCCACGGCTTGGACGGTCTGGATGTTATGCGTTCATCAAGGTGGGGTCCAAATACACGTGGCCCACCAGTGATATACATCAAGGTGGCCCCACGCCTAGGTGATGGACGGTGTGGATGGCACATATACATCATGGTGGGGTCCATGGATCAAGCTGATAATTATGTTTTCCCTTAACTGGGCCTACCCAAAACGGGAAACAGGTGGATAGCAAGGTGGGCCCCATTTGGACAGTTTGTGTGTCCCACGAGTGGACGACATGGATAAAAATACATTCATCATGGTGGGCTGCAAAAATATGGAAGAGAGATAGAGAGAGAGAGAGAGAGAGAGAGAGAGAGAGAGAGAGAGAGAGAGAGAGAACAAGTGATGGAGGGAGCTCCGCCACTATGAGATCCCTTCTATGATACAGTGCATCATCAAGATGGTCCCAAATCATGTGGGCCCTAAATCAAAAATCAAGATCTAATGCTATGAACACCCACTGATTCCACTTCTTCTTGGATCTATGGCAAGCTAAGCTCCTTGGCTTCTTCTTTGATAGAGGATGATGGAAATTGAAGGGCTAAGATGAGAGATGAGAGGGATAGGAAGTGGGCGACACTTGGCTCTCTTCTCTCCTTAAGAATGCTTGGACGTCCACCTCTCTTGGTTGCTTGGGAGTGAAGATAGAAAATGAGAGAGAGGAGTGGTGTGATGGGATGAAAAGGGATAGATGAATGATGGGTGTGAGTGATGGGTGTACTTGACTTGAGAGTTGACTTAGGTAGGTTGCTTGCCTTGGGGAGAAAGAAAGCATGGGCTAGAGATGGGATGTGTACTTAATTGATTGATTTGATTGATTTGAAAGGTGCTAGAGTCTCTTTTGAGATTCGCAATGCGTGGTGTTTTTCTCAAAGTATGTGTAGGCCCACAACTCCTGTCCTGGGTATCGCATCGGTGCGCAAGACATGGCGTTGGAACCGCGGCGATGATGCGGTTACAATGGTACAAGTATCAGTTTGAGTCGACTTATATCCACAGTATATGATTTAGGGTTGCGTGAAAATGCTGATTATAAGAGAATCGCGGATGTTTAAGGAATAGTACGGTCTAGGATACAGGCCTTATAATTACTCCAGGTTCACTTGGGTCAACTTTCTAAGGGAAAAATTGGATACATTTGATGAGTTTAAAAAACTCACAAGGCGACTTCTAAATGAGAAGGGATATAAAATAGATTGGATCTGAAGTGATCATGGAGGAGATTTTGAAAATGATCAATTCTAAAAAATGTGTCATTAAACTAGAATTCTACATGAATTTTTTGCACCAAAGACTCGTTAATAAAATGGAGTGGTTGAAAGGAAAAATAGAGTGCTGCAAGAGATGGGCTCAGTTATGCTAAATAGTAAACACCTAGCCAAAAATTTATGGGTCGAAGTAGTTAACACTGCCTATTACATAATTAACCATGTATGTCTTAGAGCAGACTTAAACAAAACTCTATATGAATTGTGTAATAGAAAGCCACCAAGCGTTAAGTATTTCTAGGTTTTTTGTAGTAAATGCTACATGATTAAAGATCGGGAAAACTTAGGAAATTTCAACCCTAAAAGTGATGAAGGCATCTTCTTGGGATATTCATTAAACAGTCACACTTATAAGGTCTACAATCTTAGGACACTTACTATACAAGAAATTGTTAATGTGGTTGTTGTTGACCAGCCACTTGACACAGTTGGTCCTACCATTGATGTGGATGAAGAAGTGGAACCATGCATAATATGTAACTTGATAAAAAAACCCACTTCTCCACAAGAGTCTCAACCATTGGGGGACATTTCGGCTTTCAAGGATCATCCCCTCAATCAAATAATCAGTGATCCATGAGCCAGGGTGAAAACCTGATGACAACTTGAGACTATAAATGGTCATCTTTGTTTCACCTAAAAAATTAAACCAAAAAATGTTATAGAGGCTCTTCAAGATGAATTTTGGATTGCAGTATGAAAAAGGAACTGCAACAATTTGTGAGGAATGAGGTGTGGGAATTAGTCTCGTGACCACTAAAAACAAATATCATTGGAACCAAATGGACTTCAAAAACAAATTCGATGAATCTTGGAATGTGGTAAGGAACAAGGCTTGACTTGTCATGCAAGGATACTCAAAAATTAGTGGCATAGATTTTGATAAAGCTTTTACCTCGGTTGCGCGATTAGAGTCTATAAGGATTCTTATGTCCATTGCATATGCACTAAAATTCAAACTCTTCTAAATGGATGTAAAGAGCACCTTCCTCAATGGTGTACTTAAGGAAGAAGTATACGTTGAGCAACCCAAGGGATTTGTTAATCCTAAATATCCTCATCAAGTATACAAGTTGAGGAAAGAGCTTTAAGGTTTGAAATAACCACCCAGAGCATGGTATGAGTGATTGACTCAATTTTGTATGGACCACCTATTTTGTAGGGAGAGTGTTGGTAAGACACTTTTTGTTCAAAAGATTAGCAAAACCTTACTCATAGCCCAGATTTATGTGGATGACATTGTATTTGGTTCCACATGTGAAGACATGGCTCATGAATTTGATCAACTAATGCAATATGAATTTGAAATGAGCATGGTAGGTGAGCTCAAGTTCCTTCTGGGATTACAAGTGAAACAATTGTAAAATGGGATATTCATTAGCCAGACCAAATATGTAAAGGAACTAGTAAAATGTTTTGGTCTTGAGTCTAGTCATACACACCATACTCCCATGAGCACCACACTCAAACTATATAAAGATCTAAATGGAAAACGTGTGGATTAAAACTTGTATTGCAGCATGACAGGGAGCTTGCTTAACCTTACAGCAATTCGGCTGGACATCTCATTTAGTGTAGGGGCTTGCGCTAGGTTCCAAGCCGAACCTAAAGAATCACACTTAACCGCTGTGAAAAGGATAATTTAGTATGTCGTCGAGACCACAGATTTTGGCCTTTTGATACCTGTTTGACACGTTTGCAACAATTGGTGAGTATTCAGACGCTGACTGAGCTAAAAATATAGAAATCGACCAGCGATGGTTGCTGCTATATTGGGAATTGCCTTGTTTCTTGGCATAACAAAAAGAAAAACTCAATATCATTATCAACCACCAAGGCCGAATATATTACAACTGGTAGATATTGTGCTAAGCTTGAGTAGATGAAGCAAATGTTGGTGGATTATAGGATTGAGCAACACACTGTAACACTATTTTATGACAACACTAGTCCCATTAACATATCCAAAAATTTGGTCCAACATTCTAGAACCAAGCACATTGATATCCAACATCACTTTATACGTGAAATTGTTGAACAAAATATTATTTTGTTGGACTATATGCCTACCGAGAAATAATTAGCTGATATGCTAACTAAATCCCTGGACACTAATAGATTTAGAGACCTCCAAAAATCCATTGGAGTATGTGTAATATATATTATTAGCTAAACTAGTTTAATTGTCATATCTGAGGATGTTTGGCCTCATTAAACATTTTTTTAATGTAAATATATGCTTGTCTATTTTTTATTTTTTTGTTTTTAATAAATTTTGTGTCCCAAATTGAGTGTACAAATTTTGCATCATAAGTAAATATTTATGTACATCTATCATTTTAGGTCGAAGCATTCTAAAACTGTAAATTTAAGCAGTCTGTCCAATCTTCGATAGGATCTTCAATGACATCGAAGTGCTCTTAGAAGTTGAGTTGTCAAAGACCCTTTGATGACATCGAAGACATCTTCAATGACATAAAAATTTGAACTTCAATGCCATTGAAGAAACTTCAATGACATTGAAGTATCAAGGAGACAGTTTTAAAAACCGGGCATCCAAATTATTTCTCATTCTCTATTCATCTTCCTCTGAGGCCTAGTTTCACACAATGTTGCAACAATCCCAAAATCGCATGCTCTTTGTTTTATCCCTCTAAAACTTGAAGGAATCATCCTATAAATCCCTAGTAAGGTATCCATTGCTCTCCCCATTCCATTTTTCTTAGGTATTTGTTAAATCTGAGTTCCTCCTTGAGTATTTCGCTGATTCTCTTTGAGTATCTTCCTAGCTTGTGATGACGAAGGATAAGGGCAAAGCCCCATTGTAAGGAGAGTCGTCTCGATATAAAAAAGCTTAAAAACTTGTATCGAGGCCTCGAGCTACGACTTTGGTGGAACCTACCCTGGCCCGAGCTAGGGCTTTGGTGGAATCCACCCATCCCACCTCTCTGGTTCCACCACCAGCAACCCCTCAACCCGCCATGCCCCACCCTGAAAATAGTTTGCTCAAAAAATTTAAAGGGCGTAAAATCATCTGTGAACAGAAAATAGATATCAACTGTGTCCGTCCCTATGGGATCAACACTTTTCTCTATGACATCCAATGGGGCAACGTTTTGACATTTGGGAGCATCACACGGGTTGATCAGGTGTATTAGTTTATGTCAAACTATCATTCCTCATCACTCAATCCACTATCCATTGATGTCACTAATGGTCAGGCCACCATTCATATAACTCTAGGCCACATTGCCCACCTTTTCGGTCTCACCATTTTAGCAGATGGTTTACCAAAGCATAACGTCAATTCCCCTAGTGTCTACATGACTAACAACCAATTCATATGTAATGGTGTTAACGTTCCCTAGAATGAGGCAAACGCTCTTAGGTCAACCAACATGACTAGTCGATATTGACTCCTGCATTCCGTCTTTTCCACAAATGTGTAGGGGTACAAACCGAGTCGATATTACAACTTTCATGCTAGATGTTCTTTATAAGGTCACGATGAGTGTTCGTCTATGTTTGTTATTGATGACTAAATCTGGACGGCTCTCCATTCCGACTTGTGAACTCCGAATCGCTTCAACGTCTTGAGCCTGCACACTAGCAGCAAGCAAAGGAGACCTTGGCTAAACCGAGGGACCCTCTGATGCCTAAGTCAAGTTAAGGGAATCTGGGTCTAAGTTGAAGAGTAGAGGGAGAGTGCAAGATATTGCGTATCGTGTGTATCTGTGGGAAAAATAATCGGTCATGTCTGCTTAAGGTAGTTTCCTAGTTTAGCACATAGAACGTCCTCACCTTGCCTCGACCTAGGCACGAGAGCCTGGCTAAGGAGGCCCTGACTCTAAGCCTTGGACTCCGATAAAGTACACATGGGCCTTCGCCATTGAGTTTTTAAATGGGGATCGCGTTCCGAGTCCGAGCCGAGCCCCGGCCTGGACTCTTGATGGACTTGGCTTCACTTATCTGTTGAATATTTAAGAGGTCTCCCCTCTGAACTCCGAGGTGAGCGACAGACCTATCCTGTCGAGTTGAGTTTTCGGCAATAGGTGGCATTGATGTCGGTGGTCGAGTTATCTGTTTCTGGTCAGACAATAGCGGGATGATTTGAAGTCTTCAGTCTGAGCTTCACACCGATTGTTTCGGTCTTAGATCACTCCAAGCTGACTACCAGCCTCGAAGCGGGAGGGAAACTTGATTGAGCTAGGAATCTTCCTTCCCTTTCATAGTATTTATCATTCTAGATTGACTCTTGTGTGTCTGACCGGATTAGGGTGAAGCTGCTCCTTAGAATTGAAGGGGCTCAGATCTTTTTATAACATAAGGCCCCTACTCTGCAAGTTTGAACACGGACTCGGAGAGTAAACACATTTAGAAGATCAACCACTTCCCCTACCATATCTTCCACACGTGCAGTTGCAATTATGATCTCTACATTTGAAGAGATGCATCCTCGGGGTTTCCTGTCTATGGGCTAACCTCCAGCGGACACATGGTGACGGTTAAGATTTCGTATCATTGCGGAACCTATGGCTAACTGCCACGTATGCCATGGGAGACGTTCGAACGATGCTTCCCCTGCTCAAGCGTTGCTTTCGATACTCCAAGATCGTAATCCAATGCCAGAGGCACGTGGCCTGGCAGGGCATGAACCAGTGATCTGTAGCCATGTATGCCTAGGGAGTCGGCTCACGACGATTCGAAGACGGCCATTATGCCTCGCCATTAATGCAGAGATCCTTCTTAGGCTATATAATTCTCAGCATTTTCGAAAACACTTCTCATTTTTACATTTTGAATTTATGTTCCCTAAGGAGGAAATTTTCGATGAAGGCAATTTCGACCGATTCGAAGCTTCTGGCGAGGTGATTCTGACCGATTAGGGGTTTTACGGCGAAGGTGATTCTCGGTGATTGTCCGGTGAGTCCACCCTTCTTCTAGCATTTTTCTCTCTCTTATGCGCTGGATGTCGTTCGATATGGACATGGTTAGAGAAAATTATGATGACTCTAAACCGGCGAGCTCGGATGATAAGAGAGGGGCATCTATAGGCCCCTTAGAGGCAGTACTCCTCTACCCTTGGCCCCAAAGAAACAAAGAGGTGGGGGCTCAGCCCGTCAGGCCGGTAAGAAGAAAGCCACCCAAGCCCCCCAAGACTTGACTGCAGGGGTTGCTGAGATGCTTGCGAGCGGGAAGTCCTCGGAGGCTATCCCATGAGGCTCTGTGCTAAAAGAGTCTCAAATGGGGGGGATCCGCTCAGAGTTTGAGATTCCAAACTCCATGCAGATAAGGGCACCAAAGCCCCTTAACACTGCTGACACTCCTGCTGAAAGCGAAGTCACCATTTTCCTTTTCTCTTTGTAATGTGGGCTCTGACTTCCTCTACACCCTTTCGTTCGAGCCCTGACGACCTACCTGGGGCTAACTCCCGACCAATTCGCCCTTAATGCTTGGAGGGTTTTAATTTCTTCCTTCATCATCTGACGTTAAGTCGAAAACCTGGAGATGACACCAGAGGAGCTGATGAGCTTATATCTAGTCAAGCATGACAGGCAAGAGCCGTGGTACAACTTCATGACCCGAGGCAGCAAGGGGTCAAGGCTGGACATGAATCTTCTATCCTTTAACAAGGACTAGAGGAATAAATGGTTCTAGGCTTCAGGTGAATGGGAGGAGCTAACGACGGAGCTCCAAAAATTGATGACTCGGGTCCCCACTCGATTTACTACACCAAGTCGAACCTCACACATTTCTTTTTATATCCTTCTCCCTTCTGTTGTAGCCAAACTAAAGTTTTCCTTTTACTTCTGTAGACTTCCCGAGGGGTACGCCTCTCCTCACTTCGGACCTGAAGAATTAGGTTTCAAAGGCCAGGGTGCGCTCAGGAGATCTTCACTCCTGGTTAGATCTGATCACGGTCGCCAACCTTCACTGGTCCGGACTTTGCAAGTCCAAACCACTCCCCACTTCCTTTAGTAAGTCTTTCTTTAGCTTCTTACTTTGAAAGGACTAAACTTCTAGACTTGGTTGTTGATTCGTTATTTTACATGTAGGCATGGCCGAGGCTTTTGGGTCCGGGAGGACGAAAGCCACTCCGACCGTTGATGAAATGTTGAGGGCCGAGCCCCGGACGAAGACGACCGTTTGGAGGAGGTGGGCAGCTCCATGCGACGAGGGCCCCTCGGCCCTAATTTATATCGTTGCAACTCCAGTTGCAGCTTCAATTTCTGTTATCCTTTCTTGCTTTCAAATTATTTTATTGCATCTGTGTACTCATTCTTCTATTTTCATGGAGTCCATCTCGAACCTGAGAGAGATTGAGGGAGCTGGCTATGAAGGACGCTGAGGTGAAAGCCCTTAGGGTTGAGGCTAGGATCTTACGAGATGAGGCTGTCTTCCTCTGAATGGAGCAGGCGGAACTACGTCGACAGCTTGAGGATGAGAGAGCTCATGAGCTTCAGTTAAAGGGGGCCATGAGAGATCTCGAAGCCCAATGCGGTGCCGCTGTAGCCGAGTTGTCTCGAGCCAGGGCTCATGGAAACTCACTCGTTAAGGAGAATGCCCGACTAGAGAATGCGTTGGAGCAGGCCAAAGCTGAGGCAATGGAAGAGCTGCACAGAGTAGTGTCCCAGGTGAGGGATGCCCAGTAACCTGAAGACGAGGCATCTCTGGCCTCGACTGTGGCTATCATAGTAGAGGCTTTCAAGGCTTCAAAGGAGAGGGCCTCTAAAGCCACTAAGTTTTACAACTATTACTTCGACGCTTGCATTGATGCTGTCGAGGACTTGTACCTGAACCTCAATCCTGAGGCTCTGTTGCCCAAAGACGATGGGGAGAAACCCACTGGAGATGCTCTCCTGGATCATGCCCCTGCCTCCTAAGCTCCTCCTCCTCCAACTGAATAGATTTCAATACTCCTCTCTTATGACTTTCTCTAAACTTAGTCTTTTTGGTGAATAGTTTGATGGTTAATATTTTTTTACCCTCTGAAGAGGGCATATGGATGATGATTTTTTATATGTTAATTCATAGTCGGTTTTTGGATAATGACTGTTGATTGCTGAACTGATTTATTGGCAGGTCAATTTATTCTAGGGCATTGCTGAGCCGACCCCTTGACGGGTTAGCTCATTTCAGTGCCGTTTTATAGAACTTTAAATCTTTGTAGTATTACCATTGTTAAGTCCAGGTCCCTAGGGGATTGACTCCTCCCATGATTGGTGAGCAACCTTTAATATATCCATTAGTCAGGCGATGAGCTAATGCCTCTGTCTGGGAGTTGGGTCATCTATTGAATTTTCCTCTGATTATGAGGGGATGCCATGTAAAATTTTCGTGGGATAACATCCTAACGCCTTTTTAAGGGATCAATTTGTCAAGTCTGCCCCTGCTTATGAGAGGTAACTTTTTTTCAGTAGATAATCTATTTGTGTAGATAGGAAGAGAGGTAAATTTTATTGAGAGCCTTAAAGGCTAGTCGCCTAGAGGCATACTTTTATTGTGGGCCTAGAATGGCCATTACATCAAGGGTAGTAGACTTTCAGGTGCTCGACGTTCTAGGGGTGGGGGAGTGTCGGCCCTCGAGATCTTCTAAGTGGTAAGAGCCAAGTTTAGTCAATTGGACCACGTAATATGGCCCTTCCCAATTAGGTTCGAGTGCCCCAGCTCTCGGTTCTATGGTGTTTTAGAAGAATCAGTGAAGGACTAAGTCCCCTAGACGGAACCGCCTGGTCTTGACCTTAGAGTTGTAAAATCGTGCCCCCTGTTGATGTCGAGCAGTGACTTGGAGTCTAGAGATTTTTTTAGCCTCTTCAAGTAGATCCAGGTTGGCTGCCATCTACTCGGCATTTTGACTCTCTTGATAATTCCTGACCCACACTGTCGGGAGGCCAATTTCGATCGGCACCATTGCCTTTGAGCTGTACGATAGTGAGTATAGGGTCTCCCTGGTGGATGATTGAGTCGTAGTCTTGTAAGCCCATAGGACGAATGAGAGTTCCTCGACCCAATTACCCTTTACCTTCTCTAATTTCATTTTGAGATGGTACTTAATGACTTTATTAACTGCTTCCACCTATCCATTGGATTTGTGGGAGTCGAGATGAAGAATATGCGTTTGTGATACTGAGCCCTTGACACATTCCTTGAAACTTGTCGTTATCAAACTACCTACCATTATCAGATACGATAGTGCGTGGGATCCTGAATCGACAGACAATGTTTTTCCAGAAAAAATCGATCAACTTCTACTCTGTGATCTTTCCAACGAGTTCAGCCTCGGCCTACTTAGTCAAGTAGTCAACTACAACAATAACGAACTTACCATTTTCTTGTGGGCAGGGGGCCGATGATCTCGATCCCCCATTGAGCGAACGGCCACAGACCGCTCATTGGAGTCATTTCCTCTGCAAGTTACCATGGCACAGATGCATATCGCTAGCATTTGTCGTACCTTTGAACATAGTTCTTCGAGTCCTCCTTGATGGTTGGCCAAAAATATCCTTGTGGGAATATCTTTACGGCTAGGGCACGGCCGCCGGAATGATTTTCACAGATTTCTTCATGAATCTTCCGAATCACATAATCAGCCTCGTCAGGCCGGAGGCACCTAAGATAGGGTTGTGAATACCCTTTCTTATACAAGATCCCATCCAAGACTGCATACTATGTTGCTCTGACTCGGTGCCTGGCTTCTAACCTATCCGAGGAAACCTCACCAAATGTGAGGTAGCTATAAATCGAGTCTATCCAGCTCGGAGTATCATCTATTGGATTGACCGTTTTCTTCTCCGTCTGGTCGATGCTCGGATGTTTTATGAATTTCACTGGAATGATTCGTGGGATCTTCCCTTCCTTGGCTGAGGCTAGCTTCACTAGGGCGTCAGCCTAGGAGTTTTCTACTCTAGGAATCTGATGGATATTGTAGTTCTAAAATCTCTCTATCAATTTCCTCACCTCATCTAGATAAGAAATCATCCTTGTTTCCTTGGTCTCGTACTCTATGGAGATGTGGTTCACTACTAGTTGAGAATTGCATTGGACCTAGAGGGATTGGACCCCAGACTTACCGACAGTCTAAGTCCTACTAGCAGAGCCTCGTACTCTGCCTCATTATTAGTGGCCTTGAAATCGAGTCTGATTGCATACTAGATGGGTGTGGAATTAGGAGCGATTAAGACAATTCCTGCTCCAACATGCTTGGCATTGGACAACCCATCTATGTAGAGCACTCATCCTAGTTCTGATATCGTCTCGAGATTACGTGGGGGATCAGGTGAAGGAGTCACCTCGACCTCTACATTGATCCCTTCTTCCTCTGGGGTGGTGAATTCTACAATGAAATCGGCCATAACTTGGCCCTTAATTGTTGTCCTGGGTCGGAACTGGACATTGAACTCTCTGAGTTCAATGGCCCACTTGGTTAACCGACCCGACACTTCAAGCCTCTGGAGAACTTGTTTAAGGGGAGAATCAGTCAACATGACGATTGAATGAGCTTGGAAGTATGGACGTATTCTCTGAGCAGAGACGACGAGACTGAGCGCTAGCTTCTCTAGAGCCAGATATCTTATCTCGATGAGAACCATGACCTTGCTTGCATAATATATGGGATGTTACTTGTCCCCTACCTCTCTAATTAAGGCCAAGCTGACAGCCGAGGCTGAGATCGCAAGATATAAGAACAGGGGTTCACCTTCTTCGGGCCTAGACAGTAGGGGTGGTGAACCTAAATATTGTTTCAGTTGCTAAAAGGCCTGTTCACATTCCGACGTCTATTCTGCCTTCCTATGACCCTTCAACTATTGAAAGAAGGGAAGGCATTTATCTGTGGCTCTGGATATGAAACGTCAGAGCATTGCTACTTGTCCCTTGAGGTATTGTATCTCCTTAACAGTCTGAGACAAACTCATGTTGAGGAGTGCTTTGATCTTGCTGGGGTTCGCTTCAATGCCCCTTTGGCTAACTTGAAACCTGAGGAATTTACTGGAGTTGACTCCAAGGGCGCACTTTGCAAGGTTCAGCTTCATCTGATATTCTCAAAGGATGGTGAAAGTTTCTCCGAGATCTGTTAAGTGATTGGATGCCTTAACACTCTTTAGTAGCATGTCATCGATGTACACTTCCACAGTGTGTCTGATCTCCTTGGAGAACATTTGATTTACCGGCCTTTGATACGTGGTCCTAGCATTTTTTAGGCCAAACGGCATGACCCGGTAATAGTAGAGTCCCTTATCTGTGATGAAGGTAGTCTTCTGCTTGTCCGAGGGATGCATCACGATCTAGTTATACTAGAGTAAGCGACCATGAAGGAAAATAGTTCGTGCTCTATCATGCTGTTTACCAGCTAATCAATCCGAGGCAACAGGAAGTTATCTTTCAAACATGCCTTATTTAGATCTGAGTAATCTACGTAAACATGTCATTTCCAGTTAGCTTTCTTGACGAGGACCATGTTTGCGATCCAATCGGGATAATGTACCTCCTCTATGAAGATAACGTTAAATAGAATGGAGACTTTATCAGCTATGGCTTTGAACTGCTCGGCATCGAACGGTCTCCTCTTCGGTTTCATGGGTTTGTAATTCGGATCCACATTCAGCCTACGGACCATGACATTCGAAGAGATTCTGGGCATATCTTCATGTGACCATGCGAAGACATCTCTGTACTGTCGTAGGAAGGCTAGTATCTCAGACCGCTGCTCAGGGTTCAACGATGTTCCGAGCTGAACAATTCTGCTCAGGTCTGCCTCATCGACTGGTATCTTCTCTAGGGCTTCCACGGATGAGTCTTCCACAAGTCCTCTGGATCTAGAACGTTAACGGTGAGTGCTTGCTTCCTAGACCCTTTGCTATCGCGTAGCATCTCCGTGCTTCACGCTGGTCACCTCGGAGACAGTTATCCCGCCCTCAGCGGGGAATTTCATCATCAAATGACAGGTGGAGACGACTGCCCTTATTGCATTGAGAGAAGGTCTACCTAAAATGACGTTATGTACTGATGGCACATTGACAATGAGGAAGTCTACCATGAGGGTGACTTGATGTTGTCCTTCTCCCACAGTCACAGGGAAGGAGATTGCTCCCTTGGAGATCACCTTTTCTCTGATAAAGCCGTGCAGGGGGGTCTTCACAGGTCTGAGGTGTGAGCTCGAAATCTCCATCATTTCGAAAGCCTCAGAGTATATTACATCTACTGACCTTCTGGCGTCGATCAGGATGCGATATGCCTTATGGTTAGCTATAGTCATAGTAACAACTAGGGCGTCATCATGCGGATGCTAGATCCCGTGTGCATCATCTTCCGAGAAGGTCATGTTGCACAGATTGACCCATATTTCTTTGCTCAGTCGCTCAGTCAAGGGGGTGTAATATTCTGAATTAGACTTCTATGAGTGGGCTTTCCGAGCCTTGTTTGAATCTCCTCCACCAGATGAGCCCTCGAAGATGGTGCAAATTTCGACGGGCTCTTCCATGGTGTTATTCGACTGTTCTCACTCTTGCTCTTCTTTCTGAGCAGTTCTTTCTCCCTTGGCGTATCAGTGCATATGTCCCTTATGAATAAGGGTCTCGATCTCATCCTTGAGATCCATGCAATCAGCTGTATTGTGGCCGTGATGCCGATGGAAGCGGTAGTACGTACGCTTATCCTAATGATCGGGGTCGGCCTTCATACAAACTAGCCAATTTAGAAGTTGTGCCCTCTGATGTCTAACAAAATTTACTCAGTAGATGTGTTGAGGGGAGTGTAGGAAAAGAATTTTCCCTCTGGTTTTCTACTCGAGCGACGATCGCGAGGGGCACTGTCATCTGGTCCCTTACCGGACAACTGGGATTCTTCGTTCCTTGGCCTCTTCCCCTTGCCGGTCGGCTCTGTCACTTGAACATTCTTGTAGGCATTAGAGAATTCCTCGGCGTTAGTATACTTCTGAGCTCTGGTGATGAGGTCAGCTAACGTCTTTGGTGGATTCTTCCCAATAGAGAAGGTGAACCTTCCCTCTTTCAGATCACCGAATATGGTGGAGAGTGCCATCTTGTCATCATAGTCCTTCACTTGTAATGCTTCTTCATTGAAGCGAGCGATGTAGTCCTTCAATAACTCCTTAAGAACTTGTTTGATGGTGAACAGGTGAGTATTCGGCTTTCGGCTCTTCTTACCAGTTATGAACTGGGTAAGAAATAATCGGCTAAGTTCTGCAAAGGAACCAATGGAATTGGGTTTGAGTTGACGGTACCAACTCAGAGTGGATCCTGTGAGTGTGATCGAGAACCCCCTACACATCATCGCGTCTGTTACTTTCTGAATTTGCATCCATGAACGATAAGCTTCCACATGCTCAGATGGGTTACCGGACCTAGAGTATTGGATGACGGGAGGTATCTAGAACCTCTGCGGCATCACCTAGTTCATGATCTCCAAGATGAAGGGAGGCTCGGTCTCTTTCATCATCGCCTGAATGACAGCGGGAACTGACGACAGTTGCTGCTTCTTTTCTAGTGTCAAAATTTTGTTGTTGAGCTCTGTGAACCGTGTTTCCCAAGGATCTTTGTTCTTAGCTACATCACCTAGGTGTTTTCTATTTCGGGAGTCCTTCTTCCCCTTTTTCGTTCCACCTTGTGGCGAAGATCTGTAGGTGCTAGGGCCAAGGTATTTATCGGAGCTCGAGTCATTGTGTTCTGAGCTAAAACTCGAATTTAGGTCAGGGGAGTATTCTGAACCGAAGCTGGTACTCGAGCAGGTTGACGTGGGGGCCCTTCTAGTCTCATACTCCTCGGCGTGGAATGGGCTTCCACAATCAAACCGGCTGGTTCAAGAACATGGTTTTCCTGAGTGGGATGTGGTTGCGGCTCCTATCGCTGCTTCATATAGTTAATCTCATCACACATGGCCTGTATCTCACTTTGCATAGCTTGATATTTACTTGCACGATTGCGAGAACACTGGGAAGGCCCTGGGGCTGATTTAGCGTGAAGTAACGAAGCAGAACAGGTCTACTCATTTTACTCCGATTCCACAACTACTACTTTATTCTTTCCTGTCTCCATTATGCTTAAGAATAGGAACTTGACTTTTCATATCAGTTTCCCACAGACAGTGCTAAAAATGTTGATGACTAAATCTGGATGGTTCTCCACTCTGACTTGCGAACTTCGAATCGCTTGAACGTCTTGAGCCTACACACTAATAGCAAGCAAAGGAGACCCTGGCTAAACCGGGGGACCCTCCAATGCCTAAGTCAATTCAAGGGAATATGGGTCTAAGTTGAAGAGTAGAGGGAGAGTGTAAGATGTTGAGTATCGTGCGTATATGCGTGAAAAAAAATTGGCCATGTCTACTTAAGGTAGTTTCCTTGTTTACCACATAGAACGTCCTCACCCTGCCTCGGCCTCGGCTCGGGAGCCCAAGCAAAAGAGGACCTGACTCCAACCTCGGACTCAGATCAATGTACACATGGGCCTTTTCCATTTAGTTGTTAAACAGGGATCGCGTTCCGAGTCCGAGCCGAGCCCCGGCCTGGACTCATGATGGACTTGGCTTCACTTATCTATTGAATATTTAGGAGGTCTCCCCTCCGAGCTCTAAGGTGAGCGGCGGACCTGTCTCATCGAGTTAAGCTTTCCTGCAATGGGTGGCACTGATGTGGGTGGTCGAGTTATCTGTTTCTGGTCGGACAGTAGTGGAACCATTTGAGGCTTTGGTCTGAGCTTCACAACGATTCTTTCGATCTTAGATTACTCTAAGTCAACTATCAGCCTTGGAGTGGGAGCACAACTGTGACCGAGCATGGAATCTTCCTTCCTTTTTGTAGTATTTATCATTCTAGATTGACTCTTGTGTGTCTAACCGGATTAAGGTGATGCTGCTCCTGGGAATTGAAGGGGCTCGGATCTTCCCATAACATTTTCCATTCATAATTCTTCACCAAATTACGATTGTAGTCTAGGGCACTCGCCTCAGTTATCTTCCATTTGGACACCTACTGTGCCTTCTCTTGTCTGAGTGTGGGTTCCTTCCCACTACCGACTCCCCTCGGCTGGCACCAAGGTTCGGTAAGACCAACATCAAGCAAATGCAGCTATTTCCATTGCCAGCCACCGGTTCCATGGTTGAGGTGCCCGAGGATCACAATGCCACCGCACACGAGACCAAACAACCGACAGAGGATGAATCGCAGCTCCCTACTCCTTCAGTCCTTCGTACCCCTGATGTTGAGAATGTGGAGCCACATCTGGGCTGCCTTCGACCGGTCGTAGGACGTCTTTGACCGGTCGTAGGGGCATGTTCGACCGGTCATGGGAGACGCTCGACTGGTCGTAGGTTCGAGCCCTGAAACGACTCGAAGTCCAGCAATTTGTGCTGTTTTTTTTCCCAGTCTAGGACCAGTCCTGGAATTTCTAGGACTAATCTTAGGGGCCTAAGACCGGTCATAGGTTACGCAGTTTGTTCCGCGATTTTGTGCGAAACTGCGGATTTGAGTCCTTTCGCAACTGGGATGCGGAAGGAAAGTTACCTAAACTATAAATAGGGGTTCCTAGGGCTTTTCTAGGTAGATGAGGAATATTGAAAAATATTTCTTAAGGTGTGGGCTAAGGGTTTTCTATATTCTTCCAAGGATGAGGTTAGTATTTTGCCTTATAATCTTTATTTCTTCATAGTGGAAGTATGCATCCGTGATTTTTTACCCTAGTTTGGGATTTTTCCACGTATATCTTATCTTGTAGTTTGTTTGGATTGCTTTGATCTGTTTCTAGATTATATTCCTTTCTGTTTATCGTTTGTGGGTGAGGCCTGAGATTGGATCTCGGCCCACTGCGTTATTGGCGTGCTGCGCAACAACTGGTATCAGAGCTATTGGTTTAGTTCTATTGGGAGTGATGGTGGAAGATGGAAAAACTAGAATTGAGAAGTTTGATGGTTCAAACTTTACCTTCTGGAAGATGCAGATGGAGGATTATCTATATCAGAAGGACCTCTACATTCCTCTAGAAAAAAAAAGAGAAGAAACCAGAAAAGATGACAGATGATGAATGGTTTTTACTGGATAGGAAGGCTTTAGGAACGATCCGGCTCTCTTTGTCTAAGAGCGTCCCCTTTAATATATCTAAGATGAAAATGACAAAAGAATTAATGGAAGCCCTAGCCACCATGTATGAAAAGCCCTCAACATCCAACAAGGTTCATCTTATGAAACAGCTATTCAACATGAAGATGTCAGATGGTGGGAGCGTGACTGAACATCTAAATGAGTTCAATACAGTCACGAGCTAGTTGGAATCCATTGGCATTATTTTTAAGGATGAGGTCAGGGCACTATTGATCTTATCCAGTCTGCCAGACAGTTGGGATGGTTTGGTGATTGCTGTGATCAATTCTTCAGGGTCGACAAAGCTGAAATTTGATGATGTGACCGGTCTAATTCTTAGCGAAGAATTTAGAAGAAAGGCATCAAGAGTTTCAAGGGATTCAAGGAATGCTCTAAACGTTGAAGGAAGAGGAAGATCACAGAACAGAGGAGGCAATAAACACGGGTGTTCTAAGTCAAGGAAGAAGTCGAAGGGACCGAAAGATAAAGACGGGTGTTGGCATTGCGGTAAGAAGGGGCACACGAAACGTGATTGTAGGGCGCTCAAGAAATAAGAAGAAAGCTCTCAAGGCGGGAAGGATTCAGTGAATCTGTCTGAGGAGAGTGACACAGAGGCGTTGATCTTATCTCTAAATGCAAGGAATGAGTCATGGGTTATAGACTCGGGTGCTTCGTTTCATGCCACTTCATGTAAGGAAGTTCTGCGTGACTATGTGTCAGGTGACTTTGGGAGAGTCTACCTGGGTGATGATGAGCCATGCAGTATTGTTTCATGCCACTTCATGTAAGGAAGTTCTGCGTGATTATGTGTCAGGTGACTTTGGGAGAGTCTACCTGGGTGATGATGAGCCGTGCAGTATTGTTGGAAAGGGATACGTTCAGGTCAATCAGAAAGATAGAACGGTTTTGAAACTGAAGGATGTCAGACATGTACTAAGTTTGAGAAGGAATCTGATCTCAGTGGGGAAGTTGGCCGATGTCGGTTATGTGACAACATTCACTAGTGATTCCTGAAAGATCACAAAAGGTGCCTTGGTGATATCTCGAGGTAAAAAGGAAGGCACTTTGTACATGACTTTAGGATCATATGGTTCACTCTCAGTCGCATCAATTGGAGTGAATAGGCAGTTATGGCATCAGAGGTTGGGACATATGAGTGAGAAATGGATGAAAGTGCTGTTGTTAAAAGGGAAGCTATCAGGGCTGAAGTCTCTTGACTTAGAATTCTGCGATGACTGCATATATGGCAAGCAGAAGAGGGTAAGCTTCAAGAAGACAGGACGCGTTCCAAAGACGCATCTATTGGAGCTTGTAGACACTGACGTGTAGGGACCGGCACAGGTATCATCTTTTGGTGGCTCACGTTATTTTATTTTCTTTATTGATGATGCTAGTAGAAAACTATAGATTTATTTCTTAAAGCATAAATCTGATGTATTTGATGCGTTTAAGAAGTAAAAAGTTATGGTAGAAAATGAGACAAGTAAAACAGTAAAGTGTCTCAGATCTGATAATGGGGGAGAATATTGTGATAAGAGGTTTGAGGAGTATTGTGCAGCAAGTGGAATCAAACATCAGAAAATGATTTCAGGGACACCACAGCAGAATAGTGTGGTTGAGCGCATTAACAGGACCATCCTTGAGCGCGCCAGGAGTATGAGGTTACATGCAGGGTTGCCCAAGACCTTTTGGGCAGATGCTGTGAATACTACCGTATATCTTATCAATAGAAGTCCCTCAGCACCATTGGATGGTGCGCTACCAGAAGAAATGTGGACTGGGAAAGAAGTGAACCTTACACATCTCAGATTGTTCGGTTGCACTTCATATGTTCACATTGATGCAGAGCACAGAAACAAGCTGGATGCGAAGTCCAGGAGGTGCACGTTTATAGGCTACGGGCAGGATGATTTTGGCTACAGGTTTTGGGATGCAGAAAATAGGAAAATCATCAGAAGCAAGGATGTAATCTTCAATGAAAAAGTTATGCATAAAGACAGTGTGCAGGAAAATAAGGCCAAGAAAAAGGAATTCATAGAGTTAGAAGAGTTACCGGACACGGGGGTTACAGCGTCACAAGATGATCATGCATAGGAGCATTATGAGGCAGAGCCATAGACACCAGTTACTAGGACATCCACTCGGGAGAGGAGACCCACGGTCCAATACTCACCCTCCTTACATTATCTACTGCTGACAGATGATGGTGAGCCAGAATATTTTGAAGAAGCATTACAGTCAGATACACGGGTTAAGTGGGAGCAGGCCATGGATGAGGAGATGGACTCTCTTGAGTCTAATCGTACTTGAGAGCTAGTCACTTTACCTATGGGTAAGAAAGCTCTTCATAACAAGTGAGTTTATAGACTGAAGGAGGAGCACAATGGGTCGAAACGGTGCAAGGCTAGATTGTGTTGAAAGGGTTTCAACAAAAGGCAGGTATCAATTTCACTGAAATATTTTCACCGGTAGTGAAAATGTTTATGATTCGCATGGTCTTGAGTATAGTGGCTACAGAGAACTTACATCTAGAGCAGTTAGATGTTAAGACAGCCTTTCTTCATGGGGATCTTGAAGAAGAAATATATATGCATCAGTCGACAGGATATGTGGCACCAGGTAATGAGAACAAGGTGTACAGACTGAAGAAAAGTCTATCTGGCCTGTGGCTGGTTTGATATGTCGTACATCATTCTTCTTCTGTATGTTGATGATATTCTTGTGGTCGGTTCAACTATAAAGGACATCTCAGATCTCAAAAGACAATTGTCTAAAGAATTTACCATGAAGGATTTAGGAGCTACAAAATAAATCTTAGGCATGAGGATAAAGCGTGACAAGAAAAATAAGAAACTGGTTTTGTCACAAGCAGAGTACATAGCCAAGGTACTTGATCGATTCAATATGGGAGGTGCTAAGCCGGTTAGCACTCCATTAGCCAACCACTTCAAGATATCTAAGAAGCAAGGTGCAAAGACACAGGAGGAACGAGACTACATGGCTAAAGTCTCATAAGCGTCAACTATTGGGAGTCTCATGTATGCTATGGTGAGCACGAGGCCAGACATTGCTCAAGCAGTGGGAGTTGTTAGCAGGTTCATGAACAACCCCAGGAAGGAACATTGGGAAGCTGTGAAGTGGATCCTTAGATACCTGGTGGGTACTAAGGATGTAGGGCTGTGTTATGGTGGATCAGAAATCAAGCTGCAAGGCTACGTGGATTCAAATTTGGCAGGAGATATCGACAGCAAAAGAAGCACTACAGGTTATGTGTTTACTCTAGGTAGTGCTGCAATCAGTTGGGTCTCTCAGTTATAAAAGATAATATCTATCAGTATGACAGAAGCAGAATATGTTGCGACTACAGAAGCATGCAAGGAGATGGTGTGGATGCAAGGTTTTATGAAAGATTGGGTAAGAAGCAAGTAGATTGCAAACTATACAGTGACAGTCAGAGTGCAATACACTTGGCTAAGAATTCAGCCTTTCATTCAAGGACCAAGCATATTGCCATCAGATATCACTTCAAACGTTCGTTACTGGAAGATGGATCGATTGTTCTAGAGAAGATTCATACAAGTGAGAATCCTACAGATATGTTGACCAAGGCTGTCACAAGGGAGAAGCTGAAGCTCTGTTCAGCTTTGATTGGTCTTCAAGCTTGAAGACGGGGAGGTGGTGCACTCCTGATGAAGAAGATGAAGGTTTATGGTAATGTGTCTCCAAGTGAGAAATTGTTGAGAATGTGGAGCCACATCTGAGCCACCTTTGACCGGTCGTAGGGGCATGTTCGACCGGTCGTGAGGTAGCCACGACTGGTCATGGAAGATGCTCGACCTGTCGTAGGTTCGAGCCGTGACACGACTCGAAGTCCAGCGAGTTGTGCTGTTTTTTTTCCCAGTCTAGGACTAGTCCTGGAATTTTCAGGACCAGTCTTAGGGGCCTAGGACTGGTCGTAGGAGAGCTAGGACCGATCGTAGGGACCTAGGACCGGTCGTAGGGGAGCTAGGACCGGTCGTAGGTTATGCAGTTTGTTCCACGATTTTGAGTCCTTTCGCAATTGGAATGCGGAAGGAAAGTTACCTAAACTATAAATAGGGGTTCCTAGGGCTTTTCTAGGTAGATGAGGAATATTTAAAAATATTTCTAAAAGTATGGGCTAAGGGTTTTTTCTATTCTTCCAAGGGTGAGGTTAGTATTTTGCCTTATAATCTTTGTTTCTTCATAGTGGAAGTTTGCATCCGTGGTTTTTTACCCTAGTTTAGGATTTTTCCACGTATATCTTGTCTTGTGGTTTGTTTGGATTGCTTTGATCTGTTTCTAGTTTATATTCCTTTTTGTTTATCGTTTGTGGGTGAGGCCTGAGATTGGATCTCGGCCCACTGCGTTGTTGGCGTGCTGCGCAACACCTGATTCAGCTCACACTCGAAAACACATGCACCACTAGGATCATATTATTACTATATTACAGGGGCAGGTGTGCATTGAGGAGCATCTCAGACATTATGATGAGCGCCTATCGACCCTGGAGTGGATGATGAAGTCTATCTAACCGATGACCCAGGACCTAGTAAATCTTATTACATGTCAATGTGATGACTCCATTTCACGTGAGGACAGCCGCATGGCTTAAATGCTAGTTTTTAGCCATGCCGCGTCGAGTTTGTCTGTCTTGGGGCATAAGTTTCATTTTGAATGCCCCAAGCTAGTTGTTGCATCGTACATTTCTCATATACATCAATTTATGGGTCTGATTGGATTGATATACTATCTTTTGGATGATATAGCCATGCTTGGGCTATTTATGTATGCTTTTTGGATTCTTATTTGTCATGAATATTTGGTAGTTATCCAATCTTGGGCTATTGTTTAACTATTGATACTAGTATTTTGGTTGAAATGCTTTTCTGCTATTTATGTTCCATATACTTGTGATCGTTTTCTCTCCCACTACACCTTTTTAGTTATATTTCCCCTACTTCAGTGATCAGTTACTGCTTACATTAACACCTTTGCCATTCACTGAAGAAAAGGGGGAGAACCATCATTCCCACCACCATTATGCATGTATGTTTTTGTTAACAATGTGTTTATAACCCCAACTGCAAGGCTGAGATGTATTAATAACTTGGTGAGACTGAGGTTGAATTCACATGGACTTAACTTGTGCGTATTCTGAAAATAAAATAGAAATAGAACTAGAATAAGATTTAAACAAAAATCTGGAATAAGAGAGATTAATTGTGAATAAATTATCAATAATAAAAGGGAAACTAGAGCGTCAAGGATCCACTTATAGCTATTAAGATGCTACCTCACTTGATTTAATAAACACAACCAGAATTGAAGTCCTATCCTCTCTAGTTGGATGATAAAGCAGTTAAACCAAATCTAAACTTTTCATTGAATTAGTTCTCACATGAAGCACCATTGTGATAATCGTAGGAAATTCAACCAACCACCATACCCAGGAGACAATGGTGGATCATGAACTTTATATATCTCATAATTACAAAACAAGATAAGAAGATATCAAAAGTTTTCCAAGCATATACTGTAATTGAAGTCGCAATAAACCACAAAAAATTAAAAATATTCCTTCATTCAAACTATAAATCAATAGAAGTTCAATATAAACATGAATCAAAGTAAGATAATTATCTAAAAAAATTATAAGCTTCACCGCTTCGCTTTAGTTGTAAGACCCATAACCTCACTAGGCGTTTGGACACTTCAACTTTGACAACAGCGTGTTTCCAACAGACCAGATCGATGAGTTTTGATCGCAACCCCATTTTAGTACCGCAATACCCCGAGACTTGTACCCTAGCGACCGTGCATGCATTATGATTCCAACACCATGCAACATGCCCCATTTCGACCCTTAGAATATAAAGTTACAAATTCGGCACAATCCGAAGTGGGCCACGCAATGCATGTGGGCCCCACTTACACAAATCCCCATGTTGTTAAATCAATCCATCCATCAATCAAGCTATCCATCACTCATGTCACTCTCTCCCCATTAGTCAAACATGCACAATCCTTTTTCATGTAACCAATATCCCACCTATGCTAACCATCATTTTTTAATTCTTTTTCTTCCCATTTTACGCCTCCATCTTCCCCTTATTCCCTCCCTATCCTAAAATATCTACTATAACAAATCTCTAACTCTCTCTCATTTCTACCATTTTCTAGTAAGAGTAGAGAGGAATTAAGAGAGAGAAATATTTGAAAGATTAGTGAGAGGTTGAGAGAAAGAGAGAAAAGAAAGAAAGAGCAGAGAGAGATTAAGAGAAAAGAGAGTGTTTAGTAGAGATTAGAAAGAGAACTTGAGAGAGGGTTATGAGGGATTATGAGAGTAAGTGAAAGAGAAAGTGAGATTAAAGAATATTAGAGGTGAAGAGGAGCTTGGTGGGCCATCTAATCGTCAATCCGGGATGATCCAACCGTCCATCTTTCTAAGATAGTGCATGGGAGGGTCAAAACCCTCCCATTCTTTGTGATTTCTCTATTTTGGTGGGCCCATAAGGGTGGGACCCACCTTGATCATGTATTGAGTATGTGGTGGACCCCATAGTGGTGGGGGCCACCCCGATGGATGGATCTCTTTCCTTTCCTTTTTAGTTTTTTCTTATTCTCATGGTGTAGTGGGACCAACAAGTGGGCCACGCTATTGGAGAGCGTGTCCTGCACGCACGTTATCATAGCATGGACCACCTTGTGTGCCCCACTGTGATGTTTATTTTCTATTTAAACCAATTGATTGTATAAGCACACTTGGATGGTGAAAATACACTAAAAATTAATGTGATCCGAAGTAAAAATTAATGTGATCCAAAGCTTCTTGGCCCCACCATGAGTTAGACATTCAAATGGATGGAGTGGTTGAAAGTGCACTTACTAAGTGCCCTAGTTTGTCGATTTCGTTGTAAGTTGAGTCAGTCGGACAACAGCGCCTGACAGGAAGATCAAGTCAAGCATCTGCCTCAACTGGATGTGTGGAAGCTCGCCATAGGTAAATCATAGCCTCACATCCCATGTCCCAAAACACCAGGTGATTAAAATCCTTAAAAAGAACTAGAACATCTTAGGGTTTTTGTGTAAGAAAACTTTTTATCAAATAGAAAAATCTTTAAGTTTTTCTTACATTGTCGATTATATCGATTCCCCTTTTGATATGATCGACCAGCTCTGTCGATGTCCTAAACATCTCAATCGATACGATCGAGTGAGGACAAAAAGCGTTTGATGGACGATTTATCAATATATCGACTTGTGAGTCGATATCATCGATATTCGAATATCGATCATATCTGAAGCGGATCAATAATAACGACAGATTATTTTTCGGTGCCCTTATTTTTCTAGAAAACTAACATAAGCTTCGATATATCGATGACCGTCCGATTCAATCTGAACTTAAAAATCGATCATATCGGAAGTTAGTCGATCATATCGATTATGGGCGCATGTTTTCTCCAGCATAAATTTCAGGTTATTTTTAATGTTGATCGGGGTGTCAGTCGATAAATCGATATTCATATGTCGATCATATCGAGAACTTATCAATTGAATCGAAATCATACACAAACTGTCCAGCAAGCTTATAGGTAAATCTATACGATTTATCGATCCCATCGACATGGTCTTCGATATCATCAATATACAAATTTCGATGACATCGACTGTTCTCCGATCATATCTGTAGAACCAGTAATTTTTCAAGGCTTCTCTCTTTTTTTCACCTGTCGATAGATCGATCCATCTCTCGATGGAATCGGAGTTCGAAATCCAATAATATCGATGTGTGTATCGATCCCATCGACCAGTTGGTGAAAGGTTTTCAAAAGTGAAATGACATTTGAGTTTGTATCATCGAGTGGTATGTCGATACAATCGAGAGTATACGCTCGATCATATCGACAATTGCTCGATGATATCGAACTCTGTCATAAATATGACCGTTTATATCTGTTGGAACCTTTTGCCTATAAATAGAGAGATTAGTCTTTATTGCTGTGAGAGAAAGTAGAGAGTGCTTTTGAGTGTTTTAAGCTTCATATCCTTTATCCTAAGCCCTTTCTCTCAGGAAGTTCATCCTCCAATCCACCCTCATCATTGATATTTCATAGAGTGGATTGGGGAATGAACTTCCGCATTCAAGGATCCTCCAGCTACTACTTTAATGACAAATCAATAATTTGGGATGCCTTAAATGCATAGATGATTGGAACCACTCTATCTTCCTTATAGAAAAATCTTCAGAGAGTGGAACTCCATCATAACCTTGACCCAACTTAAACCTAGCATAGTTACATCTTTGTGTTGTGTGGACCCTTGCTCCGTGTGGGCATAAACATTTGGGTGCGTCGTGTGGACCCTTACTCTGTGTGGGTATAAACATCCGGGTGCGTTGTGTGGACCCTTGCTTCGTGTGGGCAAAAACATGTGCTTAGGAGTGCACTAGCAAAACTCTATGGTTTGAGGTGAACCGAGTAGAAACCTCTGTAAAGGTTGAAGGTGAACCTGATTTAAAACCTTAGGTTTGAGGTGAACCATGGAAAACCTCCTTAGTGAAATCCGGTCACTCAAGGGTTGAGTGTAGAAGCCGGTAGTAGAGTAGACAAGTAGTCGAACCACTATAAAATGACTGTGTTTGAGATTGATATTGTCTTTCATTTATGTAATTGCTTTATATGCCTTTATATATGATTATCTGAAATCACATCTTGTGCACACACAGTCATATCCATCACAATCTAATTCATAAAGTTTTTTTTTATTATAAATAATTTGTGATTGGATCCTCTATCAGGCTTGGAAGCCAATAGAGTTAATTTTTGAGTAATCCTAATTTGTACTCTGTAATAGGATTAGTGTGATAGGATTGAAATATAACTTATAAAACTTTAAAAAGTCCTATTCACCCCCCTCTAGGACATATTGGCATATTCCTACTTCAACTGAAGCGGTCTTCACCGCTATTTCAATTGGTATCACAGCGGGTCTCTCTTTAAGGGCTTCACCACCTAGAGAGTGATCTTGACTGAAGTAGAATTATGGCCAAAGGAGAGGGCTCATCTGTCACTAGACGTCCAGTATTTGATGGTTCAAATTATGCTTACTAGAAGGCTAGAATGCATTACTTCCTGAGATCTTTAGATCATAAAGTTTTGGATGTAGTGGAAAAAGGATATGTGGTACCATCTGAACAAGTTGTACTTGAAAATGAAACCACAATCACTAAACCCAAACCTAATGAGAAGTGGACGGCGTTTGACAAAGAACAGTGAAATACTGAAGAAAAAGCATGAACGCCATCTACTATGCCGTGTCCCAGGACATTTTCAATCAGATAAGTATGTGTGAGACCTCTAAAGAAGCATGAGACTTACTGAAAATAACCCATGAAGGCACAAGTACTGTGAAGAGATCTAAACTATAACTCTTAACTTCACAGTTTGAAAATCTCAGGATGGAAGAGCATGAGACATTTATGGAGTTTTTCACCAAATCGAACATCATTTGTAACCCAAGGGTGGATTGGGAGAGAAGGTTCCGACACCTAAAATATGTAGAAAAATCTTAAGATCCTTACCGGGACGGTTCAGTCCCAAGGTAACAACAATTGAGGAGTGTAGGAATATTGATGAGATGAAAGTAGAAGAACTAGTAGGTTCCCAACAAACTTTTGAACTACACTTCACACAACTCTAAAAATTCAAAAACACTATCCTAAAAACTTCTAAGAAACCAAAACATGAGGACAATGAGAGTGAAAAGGAAGATGAAGATGAGGAAGTGGCTCTGCTGGCACAAAGATTCAGAAGATTCTTTCAAAGGAATCGCGGCCGCCCCTCTAGAGGTAGAAAGGTGGATGACAAACCTCCTACAGGCAAATTTGGGAAAAGAATCAAAGAACCACAATGTCATGCCTGTCATGAGTATGGACACCTATCTATCAAATGCCCAAACAGAAAAACTAAGGGCAAGGCGATGGCTGCCACATAGGATGATACAGAGGAGTTAAATTCAGAAAATAGTGACTCAGGAAGTGATGGAGATCAGAAATCATTGAAAATTCTCATGGCCGCCACTACTTCGATCATTCTAACTGAACTTGAGAAAGAACAGCAAGCCACCGAATCATTTTCATCTGACAATGAGGAAATTAAAGAAGAAGAAGATAAAGAGCAAAATGAATTACAAAACGCTTACAATCAACTTTACATCCATAGTGTTAATATTGTCAAGAGACTTGGAATAGTTGAAAACAAAAAGGAATTGCTGCAAATAGATCTGGATAAAGCTTCAAATATTAATACTCATCTAATCACTGATTTGCAGCAATGCCACTTAGACAATGATAGACTTAAAAGAACTAACAACTCATTGAAATCTGAGTTAGAGAAATTAGAGGAACAAGTTAAAGAACTAAATGAGGAAAACCTGATTCTTCAGAATAAAATTTATACACTTCAAAATGATCTAGAAGAATCTAGAAGAATTACCAAAATAAACTGTAAATTTTCCTAGAGTGGTGAGAAATTAGAAAAACTATTAGGAATGGGAAAATATGGAGAGGACAAAAAGGGATTAGGTTATGAAAAGGCTAGAAAAAAAATTAATGCACAACCATTTAGAAAATCTGTTGCATCCAGTAGTAACACCAAACCTATCCCAACTCATTGCAAAAATGAGGAGTCAGTTTATAAGCTAAATAAAAGAAGTATATAATCATCACCACTTAAGATAGTTGACGGGATGAAGGAGCAGTTAAGTCATGTGGACCAATCGAATAAGAAGAACAAATCTACCACAAGTAAAACTACTGTCACAAAGTGGATGATTAAGGAAAAGACAAATTGCCTTGTTACTTAATCAGATCATTTATCAGGCAATATGGCTAAATGGTACCTGGACAGTGGTTGCTCAAGACACGTCACAGGTGACAAGTCTCTCCTTTCAAACTATAAAGATCTTCACAAAGGGATAGTCACCTATGGAGATGGAGCCACTGCTGATGTAATTGGACATGGAATTATAAAAGGAATTAATCTGTTTAAGGATGAGAATGCTTTTTGCATAAAAGGATTGGCACATAACCTACTAAGTATCTCTCAAATCTGCGATAATGGGCTTGTGGTAAATTTCGACAAAGAAGAATGCGAGATTCTAGATCAATCAGGAAAATCAATTATGAAATGTCTTCGCATAAATAACTACTGCTACATTATTGCAGGAAAAGGAAGGAGTCGTATTGAGAAACACTAAGAGTAAAGAAATTGGTCCAGATTATGGATTTAGATCAAGATATTTGCTGAAATGATGCAATTTTGTTAAGCATTCACTATGACATCTAAGGTTGAAGACCTTGAATTTTTATATTTATATTTATACAGAACTGGTGCAAAATTTTTGACATATTCTAATCAAGACAAGAAATACCTAATAGTGTATCGAAATTGTGAAAATTCTGAATACTATTTACCTTCAATACAAGTGTTGGCCTCTTCTTCGATTTCATCGACTGAGGATCGATACAATCGACGGCTGTTCAGAATAGGAAAAGTCTTGTGACCGTGGATAACTTCGTGGGCTATCTCGATAGCATCGATCGACAACTTCTCGATACAATCGATATGTTGGCAGATATGATCGACAGATGGTGCCCAAATAAAAGGCTGATTGAAAAGTTTTTTTTTCATTTCTCAATAATTAGTCCTACCTCTCTCCCCTGATCAGTTCCTTTTGTTGATTTGGTCGAAGTCTTAATGAAATCTCAGCATCCAAGTGGCACAAGGAAGATGACTAAAGGAAAAGGTAAGGCTCTCTCATCTACAAAATCTTCCAAGAATAAAAAAGAGAAATATTCTAGACCACCTCAAAACCAGTCAGGCTGGGAACAAGTCACGATAATTGATCTTACTATTCTCGTTAGTACTGTCAAACCCTATAGGGTGGATCTCATGATGGAGACCATAGGATGGAAGAATATGTTTAATATCGGTGGCCCATATCAGTTTGAAATGATCCAGCAGTTCTTCAACTGTTGCCGTGTAGTCCAAGATTACCCACCTTGCATATGCCTAAAATTCATACAACACAGCAAGGACATTACTCCATCAGTCCTTGGTCATGTTCTAAACATTGAAGTGACACAAATCCCTGTCTCCAGTAGAAATCTAAACGATTTGGATAAATGGGAGGAAATTACACAAGCACTGTGCCAGGGTATGAAAATTCCTAGAAATGATAGCATTATTCTTTCAGTAAAATACCTAGGAATCTTATTTCGACTCCTTCACAGTATTTTCAGCACGAACGTGTACCCATGTGATGCAGATGACACATATCTGAGTCCAGTTACACTCAGTATTCTGAATGATGTTTATCAAGAGATCCCTGTATGCTTACCGACTTTCATATTAGACCAGCTAATAAAGGTACTCAGGAGTGACCATCTTGAATTTCTACTCTTTCCATCTCTTATCTGCAAGCTGGCACATTGGGCAGGTCTGCCAGAAACAACTGATAAGGTATATCCTGAAGTTTGGCATGACCATGATGTAGCGCAAAAAGTGTATATCTCTGTCTTATCGCATACTAAGATTCCCTCGCCTGTTGAAGATAGTGATTCCATGCCTAATGAAGAAACTCTTTGGGGATCCAATAGAACTCCTAAATTTAGTCCTGCTTCTGTCACAAATCGTCATCGTCATGTGCTTGAGCGTCAATTTTTGAACAATCTCACTGGAATTGATGAGCGACTTCAACACTACGAACAACGACTATCAGGAATAGAAAATAGGATGGAAGCTCTCCAACACTCTGTGCAGTAAATTCTTGAGTTACTAACCACTGGTGGGCCTTCTTTGTGCAAAAAAGGAGACAGTTCTGATGAAGTTGTGTGAATAAAATTGTATCTATCTCCGCTTACTTTTTGGGTATCCCTACCTTAAGTTGATATTTTACTTTGTCTAATAATTCAGATACTGCTGTCTGGGGCAGTATATATATATATATATATATATATATATATATATATATATATATATATATATATATATATATATATATATATATATATATATATAGTTTTTTGGGGATAGAGGTCTCTGGATAATGAACTTTTTGTTGATATGGCTGCATTCAATATTTATTTTACTGCCATTCCTACTGCTTATCCACTGTCTGTGCTGATTGCTTTATCACTGATGAATCTCTATCTACATCTATCTGTATGTGGTTCTCCCATATGCTTATCTTTCTTCAGTCAATATCACTTGTTATATCTTTGTCAATGACTGATAAAAAGGAGGAGAACAATTCAAACACCCCAAGTAAAAAATTGCATATCTGTGTTGCAGGTGTTAGGAGGAGCAGCCGCAACAAGAAAGGGGGAGTTTTTGAATTAAGGGGGAGAATTTATTGGGTGTGTACATGGGTGATTAGAATTTATAAAATTGTGTTAATACATGTACACACAATTTAGGATGTATCTGTCTAGATATTTTCCTAGGGTGTTTTGGGTATTTTATCATGTAATTGACAAAGGGAAAGATTGAAAGTGCACCTACTAAGTGCCCTGGTTTGTCAATTACATTGTAAGTTAAGTCAGTTAGACAACAGCGCCTGACAGGAATATCAAGTCAAGTATCTACCTCAACTGGATGTGTGGAAGCTCGCCATAGGTAAATCATAGCCTCACATCCCATGTCCCAAAACACCAGGTGATTAAAACCCTTAAAAAGAATTAGAACATCTTAGAGTTTTTGTGTAAGAAAACTTTTTATCAAATAGAAAAATCTTTAAGTTTTTCTTACACTATCGATTATATCGATTCCCCTTTCGATATGATCGATCAGCTCTGTCGATGTCCTCGGCATTCCAATCGATACAATCGAGTGAGGACAAAATGCGTCCAGCAATCAAATAATCATCTGGACGATTTATTGATATATCGACTCGTGAGTCGATTTCATCGATATTCGATTATCGATCATATCTGAAGCAGATCGATAATATCGACAGATTTTTTTCGGTGCTCCTATTTTTCTAAAGAAAACTAACATAAGCTTCGATATATCGATGACTGTCCGAATCAATCTGAACTCAAAAATTGATCATATCGGAAGTCAGTCGATCATATCGATTATGGGCGCATGTTTTCTGCAGCATAAATTTCAGGTTGTTTTTAATGTTGGTTAGGGTGCCAGTCGATAAATCGATATTTATATGTCGATCATATCGAGAACTTGTCGATTGAATTGAAATCGAACACAAACTGTCCAGCAAGCTTATAGGTAAATCTATACGATTTATCGATCCCATTGACATGGTCTCCGATATCATCAATATACAAATTTCGATGACATCGACTGTTCTCCGATCATATCTGTAGAACCAGTAATTTTTCAAGGCTTCTCTCTTTTTTTCACCTGTCGATAGATCGATCCATCTCTCGATGGAATCGGAGTTCGAAATCCAATAATATCGATGTGTGTATCGATCCCATCGACCAGTTGGTGAAAGGTTTTCAAAAGTGAAATGACATTTGAGTTTGTATCATCGAGTGGTATGTCGATACAATCGAGAGTATACGCTCGATCATATCGACAATTGCTCGATGATATCGAACTCTGTCATAAATATGACCGTTTATATCTGTTGGAACCTTTTGCCTATAAATAGAGAGATTAGTCTTTATTGCTGTGAGAGAAAGTAGAGAGTGCTTTTGAGTGTTTTAAGCTTCATATCCTTTATCCTAAGCCCTTTCTCTCAGGAAGTTCATCCTCCAATCCACCCTCATCATTGATATTTCATAGAGTGGATTGGGGAATGAACTTCCGCATTCAAGGATCCTCCAGCTACTACTTTAATGACAAATCAATAATTTGGGATGCCTTGAATGCATAGATGATTGGAACCACTCTATCTTCCTTATAGGAAAATCTTCAGAGAGTGGAACTCCATCATAACCTTGACCCAACCTAAACCTAGCATAGGTACATCTTTGTGTTACAGATCAAGGAAGCTGGAGACTCTTCATCAACAAGAAGGAGATCTTTATCACTGAGCTAAAAGGGACTCATCAACTTATCTGTAAGTACTTAAAGTCCAGAGGACATTTATGATCATTCCTTTTTAGGATTGAGACGTAGGTGTTGCTCACCATTTGAAGTCCTCAAAGGAGGCCTCCGACGGGAGTGTACGTGCATGGGTGCATTGTGTGGATCCTTGCTCTGTGGAGAGCATAAACATCTAGGTTCGTTGTGTGGACTCTTTCTCTATGTGGGCATAAACATCTGGGTGCGTTGTGTGGACCCTTGCTCTATGTGGGCATAAACATCCGGGTGCATTATGTGGACCCTTACTCTATGTGGGCATAAACATCTGGTTAGGAGTGCACCGGCAAAACTCCAGGGTTTGAGATGAACCGAGTAAAAACCTCTGTAAAGGTTGAAGGTGAACCTGATTTAAAACCTTAGGTTTGAGGTGAACCATGGGAAACCTCCTTAGTGAAATTCGGTCACTCAAGAGTTGAGTGTGGAAGCCGGTAGTGGAGTGGATAAGTAGTCGAACCACTATAAAATGACTGTGTTTGAGATTGATATTGTCTTTCATTTATGTGATTGCTTTATATGCCTTTATATATAATTATCTGAAATCACATCTTGTGCACAGACAGTCATATCCATCACAATCTAATTCATAAATTTATTTTTTTTTATTACAAGTAATTTGTGATTGGATCCTCTATCAGGCTTGGAAGCCAATAGAGTTAATTTTTGAGTAATCCTAATCTATACTCTGTGATAGGATTAGTGTGATAGGATTGAAATATAACTTATAAAACTTTAAAAAGTCCTATTCACCCCCTCTAGGACATATTGGTATATTCCTACTTCAACTCAAGCGGTCTTCACCGCTATTTCAGTAGTTTTCCTAAGTGGGCCCTACCTCACCCTTTGAACAAAAGAGAGGGAGAGGGGCAGTGGCACTGTCCTTGGACACAACAATGTCCAGAGACACTGTTGGCACCATTTACCTTCCAAAGCCACCACGTGAGCTTCCCTCATTTGTCCATCCTGATGTATATATATCATCCACACCACCATCTATCTCCTGGCTCATTTTAGCCATGGACCCCGAGAATCAAACTGATCCAACCATCGGGTGGACAACACCATAGCCCACGGTGGGGTGGGAGCACCCCCTCAGGTCAGCCGTGCAGAATTGGAGTGAGGGCATCCTAGCCATGGACCCCACCTTGATGTATATGTTTAATCCACACCCTCCACCATCTTCTCCATATCATTTTAGGCTATGAGCTGAAAAATGAGACAAATCTGAGTCCCTAGTGGACCACACTGAGGGAAATAAAGTCCTGCTATTGGAACTTTCTAAGGCCTACTTTTGTGTGTGTATGTGATGGAATCTATCCAACATTGGACTCTTGTGGTCCATAGAGAGCTCTTTAACATAATGCATGGAATGGATTATCCAATCATTGACCCTGCATAGCAGGAAACAAAAAAAATGATAATGTAAAAAGAAAAAAGAAAGAGGATTGTGGCACTGGGTGTTATTGCCCAGTGACGTGAGGGTGAAACCCTCCTTGGGCTACCCCCACATGTGGACCCCACCATGATATATGTGTTTAATCCACATCATCCATCATCTCCTCCCGATAATTTTAGGCGATGGGTCAAAATTTGAGGCAGATTTAAGTCTCGAGTGGGACATATAAGGGGGAATAATGCTCATCTATTGAAACCTTCTTGGGCCCGTTGTGGGTCCCTCACCATCCAAATCAACCCAAACCATAGTCTATTGGACCCGACTCGAGGTGGCCAAGATGGTGGACGAAATAGATCATCCACTTAGGCCCCACCTTAATAGTGTATGCAAAATATACAATAAATATAATAATAATAATAATAATAATAATAATAAATGTCATGCACGTGGGTGGTAACGCATCCTTGGCCAATTTTAGGTCTCATAAGTGGGACTAATTCTGATGTTTATATTGAATTTGCACTTTCCACCAACTTCTCAAGATCCTTTTAGGCTATAGGCTAAAAGATGAGTCAGATCTAAGTCTTAACTGGGCCGCAAGGAGGGAAACGAACCATTACTATTGAAGTCTTCTAAGGCCCACTGTGGAGTCCCTATTCTTCTAAATCAACCCCAATCAGAGCCCATTAGATACGCTCGAGATGGACTACGCGGTGAACGAAGTAGAACATCCACTTGGGGCCTGCACTGATAGTGTTAAAAAAAAATGAAAGAAACAAAAATGTGAGATAAGTGCCCACACCCAGTGGGCGGGAAGACACCCATGCTAGGCATGGAAGCGGGGCCCACATGTGGGACCCTATATGATGTATGTATCCTACCTAGTCCATTCATCCATCTTATCAGATCATGTTAGGCCATGGGCCCAAAACTCAGGCTAATCCAGATCTCAGGTGGGCCGCACCATAAAGAAATGTGGGGGTAGAAACCTCTTAGCCTTGAGATTTATTAGTTTTGGGATCCCTTGGACTTAGGAATCCCTGGATTCGGGATTCCTTGGGCCTTTTGTTATGTTTGGCATCTTGGATTCAACTCCGTAAATTAATAGGTGTTTGAATGTTGAAATTCTGGTCATATTAAATCCATTTAAGCATATACTTTGCCTAAACTGATGAAATCTCGAGACTCAGATGGGTCATTAGCATATGATCACATCCTGTGACTAACCAATGATCTATAACCGTCAATTTACATTAGCAATGATCAGACGGTGCAGATAATCCTGCTAAAGTAATTATAATAATGTCATTGATAATCTAATTATTTTGGGACATCATTAGTAGGTCGTGTGCCCAAATGGATTGGTAGCCTAGTGACATGTGGTACATGTGGTATCCATTCGGGTTACTCCCAGTGGGCCCACCTTGTTATATGTTTTTTATTCATGCCTTGCAGGATACATAAGGAGCCGATGTTAGTCTAACATGGCCACACCACATAGATTTTTATATTTCTAGTAGGGTCTACCGTTCGGTTCCCACTTTCTATATATGATGTGTCAATTAAGGCCAATTATTGTCTAATATGTTTGATAATATGCTAAGTGTACTTAGCCTTCTAAGACACACTTAGAACATGCTTAATATAATGATATCATGCCCATATGCATCATTTATATGTATGTTGTGGGTGATGATTGATCATAGCATATGCCTTTTGTCTGAGATACTTAAGGGACCCCATACGGAATACGGTTACCTCACATGATCACGTGGAATGTGCAGGTTTGATGCATAACTTGGATGGTATGACTCATGCATTTCACATCTTGTATATCAAGATCATTTTATGCTCGAGCGACATCAAGGTTATGACCTCCATAATAATATCGTGGATGGCCAAATTGGATACTGAAAATATCTGTTCTAGCATTAGGGTGCTATGGATGTCCTTTGGTGAAAGGCCCTAAACCCTTGTGGTACCAGTAGGATACTTCAACATCGAGACTGAGTGAATAACATGAGCACCTGAGTATCAAATACCAGTAAGTTGCATCTCCTACTATGTTGTGGTCGGTTGAAAAGGGGTGTGACTTTATTCGCCTGAGGGTAGGGGACTATAAGTTAGGTTGAGTTTAACCAACTCATAAATGGGTCCGTTATCGACAAGCTAGGTGGGCATTGGCATACCACTGGCAGGGCGGATAGTGAGGTCTCTTCCACTCCCCTGGTCATGCACACGATGAGGTGGCAGCCGATGTTGGAGTATACTAGATGCCAGTGATATTTCCATTAATCAATTGTTCTTATATATGGATTAGTTGAGGATCGACATGTTTGTGTTGCATCTTTAACATATGACATTTGGCCATATAGGTTTTGCATTGCATAGCCTTGGTATGCTAACATCATTTATGGACTTGCCAATTTAGCCTTCCATTATTTTCACTTACTCTGACATTTGTATGCTTGGCACATGCATTGTGCACACATGCACAAACTCTCTAAGCTTCGTAGTAAGCTTATGCACCTTCGGTACGTACACACCGCAATAACATTGAGGCAGGAGCATGTGCTTGATCTTTTAGATTTTTGTTATATCATGTATTTTCCTTTCAACACTATACTCAAAGATTATATTAGTGGATATTTAGTGATGATGTTTTTTAACTTGGGTACACTTGTGGTTATGCTCCTTCACAAAAAAAAAATCACCCAGAAAATCCTCCTTGTATGATCCCAGGATCGGAACCTAGCATATTGGAGTTGGGAGCCCAGAATGGGGTACTATAGAGGCTGTTGGCACCCGATTCGGTGACTGAAAATTTTGTGAGCTTGGTTCCTGAGTTTGGGGTGTGACACTAGCTAAGAGATTAGTAAACCAAAGACATAATTAAAATTAAAACTCTTAAAGAAAATATAAAAAACTATTTAGAAGAAGAAGATTGGGGGAGAAGAAAGGACTCCTTGAAGTTCTTTAACAGGAGAAGAAAGGACTCCTTGAAGTTCTTTAACACCTTACTCCACTCTTCCAACCCTAATTCATGCTTAAAAACTCCTAAAACCTAACTTAGGGTCAATCTCAGGTTTATATCACCTGATGGTTGACTCATACGAAGTGTTCTGATATTTGAATCATGTCCTTTTATGTCTTGCGATATAGAGTCTTCCTTGATATGCTTGATCAAGTCAATAACATATCTTCATGAGCTGTTGAAGAGTATCTTCATGAGAGCTTGTGTTCCTTTCAGGACTATGAAATTTAACAAACCTAATTGTTCTTAGGTATAAGCACTTATAGAATTATTGAAACAACACCTATAAAAGGAAAACATATGATCTTATACATCGCTGTAGGTGAAAACTCTTTGGGAGCTCTATTGGTTCCATGTCATGAACAAGGGAAAGAAAATGCCCTATATTACTTAAGTAGGACCCTAATAGGAGTAGAATGTAACTATTCGCATATTGAGAAAATATGTTTGGCTCTGGTGTTTGTCGTCTAAAAATTACGACATTGTTGCCTTTCCCATGAGATAATTTTAATCTCTTGGGCAGATCTGATTAAATATTTGATGATGAGGCTAATGTTGTCTAGAAGGCTAGCTAAATGGATGCTACTTCTTTTTGAATATACAATCACTTACGAATCTTTGAAAGCAGTGAAGGGACAAGCAATTGCCGATTTTCTAGTAACATACCTGATCCCTAATAATGAAGAAATTTTTGATGAGTTACTAGACGAACAAGTGTTGATGGTCGAATCATCCAACTCATGGCAGATGTATTTTAATGGTGCCTCCCGAGAATCGGGGGTCAAAGCTAGAGTGATATTCATTGGCCCTCAAGGTGATTTAATACTGTGTTCATTTTCATTGGAACAAACATGTACCAATAATGAAGTTGAGTACAATGCCCTCATAATAGGACTGAAAATAGCTCATGAGATGAAAATAAAAGTCCTACAAATCTACGATGATTCCAAGTTAGCAATAAATCAATTAACAACAAATTTTGAAATAAGGAAGCTAGAATTAGTATGCTATTATCGATGAGTGCAGTGATTATTAGAAGGTTTTCATAATGTTGAAATTAAACATGTTCCACAGAATGAAAATGCAAAAGCAAATGCATTGCTAGTTTAGCTGCAACCCTTTCTTATCATGACAAAATTCCTCTCTAGATCACGATTGGAGAACGAAGGTTCTTACCGTCAATAGAATTCTTAAATGAAATAGTCAAAGCTCTACCGGTATCTTTTCTAGAGATTACCATCGAAGATTAGCATCAACCTTTAATTGACTATCTTAAATATGGGATCCCCTCGAAAGTTTAGGTTTTGAAATCGCAAACTAAATAGAGATCGAAAAGGTTCATTATGTACAATGAGGTCCAGTATAAGAAATCTTACAATGAAATGTTTCTACGTTGTTTGGATATAGAAAAAGAAAATCACGTATTACAAGAAGTACATTCGGGGGAATGTGGAGCTCATCAAGTAGGTCGAAATTTATTCCATCGCTTGCACCGTATGGGATATTACTCGCTTTTCATGTTCAAAGATGCGGTAGCCTATGTAAAATGATGCCACGAGTGTCAAATACACGATGATGTCATACATGTACCCCCTAAGGATTTACACTAGTCAGTGACCTCATGGCCATTTGCAGTTTGGGGATTGGATGTTATTGGTCTTATAAATCCTCCATCATCTAGATGGTGTTAATATATCCTAGTAGCAACCGATTACTTTCCTAAATGGACAGAGGCAGTCGCCTAATGTAATGTTAAAGAAAATGATGTTACTAATTTTAATAGTCCTGTGATCATTTATCACCATAAAATTCCAAAGAAAATTATCACCGACAAGGGGCACCCCTTTCAAAAATAGAAATATGGAGAAACTATGTCAGAACTTTGGTATTCAACATTCATTCTTGACACCATATTATCCATCAGCCAATGAATTGATAGAATCCTTCAATAAGATGATAGTCAAAATTCTAAAGAAAATCGTCATAAGAAATAAGCAAGATTGGGATGAGAAGCTATAGGAGCTTTTATAGGCCTATCGTACAACTCATCGTACAACAGTGAAAGCTACGCCTTATTTGTTGATGTACAGAGTCGAAGCCATTATTTTAATCGAGATACAATCACGTAGCTCAGAATTGTTATGCATGAATCAATATCTAATGATGAAAATGTCAAGGCTTACAAAACTAGATGCCCTGGATGAAAAATGATTGGATGCACAACAACAGTTGGAATTGTATCAAGCACGAATATCTGCTGCCTATGACAAGAAAGTCAAATGTCATTCTTTCAAGAAAGGTGACATGGTATTAATGTTAAAAAGTCCTATTGTGGTTACCCACAAAACTGAGGGCAAATTCGATCCTAAATGGGATGGACCATATGTCATTACTGAAGTCTATTCTAATGTTGCATATCGAGTAGTAAATTATAATGGACAAGGTATTGCAATACCTATTAACGGTTGATTTATCAAGAAGTATCATCCTTGAAAAGAAAATAGGAATTTTGATTGCCATAAATTACAAGGAAAATCTATCCCAGTCAAAAGGGGGCAAGACAAGTACAACTTCACAATGGCAAAAAGTTCTCCATAAAACATATGTACTCTTCGGAACATCATTCTGAATAAAGAACATGTTCACAGACACATTATCATTTCAAAAGCTTTACAAAGGCCTCTTTGGTCGACAATTGATGATAAAGCGACAATCGAAAAGATCTCTGATAATGACAGTGGCGATATAAACAATAATGGTTTGCAGGAAATCGACAAAATGCCAAAAGTATATCGAACTCGGCGAAATGCCAAAAGTAAATTGGCCTCGGTGAAATGCCAAAAGTACATCGGCCTCTCGTAAATATATCACGAAATATTGTTAACAATGGAAATATTGTTAGTTACGCCATTATCCTTCGTCGGTTATCGCCATTATTATCAATCATCACTAATCCGCATCATCATCAATCATTATTGATCATAAAAGTACCATTACAAAGGATTAACGAGCATTATGATATTGTAATATTACCTATCACGGTGTAATATTACAGACTACTACTGATATTATTATCTGACTTTGATAAGAAGAAATTATCATCTTCATTAAACTATTATTATCTTCGATTACTGCCAAGGCAACATTATTTCTGAAAAATTAAACTGAACAATATTTTTGCCAAAGTTATTAATAAGTAGAACTGGAATTATTATTTTAGCGAAAAGACATCACTGTTAAACTATCATTATTATCCACCATTATTAAAATAATGTTGTTGCATCTCGTTGTCATAATTGACATTACTATCACATCGATTACATCGCTAAGTAATAATCATCACCAACCGCATCAGATAAACTATAGTGGCAAGATGGTAATTCATCATTTACGGCAGCGTTGAGCACCTATGGAGGCCAACCACGTGTAAGCCCTAAGTTATCAATGACGGTTATTTATCATTTATGGCAGTGGTGAGCGCTCATGGAGGCCGACCACGCATAAGCCATATATTATTAGTGATGGTGATTCATCATTTACGGGATCAATGAATGCCCATGAATGCCAATCACACGTAAGCCCTATATTATCAGCAATGACAATATAACATTCATGGTAGTGATGAGTGCTCATGGAGGCCAACCATGCATAAGACCTATCATATCGACAATTCGCTAAATATCATGTGGGCAACAGTGAAATGCAAGTGGCCTTAAAAAGCCTGCGAAGACAATCACATGCCTAGACCCATGCAGGAAACAGAGATCTAACAACTCAAAGTCTATGAAGGCCAACCACGCATAAGACCAATGCCATCTGTTTAGCTTCTGGCGGCGTTATGAGAGAAGGTGAGAGAAAATGCCCTATCATGAATGGGTTAGACCTTATAAGTGAAGAAAAAGTGGGCCACAGTGTGTGCTCCTTGGCTTGTCCATAGAAAGGCCAACCATGCGTAAGACCCCTTAGGTTCCTTGCTTGATTTCAGTATAAACTCATGAGGAAGGGTTGAACTCTAGATGAGCTACCCCCTCGTTGATGGACTAGCAGCCTTGGATTTAGTACCCAGACAGATAACCTTGCAAGCCCCGTGAACTCTAGAGAGTTACTGTATGCCAACCCAATGCATAAAAGCTATTGATTTCATTGTACCAGTAGCTTCATTGGGCCCCTCTGATGGATCGTGGTTTGTGAACTCCTTGACTGCAGTGGTTCATTGAACTCTTAAGAGTTATAGAGACCATTTGCATAAGTCCACTTGCTCCACTGCTCATGAGCTAAAACTGTGTGTGCTCCACTACTCATGAGCTAAAATTATGTGTGCTCCACTACTCAAGAGCTTAAACTATGTTTGGCGCCTTAAGAACTGACTAAACTCCAAAATAATCCTGCCCATTGAAAATAAATGCCATTTAGAGGATACTAATGAAAACACGCTACTATTGCATTATACTCGTAAAATTGCACATCATGTTGAAATATGCAATAGAAATGCTAAATAAATGTATGAAAACTTGACACATATGTATTCATCAAGCTATGCTCCTCTATTATAGAATATGAAAATATCTGTTATTATAGAATATTCATATTTAGAAATTGCTACAAAAACAATACTAAAACATGATTGCATATATATGGAAATGATGATATATAACAATTCAAAAAATATTATATTTCTTTATAGACGCCCAAAGCAAGCATAAACTTTTATAATACTTACTTGGATTGAAGTTGAGCCACAACGACATTTAGCTCGACATCAATTATAAGCTTGGCATGGTTAGAAGCATTCATTAGTTTATGCCTCGATAGATTAGCAGATGTTTCATTCTCTAAAAATTCTAATTTTTTAAAATCAACTATATCGGCATTCTCCTTAATATTATTTTTAATTCTATTCATCCTTAACTCTACTTCTTGTCTCTAAACCTTAAGGATGACTATTTTATCATCAATGATTGTAATAATCTATTCATAAAATTTCAGTTCTTCTTAAAGAGGAGCATTTTCTTTATCACAGTTAGAAATGATCAATGAAATTATGAAAATCTTGTATTTAAGAAGCAACAACTCTTTCTGACAACTAAGAATATCTGACGTGGCACCCATACTATGGACCGATTCTAATTGTTGACATGAAGCATAGAAGTGAATGAGAGAATCGTGAAGTGATGCGATATTAATTCTGGCCGGTCTTGTAAAATTATTAAAAATCGCTAGAGCATCCTTGAGGGAAAAGCCATTGTTCTTGATTCTGAGATATATGAGTGATAGTCAACAAATCATCATGGACTACTACCAACCTATGCGAAGGAATTTCTTTCAATAAAGATGTACTCGATAGTGGGTCTATTATACTGGAACTTGTTGCAATATTTGATGATGAGAAAATTGCAAAGACACGAAAGAGAAATGGAAATATGAAAAATCAGTGTTATGAATATCATGAACAAAGGAAACACTATATATATGTGAAGAAAGAAATGTACCCATTACAGGAAAAAAGGATACGAGAATTGGCACAGGTGAAGTTTCTGTCTCAGTAGGCACAATAGCAGGAATCGAGCCACTAAGAATGGAAGATTCTTTATTTTTAGTTCCCTTAGAAAAAAAATTTCCACAAGATCTTCAATTATAACTTGTTTATCCTTTTGAAGAGGATAGTGACTTCTTTTTGTCGCCCTTGTTCCCAATGAAATAGGAGGGATATCTTGTAAAATCTACAAGGGTGGAGGAGGTTAAAATTGTGATTGCACATGAGCATGAGTGTTTTCTCCTAATCTTTCTAAAGGAGCTCCAAATGCTATCCATCCTTCGAGGGTGTTGACAAGCTTTACTTCATAGATAGGACTCTCTAAAGAGATTCTGGCACAAATTTGACCAAAAATGGGGGCATGATCTTCTTCTTCGAAATAACCTATGACTTGATTAGTCTCACAATTCCCCACGCATGGTGGAAGAATACATATGGCACAGTCAATCGGATGACGACTACGCACCAAAAGATATTGATGAGCCAACTAACACATCCAACAATAAGAAGTATGAACCAAATAATCTCAACCAGTAATTAAGAAATGTAACCCAATTCATATAGTCAAGAGTTGTCTCTATATCAGTGCCCAATTATAAGGCTCGAAACCGTAACTCCTCATCATTATCGTAACCACATCACAAATTTCTAGCAATATTTGATTCGAACTAAATTTATGAACAAATGTGCATAGATAATATAGTTCACGCCAGAATCTACTACCTTCTCTTAATGGAAGAGTATTAGGTCTAATGTAGACAAGGAACGTATGTTAATCGGAAGAGGTAGAATCATCATTGACAATCTCCACATCCTCGGGAAAGCTAGTAAGTGGGAATTGAAATAAGTCAATAGAATTGATGTTCTCTATTTTATTTGCGACCTAAGCGTACGATCTTTGGATCATTTTTTATTTCTGATAATATTGAAGGGAGAGTTGATGTGAGTTCAAGTACGCTTTTTTCGGTTCATCAAAAGTCCATGAGAAGTAGACTCCTAACCAGCCTATAAAGTAATGTCAAGGAGCGTATACCGAAGAGATCCTTCTGGTTCAATTCTCATGTTGGATAGTAATGTTTCTAAAAGTGCGATAAAATTAACAAATGACCAGAAGTGCTAATGAATACTTTTAACCTTCTTTCATTGAACCCGCAACTATAAAAAAGTGTTGGTCTGATTGTTCCTGCCCATTCTAAGCTAGCGAGCGCTATCAAGCTTAACCAATAAACCAAGAAAGCAGCTAATTCACAAGAAGTATTGTATTCAGAAGAACTTTTGAAGTTTTGTCAAAAAATTTCGAGTTCTTGAGAATTTTGGCATGTAAAGTTGTCAAGATAATGAGAACAAAAATACAGCTATTAAACGGGTGATAAAAAGTGTAGGAAAGATAGATATTTTAGAAAAAGAAGAAGAAATAAATGTACTATAAGATTCAGGAGAAATGGGCTAGCCAGACAAGAGAAGAAATTTCATGAATATCCTGAAAGTTAGCCATCTCCTTAAAAAGTTCGATGGTAGTTTCTGAAATTTCAGGTTGACAATTCTCTGGAGAAATATGCATAAACCTTTCATTTGTAGGAATGTATTCATCAAAGAAGTTGCCCATTATAGTGAGGCTCGCTATGCAGTGAAGGTCCCATAGAGTGATGTTAATTTCTCCCGGAGGAAGATGGAATGAATTGGTGATTGGGCTCCAGTGGTTGAGAAAACCTTTAAAGACAATTGTGTCTCCATAGAAGTGTTTTGATGAAGTTGTGATCGGGTTAAGGAGGTCAATTCATCTCAAAATATCGGTATATTTTTGGATAATGGCTTGAGCCCATGTAAGACCCGTATCCTAGACCGTATCGTTCGGTAGACTTCCGCGGTCTTCCCAATCGAATCCCAGCAACCTCGATCCTTAACCGGCATTTGCGCGCGATCCTGATTCACACGCCATTAACCCGAGTCGACTCAACCCGAGACTTGTACCCTAGCGACCGCGTCGTCGCCGTGGTTCTGATGGCGCGTCTCGCGCGCTGAGGCGATACCCAGGCCAGGAGATGTGGGCCCGTGTTCAGTTAGAGAAAACACCGCGTGTTATAAGTATCAAGGGAATCTCTACGAAACATCCCATCAATCCTATCAATCAAAGTACACATCACCAATTAATGTCAAGTACAACTACCCTCCCCAAAATTCAACTTTTCTTACAACAAAGTACTCCCTTACATCACTCACCATCCCTCTCATCCCATCACTCCACCTCACCCTTCTCTCTCTCATTTTCTCCCTTATCATTCCAAGAAAACTCCCATGGAAGCAAGCCACGTCCAAGCTCCCCATGAGAGAGCTAGTGTGGCCCACCTTCCTACCATAAAATCTAACCCTTGGACCATCATCTCAACCGTTGAAAATGTCCTCTTGGAGCTCTAGAGTGCATAGGCGGAAGAAGGAAGAAGAGATCTTGAGGTGGGTGCTTCTTTCTCCCTTTCTCCCTCTCTTTTTCCTTTGTCTTGTGGGTGATCTACCTTTGACTCTTTAATTAGGAGCCCACTTATCGTGGGACCCACTTGATGAACGCCTTGTATAAGGGAGGGCCCAATAGTGGCGGGTCCCTCCCCTTCATGCATCTCTCTCTCTCTCTCTCTCTCTCTCTCTATCCTCCCATCAAATGAAGTGGGCCCCACGGAATCGTGATTAATCTACTCCATCCATCAAATGGAGTGGCCCACCACATTTCGGGTGAGGTTCACTGTTGGTATAGTGGGAAGTCCCACATGATGGGTTGAATGGCATATTATATATTATATTTGTATGATATTAATATAATAAAATGTATATATATATATATGCATGCATGGTGGGCCACGTCCATGTGGGACCCACCATGAGGCCTGTGTTGATTGTAAACCATCCAGCGTCCAGAGACGCTGGACGTGGCCAAGTTGAAATGTAAAAAAAAAAAAAAAAAAGGAAGCAAAGGTGCACTGACGGGTAACCATAAAACCAGCTTGGCTCAAAACTTTTAACTGTACCACTTATGTAGGTCCCACCATAATGTATTTATTAAATCCACGCCATCCATCCCATTTCTAAGGCCATTTTAGGCGTTGAGCCGAAATTTGGGACCAATCCGATTCTCGAGGGGGTCATACCATAGGAAATAGGGGTATTACTGTTAAAACCCACCTTAATTCCTCTATTCGCTGAGAACACATTACATATTAGTCTCATTTGCTTGATCAGGGGCCATAGAATCCAATAGACGGATTAGATTTTTCAGATGTGGGTCCTATTTATGAAAAACCATAAATTTTTTTTTAAAAAAATAATAAAATAAAATACCAAACGAGGCAGTAGCAGGTGCTGCTGCCACTGACACAGGACGCCACAACGTCCTTGGACGTTGGCGGGCAGGGACGACGGGTCCCAATTATGGGCCCTACCGTGACGTGTGTCGAGCATCTGAGCCGTGCCTTGGTAGGCCCCTTAGGGAAGTGGGTCCCCCTCCCAAAATCGGCCATATACATGGCTCAGGTGGCCCACATCATAGGAAACAGTAGTGATTGAACGGGTGCCATTGAAACCCCTTTTGGACATCATGGATCATGTAAAATTTGTTTTTCTCTTGCATCCAAGTACGTGTGACCCTATCAATAGATTGGATGACAGATAAGCATTAAGGTGGGCCCCACGTGGGACCCACTTGTATAGGCAAGGTGGTTGGTGCATCTCATAGCAGCTATTCAGCTGCTGTTAGACGTCACCAAGCTCTCTGTGGACCCCACTATGTGTTGCGTCCCTACTTCCATTGAATGGTGGAAATCCACCTAGGACTGTGACGTCTATGGACCCCACTATGATACATGTATCCACCATAATGCATTTGTTACATCCAAGCTGTTCATCCATTTTGAAAGCTCGTTTCATGCTTGAGCTAAAGAATGATTCAGATACATAGCTCATGTGGACCCCGCCCTTGGTGCATGTGTTGCATCCGAACCGTCCAACCATTTGGCAAACTTGTCTTAACAGGCTTGAGACTGAAAATAAGTCAGATCTAAATCTCTCTGTGGACCCCACCATTTAAGGTAATGGACAATGACGTCCACTGTCCAAAATTTCTAAGGGCCATGGGAGTTCCTATTAAGCTGATATTTGTTCCACTTTTAATTTATGAACATGTTGGATGAGAAACATATGTTATGGTAGGCCTTAGGAACTTAAATGATGAATATCATTATCACCACTTTTATTCGGGTGTGGCCCATTTGCTATGCATGGGGCCCATTGGTGTGGCCCATTTGATGTACATATGACCCATGTTATGGGGCCCACTTTGATGTGTTTTATGGCCATCTGTGAGGCCCATTTTGACATATTTTGTGGCCCAAATGTCGAGCCCACTTTGATGTACTTTGTGGCCCATCCGTCAGGCCCACTTTGATATATTTTGTGGTCCATTCGAGGTGCCCACCTTGATGCATGCATTCTATATTCACATCGTCCAGCAGCTACTGGACGGTGGGGCCCTCCTTATCACATGATATTATATGTGTTGAATATGCATACTGTCCATATGCAGTGTGGGCCAGCATGATGTATTTATCCCCACCGCCCAATCTCTGGCCATGGGATGTGGAACCCGGGTGACATATGTATTTCATTCCATGCAGTCCATATGTGTGAGGTCCACCTTGATGCATCCGTTGTACACATGGATCCCACATAATGTATATGTTTTCATATCCATACTATCCAACTATTTGGATGGGACGCACCATGATGTATTTTTTTATCCACGCCATCTAGGGCAAGCACCCCATTATGATATGTATCAGGGCCCATTGAGATGTATTCAAAACCCATGGGTTAAGGCCCATTGTAATGTATTTGGAACCCGTGAGCAGAGCCCACCTCATATGTTCCATCCTAACTGTTCAGGTTATATAGGGTCAGCCTCGATGTATGTTTTATTCACACCGTCTATGGGACGTGTGACCCACTAGATGTATGCATTTTATACCCACACTAACCATCTGGTGGGGCCCATCTGTTGCATGTGCAGGACCTACCTATTGTGCATTTGTGTGGCCCATTGATACAACCCACTTGATGTGTATGAGCCAAATTAGTGCGGCCTATTGATGCAAGGTCCGTTATGATATGTTAGAGGCCCATGGTTAAGGCCCATTAGGATGCGTTTATGGCCCATTTGGTAAGGCCCACTGAGATGTATTTTCGGCCCATGGGTCGAGGCCCATTATGACGCATTTTCGGCCCGTATGTCGTGGCCCATTGTAATGTTTCCAGCCTAGTTATCGAGGCCCAAACTTAATGTGTATAAGACCCATTAGTGCGGCTCATTGATGTGGCCCACTTGTTGGATATGAGGCCCATTGGTGGGACCTAATGGTGCGACCCACCGTGATGTGTATATTAGGTCAATGATGAGGCCCAATGTATCGACCCGCTGTAATGTGTAGGCCCACGTGCTGCATGTGTAAAACCCACTTGTGATGACTATTTGGGGCCACTTGTTGGATAATTGGGCTCACCTTATGTTTGACCCTATGTGGACTACTGCTTGGGAGTAGTGTTGGTTGAATGTCCACATTTTTGAGTAATGATGGTTAAATGCCCGCATGACGACCTTCCCTTAGGCCTAGTTAGGCCCATTCTCATCGATACCGATTGTATAGGCCAATTCATTGAGGCCGATTCTGATTGCCGAGGCCGAGTATTGAGGCCAGTTCCGAGTGTTGAATCTGATTGTTAAGGCCGATTTCGATTGCCAAGGCCTATTGATGAGACCTATATGATGTATATGCGACCTATAGTTGAGACCCATTGAGATGTGTATTCAGCTTGTGTAATGTATGTGCAGTCTGTGTTTAAGGCCTAATGTGATGAGTAGGAGGTCTATGTGATGGGGCCCATTGTGATGTACTTGAGGTACATGGGCAAGGCTCATTGTGATGTATTCGTGGCCTATGGGAGAGGCCCATTGTGATATGTAATAGGCCCATGTGGCATGAACCATTTGATTTATTCGAGGCTCATAAGCAGGGCCCACCTGCTGTGTAGGTGTGGCCTTGAGTAAGGCCCATTGTGTTGTATATTAGGTACTTGTGTGAGGTCACGGGTCCACTATATGTTAGGATCTATGAGGGTCATTCCTTGGGGCAATGTTGGTTAGATGTCCACATTGTCTAGGCCGATTGTTGATGCCGGTTACTGGTATTGATTATGAGTATGTGACAGCATAGCATCATGATACATGCCCATACGCATCATCTGCATGTTTGTTATGAGGTGTGGTTGACCATTGCATACGTCATTGGGTATGTTGTTATGAGACTCCCTGATAGGCGAAGATTGTTTCACATGAGTGGACGGTATGCGCAGGATTGATGCATGATTGCACTGTGTGACTCATGCATCTCGCATTTGTATGACATGACCACCGTACGCCCTAGCGACATCAGGGCTGTAGCCTCCACAGACATATCGTGGATGGTCAGATGGGATACCGAAAATCTGTTCTACATGGGGTGCTATAGATATCCTTGGGTGAAAGTCTCAGAACCCTCTTGGTTCCAGAGGTTGCTCCAACGTCTAGACCGAGTGGGTAGATAAGCGCCAAGTGCCGATTACCAGATGGTTGCGCTCTCCACTGTGTCGTGGTTGGTTGGAAGGGGGTGCGGCCTTACCTACCCCAGAGGAGGGGGCAATGCTAGGCTGAGTCTGACCAGCTCGAGGAATGGGTCCGCTATTGACGAGACGAGCCCGATATTGGCAGGCGGATAGTGAGGTCTCTTCCACCCACCTTATTGCGCGCGATGGGGCGACAATCTGGTATGGAGTGTAATAGACCCCGGTGATTTCCCAGAGAGGAACCATACTGATATGTGGACTTATCGAGTAGGAGTTGCATACTCATTCATTCATTCATTCACTATCCACTCGGGCTGGTGGTGCGCAACTAATTATTATGTACCTTCGTTACGGCAAGGATTTCGGTTGGGCGCGCGACCAACCTGAGATCAAGAGTTTACCACGTCGAGCTTAACTATCCAAATTTATGTATGGGACTGGTTTGGATAGAAGTCCCTTGTGGTGGACCCCATAGCCTACGATACTACGTACTATCATCCCAACTTCACACTCCAGCATGATTATTTCATTCGCATCGCATATTACATTACATCCTCGGCATCTGATATTTGACTCTTTATGACTCCTTATCGCATAGTTATTCTATATTGCGTATTCTGATATTAATTAACTTATAGATTTGTCCATACTTCTGTTTACTTTATTATCGTATGATTTATATCTTGTTAGTATTTCTGCTTACTCTAATAATTCCTGCTCTTGTTAGTGTTTCTGCTTATTTAGACATTGTATGGTTTATGGATTACCAATGTTTTTCAGTATTGTATGATTATAGCATTGTATTGAATACTTGGCACTTACCTTGTGCATACACTTACACCACCCTCTAAGCTTTCTATAAGCTTATGCACGATAGATGTGTGCAGGTGATGTTAGGTTACAGCAGTGTTGAGCTTGGAGCGTGCAGTGGCCTTCTGGAGCTTGATTTTTATTTATGTATTTCTCTTTCAGTATTGTACTCAAATGATTATATTAGTGGATACGTGATGATGATGTTGCCTTGTGAATTGGGTAATCTTGTGGTTATGCTTATTACTAGTTATATGTACAAAAAAAAATCCTCCTTGTAGGATCCCAGGATCGGAATCTGGCATATGAATGCTAGGAGCCGAGAATGGGGTACCACGGAGGCTGTCGGCACCGGATTCGGCGATCGGGAATTCTGTGAGCCCGGTTTCCGAGTTTGGGGCGTGACAGCCCATGCATTGTAATAATTTCACAGCGATAGGAGACCCTTCACTTCAAACTCTTGTGTCTCCCATAACAATTTCCTGGTGTGAAATATTGTTGGGAAGATTTGAAGTAATTAGTAGGGAAAACCTAGTGAGGATTGTAGCATGGATGCATGAATCAAATTTTATGAACTGTCACGCCCCAAATTCGAGGACAAACAGCTTCCGTACTACGCCGAATTCCTCACTCAACTTCTATACACCAAGTCCCGAGTTCGACGCACCACAAGGAAGATTTTTGACTAATTTTTTAATAATAGTACCTGACCATGATGATCCGTAATCACAATACAAAGCAACAGCCTCCATTATAAATCTGATGGTTACAAGTACAATACTTTTCCAAAAGGTACTCAACGTCAATATTGATAAATCAAAAAATAGATACAATGCATCGAGAAAGCTATGTCTTCCAAGTTCTCTTGCCTTGAAAAAAAATGGGAAATAGTAAGCTAGGCAAAAAGCCTAGTGAGTGCACTCGTGTGTGTATAATGTACAAACATACAGTAACAATCAAATATCAGAGTACACAAGCTGAAACACAAGCTAAAACATAGTGATCAAGTAATGCTACATAAAGCCAGAGGCATGATGCAATGGAAGAGATGATATGAAAAAGTATGCCGGGTGTATGCAGGCGTGCAAATCCTCCTCTAAAAGTCCACATCACAATATACTTATCATCACTGGGAATCACCAGGGCCAAATATCCAGAGCAAGTCCAAAGCATGTTGAATAGATGCCTCGCATATCCGCCTTGTCAGTGGGGGGCCTATAGCCATGCCAATACACACCCGGTACGCTAGTAGCGGACCCATTTTAGGGGCTTGTCAAACCCAACCACATTCACTCCAACTCTGCAGCTAGGGGTGGCTGAACCTCTTCTTACCCGAGCACGTCGACGGGAGTCAGGCCTACTATGGTCTTCGGCACCAGGTGACCCATGACATCCACCCATCTTGACAATGAGGCTTGAGGGTACCACTCGAGGTTTAAGGAGTTTCACCCAAGGGTTTAAAACCCAATATAAGAAACCTAAATTTCTAGTGTCCACAAATACCAACCACAATGCCAATGTCGTGGTCTCATCAATATAACTACAATATTGTTGTGGTGTTCAGTCCATCTCATGAGGATGCTATGCAAAATGCAATGATAATCCACAAGCACGCTATGTAGTATAATTGCACTTGAGCAATGCCATGCATGTAAGCCACATATGCATATGAGGGAACCCTAATACCAATCGGGTCCTCTGCCAACCACATCCGATCTATAATCCATGCTCATCATGGAAAGAATACATATGTAATATCAGCATTGACATAAACATAGATTACAATATAGCATCAAGTGAGCTTTAGGGACTTCAACCCAGGGACCGTGCTCGATATATTCGCTTAGGGACTTCAACCTAGGGACAACGCCCCCGGTCTCTCGGACTAGATAACATCCGCACATACTCCATCATGTGCACCCCACACCAACATCCTCTACCACATACTCCATCATGTGCACCTCACAATCCTCTACCACATACTTCATCATGTTCACCCTGCATCAACATCCTCTATCACATGCATATGATCTTTGCATGATCAACCTATGCACACCATGCACTCCTCATTCATGATGCATGTTGTATGACCCATGTCATAGATTGTACCATTTCGTAGACTCCTACGGTCCGTCCAGTCGAATTCTGGTGACCTATGATGCATAGATAGCATTTGCGTGTGACCTTGAGTCGCGCAATGTCAACTCGAATCAACTCGACTCGAAACTTATAGCCTAGCAACCGCGCTATCACCACGATTCCAATGCCCTGTCTCGATCAGTGATGAGATACTCAAGTCAGAAGTTGTGGGCCCATATTTATTTTGAACAAAACACCACACGTTGCAAATCTCAAGAGAATCTCTATAACCAATCCCATCAATCAAGTCAAGTCACATCCCATCAAAACCATCCCTCTCTTACCCAAAAGTCAACAACCACCATACCTAGCCATTTCTTTCTTACCAACAAGTCAATGAGACCCATGCCTCCCATGTCATACACACCACTCCTCTCTCTCTCTCTCTCTCTCTCTCTCTCTCTCTCATTTTATCACTCCATTTCAAGCCTCCTAAGGAGAAAACGTCCAAACATTTTTAAGGGAGAAAAAGAGTCGAGTGTGGCCCACTTCCTACCCCTCTCATTTCTCATCCTACCCATGCAACCTTCATCAACTTCCATCAAAGGGAAAGCCAAGGAGTTTAGGAGTCCAAGGAGCTAAGAAGGAGCAAAATTGATGGGTGATCATAGCATTAGATCTTGATTTTAATGTAAGGTCCACTTGTGATGGGACCTATTTTAATGTATGTGTTGTAGATCCTAGAGGGATCCATAGTGGCAGGGTCTCTCCATCACGCCGTTCTCTCCCTCCCTCCCTCTCTCTCTCCTTCTTTCTCTCTCCTTTTGTGATATGTGTGTGGCCCACCCTGATGCACCCCACCATGAAGTATGTATCATTTCCATGCCATCCATATGTTGGGTCCACCTTACTAGACCGTCCAGCGGCAGGCTCGCTGTCCTGTCCATGTAGACAGGCCCAGATGAAGAGAAATTACAAATATCTACTTGATTCAATGCAGCTGGTCAGTCCCACACATGTGAACCCATCTGGAAGTGGATTAGTTGGAGGACCACATGTAGCTGGACAACTATTGTGCAGCGTCAGCAAGCTCTATGGGCTGCCCTAATGTATGTTCCTTACATCTCCACCTTCCAGACCTTAGACGGTGGAGGGGGTTGTTTGATGTATTACTTTACCCATGTTGGTTAGCAGCAGTGGGGCCCGCATACCACTTGCATGAAATCCAGATTTTCCATCTATTGTGGGTCCCACAGAGGATGTACCTGTCGCTGCATTCATGTCAGCATGTTCAGGGGGTCCCATCATGAGATATATGTTATATCCCAACCATCCGTGTCTATGTGGATGAGGGGAAAACTCAAATATCAGCTTGACCGCATGTGGACCCCACCTTGATGGTGCTGTCTCCATCGTCCAGACCTTGGACAGTGGAGCCCATGTAACGTATGTGTTTTATCCATGTCATCCACCTATAGACGGTGGGCCCTACCCCTTGATGCATGTGTTGTATACATGTTGTCCATCTATGGGGCCCACACGTGTTGTTTGTGCTTTATTAGCACCGTCCATCCATGGAAGGTGGCTCCCCAACATGATATATGTGATTTATTCCACGCCATCCACTTCTAGACTATAGGGTCCACCCTACACGTGGGGCCCCTACATGATGTAAGTGTTATATCCTCACCGTCCATGTGGACGATGGTGACTACAATGATGTATGGGTTATATCCAAACCGTCCATCTATGTGGACCCCACCATCTACATAGTTGTTGTATTGATGATAGTAAGTTCTGTGGGTCCGATCCAGAGGTACGCGATATCCCAACCGTCCATCTGTTTTGATAGTGAATGTGGCCCACCTTTATATATGTATTTTATATACACCGTCCATCTGAACGGTACTGTATGGGCCGACCATGATGTATGTGCTTCGCGGCGATGTCACCCATCTGTTTCATGGGACGGTGGGCCCGAGCTGGTAATTGATGTTAATAAGTTTTGTGGCCGCATCATGAGGCAATTATTATATCCTACTGTACGTCCATTGGGCAGAACGTAGGGCCCACCCACACGTGTTGCTTGTGTGGGGTAGGGCCTACCTTGATGTATAAATTCTTCATCAACAATGTCCATGGATTGGGACGATGTTGTGGGGCCATCATGATGTATGTGTTTTATACACTCTGTCTATTTGTCCAGGGCGGGTGGGACCCACCATGATTGTCACGTCCAAAACTCAGAAATCGTATTCACAGGAATCCCGATTACCAAATCCGGTGCTGACAACCTCCATAGTATCCTATTCTCGGCTCCCAGCACCCATATGCCTATTTTCGATGCTGAGATCCTACAAGGAGGATTTTTCAACTTACATTTATCTCATAAGAAGCATAACCACAAGTTTACCCAAATCACAAAAGCAACATCATCATCATCACATATGCACTAATATAAACTTTGAATACAATGCTGAAAGGGAAATACATATGTCGAAAATCAAGGCTCCAGAAGACCGCTGCATGCTCCAAGCTCAATATTACTACAACCTAACATCACCTACATGCATCTATCATGCATAAGCTTATAGAAAGCTTAGAGGGTAGTGTAAGTGTGTGCATAAGATAAGTGTCAAGTATTCAATGTAATGACATAATCATACAATGTCAGAAATATTAGCAAGATCATGAATCATACGGTAATAGAGTAAGTGGAAATATTGATAAGTCCATGAGCCATACAACATCAAAGTACGCAATATAGATCAACTATGAAAATGAGGAGTCATAGAGAGTCAAATATCAGATGCCGAGGGCATAATGAAATATGTAAATCTTGATAAGTCCGTCTACGCCGTAGAAGTGAAGAAACATAGCAACCCAAAATGCCATATACCAGCATATGTAAAGCAATATGCGATGCGAACGAAATGACCAAGCTGTAGTGTGAAGTCGGGATGATAGTATGCAGTATTGCAGGCTATGGGGTCCATCTCAAGGGACTTCTATCCAAACTAGTTTCATACTTGAATTTGGATAGTCAGACTCGATGTTGTAGACTCCTAATCTCAGGTTAGTCGCACGCCCTAATCAAAATCGTGGCTATTGTGAAGGTACACGTAACAAATAGTTGCGCACCACCAACCCAAGTGGATAGTGAATGAATAAATGAAAGAGTGAATATGCAACTCCTACTAAATAAGTCCACATGTCAGTACTGTACATCTCTAGGATCATCATCGAGGTCTACTACACTCCAAGCTGACTGCTGCCCCTGCTGGCCGCACAGCCCAGTGAGTGAAAAAGACCTCACTACATGCCTACCAGCAGTATACCAATGCCTACCTGGCTTGTCGATAGTGGACCCATTTATTAGCTAGTCAAACTCAGCCTAGTATACAATCCCCTCATTCGGGCAGATAAGGTCACACCCCCTTCCAAAAGTTCACGACACAGTGGAAGACGCGACCTACTTGTATTCGTCACTTGGGCGCTCATGTATATCCACTTGGTCTAGACATTAGAACATCCCCTGACCACAGAGGTTTTAGGGACTTTCACCCTATGGACATCCAAAGTGCCCATACGCTCAGAACTAACATTTTCGGTGTCCTATCTGGCCATCCACGATATGCCTGTGGAGGCTAGGACCCTGATGTTGCTAGGGCATATAGTAGTTACATCACACAAATGCGAGATGCATGAGTCATATCATCCAATCATGCATCAAACCTACACGTAAAACACGCTCATGTGTGGTAACTCCGCCTATCAGGGAGTCCCATAAACAACCTACTTAATAGCATATGCAATGGTCAACCACATCTTATAACAAACATGTGGATGATACATATGGCTATGTATCATGATGTTATGCGGTCACATACTCATAATCGATATTAATAACCGACATCGACAATCGATCTCAGCAGTGTGGACATTTAACCAACATTGCCCCCAAGGAATGACCCATATAAAGCCTTACATATAATGGACCCATGACCTCACACAAGGGCTAAATATACAACACCATGTGCCTCACTTAAGAGCTTAATACACATCACGATGGGCTTTTCTCATTGACCTAACATACATCACAATGGGCTCCATCGTCTGGCCCTAAAATGCATGATAATGGGCCTCATCATATAGGCCCAGTATACATCACATTAGGCCTTAAACACGGGCTGAATACACATCACAACAGGCCTTAAATACCGGCCGTATATACATCACATTAGGTCTTAAACAGTGGTCGAATGCACATCACAATGGCCCTCAAATATGGGCCGCATATGCATCACATTGGGCCTCAATATCCTGCCTCGACAATCGAAATCAGCCTCAATAATTAACCTCAACAATCGGCCTATACAGTCAACCTTAACAATTGGAATCGACCTCAATAATCGACCTTGACAATCGAAATCAACGTCAATAATTGACCTCGATAATTAGAATCAGCCTAGACAATTGAAATAGGCCTCGATAATTAGAATTAGAATTAGCATCAAGAATCGGAATCGGCCTGAACAATAAAAATCATCCTTGACAATCGGAATCAGAATCGGCCTCAAAAATCGACCTCAACAATTGGAATCGGCCTCGATAATTATAATTGGAATTGGCCTAGACAATTGAAATCTACCTCGATAATCAACCTTGACAATCAGAATCAGAATTGGCCTCAACAATCAACCTCGACAATCTGAATCAGCCTCGACAATCAAAATTGGAATTAGCCTCCACAATCGACCTTGACAATCAGAATCAGCCTTGGTAATCAGCTTCAACAATTGGAATTGGCCTCAATAATTGAAATCAAAATCGACCTCAATAATCAATCTCGATAATCAAAATTGGCCTCGACAATTAGAATCAACCTCGATAATCGGAATCAGAATCGGCCTTAACAATCAGCCTTGACAATCAGAATCGAAATCATCCTTGATAATCAGATTCGGAATCACCCTTAACAATCGGCCTCGACGATCGGCCGAACAAGGCCTAAGGGAAGGTCACAATGTGAACATTAAACCATCATTTCCCATCAATGTGACCATTTAACCAACATCACTCCCAAGGAGTGACCCACATAGAGCTAAACATATAGTGGGCCCATGGCCTCACACAATGGCCTAATGTACATCACAGTGGGCCTCACCCAAGCGCCAAATACACATCAAAATAGGCCGAATACATGGGCCTAATATACATCACCATGGGCCAGGACCCATGGTCCTCAAATACATCATAATGGGTCTCGCCCATGGTCCTTGAATACATCATATTGGGCCTCGCCCATGGGGCATAAATGCATCTTAATGGGCCACGCCCATAGGCCTCAGATATATCATAATGGGCCATGTCCCATGAGCCTCCAAGCTATCATAATGGGCCTCATCAAATGGGCCGTAAATGTATCACCATGGGCCTCATATGTGGGCCTTATATACAAGAAGTAGGCCACACTGCTTTGGCCTCATATGCATTAAATGCACCACATATCTAGGCCTCGAATACATCATATGGGCTACGTTACATGGGCCTAACAATACATCATGATGGGCCTCATGGATGGGCTGCACCAATGGACCTCAACTGGGCTTGGAGCACACCAAAATCATTTTAATAATTTTAGGTGTAATAGGTGTATCACTATACACTATCATTCCATGGGGCACATGACCCACTAATGATGATCAGCACTGTCCAAACATTATCCATGTAAATCAGCACCATCCAACCGTTATCTATATAAATCAGCACTGTCCAACCACTATTCATATAAATCAGCACCTTCCAAACATTGTCCAACACCGTCCAGATGGTATGGATGGTGTGGATGAAATAAATACATCACATTGGCCCCTGCACAATGGATGAACGGTACAGATGTAACCGTCCAGATCTGCTGGACTTGTGTCAATGTAGCAGCCACATTGGTGGGGTCCTCAACCACGTCTAGGCATATGGACACCTTGGACAATGCAGATGGATGATAGGGATATAACAAACAATTCATGTGGGTCCCACACACGTGGCCCACACACGCAACAACATGTCTACATGGCGCCGTCCAGATGGACGATGCAGATGTGAAATACATTTATTAAAGGTGGGTCCCATGTGGGGCCCACCAGATATAATATATAATATAATACAATATATTACATATTATATATTATATATTATATATAATACATATACATACAGTGTTGTCTAGGCCATGGATGGCTTGGATTTGAGAAACACATGTGGGGTCCGCACATCCCACCTGATGGACGGCGTGGCTACAAATACCTCATGGCAGGGCCTGCATTAGAAATGAATGGTGCAGATATTACACACGTGCAACGAGTGGGGGCCGCAAATGGAAAGACAGTTTGGATTATAACACATATCTCATGATGGGACCCCCTGAGCATGCTGACGTAAATGCAATAGGAGCTGCATGCTGCATGGGACCCATAATGGGTGGACGGTCTGGATTTCATGCACATGGCATGTTAGCCCCATCGCCGCTGACCAGCATGGGTAAAGCACATAGATCAAACAACCCCTCCACCGTCCAAGGTTTGGATGGTGGAGATGCAAGGAACGTACATCAGGCGGGTCCCATTGTGGGCAGTAAGGTGGTTGCGACAATGGATGGTGTGGATCTAACTCATCAATCAAGGTGGGCCGTAAAAGGAAAAATAGAGAGAGACGGTATGATGAAGGGACCCCGCCACTATGGACCCCTCTTTACAGTGCATACATCAAGAAGGGTCCCACCGTGTGTGGGCCCTCAAATCATAAAATTAAATAATAAGATCACCCACCTCAAGATCCCTTCTTCCTTCTTCCATCAGCGCATTTTATAGCTCTAAAGAATGTGATCTAACGATTGAAATGAGGCTTGGAGGGTGGAGATGTGAGGTAAGAAGGTGGCCACATCAAGCTCTCTCATGGAGGTTGGACGATTGCTTGCTTGGGAGAAAATGAGAGAGATAAGAGAGATGAGAGAGATGAGAGATGTGAGTGAGTGATGGGAGTACTTGTGTAAGAGAGATAGTTGAATTTGGGGATGGGTAGTTATACTTGGGGATGGGTGTGAGTGATGGGAGTGATGTGTACTTGATTGATATAATTGATAGGACTGATGTGATGGATTCTCTTGGGTTTAGCAATGGGCAGCATTTTCTTTGAATTGAATGCGTGCCCACAGCTCCTGGCTCAGGTATCACCTTAGTGCGTGAGACGGTGCGATCGCAAGGATATAAGTCCCAGGTCAAGCCAACTCTGATATATGCGACATGTCTCAGGATCGCGTGCAAATACCAATAATAGATCTTGAGTTGCCGGAATTCGACCGGGAGGACCGTGGGGCCTATGAAATGGAACTGACTAGGATACCAATCTTACAACTCTCCCCATCTATTAAAAATGTTATCCTCAAAATTTACAGAACAAACATGGGAAGAGGAAACACCATTAAGTATATTTGTCAAGGCACAATCAATCTACAAAAGGATGAAGATAGCGCACTCTAATCTCAACCTCACCCTTTCAAGACACATCATCAACACTTTGGTGATCCTACTGAACCTCGGATCCTGGTCAGAAACAGTTGAAACTAAAACACTAAGAAGCCTCACAACCTCATCGGTAGGGAGCTATATTAGAAAATCTCTAAAGTTATGCTCTGATACTAACTTCTGTCACTCCCCAAACCCAGAAATCAGATTCATAGGAATCCCGATCACCGAATCCGATGCCGACAGGCTCCGTAGTACCCCATTCTGGGCTCTCAGTGCACATATACCACGTTTCGATCCTGAGATCCTATAAGGAGGATTTTCCAACGTACATTTATCTCGTAAGAAGCATAATCACAAGTTTATCCAAATCACAAAAGCAACATAATCATCATTACATATGCATTAATATAAACTTTGAATATAATGCTGAAAGGGAAATACATATGTCAAAAATCAAGGCTCGAGAAGATCGCTGCATGCTCCAAGCTCAATACTGTTGTAACCTAACATCACCTGCACGCATTTATCATGCATAAGCCTATAGAAAGCTTAGAGGGTGGTGTAAGTGTATGCACAAGATAAGTGCCAAGTACTCAATGCAATGTCATATCATACAATGTCAGAAATATTGACAAGATCATGAATCATACGGTAACAGAGTAAGCAGAAATATTGACAAGTCCATGAGTCATACAATATTAGAATATGCAATACAGATCACTTATACAAACGAGGAGTCATGGAGAGCCAAATATTAGATGCCGAGGGTACAATGCAATATGTAAAACCTGCTAAGTCCGTCTACACTATATAAGTGCAGAAACATAACAACCCAAAATGTCATATGCCTACGAATGTAATGCAATATGCAATACGAATGAAATGACCAAGCTGTAGTGTGAAGTTGGGATGATAGTACGTAGTATCGCAAGCTATGCGGTCCATCAGAAGGGACTTCTATCCAAACTAGTCCCATACCTGAATTTGGATAGTCAGACTTAATATGGTAGACTCCTGATCTCAGGTTAGTCGCGCAATCTAAGCGAAATTGTGGCCATTATGAAGGTACACGTAACAAATAGTTACACACCACTAACCTGAGTGGATAGTGAATGAATAAATGAATGACTGAATATGCAACTCCTACTCAATAAGTCAACATATCAGTAATGTACATCTTTAGGATCATCACCGGAGTCTAGTATACTCCAAGCTGGCTGCCGCCCCCGCTGGCCGTATAGCCCAGCAAGTGAAAAGACCTCACTACCCACCTGCCAGCAGTATACCAATGCCTACCCAGCTCATCGATAGTGGACCCATTTATGACCTGGTCAAACTCGTTCTAGCTTGCAACCCCCTCACTCGGGAGGATAAGGCCACACCTTCTTCCAATCGACCACGACACAGTGGAAGATACGGCCTACTGGTATTCGGCACTCGGGCGCTCATGTATATCCACTAGGTCTAGACGTTGGAGCAACCCCTGACCATGTGAGTTTTAGGGACTTTTACCCTATGGACATCCAAAGTGCCCATATTCTCAGAACTAAATATTTTTTGTGTCCTATTTGACCATCCACAATATGTCTGTAGAGGCTACGACCTTGATTTTGCTAGGGCATTCAGTAGTCATATCATACAAATGCGAGATGCATGAGTCATATCATCTAGCCATGCATCAAACCTGCGCGTACTGCGCGCTCATGTGAGACAATTCTACCTATTAGGGAGTCCCATAAACAACCTACCTAAGGGCATATGCAATGGTCAATCACATCTTATACCAAACGTACAGATGATGCGTATGGGCATGTATCATAATACTATGCTGTCACATATTCATAATCGGTATCAATAACTGACATCGCCAATCGATCTTGACAATGTGGACATTTAACCAACATTGCCAACAAAGAATAGCTCACATAGAGCCTAACATATAGTGAACCCATGTCCTCACACAAGGGCCAAATATACAACACCATGGGCCTCACTCAAGAGCTTAATACAAATCACAATGGGCTTTTCTCATAGACCTAACATACATCACAATGGGCTCCGTCGCCTGGCCCTCAAATGCATCATAATGGGCCTTATCATATTGGCCTAGTATACATCACATTGGTCCTTAAACACGGGCTGAATACACATCATAATGGGCCTCAAATACCAACCACATATACATCACATTGGGCCTCAAACACGGGCCTAATGCACAACACAATGGGCCTTAAATATGGGCCGCATATGCATCACATTGTACCTCGACAATCGTCCTCGATATCCAGCTTCGACAATCGGAATCAGCCTCAATAATTGACCTCGACAATCGGCCTATATAGTCGGCCTCAACAATCGAAATTAGCATTGATAATTGGCTTCGACAATCGAAATCGGCCTAGATAATCAGAATCAGAATTGGCCTCAACAATCAGAATCGACCTCGACAATCAAAATTGAAATCAAGCTAAATAATCAACCTTAATAATCAGAATCCGCCTAAACAATCGAAATCAGAATTAGCCTCAACAATTGGCCTCAATAATCGAAATTGGCCTCGACAATCAGAATCAGAATCAGCCTCAATAATCGGCCTCGACAATTGAAATCGACCTCGACAATCAAAATCGATCTCAATAATCAGAATCAGAATCAGCCTCAACAATCGGCCTCAATAATTGGAATCGAAATCGGCCTCAAAAATTGACCTCAATAATTGGAATTGGAATGGCCTCAACAATCGGCTTTGATGATTAGCCGAATAGGCCTAAGGGAAGGTCACAATGTGGACATTAAACCATCATTTCCCATCAGTGTAACCATTTAACTAACATCGCTCCTAAGGAGTGGCCCACATAGAGCCAAACATATAGTCTGCCCATGGCCTCACACAATGGCCTAATGTACATCCCGATGGGCCTCACTCAAGGGCTAAATACACATCACGATGGGCCGAATACATGGGCCTAATATACATCACCATGGGCCATGACGCTTGGTCCTCAAATAAATCATAATAGGTCTCGCCCATGGGCCTTGAATACATCATATTGGGCCTCACCCATGTGCCGTAAATGCATCTCAATGGGTCACGACCATGGGCCACGGATATATCACAATGGGCCACATATCACTCCAAGCTATCACAATGGGCCTCATCAAATAGGTCGTAAATGTATCATCATGGGCCTCATACATGGGCCTTATGTACAACAAGTGGGTTGCACTGCTTGGGCCTCATATGCATCAAATGGGCCACATATCTGGGCCTCAAATACATCATATGGGCCACACTACATGGGCTTAACAGTACGGGCCCCACACATGGGCCAAAATAAATCATGATGAGCCTCATGGATGGGCTGCACTAATGGGCCTCAAGTGGGCTTAGACTACACCTAAATCATTTCAATAGTTGTAGGTGTAACAGGTGTATCACTGTACACTATCATTCCATGGGGCACATGACCCACTAATGATGATCAGCCCTGTCCAAATATTATCCATGTAAATCAGCACCATTTAACCATTATCCCTATAAATCAGCACCGTCTAACCACTATTCACATAAATCAACACTGTCCAAATGGTCTAGACGGTGTGGATGAAACAAATACATCACGTTGGCCCCTGCACAGCGGACAGACGATGTAGATGTAACCGTCCAAATCTACTGGACTGGCGTTAATGCATTAGCCACATTGGTGGGGTTCTCGACCACGTCCAAACATTTGGATGGTAGGGATATAACATACACTTCATGTGGGTCTCACACACGTGGCCCACACATGCAACAACATGTCTACATGGCACTGTCCATCAATAAAATACATGTATTAAAGGTGGGTGCCACGTGGGGCCGCCAAACATAATACATAATATATATTATATTATATAATATAATATAATATATTACATATAATATATTATATATAATATATAATACATATACATACAGCATCGTCCAGGCCCTTGACGGCCTGGATTTGAGACACAGATGTGGGGTCCACACGTCCCACCTGATGGACGATGTGGCAACAAGTACCTCACAACAGGGCCTGCACAACAGATGAATGGTGCGGATATTGCACACATGCAGTGAGTGGGGGCCGTAAATGGATAAATGGTTCGGATTATAACACATATCTCATGATGGGACCCTCTGAGCATTCTGACGTAAATGCAGCAACAGCTGCATGCTGCGTGGTACCCACAATGGGTGGACGGTCTAGATTTCATGCCCATGGCATGTGGGCTCCACCGCTGCTAACCAGCATGGGTAAAGCACATAGATCAAATGACCCCTCCACCATCCAAGGTCTAGATGGTGGTGATGCAAGGAACATACATCAGGCGGGTCCCATTATGGGCAGCAAGGTGGTTGCCATAATGGACGGTGTGGATCTAATTCATCAATTAAGGTGAGATGCAAAAGGAAAAATAGAGAGAGAGAGAGAGAGAGAGAGAGAGAGAGAGAGAGAGAGAGAGATGATATGATGGAGGGACCGGGCCACTATGGATCCCTCTTTACAATGCATACATCAAGATAGGTCCCACCATATATGGGCCCTCAAATTAAAAAATAAAATAATAAGATCACCCACCTCAAGATCCCTTCCTCCTTCTTCCATCAACGTGTTCTATAGCTCCAAAGAATGTGATCTAACGGTTGAGATGAGGCTTGGAGGGTGGAGATGTGAGGTAGGGAGGTGGGCCACACCAAGCTCTCTCATGGAGGTTGGACAATTGCTTGCGTGGGAGGAAATGAGAGAGATAAGAGAGATGAGAGAGATGAGAGATGTGAGTGATGGGTGAGTGAGTGATGGGAGTTTTTATGTAAGAGAGATAGTTGACTTTAGGGATGGGTAGTTGTACTTGGGGATGGGTGTGAGTGATGGGAGTGATGTGTACTTGATTGATATGATTGATGGGGTTGATGTGATAGATTCTCTTAGGTTTAGCAACGCGCGATGTTTTCCTCGAACTGAATGCGGACCCATGTCTTCTGGCCAGGGTATCGCCTCAGCATGAGAGACGCGACATCGGAACCGCGGCGACGGTGTGGTCGCAAAGATATAAGTCTCGGGTCGAGACGACCTTAATATACGAGATACCACTCAGGATCACGTGCAACATCAATAAAAGATCGTGGGTCACCAGAATTTGACTGAGAGGATAGCGGAGGCATACGGAATGGTACGGGCTAGGATACTGGTCTTACAATGATTTATGTATTTTATCACGAACCGTCCATCTGGACGGGTGGTGTGGGGGCCACATGATGTTTGTGTTTCTCCCAGCTGTCCATCTTGATGTGTAGACCTCACACTTGATGCATAGGTTTTATATCTACCCATCAATTTGTTTTGTCGTGGGACAGGTGTTACGTCTAGGAAAAATTCGTACATTGATCCAAGTACCACCTCTAGCAGAAATCCTTTAGAACCTAATCCTTTAGAAATTTAACGTGAATTAACTAGTGCTAAACTAGATTACTTGTGAATTTAGCACCAACCACTTTAAATACGATCTGTAAGATCCAAAAACTATAGAATTGTTAACGCTACATTACCCTGAAATCTAGGATCCAACTCTAAGCCCAGTTGCTCTCGGGAGCATTCGAAAACTTCATATCGAACCTGGACTGCATGTCAAAAGTCCGATAGCGATGAACTTAGACAGTTATGACCGCCTATTTGGACTTGACTATCACCTCGAAAATCAAGACCAGACGATGTTCAGAGACTATTTTCTTGAGTCCGGACAAAATTTAAGTAATCTGAGTCATGTCACTTGCACGCCTTTTATAAGCGTTCTGACCATAAAAATCTGACCCAAATTCACCCTTGGATTAGGGAAGATGGCCCATACATGTCAAAGTACTTATGGCCCTGATCGAGTTTGGGTGACCATTGAATTGAAACTGGTCTGCCACGGTCGATTTGAAAATTCAATCAGACTGAAAACTTAACTTACTTAAGATCCAATATTAGTGAGCTTAAGTCTGACAGCATTTAATAAAAGGACCTCCAGAAATGTTCCGTTAGATCAGAAAAAGCCCGATTTGGTTATAACCTAAGTATACCTTGGCCCTAAGGCTATTTTCGTCGGTTCTGGGCCTATATAAGGGCCTTAAACCCTCTCTCACATATCCCATACGAATTCTAAACCCTAGCTAATATAAGAGAGAGTAAAGAGAGAGAAAGTGAGAGAGTAGTTGGTGTTTTATCGAATTCTTCCCAGTTCTTCTACGCATCAAATCCACCGTATCTGAATCGTTATTTCAGTGATTCTAATTCCATCTTTGGGTAAGACAATCAAACCCTAACTTGTTTTGGAGTTGGAATAGTCTAAGTGTTGTTGTAGCTAACCTAATTCATGCCTTAGGTTGCGTATCTACCGTTGACGAAGACTTATCGTCTGAATCATATTCGTTACTCATTTTTCAGCTTAAGGTGTGGATTATATACGTTTAGGTTATGGTTTTCAAGACTTTCAATGTTAGATAATGATTTATTCTTGACTTGGATGCTATTACACATGCCAAATGCACTATCCGTTTTGTTTTACGTATATGTACAACCTATGTTGTAAATAGAATATTTCATGTGTATGTTGAAATGTTTGTAAGCATATGAAATCTGATGTTGTGATTGTCATGATTAATTGTCATTAGTACATGATTTTTATGTATGCGACAACTCCATGGCGAAAGGATTTGCCCTAATATGCAATATGGTCGACATACGTGATGTATGTTGAATAATGTAGTCTAAGTGTTTGTATAAATGTCTGAATACATTAGTATTAGTAAAGTGTGATTTATAAGGGTGTTGGGATATGAATCTCAATTACTTTATTTAAGTGTATGATTTCCTCCATGAACTATTTATTTAAGTGTATGATTTCCTCCATGTACTATATCCATATTTAAGTTATATTTCACAACATGTTCATATGAATGTAAGAATTGATTTAGTTGTCTATTATTGAGATTGTATGTACTTGGGACTGTATTACAGTCCAGGTAATTGGTAATTGTTCTCGAACCGGTGGTTAAGGTCATTTACGACACGCAGGATGTGTTCAACGAATGCGAGTCGTACTTAGAATGTTCGATAGTGGTTAGGCCATACGGAGTGTTTATGCATTCCATGTTAATCAACTCAACGTGCGCTTGTCCTAGTTGAGCTCGTTAATTAACCTGATTGACTGATGTATGTTCATCATGTTTGGACGCTACTGTATGAATCTAAGGTACTGAACTCACTAGTGAAAATTTCATTAACCTTGGTACCGCGATCCGCTAAGACTCATGAGTCGGACATGGTGGTACGGGACATCGTGGTCGAGCTGTCAGCCTACGCTAGGGCGACGAGCCTCCCTGTAGTGACCAGTGAGAAACCTATACTCGTGAGCCAATTATGGTGGTATGGGACACTATATTCTTGCTGTCGGCCTACTCTGATTGGTGACGAGCCCTCTGTAGTGTCCTCGAGTATATCCTAAGACTGCATTCAGGCGACGAGCCTTATTGTAGTATCAAGGATATAATTAGACCTGTATTGATTAGTGACGAGCCCTTTTCAGCGATCTAGAACTATAACATCATATGAGATTGTCTAGGATGGATGACCCTAGAATGGATCATTGTTTGGAAATTAATATAAAGGAGGTACCTTAGCTTTCCAATCCTGCTATATGAAAGAGACTAATAAGAACTTGATAATCATGCTCATAACATTGCACTGCATGTGCCGTTGGCGTTGGTGTAGAGCACAGTGGTAGTGATTCATGTCGCGATCGTTAGATGATGTCGTAAGAGGGAGTTTGTGGTGAGGGCATGCATCATTTCTTTATACCATTCTTGCATTAACAAGAGTATCTAGGACATGTTTGATTGTACTGCTTTATCATTACTGCTTGATTGAATTGATAACATGTTAACCTTTGCTATATAGTTCCACTGAATTGATCACTCACTCCCATGTTCTGGGATGGTGCTTAAACACCAACCAGACTCTGACTTAGCTGCAGGTGATGGTGATGCCTGCGAGGCAGAGTCGGAGTTCGATGAGGACGAGGAGGCATTCTCGTTCATGTAGTTCTCAGGCGGGTTCATGTGAGCCATGTCATGATTGATGGGGATTCAGGGCTATATTGTCCTGATTTATCACATTTTGATATATGTATTTTGAGACACGACTTGTAATTATGACCTGGTAGAGCATACATACTTTGGAGACTTATGTTGGTTTATATATGTATTTTAGAATTTTGCTTGCATTTTCAGATTGTCCCTGAACTATGTTTACTGATTTGGCTTAATCTACCTCATGTTTTATGCACTAATACAGACAACACACATCCATCATTAAATATATTGCATAAGTGATGGTTTAGAACTCGGGAGCTGAGTTATGCTCGACCCCCGATTTTCAGTGCATTACAACAGGTGGGGTCCACCTTGAGATGTGTAAATACCCATACCATCCACATGGAAATCCCACCTGTGATGTATGTTTTAACCACACTATCCATTTGTTTTTGTTAAACCATGGATTACCCCATCAGGCCCATGTGATGTATTTATAGCCTTTGAATTAAGCCTATGTGATGTATTTATGGCCACTTGATGAGGCCAATGAGATGTATTTAACGCCCGTATGATGAGGTCAATTATGAGATATTTGAGGCCCATGAAAGTGGCCCATTGTGATGTATTTGAGGCTCATCTGGAATGTGTAGGGCCCATCTTATTATGATATATATATTGACATAGCGGCAGGATTACTCGAATGTAACTTCATTAGCTCCCAAACCTAGTGGAGGATCCAATCACAAACTTCTTGAAAGATAAATAAGTTGCATATAAGTTGTGATGGATATGACTGTGTGTGTATATGAGGTATGATCTTAAATAATCAGATATAAGAGCATGTTAGAAATATCACACAATGAAAAACAATAACAATCACAAACAAAGTCATTTTTATAGTGGTTCGACTACTTGTCTACTCCACTCCCGACTGTCGCACTCATCCCTTGAGTGTACCAGATTTCACTAAGGAGGTTTCCCAGGATTTACCTCAAACCTAAGGTTTTAAATCAGGTTCACCTTCAACCTTTACAGGGAGGTTTCTACTTGGTTCACCTCTAACCCTGGAGTTTTGCTGGTGCACTCCTAAACAGATGTTTATGCCCACACAGAGCAAGGGTCCACACAACGTACTCACAATGTACACTCCCGCAGGATGCCTCCTTTGAGGACTTCAAAGGGTGAGCAACACTGAAGACCCAATCCTAGAAAGGAATGATCACAAGTGTTCTCTGGACTCTAAGAACTTACAGATAAGTTAATGAGTCCCTTTTAGTGTAGTGATGAAGATCTCTTTCTTATTGTTGAAGAGTCTTCAGCTCCCTTGATCCACAGCACAAGATATACCAGTATTTGGTTTCGGGTTGGGTCAAGGTTAGGACGAAAATCCACTCTCTTAGAATTTTCCTATAAGGAAGATAGAGTGATTCCCGTCATCTATTCATTCAAGGCATCCCAGCTAAAAGATATACTGTTAAGATAGTTGCTGAAGGATCCTTGAATGCGGAAGATCATTTCCTAATCCACTCTATTGAATATCAATGAATGAGAGTGGATTGGAAGATGAACTCCTGTTAGAGAAAGGACTTTGGGTATATGATCTGAAGATAAGACATACAAAAGCACTCTCTTCTTTCTCTACCAGCAATATGGACAAGTCTCCCTATATATAGGAAAAAGGTTCCAATAAATATAAAACGATCATATTTATGATAGAGTTCGATATCATCGAGCAGGGTCGATATCATCGAGCGTATACTCTCAATGGGATCGACTGTCCGCTCGATAACACAAACTCAAATGGCATACGCTTTTGAAACCTTTTGCCAGCTGATTGATGGGATCGATACTTGCGTTGATGTCATCGGATTTCAAACTCCGATTCCATCGATACTGGGATCGATCTATCGACACTTGAAGAATGAGAGAGACTAGCTGAAATATTTTATGTTTTATAGGATATGATCGAGGGTCAGCCGATGTCATCAGAATTTGAATGTCGATGATATCGAGACCGTGTCGATAAGATCGATAAATCGTATAGATTTACCTATAAGCACGCTGGACAGTTTGTGCCTAGACTCGATTCAATCGACCAGGACTCGATAGCATCGACATAAGAATATCAATTTCCTTGAGTGGCCCCCGATCAAGGTTTAGAACATCCTGAAATATTTGCTGGAAGAAATACACACCTACTGTCGATATGATCGAATGACTTCTGATATGATCGATATTTGAATTCAGATTGGATCAGGACAGTCATCAATATATCGAAGCTCATAGTAGTTTTCTTTAAAAAAATAGGGGCACCAAAATTCTGCCTGTCGATATTATCGAGCCACTTCCAATGGACTCGATGTTTGAATTTCGATGATATCGATAGATGTATCGATATATTGATAAATCTGTCCAGATGGTATGCAGTTGCTGGACACTTTTAGTCTTCTTATCGATAGTATCGATTAAGTGTCGAGGACATCAATAGAGCAGGTCGATCATATCGAAAGGTGTATCGATACAATCGTCAGAGTAAGCAAACTTAGAGATTTTCTGTTGTTTGAAAAAGCTCACTTACCCAAAAACCCTCATATGTTCTAAGTTATTTTTAAGGATTTTAATCACCTGGTGTTTTGGAACAAGTGATGTGAGGCTATGATTTACCTATGGCGAGCTTCCACACATCCAGTTGAGGTAGACGCTTGAATTGATTTCCTGTTAGGCGTTGTAGTCCGACCGACTCAACTTACATCGTAATTGACTAACAAGTGCACTAGTAGGTGCACTTTCGATCTCCTCCTTTGTCAATTATGTGGCAAAATACTCAAAACACCCTAGGAAAATATCTAGACAGATACATCCTAAATTGTGTACACATGTGATTACACAATTTTACAAATTCTAACACATTCATGTACACAACCACAATTTACTCCCCCGTATTGTAAAAACCCCTTTGTTGATGTAGCTGCTCCCCCTTACACCTGTAATATATAAGAACAGATATCCAATTTTTCACACGGGGTGTTTCTAACTTTTTCTCCCCCTTTTTGTTAGTCATTGGCAAAGGCATAACAAGTGATATTTACTGAAGATTTGAAGCATAAGGGAGAACCACAGACAGATAGATGATGTATAAAGATGAGATCATTGTAAATCATACATCATCATGAGAAAATAGGAATGCATATTAAACAAGTCAGGTGAGATAATCATAAAAATCACATGCATTTCATAGCAGAAACTCTATCCAACCAGGGGACATCATATATCACTATGGCAATCAGAATAGAATTATATGCAACCATATTCAATCAGTATCTAAAAAATATACTACCACAGACAGCAGTAGTATAATTATCTGAAATAACACAACATCTGATGCACTAGATAATCAGAGAAGTACTACATTTGGTTAATGTCTCTGAAAAGGATGATGCGCGAGCAAATCCACCACTTGCTGAGTGGTTTGCTGTAGAATGTCGACTTTATCTTCACTTGCAGTAAGACGCCGTTTGTGGAGGTGCAATCGGTCTTCCAATCCTGTCATCCCATTTAGCAGATGACGTTCAAGATGATAAGATTGACGATTTGTAATTGATTCAAGACTTAGCAATGGCGTGGGATTTGACCCTGTATGTATAGGCCAATTGGACGGTGAATCATATGGAACAACCCTTGGAATGGAAGCACTTGGCCTAGATAAAGGAGGACACAATTGTTGTGTTGCCAGTGCTACATCATCGTCAAACCATTCTTTAGAATATACTATATCAGAGGTGGCAGGTAGGCCCGCATGATGTGCCAATTTGCATATGAGCACAGGGAAGAATAGTGTTTCCCGATGATTTCCTTGGATTATACGAATGATTTTCTTGAGGAGAAGAGTTGGCGGACAGACTTGATTTTCTTGATATATATCATAGAGTATATTGATCACAAAAGGAGGAAGATGATCCCCTTTGATATCATAGGGATATACATTAGACCCAAGAATGTTATGAAGAATTTTGAACCTGGGACCTAAACAGTTGACATGAAGCAGATTTTCATCATCCTGCGGAACGATCGTGCCTTGACAGAGTGCACAAGTTACTTCTCCCCATACACCCACACTGTTGAGATTTCTATTAGTCACTGGAATTCGAGTGACCTTTAGATCAAGAAGATAAGCCAAGGTGATTGGAGTGATCAGTTTTGAGTGGTGCGTGAGGTTAATTCGAATGCTAGGGGGATCATTGCTAATGATATGATAGTGATTGAAAAATTCACAAATCACCCCTAGCTGATATGATCCTCCAAGATTGAGGATATTCTGCCAACTGATTACTTCCAGAAGTAGATCCACACCAAATGATTCTATGACACTATTAAGCAAAATACGTTCAATGATAGTAGATGGATGTCCTTCCATAGGTTGATGCCTGCTACTTTCCAATGGTACATTCTTAGATTTCAGAGGATGGAGAGACAACTTTCCTTTTCCCTTGATCATGGTGAAGAGATGAAAGGCTAGAAAGGAAGTATTAGGAATCCTCATGAATTCTTTGGTCAATATAGCACCCTTATCGATCATATCGATCAGTTATCGATAGCATCGTTATGTCTTCCATCAAGAGTTGTGCGAATGGTCATTGGAAATCAAGAAGACAATTGAATGCAGTTTGAATGTGGGAAGGAATTTATGGTTGAAGCATCGTATTTTCAACAACTGTCGATTGGATCGATATACTATTTCGATGGCATCAATGATGAAATCGAAGGTAGTATGGATAGTATCACTGCTATGAAAATTTTGACATTTGCTCACTTAGCAGTGTGGCCAGGAATATCTCAGACTTTAAATGTATCTATGTGAGCCATTGTTCCTGAGATACTTATCAATGAGAGCATATGCCAATGGATTTTTGAAGATCACAGAATCGGTTGGTGTCAAGAGGCTTTGTGAGAATATCAGCAAGCTGTTTTTCGGTAGCTACATAATCCAATGCAATGATCTTTTCTTCAAAAAGTTCTCAGATAAAATGATGATGGATGTCAATATGCTTGGTCCGAGAGTGCTGAATTGGATTTTTTGAGATGTTTATAGCACTTGTATTGTCACAGAAAAGACTCATTGTAGGCTGTGCTATCTCGTAGTCCAACAGCATTTGTTCATCCATAGGAGTTGCACACAACAGCTACCTACAGCTATATATTCAGCCTTTACAGTAGATAACGATATTGAATTTTTACTTTTTACGCTGCCAAGAGACCAAACAGTTACCAATATAAAAACATCCTCCACTTGTTGATTTTTGATCATTTAAATTTCCAGCCCAATCTGCATCAGAATAACCTGCAATGATGGTGGATGTTTCATATGGATACCATAGACCAAAGGTGGTAGTCCCAGCTACATATTTAACAATCCTTTTAATAGCTGTTAGGTGGGATTCCTTAGGATCTGCCTGATATCGAGCACATACTCCCATGCTAAAGGATATATTTGGATGACTAGCTGTGAGATACAGTAAACTTCTAATCATGCTTCGATAAAGATGTTGATCCACACTTTTGCTATTAATATCATTGGAGAGTTTAAGAGTGGTACTCATAGGTGTGTGATAGGTACGACCTAACTCAAGCCCAAATCTTTTCACCAAATCTCTTGCATACTTGGTCTGGTTTATGAAAATGACATCAGGTAGTTGCTTGACTTGCAACCCTAAAAAACGTTTAATTCGCTAACCATATTCATTTCAAACTCTAATTTCATGAGGTTGGTGAATTTGTGTGCCTCATCTCCACATGTTGATCCAAACACTATGTCATCCACATAGATTTGCGCAATAAGCAAAGAGTTCTTTGTTCTTTGAGTAAAAAGTGTCTTATCTACACTTCCTCTGCAGAAATCATGATCTAACAGAAATTTTGTCAGCCGTTCATATCATGCACCGGGTGCTTGTTTGAGACCATACAGAGCTTTCTCCAAACGATAAACATGATGAGGGAACTTGTGATCAGAAAATCCTTTAGGTTGTTCTAGATAAACTTCCTCAGTAAGATCCCCATTAAGAAATGCACTTTTAACATCCATCTGAAACAGTTTAAATTTTAATGCGCAAGTAACGGCCATGAGAATTCTAATAGATTCGAGACAAGCAACAGGGGCAAATGTTTCATCAAAATCAATCCCTTCTATCTGTGAGTATCCTCGGGCGACTAACCTTGCTTTATTTCTGATCAAATTTTCAGACTCATCGGATTTGTTCTTAAAAACCCATTTGGTTCTAATGACGTTTGTGTTGGTTGTTCTGGGAACTAATTTTCATACCTCATTTCTTTGAAATTGTTGAAGTTCTTCTTGCATGACATTTATCTAGTGTTCATCTTGAAGTGCTTCCATAATATTTTTAGGTTCAATTTTTGAGGTAAAGCAGAAATCACTGTAGATATTCTCTATCTATCGTCGAGTTCTTACACCATCATTTGGATCACCAATGATTTATTCCCATGGGTGATCCTTCACGATGGGTATTTCAGAGAACAGTCAAGGTTCATTTGGTGCTGGGGTTTTGTTCTCCGATTTATCTAGAATGCATGAGTCTACATCATCTTCCAATTCATTTGCAAGGTTCTCCTCATCATGAAGATGATCATCAATTACCACATTGAATGTCTCTTGAATAGTTAGGGTTCTTAGATTGTATACTCTATACGCATGAATATTCAAGGCATACCCCAGAAAGATACGTTCATCACTTTTAGGCTCAAATTTTCCTAGGTGATCTCTGTCTCTTAAAATATAACATTTACTCCCAAAAACTTAGAAATATTTCACACTAGGTGCCTTACCATACCACAGTTCATATGGAGTTTTGTTCAGACCTACTCTGAGATATACTCTATTTATGGTGTAGCAGGCCGTATTGACAGCTTCTGCTCAGAAACTTTTTGTCATATCTTTTCCTTTTAGCATGACTGACCCCATCTCTTACAGCACACAATTTTTCCTTTCAACAACTCCATTTTACCGCGGGGTTTTTGGGGCTGAGAATTCATGATAAATTCCTTTCTCATTGTAGTATTTTTCAAATTTTTCATTTTCAAATTCTCCACCATGATCACTTCTAATACGATTAATGTCATATCCTCTTTCATTTTGAAGCCGTTTGGCCAGGATTGCAAATTCTTCAAAAGTATCCGATTTTTCATGAAGAAATGCGACCCAAGTGAATCTGGTGTAGTCATCAACTATAACAAGGAAGTACCTTTTCCTTCCATGGCTTTCCACTTTGGTTGGGCCAACAAGATCCATATGCAACAGATCTAACGGTTTTGTTGTTGCTATGGTGGTTGTCTTTTTGTGTCCAGTTTTTATTTGTTTTCCTTTAAGACATTCTCCACACATAACTTTTTCTTCTTTTCTAATCTTGGGAAGACCTCTAACTAAATTTTTTGAGCTGAGCTTAGCTAAATTTCGATAATGAACATGTCTCAACCTTTGATGCCATAATTTGGATTCATTTTTCAATGCCATGTTGCACTTTGTATTCATCACATCCTCATTTACACTTTCTATGATATAACAGTTATCACTAGTGCGCAATCCGTTTATGAGGGACTTTCCTGTGTGATCTAAAATTCTACACACATCTTTTGAGAAGGTGATAAGATGTTCCTTGTCATAGATTTGAGAAATGCTAAGGAGATTATGTTTCAAACCTTCTACGCAGAGAACATGTTTGATTTTTAGAAGACCTGGTACAGCTATTGTCCCTTGTCCAATAATTTTTGCTGAACTACCATCTCTAAATGTGACCGATGCTCCATCAAAGTTTGAGTACTCACAGAAATGAGTTTGGTCACCAGTCATGTGTCTAGAGCATCCACTATCAAGGTACTACTTTGAACTATTGTCAGCTTTTAGAGCAGTATGGATTACAAGGCAATTGTTATGATCTATCACATCCTCTGGGATCTTCTTGAGCATGATTCCTTTTCAGTCAAGATCAGTCTCTAGACGGTGAAGCCCTTAAAGAGAGACCCGTTCTAATACCAATTGAAATAGTGGTGAAGACTGCTTGAGTTAAAGTAGAAATATGCCAATATGTCCTAAGGGGGGTGAATAGGATTTTTTAAAGTTTTATGGTATATTTAAAATCCTATTGCACTAATCCTATCAGAAATACAATTATCAGGATTACTCGAATGTAACTCCAATGGCTCCCAAGCCTAGTAGAGGATCCAATCACAAACTTCTTGAAAGATAAATAAGTTGTATATAAGTTGAGATGGATATGACTGTGTGTGTATATGAGGTGTGATCTTAAATAATCAGATATAAGAGCATGTTAGAAATATCACACAATGAAAAATAATAACAATCAGAAACACAGTTATTTTTATAGTGGTTCGACTACTTATCTACTCCACTCCCGACTGTCGTACTCATCCCTTGAGTGTACCGGATTTCACTAAGGAGGTTTCTCAGGGTTCACCTCAAACCTAAGGTTTTAAATCAGGTTCACCTTCAACCTTTACACGGAGGTTTCTACTCGTTTCACCTCTAACCTTGGAGTTTTACGGGTGCACTCCTAATCAGATGTTTATGCCCACACAGACCAAGGGTCCACACAACGCACCTGGATGTTTATGCTCTCCACAGAGTAAGGTTCCACACAACACACACATAGCGTACACTCCCGTCAGAGGCTTCCTTTGAGGACTTTAAAGGGTGAGCAACACTTAGGACCCAATTCTAAAAAGGAATGATCACAAGTGTCCTCTGAACTCTAAATACTTACAAATTAGTTGATGAGTCCCTTTTTACATAGTGATGAAGATCTCCTTCTTGTTGTTGAAGAGTCTTCAGCTCCCTTGATCCGCAACACAAAAGATATACCAGTATTTGGTTTCGGGTTGGGTTAAGGTTAGGATGAAAATCCACTCTCTTAGAATTTTCCTATAAGGAAGATAGAGTGATTCCCATCATCTATTCATTCAAGGCATCCCAGCTAAAAGATATACTATTAAGATAGTTGTTGAAGGATCCTTGAATGCAGAAGTTCATGTTTCAATCCACTCTATTGAATGTCAATGAATGAGAGTGGATTGGAACATGAACTCCCGTGAGAGAAAGGGCTTTGGGTATATGATCTGAAGGTAAGACACACAAAAGCACTCTCTTCTTTTTCTACCAGCAATATGGACAAGTCTCCCTATATATAAGCAAAAGGTTCTAACGGATATAAAATGGTCATATTTATGACAGAGTTTGATATCATGAGTAGGGTCGATATCATCGAGCGTATACTCTCGATGGGATCGACTGTCCGCTCGATAATATAAACTCAAAGTCATACGTTTTTAAAACCTTTTGCCAGCTGATCGATGGGATCGATACTTGTGTCGATGTCATCGAATTTCGAACTCTGATTCCATCAATACTGGGATCGATCTATCGACACTTGAAGAATGAGAGAGACTAGCTGAAATGTTTCAAGTTTTATAGGATATGGTCAAGGGTCAACCGATGTCAACGAAATTTGAATGTCGATGATATCGAGACCGTGTCGATAGGATTGATAAATCGTATAGATTTACCTATAAGCACACTGGACAGTTTGTGCCTAGACTCGATCTAATCGACCAGGACTCCATAACATCGACATAAGAATATTGATTTCCTCGAGTGGCCCCCGATCAAGGTTTAGAACATCCTGAAATATTTGCTAGAAGAAATACGTGCCCACTGTCGATATGATCGAATGACTTCTGATATGATCGATATTTGAATTCAGATTGGATTGGAACAGTCATCGATATCGAAGCTCATAGTAGTTTTCTTTAAAAAATAGGGGCATCAAAATTCTGCGTGTCGATATTATCGAGCCACTTCCGATGGACTCGATGTTTGAATATCGATGATATCGATAGATGTATCGATATATCGATAAATCTGTCAGATGGTATGCAGTTGCTGGTCACTTTTAGTCCTCTTATCGATAGTATCAATTAAGTGTCGAGGACATCGACAGAGCAGGTCAATTATATCGAAGGGTATATCGATACAATCGACATGGCAAGCAAATTTAGAGATTTTCTGCTATTTGAAAAAGTTCACTTACCTAAAAACTCTCATATGTTCTAAGTTATTTTTAAGGGTTTTAATCACCTGGTGTTTTGGGACAAGGGATTTGAGGGTATGATTTACTTATGGTGAGCTTCCACACATCCAGTTGAGGTAGACGCTTGAATTGATCTTCCTGCTAGGCGGTGTAGTCCAACTTACTCAACTTACATCGTAAATGACAAACATGGGCACTAGTAGGTGCACTTTCATATATGGCCTTTGAATGAGGCCCATTGTGATGTATACATAGCCCATTATTGAGGCGTAATATGAAGTTTGTGTGGCCCATATGTGCGGCCTAATATGAAGTTTGTGTGGCCTAATATGATATTTGTGTGGCCCATATGTGCGGCCCATTATGATGTATTTGAAGCTCATGTAATGTAGCCCATTGTGAAATATTTGAGGCCCAAATATGAGGCCTATTGTGATATATTTGAGGCCCATGGGATGTGGCCCATTAAGATTGTATATGGCCCACCATGATGTGGCCCATTGTGATTGTATGAGGCCCAATATGATTGAGTGTGGCCCGTTATGCTGTGTATGAGGCCCTTGTGTGAGTTTATGGGCCCAATATATGTTTGACCCTATATGAGCCACTCCTTGGGAGCAATGTTGGTTAAATATCCACATTGATGGGCAATGATGGTTAAATGTCCACATTGTGACCTTCCCTTAGGCCTTGTTAGGCCCATTCTCATCATTCTTTAAGTGGGTTGACCTTAATTATTGGGCCCCATAGGAAAGTCTAGTTTATCATGCAATAGAGAGGGTAAGGAAGCCCACTTACGGTACTTAGACTCGACTCTGACCTCGATGGGGGATATTGTGACTCTCCATCACTATTGCACATGTGGGTGGGCACACGTGGGCAGACACTGATGTGGGTGGGGCCTAAGAGCCTGGGTGAGCTACCAATGATTAGTAGGCTACTGTGCATACAATAAAGGTAGAACTTTATCCCCACATCGGAAGCATCGTCTGATGTTGTGGTGGCTATAAGTGGATTCTTTCCTTAACTGTTATGACACATTTTAAATCAATGAGCTTTGGCATAACAATCTATATGACCCCTTGCCATAGACGGAAGGCTATGCAGTATCGGGTTTGGTGTATCCACTGTTTAGAGCCTATCTTGATATTTAGAAAAGATCCACCATCCTTCTGTGAACTCCATCTTTCATATGCATGTTGTGAGGGATGATTGATTAAAACATATGTCATTAGGCTGAGATGTTTATGGGACTCCTTGTGAGATGGAGTTGCCCCCTCATGATCACGCGATACGCGTAGGTTTAATGTTTTACCTAGATATGGCTGATGGTATTCGTGGACTCGTCAGGATTTGCATATTACATTACATCCTTGGTATATGATATTTGGTTTATTATGTCTCCATATTGCATAACCGATTTATATTACTTCTTCAATATATGATGTTGGCTTATTATACTTTTGCATTGCATAGCCTAGATAAGGTTGATGATATTTATGGACTTACCAGCATATTTCTGCATTGCTATTGTATTGCATACTTGACACTTACTTTGACCACACGCTTACACCACCCTCTAAGCTTTTTATAAGATTATGCACGATAGATGTGTGCAGGTGGCATTAGGTGGCAACAGCGTTGAGCTTGGAGCGTGCAGCCATCTTTTGGAGCTTTAATTTTTTATATATGTATTCCTTTTTTAACATTGTATTCAACTATTTATATTAGTGGATATGTGATGATGCTGATTTTTCCTTTGTAAATTGGGTAAACTTGTGGTTATGCTTCTTATGAAATAAATGTCCATTAGAAAATCCTCCTTATAGGATCCCAGGATTGAAATTTAGCGTATAGGCGTTGGGAGCAGATAATGGGTACTACATAGGCTGTTGGCACCGGATTCGGCAATCGAAAATTCTATGAGCCTGGTTTCCGAATTTGGGGTGTGACACATGTACATATATATGTGTGTGCAGATGCAATATGCACAAATATCATAAGACCAATAAACAATTATTACGGTACTAATACTGTAAAGCAGTGGTATAATGTGCACTCTCCCTCATGATTATGGGGTTATGCAAGTGTCCACACTTCTACATCACAAGTGTGCATCAACCAAACATTAGCACAACTAGGATCAATCCATCACTCGGTACCAATCACATGGCCGAAACCTCATACAGTGGCACCAGAACAAGTTGTATATCAAACACATGCAAGTGATGCACACATACCATAACATGTCTCAATTTCACATGTAAAGATCCATAGCTATTCAAGAGCTAGTTCGTATCACCAATACACCCATTCACAGTTAAGAGTTAAGTGGTTCACCTCATCAGTCCCATAGGAAGTGGGTGCATAAGTGTCATGTCATTATACGGTGCTAGGTGCACTATCTATAACTCGAGGTAATACATACGGTGGTCCACTTAGTCCTTACGTCCAATTGAACACCATTCCAAGCATATAAACATAAATTAACATTACCATACAATACAATCATCATATGTAACCATACATGCATCATCATCACCAAAAGTATCACATTACACAATCACCGTACATGTGTCATCACTACATGCATAATTAGATTTCAATCCAATGCCTCAACATATCTAGCTTCATTTCAAGTGGACTAAGGGCCAGTTCATTGCCACACTTGAATGGGTTGGTTAGTGAGTTGCTACATCCCATTCTTTTGGCTTGTTGGGTGGTCCATTTGATTACCACAAACGGTTCATTTGAGGACTCAATCATAACTCATTCACATAGCCCAAATGGGACTTGGCATACATACATCACAAGGAGTCTCATGCACTTACCATGAAGCCCAAACATAGGCCCAATATGCACTTCTCATAGAGTCTTATGTTCTTAGTAAGAGGAAGTAACCTATGGGCCTGATGGGTTTACCGCTGATAGGCCCACAAGGCGTCCACTCAAGGTGGGCTATAAGGATAATAGGCCCACCACTATAATGTCATTATGAGCATATTAGTGGAGTGCACAAATAAAACTCAATATTATTAATAAGATGGGTTCAACAATCAATTTGACACATGTCCTAAGTTCACATACCTAAGAAGTTACACCATCAGCATAATTCACAAGTCTGACTAACCGCACAATTCTCATATGCCCACATGGTCTTGGTCACTATGTTATCAGAAGTCCATATGGTCGAGAGGTCATACAAATGTCACTCGACTTGTCATAATAAATGACTTAAGGTTAGATAGTTACGTACTTTCATTATATCATAACTCACATAATGGGGCATCTACTTTACTAAACTTTCACATTGTCAGGCGGTAAGTACCATAATTTCACATAGTTTAGTATATATACGATTACTATTATGATCTAGTATCCATGCATATTTCTAAATATCTAAACATAGTTGAACAATCACAATCATACCCACCATTCATGGCTACACTACATTACACTAAGTCATATACTACAACCACTTCATACGTCACATAGTTAATGACTCGTATTCTGTGTCACATACTTAAGGGTCAAGGGCTACATTTCATCATGCCATTTACGGTTTAGAGATCACATCACATAGAATCCAGGACCTTGATAAGATTAGCTTGGGTAACATAACCCTACAACACATTCGGTCTAATGTACAACTTGGTCCTACATAATTTAAGCGGTGGTGTCAATGTCGATATGCATAAACCCACCTTTTTGAATGGCCACCAATGCCACTTGATTTCATATGCTTAGGTGGCCTTGTATGTATTTCACAATTGTACAATTAGATGGCTACATATACATCGCCTTTGTATGTAATTAGGTAGCCATACTTATGCTACATGACCTTATGATCAACTCACTACATCGCATTGTTCATGAAAGTGCCCTGGTTTGTCAATTACCGTGAGTGTTGAGTCAACTAGACATGAAAGCTCCATAGGAAGATTAATCAGATGTCTGCCTCAACCGGATGTGTGCCTGAACTCACCATAGGTAAATCTAAGCCTCACATCCCATGTCCCAAAACACTAGGTAAATAAAACCCTTAAAATTGGTTAGAATATCATAGGGTTTTTAGGTTAGAAAACTTTTTTACAAAATTAGAAAATCTCTAAGTTTTCTACCTCTGTCGATTTATCGATATTAGGTTCAATAAAATTGAGGAGTACTGTTAATGTCCTCGATGATTAATCGATACCATTGAAATGAGGACTAAAGATGTCTAACAACCACATATTCATCTGGACGGAATTATTGATGTATCGATACCCCTATAGATATCATCGATATTTGAAACTCAAGTTTATCGAAGTAGACTCGATGTAATCGATAGCAGAGTACTTATGTCCCTATTTTTTATAAGAAAATCATATAGACCTTCGATGTATTGATGTACCCCTCGATATCCTTGGAATTCAAAAACCAATGATATCAAAAGGCCATTGATGATATCGATCTTGGACACAATTTTTTAATAACGATTTTCAGGTCGTTTTTATCTTAGATCGAGGGTTACTCAATAGAATCGATATTCAAATATCAATGATATCAAGGGTGGATTAATTGCATCAAGAAAGGACATAAACTATCCAACAAGCTCGCTGATAAAATCTTTGGATTTATTGATGTATCGACACAACCTTCGATATCATCGACATTCAAATTCCGATGATATTAAGTGTACATCGATCATATCTTTTGACTTGAAAATTTTAAAGTAAGTCTCTCTCATTTTCAAATGTTGACTGATCGATCCTCGTATCGATAATATCAGAGTTCAAAATTTGGTGACATCGACACGTGTTTCGATTCCCTCGACCAACTGCCAAAAAGTTTCAAAAGCATATGACATTTAATCTTGTGTCATCGAGCGGCCAGTCAATGCAATCGAGAGTATATGCTCGATGATATTGACCTTGCTTGATGATATCAAAGTCTATCATAAATGTGACCATTTTATATCTGTTGGAACTATTTTCCTATACATAGAGAGCTTGTCTTTTAGTTGCTGGTAGAGAAAGAAGCGAGTACTTTTGAGTGTTTAACCTTAGATCATTTACCCAAAGCCCTCTCTCTCATGGGAGTTCATCCTCTAATCCACCCTTATCATTGATATTCAATAGAGTGGATTGAAAAATAAACTTTTGCATTCACGGATCCTCCAGCTACCACCTTAATAGCAAATCATTAAGTAGGGATGCCTTGAATGCATAGATGATTGGAATTACTCTATCTTCTTTTTAAGAAAATATTTGAGAGTAGGATTCCATCATAACCTTGACCCAACCCATCGCCATGCTTAGTATATCTTCTAAGTTATGGTTTAAGGAAGCAAAAGACTCTTCATCAATAAAGAAGCAGATCTTCAACAACGAGCTAAAAGAGACTCATCTACTTATCTGAAGTTATTAGAGTCCAAAGGACCCTTGTGATCATTCTTTTGTAGGAGTGAGTCTAAGGTGTTTCTCACCCTCGCAAGTCCTCTAAGAGGCTGTAACACCCCAAATTTTGGCCAATCTGGGATTTGACATCCTTAGGCAGTGGGTCAACTAAAACACCTGGAAAATCGCTCAGAACCCAATTCCATAGCCAAAGAAACCACTTAGGATTAATTCCTTTAGAAACTAAACATAAGTTAGCTAGCGTAACGTTGGAGTAGCTGGGAAACAGTCCCTGATCACTTTAAATACGTTCTACAAGACCCAAATCGAGTAGAACGTATGACTCTATAATACTCTATAACCTTGGATTAAACTCTAAGCCGGTTTGTTCTCTGGACCACTTTGAAATTATGTATTGGATCTAGACCGCGCGTTGAAAGTCCGATGCCTACTATCTTAGACTGTTAGAACCGCCCAACTGGACTTGACAATCATTTCAAAAATCAAGTCCAACCGATAATCACAGGCTATTTCATTGAGCCCGGACCGAAGAGAGTGCGAATAGGGACAGAATTGGAATTTCAAATTCAAATCTGGCACACGACTTGACGTGTCAGTATTAAGCATTCTGACCGTCAGAATTCAGCCAAATTACACCCTCGGATCAGGAAAAATTTCTATTTCATATCATGAGATTTGCAGGCCTGATCTACATGCGGTGACCGCTGAACTAAAACTAGACCGCCACGTGCGATCTACGAATCCTGTCGGACTGAAAACTTGATGTATGCTAGATCCAGTATGCATGGGCTTAAGTCCGATCGCGTTCGGCCAGGGGACCACCAGAAATGTCCTTTTGGACTAAAACAGCCCCGATTTGGTTACCCCTCAAGTGAACCTTGTTCCCGAGCCTATTTCGGAAAAGATTGGGCTTATAAAAGGGGTTGAAACCCTCACTCCTCTCTCCCATACGAATTTGCAAAAATTCCTAGATTCGAAGAGAGAAAAGGTGAGAGTTTGTGAGAGAGAGTAGGAGAGAATTTCTTGCTGCTCGTGCCACCTGCTGCAAGTGCCTAAGCAACACACTCCGATCACCTGGCCGGTGATTTCTCTGCATTTTCAGGTAAGAAAATACCCTAGAAGTTGCTGATTTGAGGTTGCCTTGGATTCATAGCTTGTTAACCAATAGATCTTGTAAAACAGGTCCTCTATTCGCCGTAGACGAAGCGTATACGCTCTGTTCGAAACGACACGTTTATAAGAGACAAGGTGTGGATTTTAGACGCTTTGATTGACTGTTTCCAAAGCTTTCAATGTCGTTTAATAGTAGATTATCGACGGCAACGCCGTTTGACATGTACAACATGCTGTCCGTTTCCTGTTTCGTAAATCAACGAAGAATATGAGATTTAGGGCATTTTAGTCATTTGTAGGAAGTACTGATTTCATTCATATTTTGCTGATGTGATTGACATGATTTGTTGTCATATTAGAATGTTAGGAATGCGTGCATAATTAGTTTATTGAAGAGATTCGCCTAAATGCACACTTCAGGTCGACATACTATATGTAGACTTAAGTGTGTAGTGTAAGTGTTTGTATTAATGCTTGTATTAGTATGTATTGAATGAAATGATGTTATGGATTAGTTTGAGATTAGTTTCTCAATTGATATGCTGATGTGAATGATTTCTTACATGTTAACCATATGCATAATTTCATTATATGTATGAAAGGCATGTATCAGGTGATTTGCTTAAGTTGTATGTTACAACATGTGTTAACATGCTCATATGGGGGTATTTCATTTCCAATTCTTTCACATGCTTTGCTGATGTGATTCCACATATTTGGGACTGTACTTAGTCCAGGCAGTCGGTAACCGAGCGAATTCGTGGTTGGCTTATCTTTGCCACGAACGACGCGTCGATGAACGCGAGCCGTGTTTTGGAGTTGGCGGCAGTGGTTAGGCCACACGAAGTGTTTTACGCACTTCATGTCGTTCAACTTGAGATGCGATCGTGCTAGTCGAGCCCGTCAAGTATCCGAACTGGCCGTTGTATGTTCACCCTGCATGAGTCATAACTGCTTGAACCTAGGGTACTGAACTTACCATTGTAAACCCTGTTAACCATGGTACCTTGATCCACGAAGACTCATGAGCCGGGCATGGTAGTATGGGACACCATGGTCGAGCTGTCGGCCTACGCTGGGGCCACAAACCTCCCCGTAGTGACCATTGAGCACCTAGTTTCATGAGTAGATTATGGTGGTATGGGACACTATATTCTTGCTGTCGGCCTACACTGATCAGGCGACGAGTCCTTTGTAGTGACCGCGAGCGTATTCTGAGTCTACGGGAGGCGACGAACCTTCAGTAGCAGTAGAGTACAGTAGGCCTGTATTGATAAGGTGATGGGAGAGCAGAGCAACGAGTGCATGCAATAGCCCTTGCAGCCCTTGCAGCGACCTACAAAATATACATCGTATGAGATTACTAGGAGTGACGACCCTAGACAGGATCTGTGTTGGGATTGATATAAGGGAAGTACCTTAGTTTCCCAATCCTGCTGTTTGAATGGACTAATAACAACTCAAAAATCATATCACCATTACATTGCATGTGCCTGAAAGATGTGGAGCACTTTAGGGAGTGTGGCATCCCGCGGTCGTAAGATGGTGCCGTATGAGGGAGATCGTCGGTGCGGGCATACATCACGTCATGTCATATTGCATTAACAACAGTATTAGGATTGTTTGATTTACTGCTTTACTATTATCGCATGATTGATTTGAGAACATGTTAATCCTTACTCTATTATTCCACTGAGTTAGCTACTCACTCCCACATTACGGGATGGTGTTTTCGGACACCCACCAGTCCCTTTTTGTGATTGCAGATGATGACGCAGCCTGCGAGGCGGAGCCGTACTTGATGACAATGACGATGAGGAGGATTCCTCCTTTATGCGTGTTCTGATTGACAGGATTACAGGGAGGTTGATTAGTTGCCTTGACACTTGTCATTTTATATTTTCAGAGCACTCATGTATATACTTTCTTTCTATTTTGAGGTATACATGTATATGTTTAACCTGGTAACATGTTCACACTCAAGAGACACACAACAGTTTATATATGTTATACATACTATCACAGACTTCCGCTAGTTAATTTAACTATCTCTGGAGTATGATATGTTATTCTAGCGTAATCCCACTCATGTTTCATACATTAATACAGGCAACATTCAATCATACGTATCTATGTTGCGTAAATAACATTTTGGAACTCGGGAGTTGGGTTTTTACTCGACCCCCGATTTTCAGGATGTCACAGATGGTATCAGAGCATGATTTGGATTAAACCGGGCCTGAGTTATGGTCACACGACGTACGCTGTCTCTTCCTTTGACTTAGGTGGGTGCGAGAAGGGTCTAGAAACATTTATAAGATCGCAGATTCGCCAATAGGCGTAGTCTATTCATTTCGATTGCGTGATCGAGTCCGTAGCGCGTCTAGGGTCGCATGAAGCAACCCGAATAGCTCCTAGGTTATAGGTAAGTAGGTTGAGACGTTCATTGAATGATTTTAAACCCGTTAATGTGAATCCTTAGGCCATGGGACAACCACGACTCCTGTATTCAATCGTCAGGTCTTAAAAACCCCGTTTCACCAAAAATCTTCAAATTTCTTCCTCTCACCACCTCAATCTTCAATTCCTTCTTATCATTTTCATATTAGGCATCAATCCTAATGTGAAAATAATATAAAATCATACTTTCATAAAATTTTACAGTGAATAGTAAAATTTCATGAAAAATAGCCATAAGTCCATTCTAACTTCACTTTCTTTAGTAAATAATGGGATATATGGATGTAATAGCTTCTTCTACCCCAAAATCATATGCTGCATGATAGGGGTTTGTATTTGGGATTATAGATTGGCCCTGGAAAGTCCTGAACTCATGTTTGGGCCTATATAGGTCAAAATACAATGAACCAAGGTGGGGCCCATAGTTATTTAGGGTCCCTGGACCATGGGGGACTAAACCCAAGTGGTCCCGTCACCTGACTAGGGAGATGGTCGGCGATGCCATCGCCGATCCGGCGATGCATCGCCGGCCATAGTGCTCCATTTGATGCGTGCTTTGGTACGTGTGGTCGGTTTGGGTCGTGTACACCCCCCACGTACTGCCCGACCGTAGAAAACTCCAAATGCATGCACTTCCTTCACAAACAGCCCTTCCCCTAGCCCTAATTGCATTTTTCAGCTGCCATCTCTAAAAATTGTGGTTCCAAACCACCCCTAAATCCATCCTTGGCCAAAAACGACCACCCTCCATTAATCTATTTCAATTTGCAGCCCTCCCTTTAACAGATTTCGTCTTTTGGAGCTCTAAAAACTTCCAAATCGAGCTGAAATCGCGAGGTGCTCCATTTCCTTTTTTTATTCTCTTTTCTTTCTGAAAATACATCCTAAGGGAGCTTGAATCATCCCTCTACAATGCCTAGATTTTGTTCTGTCCATTTGGACAACGATTTCTTCGCATTTCCTCCTCCATCGCCCGATTCGGACTAGTGATCTAGATCCAGATATCGCGGGTTGTAGTTAGTTATTTCCTGCTTTATGTTGTGTAGCCTGATAAGGCTAGTAGTTTGCTTATGTTGCTGTAGTAGCTGACTGACTCAGCTCCCATGTACTTCTTGTCATGATACTTGTAGGGATATCTCTTGTATTATGATAATTTTGGTGTAATGAAATGCATGATGTTTTTCGGCTTGATATGTGAATGTTTGTGTTGTGGTTTGGGCTTAATATAGTCGAAATTTGTTGAATGGAGTACATGCCGTTCCGTTCGTTGTGAGGTATTGTCCCTAGATTGGGAATATTGTAACTCCCGGGATTTAGCCTACAAATTAGTTTATCCCACCCCACCGTCTTACCAAGCATGCCGCCCCCTATCCCAATATGGGATTAGGAATGCAGTTCCATTTAATACAACTAAACGCTACCGGCCACATAGACCCTTGGCGTTTTGGTCCTAGAGTTAGCACTTCTAGATTTGAAGGGTCTGACGATATAGGAAATCCAATTCTATTTAGAAAATCTTGACTCTAAGCAATAGAACAATTCCCTGTAGTAGAAATGGTATGGAACCATGTACCGTATAAACTTAGGCTTTATATTATAGCTACTGAGTTACGGACTAGCCTACTAGTTACATTAAGTAATGTAAATCCTGTATATACTAAGGAATTGAAGGTTAGATTTGGTTGAAGTAGAACCTTATTCCTTCGATAGATCCCCTTATGACTTATAGACTTCTGTTGTTGCCCATAGGAAGGAACCATTCTGTAACATCCCGAAAATCGGGGGGTCGAGCAAAAACCCAACTCCCGAGTTCCAAAATGTTATTTATGCAACATAGAAATGTATGATTGAATGTTGTCTGTGATAATGTATTAAACATGAGTGAGATTAAGCCAGAACAGCATATCATACTCCAGAGATAGTTAAATTTGCAAGCGGAAGACTGTAATAGTATGTATAACATATATAAACCATTGTATGTCTTCGGAGTGTGAACATGTTACCAGGTTATATACATACATGTATACTTCAAAAGTAACCAAAAGAATATACATGAGTGCTCTAAAAATATAAAATGACAAGTGTCAAGGTATTTAAGCAACCTCCCTGTAATCCCGTCAATCAGAACACGCATAAAGGAGGGATCCTCCTCATCATCATCAAGTCCGGCTCTGCCTCACAGGCCGCGCCATCATCTGCAATCACAAAAAGGTCTGGTGGGTGTCCGGAACACCGTCCCGTAACGTGGGAGTGAGTAGCTAACTCAGTGGAATAATAGAGCAAAGATTAACATGTTATCAAATCAATCATGCGATAATAGTAACGCAGTAAATCAAACAATCCTAATACTGTTGTTAATGCAATTATGACATGACGTGATGTATGCCCTCACCGACGATCACCCTCATACGGCAACATCTTACGACCGCGGCATGCCACACTCCCTAGAGTGCTCCACATCTTCCAGGCACATGCAATGCTATGGTGATATGATTACCGAGTTGTTATTAGTCCTTTTCATACAGCAATATTGGGAAACTAAGGTACCTCCCTTATATCAATCCCAATACAGATCCTGTCTAGGGTCGTCACTCCTAGTAATCTCATACGATGTACATTTCGTAGGTCGCTGCAAGGGCTGCCAGGGCTGTTGCACGCACTCGTTGCTCCGCTCCCCCATCACCTTATCAATACAGGCCTACTGTACTCTACTGCACGGAAGGGTCGTCGCCTCCCGTGAACTCAGAATACGCTCGCGGTCACTACAAAGGGCTGCCAGGGCTGTTGCTCGCACTCGTTGCACCGCTCCCCCATCACCTTATCAGTGTAGGCCGACAGCAAGAATATAGTGTCCCATACCACCATAATCTGCTCACGAGTCATAGGTGCTCACTGGTCACTACGGGGAGGTTTGTGGCCCCAGCGTAGGCCGACAGCTCGACCACGGTGTCCCATACCACCATGCCCGGCTCATGAGTCTTTATGGATCAAGGTACCATGGTTAACAGGGTTTACAATGGTAAGTTCAGTACCCTAGGTTCAAGCAGTTATGATACATACAAGGTGAACAAACATCGGCCAGTCGGGTTACTTGACGGGCTCGACTAGTGCGATCGCATCTCGAATTGAACGACATGAAGTGCGTGAAACACTTCGCGTGGCCTAACCACTGCCGCCAACTCTCAACACGAATCACATTCATCGACGCGTCGTTCGTGGCTATGACCAGTCAGCCACGAATTCGCTCGGTTACCGACTGCCTGGACTAAGTCAAGTCCCACACATCTATGGAATTACATTAACACTATACAAAGGTGTTGGAATTGAAATACATCATGTGAGCATGTTAGCACATGTTATAACATTCAACTTAAGCAAATCTTCAAGGCATATTTCCCATGCATATTCAACTTAAGCAAATCCTCAAGCACATACATTCCATGCATGTGATGAAATCATGCATTTTGTCAACATGTAGGAAATCATTTAGGGCAGCATAATAATTGAAAAATCAATCACAAACTATCAAATAACATCATTTAATTCAATACATACTAATACAAGCATTTATACAAACACATACACTACACACTTAAGTCTACATATAGTATGTCGACCCAAAGTGCGCAACTAGGCGAATCTCTTCGCCAAACTAATTATGCACGCATTCCTAACTTCCTAATGCGACAACAAACCATGTCAATCACATCAGCAAAATATGAATGTAAACGGTACTTCCTACAAATGACTAAAATGCCCTAAATCTCATATTCTTCGTTAGCTTACGAAACGGGAAACGGAGAGCATTTTGTACATGTCAAACGGCGATGCCGTCAAGAATCTACTATTAAACGACATTGAAAGCTTTGGAAACAGTCAATCAAAGCGTCTAATATCCGCACCTTATGTCTTGTAGAGTCGGAAATTGAAACGGAGCGTATACGCTTCGTCTACGGCGAATAAGGAACCTAATACATAAGATCCATAAGCTACGTCGCTATGGAAACAAGGAAAACTCAAATCACCAACTATTTAGGGTTTTTACTTACCTAGGATTGCGGTGGAATCGCCGGGAAAGCGGTAGAGGAGTGTTGCTTAAGCACGTGCAACACGTAGCACAAGTGGCAGGAAGAACTCTCCCACTCTCTCACAATCTCTCACTCTTTTTCTCTCTCCCAAGCTAGGGCTTCTCTCAAATTCGGATGGGAGAGAGGAGTGAGGGTTTCAACCCCTTTTATAGCCTAAAACATTCCCAAAATAGGCTTGGGAACAATGTTTACTTGGTGCCTAACCAAATCGGGGCCGTTTCGGTCCAAAAGGGCATTTCTGGAGGTCCCCAGGCCAAATGCGGTCGGACTTAAGCTCATGCATACTGGATCTAGCACACATCCAGTTTTCAGACCGGTTGGGTTCCCAGATCGCACGTGGCGGCCCAGTTTCAGTTTAACGGTCACCGCACCAAGATCAGGCCTATAAGTCTCGTGATATATAATAGATATTTTTCCTGATCCAAGGGTGTAATTTGGCTGTATTCTGACGGTCAGAATGCTCAATACTGATGCGTCAAATTTGTGTGCCAGATTTGAATTTGAAATTCCAACTATGTCCCTATTCACACTCTCTTCGGTCCGGGCTCAATGAAATAGCTTGTGATCATCGGTTTGACTTGATTTTTGGAATGAGTGTCAAGTCCAGCTAGACGGTCCTAACGGTCTAAGATAGGAGGTATCGGACTTTCAACGTGCGGTCTAGATCCAATACAAAGATTCAAAGTGGTCCAGAGAACAAACCGGTTTAGAGTTTGATCCGAGGCTTTAGAGCATTATAGCACCCTTGGTTCCACTCGCTTCGGGCCTTGTAGAACGTATTTAAAGTGATCAGGGACTGTTTCCCAGTCACTCCAACGTTGCGCTAGCTAACTTATGCTTAGTTTCTAAAGGAATTAACCCTAAGTGATTTCTTTGGCTATGGAACCGGGTTTTAAGCGATTTTTCAAGTGTTTTAATTGACCCACTGTCTAAGGACGTCAAATCCCAGGTTAGCCAAAATCCGGGGTGTTACAATCTACCCCCCTTAAAACACAATGTCGTCCCCGACATTGGCGAAGGGCAAGGAGTACTTTCTCTAAGGAAGGTTCAAATCCTATTTAATAACCTAATCGTACATATAACCTAAATCAAATGTTTCGATCCTGGGCCAGTGGGAAAGAGGCCAACCACTCTTCCGCTGCGCCACACTGATCGAACGGCAGTGTTGACTAATCCTAACTGGATTGGACTTAATACGTTCTACCCCCCTTAAAACTTGGTTTTACTTAAGGTTGAAGAATATTTGCATCGATCCGTATATCGGAACGAGGCGCAACTTAGGGGCTATCCTTAACCTAAAATGGAAACAATTTTTCTCTACATGGTTTTCCTTGCTAATGATGCGTTCTATGGCATTGGTACTTATTATCATAGAGATGAGCCTAATCTCTATTGTGGTTAAGTTCAGGGGCAGGTATGAGTTGGTGGAAAGATGTCGAATTCTCTACTGGCTTTAAGTCCTCGCCATTTCCCAAAGACACTGTGATCCCGTTCGGTTGTATGTGGTCGAGCCAACACGGAAGAAAAGTAGTATAGTGGGTCTGAGCCGGATACATAGACTTTCTGTCTAGCTAGGACAGAAGAGTTATTGTATCAATTCTTAATCCGAGTCGATGCCGATCTTCTGCTTGATCAGAGCATTGGATTTATTGGTAACCACTAGGATTAGGAAATCGATTCAAACCGCGAATACATCGCTTACATGTAGTTCCTTTATTCCGCGTTCCCGAATGCAATAAGCCCTTGGGGAAGGCAATTCTAAGGGGCGTGCTAGTTTATTCTAAGTTCAATCTGAGGGAGTTATAAATGTTCCCTGAGAGTGTATGGTTCCTTCCTATGGGCAACAACAGAAGTCTATAAGTCATAAGGGGATCTATCGAAGGAAGGGAGTCCCATTCCGACCAAATCGAACCTACTATCCCTTAGCATATATAGGCCTTACACTGCCTAAGACAACTAGTAGCCTAGTCTATAACTCAATAGTTATAATCCAAAGCCGAAGTTTGTACGTTAAATGGTTCCATACTATTTCTACTACAGGGAAGTCTTCTATTGCTTAGGGTCAAGATTATCTAAATGAAGTTGGATTTCTTATGTCGTCAGATCCTTCAAATCTAGGAGTACGAACACTAGGTTCCAAACGCCTAGGGCCTATGTGGCCGGTAGCGCTTAGTTGTATTAAATGGAACCGCATTCCTAGTCCCATGGCGGGATTGGAAGTGGCATGCTTGGTAGGAGGGTGGGGTGGGATAAAAACTAATTTGTAGGCTGAATCCCGGGAGTTACAATACTCCCGATCCAGGGACGATACCTTACAGTGAAATGAGACGGCATGCAATCCATTCCACAAATTTCGGCTACATTAAGCCCAAACCACAACACAAACATTCATATAACAAGTCGAAAAGCATCATGCATTTCATTAAACCCAAAATTGTCATAATACAAGGGATATCTCCCTACAAGTATCATGACAAAAAGTACATGGGAGCTATGTCAGTCAGCTTCTACAGCAACATAGGTAAACTACTAGCCTTATCAGGCTTACAAAACACGACTTAAAACAGGAAATGACTAACTACAACCCGCGATACCTGGATCTAGATTACTAGTCCGAGTCGGGCGATGGAGGAGGAAATGCAAAGAAATCATTGTCCAAATGGACAAAACGAAATCTAGGCATTGTAGAGGGATGCTTCAAGCTCCCCTAGGATGCATTTTCAAGGAGAAATGAAAATGAAAAAGGGAAATGGAGCACCTCGCGATTTCAGCTCGATTTGGAGGTTTTAGGAGCTCCAAAAGATGAAATCTTCAAGAGGGAGGGCTGCCAACTGAAATATATTGATGGAGGGTGGTCGTTTTTGGCCAAGGATGGATCTAGGGTGGTTTGGAATCACGGATTTTTGGAGATAGTTGCTGGAAAACGAAAATGGGGCTAGGAAAGGGGCTGTTTGTGAAGGAAGTACCCCTATTTGGGGTTTTCTATGGACGGGACCTACATGGGAGGGGTACACGACCCAAAATAGGGCGTGCGCCCAAAAATCACTGCAAGTGGGCCCCACCGGTCGGCGATGCATCGCCCGACCGGCGATGGCATCGCCGGCCAACTTCCAAGTTGGCCGGTGGGACCACATGGGTCTGGTCCCCCATGATCCTAGGGGTCCAAAAATATATGGCCCACCCCCTAGTTCATTGTACTTTAATCTGTATGGGCCCAAATATGTGTTCGGGGCTCTCTGGGTCCACATCGCAATCCCGAATACCAAACCATATGATGCAGCATATGAATTTGGGATAGAAGGAGCCAGTACATCTATCTAGATCCTTAGTTACTAAAGAAAGTGAATTTAGAATGGCTTTATGGCCATTTTTCATGAAATTTTACTATTCACTGTAAAATTTTGTGAAAGTACTAATTTGTGTTATTTTCACATTAGGTTTGATGCCTAATATGAAATGGATAAGAAAGAAATGAAGATTGGAGTGCTTAGAGGAGGAATTTTGAAGATTTTTGGTGAAACGGGGTTTTTAAGCCCTGGCGATTGAATACATGGGTCGTGGTTGTCCCACGGCCCAAGGATTCACATTAACGGGTTTAAAACTGCTCATAGGTCATCTCAACCTGACTCCCTACAGCTTAGAAGTGATTCGGGTTGCTTTACGCGACCCGAGATACGTTACAGACTCGATCTTGCGATCGATCCTAATAGACTCCGCCTATCGGCGAATCTGCGCTCCTAGAAGTGTTTCTAGACCCTTCTCGCACCCACCTAAGTCAAGAGAAGCGACAGCGTACGTCGCGTGACCATAACCCAGGCCCGGTTTAATCCAAATCATTCTCTGATACCATCTGTAACATCCCGAAAATCGGGGGGTCGAGCAAAAACCCAACTCCCGAGTTCCAAAATGTTATTTATGCAACATAGAAATGTATGATTGAATGTTGTCTGTGATAATGTATTAAACATGAGTGAGATTAAGCCAGAACAGCATATCATACTCCAGAGATAGTTAAATTTGCAAGCGGAAGACTGTAATAGTATGTATAACATATATAAACCATTGTATGTCTTCGGAGTGTGAACATGTTACCAGGTTATATACATACATGTATACTTCAAAAGTAACCAAAAGAATATACATGAGTGCTCTAAAAATATAAAATGACAAGTGTCAAGGTATTTAAGCAACCTCCCTGTAATCCCGTCAATCAGAACACGCATAAAGGAGGGATCCTCCTCATCATCATCAAGTCCGGCTCTGCCTCACAGGCCGCGCCATCATCTGCAATCACAAAAAGGTCTGGTGGGTGTCCGGAACACCGTCCCGTAACGTGGGAGTGAGTAGCTAACTCAGTGGAATAATAGAGCAAAGATTAACATGTTATCAAATCAATCATGCGATAATAGTAACGCAGTAAATCAAACAATCCTAATACTGTTGTTAATGCAATTATGACATGACGTGATGTATGCCCTCACCGACGATCACCCTCATACGGCAACATCTTACGACCGCGGCATGCCACACTCCCTAGAGTGCTCCACATCTTCCAGGCACATGCAATGCTATGGTGATATGATTACCGAGTTGTTATTAGTCCTTTTCATACAGCAATATTGGGAAACTAAGGTACCTCCCTTATATCAATCCCAACACAGATCCTGTCTAGGGTCGTCACTCCTAGTAATCTCATACGATGTACATTTCGTAGGTCGCTGCAAGGGCTGCCAGGGCTGTTGCACGCACTCGTTGCTCCGCTCCCCCATCACCTTATCAATACAGGCCTACTGTACTCTACTGCACGGAAGGGTCGTCGCCTCCCGTGAACTCAGAATACGCTCGCGGTCACTACAAAGGGCTGCCAGGGCTGTTGCTCGCACTCGTTGCACCGCTCCCCCATCACCTTATCAGTGTAGGCCGACAGCAAGAATATAGTGTCCCATACCACCATAATCTGCTCACGAGTCATAGGTGCTCACTGGTCACTACGGGGAGGTTTGTGGCCCCAGCGTAGGCCGACAGCTCGACCACGGTGTCCCATACCACCATGCCCGGCTCATGAGTCTTTATGGATCAAGGTACCATGGTTAACAGGGTTTACAATGGTAAGTTCAGTACCCTAGGTTCAAGCAGTTATGATACATACAAGGTGAACAAACATCGGCCAGTCGGGTTACTTGACGGGCTCGACTAGTGCGATCGCATCTCGAATTGAACGACATGAAGTGCGTGAAACACTTCGCGTGGCCTAACCACTGCCGCCAACTCTCAACACGAATCACATTCATCGACGCGTCGTTCGTGGCTATGACCAGTCAGCCACGAATTCGCTCGGTTACCGACTGCCTGGACTAAGTCAAGTCCCACACATCTATGGAATTACATTAACACTATACAAAGGTGTTGGAATTGAAATACATCATGTGAGCATGTTAGCACATGTTATAACATTCAACTTAAGCAAATCTTCAAGGCATATTTCCCATGCATATTCAACTTAAGCAAATCCTCAAGCACATACATTCCATGCATGTGATGAAATCATGCATTTTGTCAACATGTAGGAAATCATTTAGGGCAGCATAATAATTGAAAAATCAATCACAAACTATCAAATAACATCATTTAATTCAATACATACTAATACAAGCATTTATACAAACACATACACTACACACTTAAGTCTACATATAGTATGTCGACCCAAAGTGCGCAACTAGGCGAATCTCTTCGCCAAACTAATTATGCACGCATTCCTAACTTCCTAATGCGACAACAAACCATGTCAATCACATCAGCAAAATATGAATGTAAACGGTACTTCCTACAAATGACTAAAATGCCCTAAATCTCATATTCTTCGTTAGCTTACGAAACGGGAAACGGAGAGCATTTTGTACATGTCAAACGGCGATGCCGTCAAGAATCTACTATTAAACGACATTGAAAGCTTTGGAAACAGTCAATCAAAGCGTCTAATATCCGCACCTTATGTCTTGTAGAGTCGGAAATTGAAACGGAGCGTATACGCTTCGTCTACGGCGAATAAGGAACCTAATACATAAGATCCATAAGCTACGTCGCTATGGAAACAAGGAAAACTCAAATCACCAACTATTTAGGGTTTTTACTTACCTAGGATTGCGGTGGAATCGCCGGGAAAGCGGTAGAGGAGTGTTGCTTAAGCACGTGCAACACGTAGCACAAGTGGCAGGAAGAACTCTCCCACTCTCTCACAATCTCTCACTCTTTTTCTCTCTCCCAAGCTAGGGCTTCTCTCAAATTCGGATGGGAGAGAGGAGTGAGGGTTTCAACCCCTTTTATAGCCTAAAACATTCCCAAAATAGGCTTGGGAACAATGTTTACTTGGTGCCTAACCAAATCGGGGCCGTTTCGGTCCAAAAGGGCATTTCTGGAGGTCCCCAGGCCAAATGCGGTCGGACTTAAGCTCATGCATACTGGATCTAGCACACATCCAGTTTTCAGACCGGTTGGGTTCCCAGATCGCACGTGGCGGCCCAGTTTCAGTTTAACGGTCACCGCACCAAGATCAGGCCTATAAGTCTCGTGATATATAATAGATATTTTTCCTGATCCAAGGGTGTAATTTGGCTGTATTCTGACGGTCAGAATGCTCAATACTGATGCGTCAAATTTGTGTGCCAGATTTGAATTTGAAATTCCAACTATGTCCCTATTCACACTCTCTTCGGTCCGGGCTCAATGAAATAGCTTGTGATCATCGGTTTGACTTGATTTTTGGAATGAGTGTCAAGTCCAGCTAGACGGTCCTAACGGTCTAAGATAGGAGGTATCGGACTTTCAACGTGCGGTCTAGATCCAATACAAAGATTCAAAGTGGTCCAGAGAACAAACCGGTTTAGAGTTTGATCCGAGGCTTTAGAGCATTATAGCACCCTTGGTTCCACTCGCTTCGGGCCTTGTAGAACGTATTTAAAGTGATCAGGGACTGTTTCCCAGTCACTCCAACGTTGCGCTAGCTAACTTATGCTTAGTTTCTAAAGGAATTAACCCTAAGTGATTTCTTTGGCTATGGAACCGGGTTTTAAGCGATTTTTCAAGTGTTTTAATTGACCCACTGTCTAAGGACGTCAAATCCCAGGTTAGCCAAAATCCGGGGTGTTACACATTCACTCTCAGGGAACATTTATAAATCTCTCAGATTGAACTTAGTATGTACTAGCATGCCCCTTAGAATTGCCTTCCCCAAGGGCTTATTGCATTCGGGAACGCGGAATAAAGGAAATGCAATTATCAGCGAAGTATTCACGGTTTGAATCGACTTCTTAATCCTAGTAGTTACCACTAAATTCAATGCTCTGATCAAGCAGAAAATCGGCATCGACTAGGATTGAGGACTGATACAACAACTTTTCTGTCATCGCGGGGCAGAAGGTTTGTGTATCCGGCTCAGACCCATTACACAACTATTCTTTCGTGTTGGCCCGACCACCTACAACCACAAGTTATTGCTTTGCCCTTGGTACATGTTAAGGACTTCAAGCCAGTAGAGGATTCAACATCTTGCCACCAACTCATACCTGCCCCTGAACTTAACCACAATAGAGATTAGGCTCATCTCTATGATCATAGGTACCAATGCCATAGAATGCATCATTAGTAAGGAAAACCATGTAGAGAAAGGTTGTTTCCATTTTAGGTTAAGGATAGCTCCTAAGTTGCCCCTCGTTCCGATATATGGATCGATGCAACGATTCTTCAACCTTAAGTAAAACCAAGTTTTAAGGGGGGTAGAACGAATTAAGTCCAATCCAGTTAGGTTAGTCAACGCTACCGTTCGATCAGAGTGGCGCAGCGGAAGCGTGGTTAGGCTCTTCCCCACTGGCCTAAGATCGAAACATTTGATTTAGGTTATATGTACGGTTAGGTTATTAAATAGGAATTGAACCTTCCTTAGAAAAAGTACTCCTTGCCCTTCACCAATTTTGGGGACGAAATTTTATTTTAAGGGGGGTAGATTGTAACACCCCGGATTTTGGCCAATCTGGGATTTGACGTCCTTAAGCAGTGGGTCAACTAAAACACCTGAAAAAATCGCTCAGAACCCAATTCCATAGCCAAAGAAACCACTTAGGATTAATTCCTTTAGAAACTAAACATAAGTTAGCTAGCGCAACGTTGGAGTAGCTGGAAAACAGTCCCTGATCACTTTAAATACATTCTAGAAGACCCAAATCAAGTAGAACGTATGACTCTATAATACTCTATAACCTTGGATCAAACTCTAAGCCGGTTTATTCTCTAGACCACTTTGAAATTTTGTATTGGATCTAGACCGCGCGTCGAAAGTCCGATGCCTACTATCTTAGACCGTTAAAACCGCTCAGCTGGACTTGACAATCATTCCGAAAATCAAGTCCAACCGATAATCACAGACTATTTCATTGAGCCCGGACCGAAGAGAGTGCGAATAGGGACAGAATTGGAATTTTAAATTCAAATCTGGTACACGACTTGACGTATCAGTATTAAGCATTCTGACCATCAGAATTCAGCCAAATTACACCCTCGGATCAAGAAAAATTTCTATTTCATATCATGAGATTTGCAGGCCTGTTCTACGTGCGGTGACCGCTGAACTGAAACTGGACCGCCACGTGCGATCTGCGAACCCTGCCGGACTGAAAACTTGATGTATGCTAGATCCAGTATGCATGGGCTTAAGTCCGATCGCGTTCGGCCAGGGGACCACCAAAAATTTCCTTTTGGACTGAAACAGTCCCGATTTGGTTACCCCTCAAGTGAACCTTGTTCCCGAGCCTATTTCGAGAAAGATTGGGCTTATAAAAGGGGTTGAAACCCTCACTCTTCTCTCCCATCTGAATTTGCAAAAATTCCTAGATTGGGAGAGAGAAAAGGTGAGAGTTTGTGAAAGAGAGTAGGAGAGAATTTCTTGCTGCTCGTGCCACCTACTGCAAGTGCCTAAGCAACACACTCCGATCACCTGGCCGGTGATTTCTCTGCATTTTCAGGTAAGGAAATACCCTAGAAGTTGCTGATTTGAGGTTGCCTTGGATTCATAGCTTGTTAACCAATAGATCTTGTAAAACAGGTCCTCTATTCGCCGTAGACGAAGCGTATACGCTCTGTTCGAAACGACACGTTTATAAGAGATAAGGTGCGAATTTTAGACACTTTTATTGACTGTTTCCAAAGCTTTCAATGTCGTTTAATAGTAGATTATCGACGACAATGCCGTTTGACATGTACAATATGCTGTCCGTTTCCTGTTTCGTAAATCAACGAAGAATATGAGATTTAGGGCATTTTAGTCATTTGTAGGAAGTACTGATTTCATTCATATTTTTCTGATGTGATTGACATGATTTGTTGTCATATTAGAATGTTAGGAATGCGTGCATAATTAGTTTATTGAAGAGATTCTCCTAAATGCACACTTCAGGTCGACATACTATATGTAGACTTAAGTGTGTAGTGTAAGTGTTTGTATTAATGCTTGTATTAGTATGTATTGAATGAAATGATGTTATGGATTAGTTTGAGATTGGTTTCTCAATTGATATGCTGATGTGAATGATTTCTTACATGTTAACCATATGCATAATTTCATTATATGTATGAAAGGCATGTATCAGGTGATTTGCTTAAGTTGTATGTTACAACATGTGTTAACATGCTCATATGGTGGTATTTCATTTCCAATTCTTTAACATGCTTTGCTGATGTGATTCCACATGTTTGGGACTGTACTTAGTCCAGGAAGTAGGTAACCGAGCGAATTCGTGGTTGGCTTATCTTTGCCACGAACGACGCGTCGATGAACGCGAGTCGTGTTTTGGAGTTGGCGGCAGTGGTTAGGCCACACGAAGTGTTTTACGCACTTCATGTCGTTCAACTTGAGATGCGATCGTGCTAGTCGAGCCCGTCAAGTAACCCGACTGGCCGTTGTATGTTCACCCTGCATGAGTCATAACTGCTTGAACCTAGGGTACTGAACTTACCATTGTAAACCCTGTTAACCATGGTACCTTGATCCACGAAGACTCATGAGCCGGGCATGGTAGTATGGGACACCGTGGTCGAGCTGTCGGCCTACGCTGGGGCCACAAACCTCCCCGTAGTGACCAGTGAGCACCTAGTCTCGTGAGTAGATTATGGTGGTATGGGACACTATATTCTTGCTGTCGGCCTACACTGATCAGGCGACGAGTCCTTTGTAGTGACCGCGAGCGTATTCTGAGTCTACGGGAGGCGACGACCCTTCAGTAGCAGTAGAGTACAGTAGGCCTGTATTGATAAGGTGATGGGGGAGCAGAGCAACGAGTGCGTGCAATAGCCCTGGCAGCCCTTGCAGCGACCTACAAAATATACATCGTATGAGATTACTAGGAGTGACGACCCTAGGCAGGATCTGTGTTGGGATTGATATAAGGGAAGTACCTTAGTTTCCCAATCCTGCTGTTTGAATGGACTAATAACAACTCAAAAATCATATCACCATTACATTGCATGTGCCTGAAAGATGTGGAGCACTTTAGGGAGTGTGGCATCCCACGGTCATAAGATGGTGCCGTATGAGGGAGATCGTTGGTGAGGGCATACATCACGTCATGTCATATTGCATTAACAACAGTATTAGGATTGTTTGATTTACTGCTTTACTATTATCGCATGATTGATTTGAGAACATGTTAATCCTTGCTCTATTATTCCACTGAGTTAGCTACTCACTCCCACGTTACGGGATGGTGTTTCTGGACACCCACCAGTCCCTTTTTATGATTGTAGATGATGGCGCGGCCTGCGAGGCGGAGCCGGACTTGATGATGATGACGATGAGGAGGATTCCTCCTTTATGCTTGTTCTGATTGACGGGATTATAGGGAGGTTGATTAGATGCCTTGACACTTGTCATTTTATATTTTCAGAGCACTCATGTATATACTTTCTTTCTATTTTGAGGTATACATGTATATGTTTAACCTGGTAACATGTTCACACTCAAGAGACACACAACAGTTTATATATGTTATACATACTATCACACACTTCCGCTGGTTAATTTAACTGTCTTTGGAGTATGATATGCTGTTCTGGCGTAATCCCACTCATGTTTCATACATTAATACAGGCAACATTCAATCATACGTATCTATGTTGCATAAATAATATTTTGGAACTCGGGAGTTGGATTTTTACTCGACCCCTGATTTTCGGGATGTCACAGAGGCCTTCGGTGAGAGTATACGTGGTGGGTATATTGTATTGACCCTTGCTCTGTGGAGAGCATAAGCAGTTAGGGTCTTATGGAAGATCCTTGGCCAGTGTACCTAAAAGTGGGTGCGTTGTGTTGACCCTTACTCGTGAGAGAATAAACAGTTAGCTAAGGTGTAGGTTTTAAAGGTTAAGGGTGAACCTAATTTAAAACCTTGGGTTTGGGGTGAACCGTGGGAAACCTCCTTAGTGAAATTCGGTACACTCAAGGGTTGCGTACGGTTACCGGGAGTGGAGTTGTCAAGTAGTCGAACCACTATAAAAATGACTGTGTTTGAGATTTCTATTCATTTGTTTGTGTGATTTCCTTTAATACTATCATATCTGATTATCTGAGATCACACCTTACACACATACAGTCATATCCATCATAAACTAGTCTGCATATTTTTCATCTCTCAAATATTTTATGATTGAATCCTCTACTGGGCTTGGAAGCAACTAGAGTTACTCTTGAGTAATCCTAATATATGCTTATTCTTAGGATTAGTGTGATAGGATTTTAAATTATCATAAAATTATTAAAAAAAGTCTTATTCACCACCCTCTAGGACATATTGGCATATTCCTACTTCAACTAAAGCGGTCTTTACCACAATTTCAATTGGTATCAGAGTGGGTCTCTCTTTAAAGGCTTCACCGCCTAGAGAGTCATCTTGACTAAAGTTAAAATCATGATCAAAAGTGTCCCAGAGGATGTGATAAGTCAAAACAATTGCCTTATAATCCATACTGCTCTGAAAGTTAGTAATAGTTCAAAATGGTACCTTGATAGTAGATGCTCTAGACACATGAGTGGTGATCAAACTCACTTCTGTGAGTATTCAAACTTTGAAGGAGGATCAATCACTTTTGGAGATGGTAGCTCAGCCAAAATTATCGGACAAGGAACAATAGCGGTACCAGGCCTTCCAAAAATCAAATGTGTTCTCTGTGTAGAAGGTCTGAAACATAATCTCCTTAATATCTCCCAAATCTGTGACAAAGAACATCTGTTCACCTTCTCAAAAGATGTTTGTAGAATTTTAGATCATACAGGGAAATCTCTCATAAAAGGTTTCCATACTAGTGATAACTGTTATGTCATTGAAAGTACAAATGAGAGTATGCTATCCACAAAGTGTAATATGGCTATAAAGAATGAATCCAAATTATGACATCAAAGGTTGAGACATGTTCACTATCAAAATTTAGCTAAGCTTAGTTTAAAAAATTTGGTTAGAGGACTTCCCAAGATTAGAAAAGAAGAAAAAGTTATCTGTGGAGAATGTCTATAAGGTAAACAGATAAAAGTCGGTCACAAAAAGACAACCACCATAACAACAACAAAACCTTTAGATTTGCTACATATGGATCTGGTTGGTCTAACCAAAGTGGAAAGCCATGGCAAGAAAAGATACTTCCTAGTTGTGGTAGATGACTACACTAGATTTACTTGGGTCGCATTTCTTCGAGGGAAATTAGATGCTTTTGAGGAATTTGTGACCTTGACAAGTGACTTCAAAATGAAAAAGGATATTGCATCAATCACATCAAAAGTGATCATGGTGGGAAATTTGAAAATGAACGATTTGAAAAATATTGCAATGAGAGAGGAATTTGTCATGAATTCGTAGTCCCAAAAACCCCATGGCAAAATGGAGTCGTTGAGAGAAAAAATTGAGTATTGCAGGAAATGGGGTCAATTATGTTAAATGAGAAAGATATGGCAAAAATTTTCTGGGTGAAAGCTATCAATACTTCCCACTACATCATAAATAGAGTATATCTTAGAGCAGGCTTGAATAAAACTCCATATGAACTATGATATGAGAAACAACCTAGTGTGAAACATTTTTAGGTTTTTGGAAGAAAATGTTATATCTTAAGAGACAAAGATCACCTAGGGAAATTTGAGTCTAAAAGTGATGAAGGTATCTTTCTGGGATATGCCTTGATAGTTGTGTTTATCGAGGGTACAATCTAAGGATCCTCACCATTTAAGAATCAGTCAATGTGGTAGTCGATGATCAACCTCATGAAGAAGATATCTCTGCGAATGAATTAGAAAATGATGTAGATTTGTGCATACTAGATAAATCTGATAACAAATCTCCATCATCCAATGAACCCTAACCATCATCTAACATACCCATCATCAAGGATCACCCTTAAGAACAAATTATTGGAGATCCTAATGATGGTGTGAGAACTTGACGGCAGATAGAAAATATCTATAGTCACTTTTGCTTTACCTCAAAGATTGAACCTAAGAATATTGTAGAAGCTCTTTAAGATGAACACTGGATTAATGCTATGCAAGAAGAACTTCAACGATTTCAGAGAAATGAGGCATGGTAATGGGTTTCTAGGCTTATAACACCCTGAAAATTGGGGGTCGTGTATAAACCCAACTCCTGAGTTTCAGACCATCACTTATGCAACAAATATGATCATGATTTAATGTTGACTGAGTTAGAGCATTCACATGAGTAAGATTATACCAAAACTGCAATTCATACTCTAGATCCAGTGATAAAACGCAAGCGGAAGATTGAAGAATATATATATCACTGTATGGAAAACAAAATAAATCTCAACTGTCTCCAAAGTATGAATACATCTCTGAGTCTCATATACATGTAATAAAACAGAAATTAAAATGTCATAAGGTCCAACTAGTCTGTCCCACCGATCCAGGCCACCTATGCAAAGCCGTCGTAAAACTGCATATACGAGAACTCATCCTGATCCTCATCGTAATCTGGCTCTGCATCCTGAATTGCCGTATCACCTGCATCTAAGACAGGGTCTGGTGGGTGTTGCAAACACCATCCCCTAATGTGGGACTGAGTGATCAACTCAGTGGAATAATAAAGCAAAGATTAACATGTTCTCAAATCAATCATGCGATAATAGTAAAGCAATCAATCAAACATTCCTAGATACTGTTGTTAATGTATACATGAGATGACATGATGGATGCCCTCACCGACATACTCCCTCATACGGCACCATCTTACGCCCGCGGCATGCTTGCGTTCCTCAGTGCTCCACATCTTTCAGGCACATGCAATGTGATATGGATAATGATTACTGGGTTGTTATTAGTCCATTCATACAGCAAGATTGGGAATCTAAGGTACTTTGCTTTTATCAATCCCAACACAGATCCTGTCTAGGGTTGTCACTCCTAGAAATCTCATACGATGTTATATTTAGAGGTCACTGCAAGGGCTGTCAGGGCTGTTGCTCGCACTCGTTGCACCGCTCCCCCATCGCCTTATCAATACAGGCCTATTGTACTCTCGTCACTACGGAAGGGTTGTCGCCTCCCGTAGACTCAGAATACGCTCGCGGTCACTACAAAGGGCTCGTCACCTGATCAGTGTAGGCCGACAGCAAGAATATAGTGTCCCATACCACTATAATCTGCTCACGAGTCAAATGTGCTCACTGGTCACTACGGAGAGGTTTGTGGCCCCAGAGTAGGTTGACAGCTCGACCACGGTGTCCCATACCACCATGCCCGGCTCGTGAGTCTTTATGGATCAAGATACCATGGTTAACAGGGTTTCCAATGGTAAGTTCAGTATCCTGGGTTCAAGCAGTTATGACTCATACAAGGTGAACGATCAATGGCCAGTCGGGTTACTTGACGGGCTCAACTAGTACGAGCGCATCTCAAGTCGAACGACATGAAGTGCGTGAAATACTTCGTATGGCCTAACCACTGCCGCCAACTCAAAACACGACTCGCGTTCATCGACGCGTCGTTCGTGGCAAATATGAGCCAACCATGAATTTACTTTGTTACCGACTGCTTGGACTAAGCATAGCCCCAAACATTTGTAAGTCAACATTAGTAATCATATGAGAGTAATGGAATTAAAATACAACAATATAAGCATGTTGAAACATGTTATAACATACCACTTGAGCAATTTATCCAACACATGCATTTCATGCATATAGTGAAATCTATACATATAGCCAACATGATGGAAATCACTTATATCAGCATATTACTTGAGAATTCAATCTCAAGACTCATTCACAACTCCATTTACTCAATACATGCTAATACAAATACTTAGTCTACACACTTTAGTCTACATAGCGTATGTTGACCTAAAGTGCGCATTTGGGCGAATCTCTTCGCCAAACCGATCATGCACGCATTCTTAATATCTTAATACGACAAATAGCCATGGCAAACATTTCAGAAAAATATGGATGTAAACAGTATTTCCTACAAATGACTAAAATGCCCTAAATCTCATATTTCCCGTACTTTTACGAAACAGAAAACGGACAGCATGTTCTACATGTCAAACGGTGTTTCCGTCGATAATCTACTATTAAACGACATTGAAAGCTTTGAAATCAGTCAATCAAAGCATCTAAAATATGCACCTTTTGCCGTAGACGTGTATCGTTTCGAACGGAACGTATACGCTTCATCAACAGCGTAACGGCGACCTAATACACAAGATGTATAAGTTACTTTGCTATTTGAATTGACAGAATCCTAAATCAGCAAGTAGTTAGGGTTTTCCTTACCTAGAAGTGTGTCGGAATCACCAACAAAGTGATTGGGATGCGTTGCTTTAGCACGTGCAAAGACTAGTGCAAGTGGTAGTAAGATCTCTCCCACAATCTCCCACTTTCTCTCACTTTCTCTCTCTCACAATCTAGGGTTTTATCCAAATTCGGATGGGAGAGATATGTGAGGGTTTCAAGCCCTTATATAAGCTAAAACCTTCCAAAATTAGGCTTGGGAACAAAGTTTACTTGAGGTATAACCAAAAAGGGGCTGTTCTGGTCCAAAGGAGCATTTCGGGAGGTCCCCTAATCGAATAGGATCGGACTTAAGCTCCTGGTCACTGGATGTTGCTCATCCCCAGTTTTCAGTTCGGTAGAGTTCGTAGATCGCACGTGGCGGTCTAGTTTCAGTTCAGCAGTCATCGCACCTACATCAGGTCTACAAGTCTCATGGTATAAAAGAGAAATTTTTCTTGATCCGAGGGTAAATTTTGACTAAATTCTGACGGTCAGAACGCTTAATAATAACACGTAAAGTCTCGTGCCAGATTTGAATTAAAATATCCAAATCCTTACCCTTTCTCACTCTCTTTACTCCAGGCTCAATGAAATAGCCTCAGAGCGTCGGTTGGCCTTGATTTTTGAAATGATTGTCAAGTCCAGCTAAGCGATCCTAACGGTTTAAGATTGTAGATATCGGACTTTCGACGCGCGGTCTAAATCCAATACGAAGTTTCCAGACATGTTCCAGAACAACTAGGCTTAGAGTTTGATCCTAGGTTTCAGGGTATTATAGCGTCATTGATTCTACAAGTTTTGGGCCTTGTAGAATGCATTTAAAGTGATCAGGGACAATTTCATAGCTACTCTAGCGTAGCGCTACCTAACTTACACTTAATTTCTAAAGGAATTCATCCTAAGTCATTTCTGATCGAGTTAGTACTTGAGTCTCAGTACGGATTTTTCCAAGGTGTTACAAGGCTACTCGATACTAATGTCATTAGAACCAAATGAGTCTTCAAGAATAAATTCGATGAATCAGGAAATGTGATTAGGAACAAACCAAGACTTGTAGCTCAAGGGTACTCACAGATAGAAGGCATTGATTTTGATGAGACATTTGCCTCTGTAGCTCATCTTGAGTCCATTAGAATTCTTATGTCTATAGCATGTGCATTAAAGTTTAAATTATATCAAATGAATGTAAAAAGTGCTTTTCTTAATGAGGATCTTGCTAAAGAAGTTTATGTAGAACAACCAAGGGATTCTCAGAACCTAAGTATCCCCATTATGTTTATCACCTGAACAAAGCTCTTTATGGTCTCAAACAAGCACCTCGTGCCTGGTATGAACAATTGACAAAATTTCTTTTGGACCACAAATTTTACAGAGGAAGTGTAGATAAAACATTATTTACTCAAACAACAAATGACTCACTTCTTATTGCACATATTTATGTGGATGATATAGTCTTTGGTTCAACATGTGAAGACGCTGCTCTCAAATTTTCCAATCCCATGAAATCTGAATTTGAAATGAGCATGGTTGCTGAATTAAATTTCTTCTTGGGGTTACAGGTCAAGTAACTAAATGATAGAATCTTCATTTGTCAAACCAAGTATGCAAACGATTTGCTGAAAAGGTTTGGTCTTGAATCTGGTCGTTCATCATACTCTCATGAGCAGCACACTCAAACTGTCCAAAGATGTGAATGACAAGAGTGTGTATCAACATCTTTACTGGAGTATGATAGGAAGCCCACTATACCTCATAGCTAGTTGTCTTGATATATCTTTTATTGTGGGAGTATGTGCTCGATATCAGGAAGATCCTAAGGAATCTCATCTGACTGTTGTCAAGAGAATCGTTAAATACATAGCAGGGACTACCTCCTTCAGATTATGGTATCCATTTAAAACATCTACCATCATCGCTGGATACTCTATTGCTGATTGGGATGGAAATTTAAATGATCAAAAATTGGAAAGTGGAGGATGTTTTTATGTTGGAAATTGTCTAGTCTCCGGGCAGAGTAAGAAGCAAAACTCAATATCATTATCTACTGCTGAGGCTGAATACCTTGCTGTAGGAAGTTGTTCTGCACAACTTGTAAGTGCTATGATTTTATATCCCTTTGGTTGTCAAATTTTGTGGTGCCAAAACCTATATCTATGTCTTGTATATCTTGTGTTTCATGTTTGAGACTACTCATTGCTTCAAGACATCGTATTTCAAGATAAGAACTTAAATGAAGAAAGTTTCAAGTCATGGATGAAGAATTCAAGAATAAAAGTCTCCAAGTATGCATGTTTAAGATTTAAACAAGTATAGAAGAAGACTTTGTCAACTCAAGAAAGGATCAAGCTCGAGAAGGCCTACAACAAGATTCATAAATTCTCAAGCTTCTCTTAAGGGTCATCTGAGAGTACAGACTATCAATGTTCATCTCACTTTCAAGGTTTGTTTGACCTTAGATTGACCTTAGGTTGGGCTTTACTATAGGTCATTCTGGATACATAATTCGTATATTTTAATATGCTTGTTCGGGCTGTTCTAAGACCAGTCCTAGCTCTGCAACGACCAGTCTTAAGGTTTTCAGGACCAGGCCTAAGTTATTGAATATTTTTAGATTTTTTTGGTTGTCCTACGACCAGTCCTGGATATCCTTCGACCAGTACTGTGAGCTGTACAACTTATCCTTCGACCGGTCTTAGCCCAACGACTCAAACTCCAACAACTAATCTGGGGGTCCTACGACTAGTTGTAGGTGACCCATGACCAGTCATAGGTGGCCCATGACCGGTCGTAGGCTACCTAGGACCAGTCGTGGAACAGTTAATCCTTATCCCGCGAAAATCTTTAAAAATCTTTGAAGCTATGACCAGTCCTAGGATCCTAAGACTAGTCGTAGATGGAATTTTTCAGGCTATAAATGGAGCATGAACTTCAGAGTTTTTTAATTCAATTCAACTCAATTCAAGCAATCTTTAGGCTATACTCTTAGATAAGTTCGTGTTTATTTTTAAGCTACTTTGTGCTCATTTAATATTCCTTTTACTAGCTTATTTATTATTTGATTTTGATCTTCATTCCAATCTTATTTGAAAAGGAGAATTTCTAATATTCCTTCTTCTTGGATTTAAAATCAAATAGAACTAGCCCTTTTGATTTAAAATCAATTAGACTTAGAACCATTCTTAAAGTGAGTATTGGACTTTGAACGTTGAATCGAACTTCTACTCCGATTGGTTCTACCAGGCTACTTCAAAAGGAATTTCAGGTATTTTATATTTGTGTAATTTACATTCTTTGGTTTTGTTTGAGATTTGCTAGAAAAATCTTATTTTTTTGGTTATCTGAGGAGAGCTAGAAAACTCAGATTGTGTAGGTTTTTGGATTGTGTAAGCCCGAGATAAAATGACATAATTGTGAAGGTTTTAGGTAAACCTGTGAAACCTATTTTGATAGTGCATGCTAATATCCCCTGTGTGAGGATATTAGGAGTGGAGTAGCATTCTGTGTGGCTGTTGGATAACAGTTGGTGTACACACAGGCGAACCACTATATATCATTGTGTTATGGATGTGCTTTATTCTTTCATTCCTTTATTCATTCCGTTTTGTGGATTGTATTTGTGGATGAATGTTGTAATCATTTTATTTCAAGCAAGTGTGGGAATGTTGTAATAACTTAGGATTTATTTCTGCAAGTTATTTTAGTTTCCTTGCTTTTTATTTGTCATTGGTTTGTGATACAAAGGACGTTTGAGAAATAAGGTTGTCCTACCTTAAACCTTTGGTTTTTAGTGTAAGGTTGTCCTTAGAACTGATATAGTATCATTCTCTTACTTCTAGGTTATTGAGATTACTTTTAATTCAGCATTGTGCTTTATTTCTTTTATTATTCCACTATTTTAAGTTTTATTTGGCATCGCCTTATTCACCCCCCCCTTTAGGGCATATAGCTAGGCCCTTTCAAGTGGTGTCAAAGCCTAATAGCTCGTGCTTATTGTTTATTGGATTTATTTCCTGAGCTAACGATCTAAGCTATATTAAGATATTAAATTTTGATAGCCTATCAGTCACTAGGCCACCACCCTTTAATGGCACAAACTATGCCTATTGGAAAGTCAGGATAAGGATCTTCCTCAAATCCTTGGATGAAAGTGTGTGACTGGCCACAGTGAATGAATGGAACCCTCCTATCACTGAAGTAACTAATGACAATGGTTCAAAATCAATGAAAGTAACAACTTATTCTCTTTGGACCACACTTCAGAAAAGTGAGAGTAGTGCCAATGCAAAAGCACTAAATGCAATTACTTGTGCATTATCACCAGATGAATTCAAAAGAATCATCTCTTGTGAAAATGCAAAACAAGCATGGGATGTATTAGAAATGACACACGAGGGTACATCAATTGTTAAGAAATCTAAAGTCCAACTCCTCATAACTAAATTTGAAGAAATTCATATGGAGGAGAATGAGATATTTATGGACTTCTACACTAGATTGAATGACATTGTGAACTTCATGTGGGGTCTTGGTGATAGAATCCCAGAAAGTAAAGTGTGCGCAAAGATACTACGCTCACTTCCTTAACGGTTCAATTCTAAAGTGACCGCGATTCAGGAACTTCGTGATACGGATACCATGAGAGTTGAGGAACTAGTTGGTTCACTACAAACCTATGAGTTGTCCTTTAAAGCTCCTAAAGGAAAATTAATTTCTCTCAAATCATCAAATGTTTCACAAGAAAGCACTTCGGACTTAGAAAATTCCGAAGATGATATGGCGCTTTTAGTAAAAAAGTTTTACAAAATTTTCAAAAGTAAGAAAAAAGTTGATTTTCAAAAGTCAAATGATAAGAGACGATCTAAACCTAAAGCTCAAAAATCTTTAAAAGATAGTCAATGTTACAACTGTCAAGAGTATGGGCACTTAGCTAACAAATGTCCTAATAAGGACAAATCAAAAAGGAAAAGCATGATGGCTACTTGGGATGAATCGTCTGATTCTGAATCCTCTTCTAAATCAGAAGATTCTAAAACTGAGTCGGGCGATGATGTTAAAGCCCTTATGACTCTAGCCAAGATCACTTTTTCAGATAATGATGATATATCTAGTGAAGAAAATCTGAATAGTGATTACGATGATGAAGATGATCTTCAGGATGCTTATAAAGCCCTTTATAAGGAGAGTTGTAAAATTGTCGTCAAGCTTAAATTACAAAAAGAAAAATTTTCTAAGCTTAAGGAAGATTATGAGTCTCTCGTTTTAGAAAAGTCTCATATTTTTTATTCTTTTGAAAAGACAAAATGTGATTTAGATTTCAAAACCTCCAGAATTGAAGATTTGAGATTCGAAAATGAGAAACTCAAAAATGAGGTAGCTTCTCTTCTGAGTTTGAAAGACACATGGAGATATGCCCAAGGTGATCCTAAATTGGAAAAATTATTGTCTGGATCAAGAAAATGTGGCGATAGATCCGGGATGGGCTATGATAAGAATACATCTTCTAAACAAAAGAACATTGCTCCTAAATTTGTAAAATGAGAGTCTTCAATCTCAAAAGAAAAGAATACTTATCAAGGTTTTTCCAAAAATTCAAGGACTTTTCAAAAACCTAAAAGTAGCCATGTCAACTTTGATTTTCAAAACAGAAATCATTGGCTGAAAAACTAATTGATCTACCCAAGGAGCTATTAAAGTCTAACTCTATAGGTCTCTTCTATAACAACAGACAGAAAAAGACCATCTATACTCCTAAACCCAAAACAGTTCTGAAATGGGTTCCTAAAGTTGCTTGCTTGGTTGCCCACACTGCTTTCAAAGCTACAAGCTATTCAAAGTGGTACCCAGATAGTGGTTGCTCCAGGCATATGACAGGCGACAAGGCTTTATTCACTGATCTAAAAGATATGACTGACGGGTCAGTCACATTTGGTGATGGAAGCAATTGCAAGATCATTGGCCAAGGTACGGTTCAGCTTTATAACCTTCCCTTATTTAAGAATGTTTTATATGTTGAGGGCTTGAAACACAACCTACTAAGCATTTCTCAGATATACGATAACAACCATAGTGTGAAGTTTTCTAATCAAGGTTGTGAGATATTTAATAAAAAGGGTTCTGTTATATTAACTGGTCACGGAACTTCTGAAAACTGCTACATCGTTAGTGATGCAAGCTCATCTACTCAATCGTGTTACATGGTCCATACCGATGAGACTGAATTATGGCATAAACTCCTTAGACATGTACACTACCAGAACTTATTTAGATTGAGCAAAAGAGAACTAATTAGAGGTTTATTACAAAAAGTAGACAAAATATGTGGTGAATGCCAGTTGGGCAAACAGACTACGAGCTCTCACAAGAAAGTGAACTCCAATACCACATCTAGACCACTCGAGCTTCTCCACATGGATGTTATTGGACCAATCAGATCAGAGAGTCGAGGAGGAAAAAAATACATTTTGGTTATCGTAGATGACTATACCAGATTCACTTGGGTATCTTTCTTAAAAGATAAAACTGAAATCCTGGATGAAGTGAAAAAGGTCATTAAACGAATCCAAAATGAAAAAGGTTCTCATGTTAGTAAGATTCGTAGTGATCATGGATCCGAATTCGAAAATAATAGTTTTGAGAAATTCTGTAGCGATCAGGGAATATCGCATGAATTCTCTGCGCCCAAAACACCGTAGCAAAATGGTATAGTTGAAAGAAAAAACAGAGTGCTTTAGGATATGGCTAATGTTATGTTGAATAGCATGAAGCTCTCTAGAAATCTTTGGGCTGAAGCAGTTAATACCGCATGTTATATTATTAATCGGGTTTATACCAGTAAATCTGATAATAAGACTGCTTATGAATTATGGTTTGAAAAGAAACCTACTGTCAAATACTTTTGGGTTTTTGGCAGCAAGTGTTATATTTTACGTGATCGTAAAAATTTGGGAAAGTTTGATACGAAGAGTGACGAAGGTATTTTTCTTGGTTATTCTTTGAACAGTCGAGCTTATAGGATTCTAAATAAGAGAACTGGTGTGATTCAAGAGTCCATCAATATGGTCATTGATGATCATTAGAATACACCAGCTCCGAGTTCAGATGATGATGAAGCTCTTATTATCAACAATCAAGATACCTCATCAAGTAAAAAAGAGTGAACCAAAGACTGTCAAAGATCATCCAACCAATCAAATACTTGGAAACCCTCTCACTGGAGTTCCTACTCGCAAACAACTTGAGAACATATGTAATTATGTTTGTTTTACATCCCAAATAGAATCGATCAATGTGAAAGAAGCACTTTCTGATGAAAATTGGATAATTGCTATGTAGGATGAACTTAATCAATTTGTTCGTAATGATGTCTAGTATCTTGTTCCTAGACCTAAAGATAAACACATTATTGAAATAAAATGGATCTTTAAAAATAAGCCTGATGAAATTGGAAATATAATATGAAACAAGGCTAGACTGGTTGTATAAGGGTATACTCAGATTGAAGGCATCGATTACGATGAAACCTTTGCTCCAGTCGCTCGCCTTGAATCAAACAGACTTTTTATTTCCATCGCATGCTTTAGAAATTTTAAGATTTATCAGATGGATGTAAAGAGTGTCTTCTTGAATGACGATTTACATGAAGAGGTGTATGTTGAACAACCTTCAAGGTTGAAGACCCCAAGTTATCTAACCATGTATTTCATCTCAAAAAGGCTCTCTATGGTCTAAAACAAGCGCCCAGGGCATGGTATGAGAAATTGACTAAATTTTTACTTAATCATAGCTTTCAAGTAGGAAGTGTTGATAAGACGCTCTTTGTTAAGAAACATAATAATGATATTTTGATGGTTCAAATTTATGTTGATGATATTATTTATGGACTAACTTGCTCTAACATGTCTATTGAGTTTGCAGAGTTAATGAAATCAAGGTTCAAAATGATCATGGTTAGAGAACTAAACTATTTCCTAGGGTTGCAAGTAAAACAACAACCTAATGAAATTTTTATTTCCCAGACCAAATATGCTTTAAACTTGGTTAAAAGGTTTGGATTTGAGAATGGTAAGAACTTTGATACTCCTATGAGTACAATGTTAAGACTCTCAAAAGACTCTATAGGTAAAGATATAGATCCTAAACTATATCGTAGTATGATTGGTAGTTTGTTGTATCTAACTGCAAGTAGACTCGATATCGCGTTTAGTGTTGGTATTTGTGCAAGATATCAGTCTAATCCTAAGGAATCACATCTTACTGCTATTAAACGGATTATTATATATGTCGCAAGTACTATAAATCTGGGTCTTTGGTATCCTTTTGATACTAGTGTTCAATTAGTCGGGTACTCAGATGCTGATTGGGCCTGTAATATCGATGATAAAAAATCAACCAGTGCTGGTTGTTTTTACATTGGAAATTACTTAGTTTCTTGGTTTAGCAAGAAGCAAAGTTCAATATCACCCTCCACTGCTGAGGCTGAGTATATTGTAGCTGGATATGCATGTACTCAACTAGTTTAGATGAAACGCATGCTAAGTGATTATGGAATTAATCAAAATTCAATGATTTATATTGTGATAATTCCAGTGCTATAAATATTTCTAAAAATACAATCCAGCATTCACGTATTAAGCACATTGACATTAGGTATCATTATATTCATGAGTTGGTTGAAGAAAAAGTTATTTCCTTAGAATATATAGCAACCGAAACTCAACTTGCTGATATATTTACTAAACCGCTCGACAAAAGAAGCTTTAATAAATTGAAATTTGATCTTGATATGTGCATTTTACATTGAGTATTCTTGCTTGCATGTATCATAGTGTATTATATTTTGTATTATATGTGTTGAAATTTTAATTTTTTACATTAAAAATATATTTTTGGTCGATACTCGACCGGTCGTAGCTGTACACGACTAGTCGTGGTACGACTGGTTGTGTACCGCACTCGACCGGTCGTGGAGCTCGTAAACATGATATATTTTGAAAAAAACCTCCTTCTTCTTCATTTTCACTCTGGCCTACGACGAATCGTGACTCAACCAGTCATAGGATTTCTTGTATTTCTTCAAGGTTAGTCCTATTTCTTTATTTTTCATGAAGATTCATGCTCTCTATGCTTTGATTTGATCATTATGTAGCTAGATTTCATCTTTTGTTCGTTTTTCAAGGGTTTCTTCTCAAATTGCTGATCTAGAGAAAACCCATCCTTCTTTTTATGCATTTCTCTTACTCTTAGTATATCTTGTTGAAGATGGATGCTAGAGGGAAGAAGAAAATATCCCGTGGTCCATTCTCATCTAGATCTACACCGATAAAAAAATGGCACCTTCGGTCACCCGAAGATGATCCTCAAGATGTACGGGATTTGCATGTCCGTAATGTTATCGTTGAGCATACCGCTGATATTAATCTCATTGCTTCTTATGGTATTGTCCCTCTCCTTGAATCTGTTGACTGGGCTAACATTTTGCTTTGGGGTGGGCCTGCATACTAGTCTATTGCACAATCAATGGTTGTATGTATCTCAGAATTCTCTCTTGACAATTTAACTTTTTCAATTGATACTAGAGAAGGGAAATTTGAAGTAGACTGTCATTTGATATCGGGTATTATGGATATACCTGTTAATGATGAAGGTATACCGATTCATACTCTATACGACAAACCATCTGAATCGAAAAAATACATGTTAACAAGAGACTTATGCAAAATTAATGCGCAATAGACACACAAAGGGAATGCGCTCCCTTCAAAGTATCTGTTACCTAGATACAGTGTTACATCATTTTTTTCATTTCAAATCTGTATCCTCGGTCCGGTAATAAAACCGAGTTGACTTCTTTCATGGTTTGTGTGTTGCATTCTATTGCTTCTAGTACCAAGGTCTGCCTTCCTTCATTGATCTGTCACTTTATCATATAGTTTCGTCTCCATCCAAGTCATAGTGATATTCCGTTTGGTTATCTTATGACTGTGTTAGCCACTCATATGCTTGTCGATACACTTATTAATGAGGCACCCATTCATCATCTTATTTTCAACAATTTCAATCTTAATAAGATGAAGTTGGATTTGCTTCCTGGCCAAGAAGATGAAGGTGGTGTTGCTGGTAATGGTGGTGATGCTGAAAATGAAGGGGAAGCTGGCGATCTTCCTCAACAGGATGTTAATATGGATGAGTTATTTGATGAGATAGAAACTGATTCGCCAAATGATCCTGATTTCGATCCATCTAATTATGATGCATGCCTTCGTGCATTGGGGGAGAAGGTTGATAACATGAGTGTCACCCATGATATGTAGTTTAAATATATGCGAAAATATCTTCGTCGCATTAATACGGGCTTACACCAGATTGATCCTACTATCCCTGCTCCCTCCTCTGGATCTGATTAGGCAAATTATCTTTTGGATTGTATAACATTATCTTATCTTTTATTTTGGATATTGTATTAACTTGGTTAAGGCTTGATGATTCTGGTTTATATTTTGAAATATGCTATGTCCTTCCATATTTCTTTCTCATTATCTGCTTTTTATTATTCTCTATGTTGTTGTGACTTTCCTATTGTGACTTTCCCTTGTCATTTTGTGATAAAAAGGGAGAGTAGTATGGTAAAGGGGAGTAGTATGGAAAGGGGGAGTAATTCGTTTGGATTGATTGATTGAGAAGGATATGTGGATTGAGAATATGGAGTCTTTATGTTTACATGTTGTTTATTGTTTACATGAGCAGTACTCGTATTTATTGTTTACATGAGCAGTACTCGTATCTCTCAGGGGGAGTAGAGTAATTTATATGATGTTGCTCTTATTTGTATGATGTGTTTTGTCACAAATTTGATAAAGGGGGAGATTGTAAGTGCTATGATTTCATATCCCTTTGGTTATCAAATTTTATGGTGCCAAAACCTATATCTATATCTTGTATATCTTGTGTTTCATATTTGAGACTATTCATTGCTTCAAGACATCGTATTTCAAGACAAAAACTTAAATGAAGAAAGTTTCAAGTGATGGATGAAGAATTTAAGAATAGAAGTCTCTAAGTATGCATGTTCAAGATTCAAACAAGTACAAGTATAGAAGAAGACTTTGTCAACTCAAGAAAGGATCAAGCTCGAGAAAGCCTACAACAAGATTCATAAATTCTCAAGCTTCTCTTAAGGGTCATCTGAGAGTACAGACTATCAATGTTCATCTCAGTTTCAGGGTTTGTTTGACCTTAGATTGACCTTAGGTTGGGCTTTATTATAGGTCATTTTGGATACATAATTCGTATATTTTAATATGCTTGTTCGGGCTGTTCTAAGACCAGTCCTAGCTTTGCTATGACCAGTCTTAAGTTTTTCAGTACCGGTCCTAAGTTGTTGAATATTTTCAAATTTTTCTGGTTGTCCTACGACCAGTCCTGAACATCCTTTGACTAGTCCTGTGAGCTGTACGACTTGTCCTTCGACCGGTCTTAGCCCTGCGACTCAAACTCCAGCAACTAATCTGGGGGTCCTATGACCATCGTAGGTGACCCACGATCAGTCGTAGGTGGCCTACGACCGGTCGTAGGCTACCCAGGACCAATCGTGGAACAGCTAATCCTTATCCCATGGAAATCTTTAAAAATCTTTGAAGCTACGACCAGTCATAGATGGGATTTTTTAGGATATAAATAGAGCACGAACTTCAGAGTTTTCCAATTCAATTCAACTCAATTCAAACAATCTTTAGGCTATACTCTGAGATAAGTTCGTGTTTATTTTTAAGCTACTTTGTGCTCATTTAATATTCCTTTTGCTAGCTTGTTTATTGTTTGATTTTGATCTTCATTCCAATCTTATTTGAAAAGAAAATTTTTTGATATTCCTTCTTCTTGGATTCAAAATCAAATAGAACTAGCCCTTTTGATTTAAAATCAATTAGGCTTAGAACCATTCTTAAAGTGAGTATTGGACTTTGAACGTTGAATCGAACTTCTACTCCGATCGGTTCTACCGGGCTACTTCAAAAGGAGATTCTTGTATTTTATATTTGTTTAATTTACATTCTTTGGTTTTGTTTGAGATTTTCTAAAAAAATATCATTGTTTTGGTTATCTGAGGAGAGCTAGAAATCTCAGATTGTGTGGGTTTTTAGATTGTGTAAGCCCGAGATAAAAAGATACAATTATGAAGGTTTTAGGTAAACCTGTGAAACCTATTTTGATAGTGCATGCTAATATCCCCTGTGTGAGGATATTAGGAGTGGAGTAGCATTCTGTGTGGCTATTGGATAACAGTTGGTGTACACACAGGTGAACCACTATATATCATTGTGTTGTGGATGTGCTTTATTCTTTCATTCCTTTATTCATTCCGTTTTGTGGATTGTATTTGTGGATCAATGTTGTAATCATTTTATTTCAAGAAAGTGTGGGAATGTTGTAATAACTTAGGATTTATTTCTGCAAATTATTTTAGTTTCCTTGCTTTTTATTTGTCATTGGTTTGTGATACAAAGGACGTTCTAGAAATAAGGTTGTCCTACCTTAAACCTTTGGTTTTTGGTATAACCTTAGAACTGATATAGTATCATTCTCTTAATTCTAGGTTATTGAGATTACTTTTAATTCAACATTGTGCTTTATTTCTTTTATTATTCCACTGTTTTAAGTTTTATTTGGCATAGCCTTATTCACCCCCCCTCTAGGGCATATAGCTAGGCCCTTTCACAACTCCTTTGGATGAAACAGATGTTGTTGGACTACGGAATCAAATAATCCACAATGAGTCTATTCTGTGATAATACAAGTGCGATCAACATTTCAAAGAATCCTGTCTAACATTCTTAGACCAAGCACATTGACATCCGTAATCATTTTATCTGAGAACTTGTTGAAGACAAGATTATTACATTGGATTATGTTTCCACAAAAAAGCAACTTGCAGATATCCTCACTAAACCTCTTGATACAAATAGGTTTAGTGATCTTCAAAAATCCATTGGAGTGTGCACTTATTGAAAATATCCCAGTGACCATGATCCATCTAGGAAAATCGTCACACTGAGACATTCATGGTTAAGTGTCAACCACAAGTCTAAACCTCATGTATTAACCATGTTAGTTTTTGGGATGCCAGATTATAACATTCTCGATGATATCTGAACACTATTGATATCATCAATATTTATAGTTCGATGATCTTGATATTCAACATCGATGAAATTGAAGAATCTCGGGAATGAAAGGTGATAACCACTGGTCCTTCCCAACGGTTGGACTGAACTAATTTCCATTGGATATTGACCTTTTCCCAATGGTCATTAGCACGGTCTTTAATGTCATTATGAGCATAAGATCGATGTCATTGACGAGGGATCAATATGATCGATAGTACTGCTATAAGAAGGAGGGTGTATTCGATTTGAAATTCTCATATCCCCGCCCTTCTCTGGTTGCCTCTTCTTATCTTTACCTGTTCCTCACACAGAAAAATCATGATCAAAGACAAAGGAAAGTCTCTTCCTCAATCTTCAAAATTAAAGACCAGGCACCCCAGTAAACATCAACTCATCCCAGCGAAAAGACATCCAGCCACTGTTGTTGAACGTCTGGTTCTTAATAGTGCCATCGATCCTTTTGGTGTGGACCTTCTCGTAGAAGTAATAGGATGGAAAAATATTTTGAATCTAGGAGGTTCTTATCAACTAGGGTTGATCCATGAAATTTTCAGTAAATGTCATGTCATTCATGATGATCCCCCGTGCATTCAACTGGAATTTTTATATTACTCAAAAATCATCACTCCCATCAGTTTAGGTCATCTTCTAAATCTCGAGGTCACTCAAATTCCAGTCACCAATAGGAATCTCAATGGGTTGGGCATTTGGAGAGAGGTAACTCGCGCACTATGTCAGGGGACCACTGTTCCTCGAAATGATGATAACTCGCTTCACATTAATCATCTAGGGCCCAGTTTTAAAATCCACAATAACATTTTTGGGTCCAGTGTATATCCCTGTGATGTGAATGGTAATCATGTTCCTTCCTTTGTGCTGAATGTGCTTTTCGATGTATATCAAGAAATTCAAGTGTGCCTTCCGACGCTTCTTCTTAAGTAATTAATTCGTATCATCTAAGGCGACCATCGAAATACACTAGCCTTTCCTGCACTCTTCTGTAAACTCTCTCATCATGTTGGACTCCCTACCACATCGGATGCAATTCATCCAGAAGCATGGTTTGATAGTGATGCAGCCCAAGTGGCTCAATAGTTATGTCTCACTTCATCTCTTCGTGATAATAGTTCTCCCACGCAGTCGGTGGCTCAACATGCTCAACCTTTATGTCCTTCTACTCCTTGGGGATCAAATTGAATACCATTGCTAAGTCTGGAGTCTATTATAAATTACCAAGCTCATCACCTTGAACGTTACCTACTGAATGGGATGGCTAGTGTGGAGGAGCGCCTTTACAACTATGAAAGGCGACTCACCTCGATTGAAGAGAAAGTCGACACTATCCAGTAAACCACCTAGCAAGTGGTAGATTTTCTCACACATGGCGATCCTCGAGGATGATAGGAGCTGTATGAAAAGTTCTATGATACAGTTGTTCACAGCATTTTGTTTTGGTTTTGGTGTTTATTTATTTATTTATTTATTATTTTTGGGATCAGATTGGATGGGTTTCTTGTTTACACCAACTAACTTCTATACTCCTGCCAATCTTGGGCAATATCTACATTTTGGATATTTTTGGATATGGCTGGCTATGAATCATAGATATTTACTGCCATGTTTATATCCCCTGTTTTATCTGATCATCGCCTAAATAGTGTGGAATGCATGTGATTCTTTTGATCGTTATTCTATCTGCTTATATCACTGCTCTATTTGGTTTGTTATGCATGCATAGTTTCTAAAAATAATGTCTGATTAAACTATGCTGATCATTATACATCTACCTTTTATATATGTATGCTTTCTAGATGTTAGTTCTCCTAAGTTGCTTTAACTTCAGTCAATATCAACTGTTATACCTTTACCAATGACTGACAAAAAGGGGGAGAACAATTCAAACACCCCACAAGGAAAAATACATATCTACTTGAATTGTGATACAGGTGTTAGGGGGAGCAGCTGCATCAAGATAGGGGGAGAATGGTGTTAGGGGAGCATCTACTGACTTGTGTGTATGGTCTTACTAGACATTGTAAAATTGTGTAAATTACATGTACACACAATTTAGGATGTGTTTGTCTAGATGTAGTTCTAGGATGTTTTAGTATTTTGTCACGTAATTGACAAAGGGGGAGATTGAAAGTGCCCTGGTTTGTCAATTAGCGTGAGTGTTGAGTCAACTAGACAGGAAAGCTCCATAGGAAGATCAATCAGCTGTCTGCCTCAATCGGATGTGTGCCCGAAGTCACCATAGGTAAGTCTAAGCCTCACATCTCATGTCCCAAAACACCTAGTAAATAAAACCCGTAAAATTGGTTAGAATATCATAGGGTTTTAGGGTTAGAAAACTTTTTTACAAAATCAAAAAATCTCTAAGTTTTTTACCTCTGTCGATTTATCGATATTAGGTTCGATAAAATCAAAGAGTGTTGTCGATGTCCTTGATGATCAATCGATATCATCTAAATGAGGACCAAAGATGTCCAACAACCGCATATTCATCTGGATGAAATTATCGATGTATCGATACCCCTATCGATATTATTGATATTTGAAACTTGAGTTTATCGAAGTAGACTCGATATAATCGGCAGCAGAGTATTTTTGTCCCTACTTTTTTATAAAATAATCATATAGACCTTTGATGTATCGATGTACCCTTCGATATCCTCGGAATTCAAAAATCGATGATATCGAAAGGCCATCGATGATATCAATCTTGGACACATTTTTTCAGCAACATTTTTCAGGTGGTTTTTATCTTGGATCGAGGGTCACTCAATAAAATTAATATTTAAATATCGATGATATCGAGGCCGGATCGATTACATCGAGAAAGGACATAAATTGTCCAACAAGCTCACTGATAAAATCTTTAGATTTATTAATGCATCGACATGACCTTCGATATCATCAACATTCAAATTTCGATAATATCGAGTGTACCTCAATATATCTTTTGACCTGAAAATTTTTAAAGAAAGTCTCTCTTATTTTCAAATGTCGAGGAATCGATCCTCGTATCGATAATATCAGAGTTTGAAATCTGATGACATCGACGAGTGTTTCGATTCCCACAACCAGCTGGCAAAAAGTTTTAAAAGCGTATGATATTTGAGTTTGTTTCATCGAGTGGCCAATCGATACAATTGAGAGTATACGCTCGATGATATCGAACCTACTCGATGATATCGAACTCTATCATAAATGTGACCGTTTTATATCCGTTGAAACTTTTTGCCTATATACAGAGAGTCTGTCTTTAGTTGCTGGTAGAGAAAGAAGAGAATTCTTTTGAGTGTTTAACCTTAGATCACTTACCCAAAGCCCTTTTCTCTTAGGGGAGTTCATCCCCCAATCTACTGTAACACCCAGAAAATCGGGGGTCGTGTATAAACTCAACTCCCGAGTTCCAGACCGTCACTTATGCAAAAAAAATGGTTATGATTCAATGTTGTCTGATTTAAAGCATTCACATGAGTAAAAGTATACCAAAACTGCAATTCATACTTCAGATCCAGTGATAAAAGCAAGCGGAAGACTAAACAATATATATATTACTGTATGGAAAAACAAAGTAATCTCAACTGTCTCCAAAGTATGACTACATCTCTGAGTCTCATATACATGTAAATAGACAAAAGAATAAGTTCAAAATAGTCCCACTGAAGTCCCCCTCGATCCAGGTCACCTACGGGAAGCCGTCGTGATACTGCATATACGAGAACTCATCCTGGTCCTCGTCAATCTCCGGCTCCACCTCCTGGATCTCGTCGTCACCTGCAACTACAACAGGGTCTGGTGGGTGTTGCAAACACCATCCCGTAACGTGGGAATGAGTGATCAACTCAGTGGAATCATAGAGCAAAGATTAGCATGTTCACAATTCAATCACGCGATAATAGTAAAGCAGTAAATCAGACAAGTCCTAATACTGTTGTTAATGCAAGATGATATGACATGATGTATGCCCTCACCGACGATCACCCTCATACGACAACATCTTACGACCGCGGCATGCCACACTCCCTAGAGTGCTCCACATCTTCCAGGCACATGCAATGCTATGGTGATATGATTACCAAGTTGTTATTAATCCATTCAAACAGCAGGATTGGGAAACTAAGGTACTTCCCTTGTATCAATCCCAACACGGATCCTGTCTAGGGTCGTCACTCCTAGTAATCTCATACGATGTACATTTCGTAGGTCACTGCAAGGGCTGCCAGGGCTGTTGCTCGCACTCGTTGCACCGCTCCCCCATCACCTTATCAATACAGGCCTACTGTACTCTACTGCACGGAAGGGTCGTCGCCTCCCGTGAACTCAGAATACGCTCGCGGTCACTACAAAGGGCTCGTCGCCTGATCAGTGTAGGCCGACAGCTAGAATATAGTGTCCCATACCACCATAATCTGTTCACGAGTCAAGGTGCTCATTGGTCACTACGAGGAGGTTTGTGGCCCCAGCGTAGGCCGACAGCTCGACCACGGTGTCCCATACCACCATGCCCGGCTCATGAGTCTTCGTGGATCAAGGTACCACGGTTAATAGGGTTTACAATGGTAAGTTCAGTACCCTAGGTTGAAGCAGTCATGATACATACAAGGTGAACAAACATCGGCCAGTCGGGTTACTTGACGGGCTCGACTAGCGCGATCGCATCTCGAATTAAACGACATGAAGTGCGTAAAACACTTCGCGTGGCCTAACCACTGCCGCCAACTCTCAACACGATTCACGTTCATCGACGCGTCGTTCGTGGCTATGACCAGTCAGCCACGAATTCGCTCGGTTACCAACTACCTGGACTAGGTCAAGTCCCACACATCTATGGAATTTCATTAACATTATATACCAAGGTATTGGAATTGAAATACATCATGTGAGCATGTTAGCACATGTTATAACATTCAACTTAAGCAAATCTTCAAGGCATACTTCCCATGCATATTCAACTTAAGCAAATCCTCAAGCACATATATTCCATGCATGTAATGAAATCATGCATTTTGTCAACATGTAGAAAATCATTTAGGTCAGCATAATAATTGAAAAATCAATCATAAACTATCAATTAACATCATTTAATACAATACATACTAATACAAGCATTTATACAAACACATACACTACACACTTAAGTCTACATATAGTATGTCGACCCAAAATGCGCAACTAGGCGAATCTCTTCGCCAAACTAATTATGCACGCATTCCTAACTTCCTAATGCGACAACAAACCATGTCAATCACATCAGCAAAATATGAATGTAAACAGTACTTCCTACAAATGACTAAAATGCCCTAAATCTCATATTCTTCGTTAGCTTACGAAACGGGAAACAGAGAGCATTTTGTACATGTCAAACGGTGATGCCGTCAAGAATCTACTATTTAACGACATTGAAAGCATTGGGAACCGTCAATCAAAGCGTCTAAAATCCTCACCTAGTGTCTTGTAGACTCGGGAATTGAAGCGGAGCGTATATGGTTCGTCTACGGCGAGTAAGGAGCCTAATACATAAGATCCATAAGCTACATCGCTATGGAAACAAGGAAAACTCAAATCAACAACTATTTAGGGTTTTTACTTACCTAGGATCGCGGTGGAATCGCCGGGAAAGCGGTAGAGGAGTGTTGCTTAAGCACGTGCAACACGTAGCACAAGTGGCAGGAAGAACTCTCCCACTCTCTCACAATCTCTCACTCTTTTCCTCTCTCCCAAGCTAGGGCTTCTCTCAAATTCGGATGGGAGAGAGGAGTGAGGGTTTCAACCCCTTTTATAGCCTAAAACATGCCCAAAATAGGCTTGGGAACAATGTTTACTTGGTGCCTAACCAAATCGGGGCCGTTTCGGTCCAAAAGAGCATTTCTGGAGGTCCCCTGGCCAAATGCGGTCGGACTTAAGCTCGTGTATACTGGATCTAGCACGCATCCAGATTTTAGGCCGGTAGGGTTCCCAGATCGCACGTGGCGGCCCAGTTTCAGTTTAACGGTCACCGCACCAAGATCAGGCCTATAAGTCTCGTGATATATAATAGATATTTTTCCTGATCCAAGGGTGTAATTTGGCTGTATTCTGACGGTCAGAATGCTCAATACTGATGCGTCAAATTTTTGTGCCAGATTTGAATTTGAAATTCCAACTATGTCCCTATTTACACTCTCTTCGGTCCGGGCTCAATGAAATAGCCTGTGATCGTCAGTTGGACTTGATATTCGAAACGATTGCCAAGCCCAGCGAAGTGGTCATAACGGTCTAAGATGGTAGGCATCTGACTTACGACGCGCGGTCTAGATCCAATACAAAGTTTCAAGGAGGTCCCGAGAACAAACCGGCTTAGAGTTTGATCCGAGGCTTTAGAGCATTATAGCACCCTTGGTTCCACTCGCTTCGGGCCTTGTAGAACGTATTTAAAGTGATCAGGGACCATTTCCCAGCTATTCCAACGTTGCACTAGCTAACCTAGTCATATTTTCTAAAGGAATGAATTCTACGCAATTTCGGGTCGAGTTGATACTCGAGCCCAAGTATGGATTTTTCACGGGCGTTACAATCTACCCCCCTTAACAAATAATTTCGTCCTCGAAATTTTGTACCTTTTCGTACTCCTCGAGAAGCTGTGTGTATTTCTTTCTGATCTCGGCTTCTGTCTCCCAAGTAGCCTCCTCCTCAGTATGATGCGTCCATAGTACCTTCATAAGGGGAATCACCTTGCTACGCAGTACCTGCTCCTTCCGGTCTAAGATGCGTGTCGGTCGCAGGATATAAGTAACATCCTCTCCTAACTGCACCTGCTCCCATCTGATGATATGAGAAGGATCAGCAACGTACTTCTTCAGCATAGAAACATGAAATACGTTGTGGACGCTCGCGAGGGGCGTGGGTAAAGCCAATCGGTAAGCCACTGCTCCCACACGATCGAGGATCTGAAATGGACCAATGAATCGCGGTGCCAGCTTCCCCTTCTTCCCGAACCGAAGGACTCCCTTCATAGGGTAAACTCGCAAAAACACATGATCCCCGACTGTGAACTCTAGTGGTCTCCGTCTCGTATCGGCGTAGCTCTTCTGTCTGCTCGGCGCTGTAAGAAGCCGACGTCGAATAATATCAATCTTCTCTGACGTCGCCTGCACCAACTCTGGGCCAATCAAGCTGCGCTCACCGACCTCTAACCAGCAATGCGGTGCGCGACAAGGTCGCCCATACAGCGCCTCATAAGGTGCCATGCCGATACTCGCCTGGAAGCTATTGTTGTACGCAAACTCCGCATATGCAAGACAGTCATCCCAACTGTCCTTGAAGTCCAATGCGCAAGCTCGCAACATGTCCTCCAGCATCTGGTTCACTCGCTCCGTCTGTCCGTCCGTCTGTGGGTGGAAGGCAGTACTGAACTTCAACTTCACACCCATAGCCTCCTGAATGCGAGTCCAGAAAATAGAAGTGAACCGCTTGTCTCTGTCCGACACGATCTCCAACGGAACTCCATGCAGACGCACGATCTCTCTAATATACAATCTAGCCAGCTCGTCTGCAGAGTTCGTAACTCTGATCGGTAGGAAGTGCGCCGACTTCGTCAATCGGTCGACGATCACCCAAATGGAATCATGCCCCTTCCTCGTCTTCGGCAACCCAGAAATGAAGTCCATGGAAATGAAATCCCACTTCCACTCTGCAATCGGCATAGGCTGCAAAAGTCTAGGTGGTCGGCGATGCTCTGCCTTCACCTGCTGACAAGTGAGACAACGGGACACGAACTCAGCAATGTGGGTCTTCATACCTTCCCACCAATACGTCCTCTTCACGTCACGATACATCTTCGTGCTGCCTGGATGCATCGCGAGTCTAGTAGAATGCGCAGCCTCGAGAATCTCTCGTCTCAAGTCAGGGACATCAGGAACGCATAGGCGGCCACGGTAACGTAAGCCCCCATCCATACCAACTCGCCAGTCGGCGTCAGCATCATCACTGGCCTGCTCTCGAAGCTCGGTAAGATGCGCGTCGTCCCTCTGCGCGTCGATGACACGGTCATCGATCTGGGATCGCACCTGTACGTGTGCGATGAACTCAAATGGCTCCTCTACGGTGAGTTTCTGCTCAAAGTCTCGCAAAAACTCCACCATATCCCACTCGGCAACCATCAGAGGAGCCGCAAACTCTATCGCCTTCTTGCGGCTCAACGCATCAGCCACAAGGTTCGCCTTCCCAGGATGGTAAGAGACTTCAAACTTGAAGTCCTTCAGCGTCTCCATCCATCGCCGCTGCCTCATATTCAAGTCTCGCTGCGTGAATATGTACTTGAGGCTCTTGTGGTCGCAAAAGAGCTCGAACTCCTCTCCATAGAGGTAATGTCTCCAGAGTCTCAGTGCGAATATCACGGCTGCCAACTCCAGGTCGTGTGTAGGGTAATTCTCCTCGTGCTTCCTTAATTGTCTCGAGGCATACGAAATTACCCTGTCCTTCTGCATAAGGACACAACCCAAACCAACGCTAGACGCGTCAGTGTATATAGTGTACTTAACCCCTTGCTCTGGTAATACTAGCACAGGGGCGGATGTAAGTCTGTCCTTCAGCTCCTGAAAAGCTGACTCCGCCTTATCATTCCAGGCGAACTTCACGTCCTTCCGTGTCAACTGAGATAAGGGTCTCGTGATCTTCGAGAAGTCCTGAATGAAGCGCCGATAGTAGCCAGCGAGACCCAAGAAACTCCTCACCTCAGTGACAGAACCAGGCTGCTCCCAGTCCTGCACCGCAGCTACCTTAGACAGGTCAACTGCCATGCCATCCTTGGACACCACGTGTCCCAGAAACTTCACCTCCTGCTTCCAGAAGTCGCACTTCTTATACTGTGCGAACAACTGATGTTGTCTGAGCGTATCAAGGACCAAACGCAAGTGCTCCTCATGCTCCTCTCGACTCCTAGAGTATACCAAAATGTCATCGATGAAGACAACGACGAATCGATAGAGGAAAGGCCGCAATATCCTGTTCATCAGATCCATGAACACGGCCGGTGCGTTCGTGAGACCGAACGACATCACAAGGAACTCGTAATGACCAAAACTGGTCCTGAATGCTGTCTTCTGCACGTCCTCATCTCTGACGCGCAGCTGATGATATCCTGACTGAAGATCAATCTTCGAGAAGTACTGCGCTCCTCTCAACTGATCAAACAAGTCATCGATCCTGGGCAAAGGGTACTTGTTCTTCACCGTGAGCTGGTTTAGCCTGCGATAATTAATACACAATCGCAGCGAACCATCCTTCTTCTTCACGAACAAGACCGGTGCTCCCCAAGGAGACACACTAGGCCGTATAAAGCCAAGCTCTAGCAGGCCATCAATCTGCGTCCTCAACTCCTCCATCTCACATGGTGTCATGCGATACGTCGGCAGTGAGACGGGTGTAGAACCAGGAATCAGATCGATAGTGAAATCGATCTCACGTCGGGGCGGCAAACCAGGGATCTTCCTGAACAGATCCCCGAACTCAGAAACAACTGGCGTCTGCTCAAGTACCTGGGCACCAGCGTCGCGCAATAGAGTGGCGTAGCTAAGAATGCGGAAAGGAAGATTTACCCGCACTGAAAATGTGAAAGGCGTGCCCTCAGGCTCGTACACCGTCACCACACGAGCCTCGCAGTCAATCTCGGCTCTCGCTGCAGTCAACCAGTCCATGCCAAGAATGACGTCGAGATATACGAGCGAGGGATCGACGACCAGATCAAGAGTCATCGTCCTGCCTCCCAGATCAACTAAACAACCCTCACACATCTGGGTGACATCCGAATAATCTCCATGAGCTGCAAGGACCCGCACGCTATCCATAGTGATAGTCTTCAACCCAAGACGTCTGACTACGGCACGTGATATCAAAGAAATCGTGGAACCAGTGTCCACCATGACAAGAACGGGAGTACCTCCGATATGGCCCGTGACCTCGAAGGCTGAATGCTGGAAAGTCGGCGTCGTAGCTGCCTCAGAGGTCAGTGCATGAACTCGAGCCTGCTGTGGCCGGTTCGGCCGCTGTGTCAAGGGCCGTGGGGGCTGTCGAATCTGCGATATTGTGGGTCTGAAAGAGGAATGCGCAGGAGCTGACCGTATAGGCGGTGCTGATATCGCCTGTGGACGTACACGATCAATCTTCTGCGGCGGCGAGAACCCACTGTCCCGCATCCTCGAAAAGCAACTCTGCGCTAGGTGGCCCGTCCTCCCACAGTATGTGCATGATAAATCAGGGCGCCGAAACGGTCCTACTGGCGCCGTGGTCCTGGTAGGAGGATCAACGTGGGGCCTCTTGCCCGCGGAGGGCCTGTCTGTCAAATCCGGTCGCGGCCTAGAAGTAGTCGGGCCTCGAGATCGCGCAAGTCGATCCACGTCCTGCTCTGCCCGCATGGACATGTGAACCAACTCCGCATAGGAGGGGAAACTGATACAGCACGTCTTCGACCGAATATCCGGTCGCAAGCCCTCCAAAAAGCGCCGTATGAGCATCTGCTCATCAGCTAGAATCGTCGGGACGTACCTGCCCAACTCTGTGAACCGATGCTCATACTCGGTAACCGTCATCGCTGCCTGCCTGAGACGGAGAAACTCATTCTCCCTCTCGTGCCTGTAGGTCTGAGGATAATACTTCTCATGGAAGCGAAACTCGAATGCTGCCCATGTCCATACGAAATCTGCGGTAACAGTCCGCAATATACTATCCCACCACATACTGGCCTCTCTCTCAAACTGGAAGGTAGCCAGCTCTACCTGCTCTGCCTCAGTACAGTGCAACATGCGCAGAATCTTCGACACTCGGTCGAGCCAAAACTCAGCCTCCTCGGGTCTGTGAGAACCCGTGAAAGTAGGAGGCCGCAAGCGCTGAAATCGCTCCAGAAGGCCCCGTGTGTCGGCAGGATTCCCCGCAGGGAAAGCAGGCTGCGCAGGATGTGTTATGCCCTCATCCTGGGCGTAAGTATAGGCATCCTCAGCTGGATGCGCAGGTGGTGCAGGCGGAGTAGATGCAGTCGCACCCCCACCCTGGGCTAAAGTCCCAACTATGGTGGTCAGAAGCTGCTGCTGCTGTAGCATCATAGCCATCATCTGCTCGAATCTATCAGGTGGTGGAGCAGGCTGTGGTGGATGAGGTGCGGAAGTAGATGCGCGCTGTGGCTCTCTAACTGATGGTGTAAATGGCGGTGGTCCATCTGTAGGACCAACAGCAGGCTGAGACGACCGAACCGTCTCAGGAATCGGGCCCACAGCAGGGTCCGGACGAGTGCCAGACTGAGAGGGAGCCTGATCCATCTGCTCTGACAATGAAAGCCGAACCGCGCTCCTCGTAGTCTTAGGTGGCATTCCCTATATTCAAAATAGGGCGCAACCTTGTCAGTCTCAATTGCTCAAATACACCACAATCATTCACTAAAGAGTCAAAGGCATTCCATGCATTTCAATTAATCAAAATTGTCACAATACAAGGGATATATCCTTACAAGCATCATGACTAGAATGACATGGAAATTGAGACAGTTAAGCAGCAGCAACATAAGCAAAGCACTAGCCCTAATAGGCTTTACACACATAAAACAGAAAATGGCAAACTACTCATAACAACATCAAAGATCGCGTCGCTAGTCGGAGTCTGGCGACGGAGGAGGAGCACCCTTATCCTGTAAGCAACACAGGATTGCCTTCAAGGTGCGAGTCACCTTGCCAAACTTCTTCTTTGTAACAGCCTTGACATCAGCGACTTCCGCTCGAAGTTCTTGGACTTCCCTTCGCAAAGCGGTCTGACTCTCCTCCATCCGAGCAATGCGATCGTCGATAGTAGTCTGCGCAGAAGGAGGAGGGCTCTCATCAGTATCCTGAGCCTCCTCTTCTTCTTCTTCCTGAGTCTCTCCCTGAACCTCTGCACTAGGTTCTCCTTCGCTTTGATCTTCCTCTTCATCAAAGTCATCCCCACTATCCCTTTCAAGTTGATTTTCACGGTATTGCGACCCAATCTTCATCTTAACCATTGTCGACTCATCGATAGTGTGAATCGATACCGGCAATTCGGGTCCAAGTCTATAGGCAAACTCAAGCGCAATCTTGCAAATGAGTCGGCCAAAGGGAAGGGATTCGGATGTTCTCCTCGACCTGGCTATGAGAACTATCTGCCGTAAGATGAAAGTGGCCATACATACGTTCTCTCCCTGGGCCACCAGAAATAAGAAATCGACCATAAGACGTGTACATTCAATGCGGTTCGTCGACCTAGGATAAACATTGAACGTGCAGATATGATGCAGCAGACGCAAATCCTCAGACATGTACGTCGCCTTGAGGCTATTATTAGGCTGCCATGGAACCAACTTACCGCACAGAAACCTGGTGCAGCGATCTCGTTCACGTCTAGTCCTCAAATTCTTCTCACTTGGATGCACATCACCTAGAGGCACATTGAGAAGTCGCGCAATCAACCGGACGTCGATCGTAGCCATCCGATCTCTACCAAAAGGGATTTTGAACTGCAAAGGATCCAGGGTAGGATTCTGGATGCTAGCATAGAAGGCACAAACAGTGCTCACATTAGCACGAGCGCGAGCTTCAAAGATCGGTCCCCAGTGCGCAGCTTCAATGCGTTCGAACAACAGATATTTGCCGAACAATCGCCCATCTACGTCCGCCTCAAATAACACTCTACGATCAGTGTACTCACCATGAGGCATCTCTGATAGGATGGTTCGTCCAAGATGTGCATGGGGATCCAAATCCCGCTTTGTACGGCACTCCAGGACTGCAGCTGGACCTGCGGCGGTGCTTGAACTTGCGGCACCACCCCGCGGTCTTCTCAATCGAGCAGGGCGGCTCGGCCCAGCCTCGTCTGTCGCAGTTTTCCTCTTACCCATCAAAGATATGATGGATGAGAGCGACAAAAGGCCCAAAATGGCTTCCACAAAAGCCATGAAAAACGCCAAAAATGCGGAGAAGTGGCTGCCCAATCTGACAAAAGGAAATCTAGGCATCGTAGAGGGACGCTTCAAGCTTCCCAAGGCTGTACTTTCAGGGAAAAATAAGAACAAAAAGATGGGATGGAGCAGCTCACGATTTCAGCTACATTTGAGGGATTTTGGAGCTCCAAATGGGGAAATCTTCAAGGAAGGGGGCTGCCAACACCCAATAACTGATGGGTGGTGGTCGGTTTTGGCCAAGGAAGGTTGTAGAGGTGGTTTGGGACGCCGGGGTTTAGGATTGGTTGCTGAAAATCGAATCTAGGGTATGCAAGGGGGATGTTTGTGAAGGAGAGGTGGGTTTTAAGGGTTTTCGTGGGATGGGAGGTAGCTAGGGGTGATGTGGACCCTATTTAGGAGGGTGCGCCCGAAGGACAGCACCATCCGAGTTCGCCGGCCGGCGATGCATCGCCCGGCCGGCGATGGCATCGCCGGCCAACCTTCAGGTTGGCCAGTGGGACCCCATGGGTCTGGTCCCCCATGGTCCCAGGGCCCCAAAAAGTCAGGTCCCACCCCTTGGTTCATTGTATTTTGGTCTCTATGAGCCCAAACATGTGTTCAGGGCTTTCCGGGTCCACATCGCAATCCCGAATACCAAACTATATGATGCAGCATATGAATTTGGGGTAGAAGGGGCCAGTACATCTTTCCAGCTCCTTAGTTGCTAAAGAAAGTAAAGTTAGAATGGCCTTATGTCCATTTTTCATGAAATTTTACTATTCACTGTAAAATTTGGTGAATGTGCTAATTTGTGTTATTTTTACATTAGGTTTGATGCCTAATATGAAATGGATAAGAAAGAACTGAAGGTTGAAGTGTTTAGAGAAGGAATTTTGAAGATTTTTGGTGAAACGGGGTTTTTAAGCCCTGGCGATTGATTACTGGAGTCGTGGTCATCCCACGGCCTAAAGATTCACTTTTGCGGTTTAAAACCGCTCATAGGACGTCTCCACCCGACTTCGTACAGCTTAGAAGTGATTCGGGTCGCTTTACGCGACCCGAGATACGTTACAGACTCGATCTTGCGATCGATCCTTATAGACTTCGCCTATCGGCGAATCTGTGATCCTAGAAGTGTTTCTAGACCCTTCTCGCACCCACCTAAGTCAAAGGAAGCGACAGCGTACGTCGCAAGACCATAACCCAGGCCCAGTATACTCTCATTCATGCTCTGATACCAACTTGTAACACCCTGAAAATCGGGGGTCGTGTATAAACTCAACTCCCGAGTTCCAGACCGTCACTTATGCAACAAAAATGGTTATGATTCAATGTTGTCTGATTTAAAGCATTCACATGAGTAAAAGTATACCAAAACTGCAATTCATACTTCAGATCCAGTGATAAAAGCAAGCGGAAGACTAAACAATATATATCACTGTATGGAAAAATAAAGTAATCTCAACTGTCTCCAAAGTATGACTACATCTCTGAGTCTCATATACATGTAAATAGACAAAAGAATAAGTTCAAAATAGTCCCACTGAAGTCCCCCTCGATCCAGGTCGCCTACGGGAAGCCGTCGTGATACTGCATATACGAGAACTCATCCTGGTCCTCGTCAATCTCCGGCTCCACCTCCTGGATCTCGTCGTCACCTGCAACTACAACAGGGTCTGGTGGGTGTTGCAAACACCATCCCGTAACGTGGGAATGAGTGATCAACTCAGTGGAATCATAGAGCAAAGATTAGCATGTTCACAATTCAATCACGCGATAATAGTAAAGCAGTAAATCAGACAAGTCCTAATACTGTTGTTAATGCAAGATGATATGACGTGATGTATGCCCTCACCGACGATCACCCTCATACGGCAACATCTTACGACCGCGGCATGCCACACTCCCTAGAGTGCTCCACATCTTCCAGGCACATGCAATGCTATGGTGATATGATTACCAAGTTGTTATTAATCCATTCAAACAGCAGGATTGGGAAACTAAGGTACTTCCCTTGTATCAATCCCAACACGGATCCTGTCTAGGGTCGTCACTCCTAGTAATCTCATACGATGTACATTTCGTAGATCACTGCAAGGGCTGCTAGGGCTGTTGCTCGCACTCGTTGCACCGCTCCCCCATCACCTTATCAATACAGGCCTACTGTACTCTACTGCACGGAAGGGTCGTCGCCTCCCGTGAACTCAGAATACGCTCGCGGTCACTACAAAGGGCTCGTCGCCTGATCAGTGTAGGCCGACAGCTAGAATATAGTGTCCCATACCACCATAATCTGCTCACGAGTCAAGGTGCTCATTGGTCACTACGGGGAGGTTTGTGGCCCCAGCGTAGGCCGACAGCTCGACCACGGTGTCCCATACCACCATGCCCGGCTCATGAGTCTTCGTGGATCAAGGTACCACGGTTAATAGGGTTTACAATGGTAAGTTCAGTACCCTAGGTTCAAGCAGTCATGATACATACAAGGTGAACAAACATCGGCCAGTCGGGTTACTTGACGGGCTCGACTAGCGCGATCGCATCTCGAATTAAACGACATGAAGTGCGTAAAACACTTCGCGTGGCCTAACCACTACCGCCAACTCTCAACATGATTCACGTTCATCGACGCGTCGTTCGTGGCTATGACCAGTCAGCCACGAATTCGCTCGGTTACCAACTGCCTGGACTAGGTCAAGTCCCACACATCTATGGAATTTCATTAACATTATATACCAAGGTATTGGAATTGAAATACATCATGTGAGCATGTTAGCACATGTTATAACATTCAACTTAAGCAAATCTTCAAGGCATACTTCCCATGCATATTCAACTTAAGCAAATCCTCAAGCACATATATTCCATGCATGTAATGAAATCATGCATTTTGTCAACATGTAGAAAATCATTTAGGTCAGCATAATAATTGAAAAATCAATCACAAACTATCAAATAACATCATTTAATACAATACATACTAATACAAGCATTTATACAAACACATACACTACACACTTAAGTCTACATATAGTATGTCGACCCAAAATGCGCAACTAGGCGAATCTCTTCGCCAAACTAATTATGCACGCATTCCTAACTTCCTAATGCGACAACAAACCATGTCAATCACATCAGCAAAATATGAATGTAAACAGTACTTCCTACAAATGACTAAAATGCCCTAAATCTCATATTCTTCGTTAGCTTACGAAATGGGAAACAGAGAGCATTTTGTACATGTCAAACGGCGATGCCGTCAAGAATCTACTATTTAACGACATTGAAAGCATTGGGAACCGTCAATCAAAGCGTCTAAAATCCTCACCTAGTGTCTTGTAGACTCGGGAATTGAAGCGGAGCGTATATGGTTCGTCTACGGCGAGTAAGGAGCCTAATACATAAGATCCATAAGCTACATCGCTATGGAAACAAGGAAAACTCAAATCAACAACTATTTAGGGTTTTTACTTACCTAGGATCGCGGTGGAATCGCCGGGAAAGCGGTAGAGGAGTGTTGCTTAAGCACGTGCAACACGTAGCACAAGTGGCAGGAAGAACTCTCCCACTCTCTCACAATCTCTCACTCTTTTCCTCTCTCCCAAGCTAGGGCTTCTCTCAAATTCGGATGGGAGAGAGGAGTGAGGGTTTCAACCCCTTTTATAGCCTAAAACATGCCCAAAATAGGCTTGGGAACAATGTTTACTTGGTGCCTAACCAAATCGGGGCCGTTTCGGTCCAAAAGAGCATTTCTGGAGGTCCCCTGGCCAAATGCGGTCGGACTTAAGCTCGTGTATACTGGATCTAGCACGCATCCAGATTTTAGGCCGGTAGGGTTCCCAGATCGCACGTGGCGGCCCAGTTTCAGTTTAACGGTCACCGCACCAAGATCAGGCCTATAAGTCTCGTGATATATAATAGATATTTTTCCTGATCCAAGGGTGTAATTTGGCTGTATTCTGACGGTCAGAATGCTCAATACTGATGCGTCAAATTTGTGTGCCAGATTTGAATTTGAAATTCCAACTATGTCCCTATTTACACTCTCTTCGGTCCGGGCTCAATGAAATAGCCTGTGATCGTCAGTTGGACTTGATATTCGAAACGATTGCCAAGCCCAGCGAAGTGGTCATAACGGTCTAAGATGGTAGGCATCTGACTTACGACGCGCGGTCTAGATCCAATACAAAGTTTCAAGGAGGTCCCGAGAACAAACCGGCTTAGAGTTTGATCCGAGGCTTTAGAGCATTATAGCACCCTTGGTTCCACTCGCTTCGGGCCTTGTAGAACGTATTTAAAGTGATCAGGGACCATTTCCCAGCTATTCCAACGTTGCACTAGCTAACCTAGTCATATTTTCTAAAGGAATGAATTCTACGCAATTTCGGGTCGAGTTGATACTCGAGCCCAAGTATGGATTTTTCACGGGCGTTACATCTACCCTCATCATTCATATTCAATAGAGTGGATTGGAAAATGAACTTTCACATTCAAGGATCCTCCAGTTACTACCTTAATGCAAATCATTAAGCTAGGATGCCTTGAATGCATAAATGATTGGAATTACTCTATCTCCTTTATAGAAAAATATTTGAGAGTAGGATTCCATCATAACCTTGACCCAACCCGTCATCATGCATTGGTATATCTTCTGAGTTGCGGTTCAAGAAAGTAGAAGACTCTTCATCGACAAAGGAGGAGATCTTCAACAACGAGCTAAAAGGGACTCATCTACTTATTTGTAAGTTATCAGATTCCAGAGGACCCTTGTGATCATTCCTTTATAGGATTGGGTCTAAGGTGTTTCTCACCTTTGTAAGTCGTCTAGGAGGGCTCCGGCGGGAGTGTACGTGGTGGGTGCATTGTGTTGACCCTTGCTCTATGGAGAGCATATACTGTTAAGATCTTATGGATGATCCTTGGCCAGTGTGCCTAAAAGTGGGTGCGTTATGTTGACCCTTGCTCATGAGAGCATAAACAGTCAGCCTAGGTGTAGGTTGTAAAGGTTAAAGGTGAACCTGATTTAAAACCTTGGGTTTGGAGTGAATTGTGGGAAACCTGCTTAGTGAAATCTGGTACACTCAAGGGTTGAGTGCGATTACCGGGAGTGGAGTAGACAAGTAGTCAAACCACTATAAAAATGACTATGTTTGAGATTGCTATTCATTTGTTTGTGTGATTTCCTTTAATACTATCATATCTGATTATCTGAGATCACACCTCACACATACAGTCATATCCATCATAAACTAGTTTGCATATTGTTCATCTCTCAAATAGTTTGTGATTGGATCCTCTACCAGGCTTAGAAGCTAGTAGAGTTACTCTTGAGTAATCTTAATATATGCTTGTTGTTATGATTAGTGTGATAGGATTTAAATTATCATAAAATTATATAAAAAAAAGTCCTATTCACCCCCCTCTAGGACATATTGACATATTCCTACTTCAACTAAAGCAGTCTTTACTACAATTTCAGTTCATACCCAACCACTCCATCACACCCTCACACAAACATTGTTCACAAACAAGTTATAATTGAAAACGTTCCAAAAATTAAACACAAATTTATGACTTAGGGCCACACGCCAATCAGGATTCCACATGGTTAAGGGCCAACCACACATTATACAACCCCATGATATTAGTCACATGATCAACACAATTTCTATTATTTTGGAGTTGTTCTCGCACCACAGGGTCACTTGATGGGCGGACCACATTTTCTGCATAATCTTTTTAAGGTCAAGGGTACTTCATACATCATATAATTACTTGACTAAAGGCCGCAAGTCAACCATGCATGATTTAAGCTCGATCTTATATAACATGGTCCTATGGTGGTGAACTACATATGTTGCCCAATTTCATAAGGTTTAGGGAGGCAGATACTTCATAGTTCACATGGTGTATAGGCTACCCAACATCACGTGATCATATTTTTAGGGACCACACATACATTACAAGTCTCAATATTTTATTTTATTTTTAGTGGTCACCTAAGCCTCACATGATCATATAGTTACTGAGAGGCCAAATATCTCTCTCTCTCTCTCTCTCTCTATATATATATATATATATATATATATATGTGTGTGTGTGTGTGTGTGTGTGTGTGTGTGTGTGTGTGTGTGTGTGTGTGGAAAAAAGTTCTATGCGGTCGAGCTCATGGGGATTTCTTGACCCACCGTGATGCGTGTCGACCCTCAACACCATCAGTCAGATGCACCAATCCATGGTGGGCCTGTGTCTTAAAAATAAATCAATCTGTGGCTCGTATGGGCCACACCACACATAAAAGTTGAGAGGGTTACCCTCCATTAAAACATTCATAATCATTTATTGGGCACCGAGGCGTGGTTCACTTTGTTCATCACTTTTCTTATATCATTTTAAGTTATGCTCCTAAAAATGACACCAAATGAAGCTGCAGTGATAATGACAGCCACCGTTGAAACCTTTCCAAGGACCACCATGATGTTTTTTTTACCATCCAACCTATTGATAATGTCATGTAGATGTGGATGAAGTGAAAACACAAATATCAACTTGATCCGAAACTTCTCCATCTCCCAAGAAGTTTTTAATGGTGGATGTTCAATCCCCATTTTGTGCTCCACTTAAGCCTTGGACTTGTCTCATTCGTAATCATATATTAGGCCCACCTAGATCTGATTCACATATCCAGCCCATTTATTATGTGCGTCCCAGTAAGATGAGGGGTCAAACCAAGTTTCAGCCACATCCAAAACTCATGTGGGCCCCACTAAGTCATTTTATATATTTTAGTATGTCTTCATATAGTTTTAGATGGTATGGCCCATTTGAGTTTCCTATACGGATGATTTTTGAGATATCTCACAACCTAAAGGGGACACATCAAATGCACAGTGTTGATATTCGACAAACATCATGATGGGCCTAACAAAACTTAGTAACATTAATTCTTAGGTTCTCACGAGGTCAATAAGTTGGGTCACAATTTTAACTAGAGTATTTGGCCCATTTACATGTCTAGTCCATTCACTCTATTTTATTGATCAATACCCTCAATTTGACTAGTTACTTGCCCCGATCATGCTACATATGAGAAAGATATTGGGCATACAAGATTGATAAACAATTTGAGTGAAATTTGATTTAAACATTTGAAGTTATTTACTCTTTAATATGGACTAATTAGATTGTCCAAAAATGGTTAAAGGTTGTGTATAATATCAAAAAGATATGAATGAAGAGACAAAACAAACATTAGCTTGATCCAAAACTTCTATGGCCTCCAAGAATTTTTCAATGGTAGAGGTTCAATGACACTATTTCCTATGGTGTGGTCCGCTTAAGCTTTAGATATGCTTCCTTTTTGTTCTTTATACCTTAAATTATCTATTAACATGGATTAACAAAGTGCATAAAATAAATAAATAACAGTGGACCACATAGAGTTTACTCAGTATGCTAAAGGTAATGAGTAACTCACCTAAATGTAGTGGAGAGAGGTTTCCTTAAAACATTCATAATCATATATTGTGCATGCCTAAATGTGACTCACATATCCAACCCACTCATTATGTGTGTCCCACTTGGATGAGGGGTCAAGCCAAGTTTCATCTGCATCCAAAACTCATGTGGACCACACCAAGTGCTTTTATATTTTTTTTAGGATGTCTTCATATAGTTTTAGATGGTATGGCCCACCTGAGTTTCATATACGGACGATTTTTGAGATATCTCATAACCTAAAGGGGACAAATCAAATGCACGGTGTCGATGTTCGACACACATCATGATGGGGCTCACAAAACTTAATAACATCAATTCTTAAGTTCTCACGAGGTCAATAAGTTAGGTAACAATTTTGACCAAAATATTTGGCCCATTTTAAATGTCTAGTCTATTCACTCCATTTTACTGATCAATACCCTCAATTTGACTAGTTACTTGCCTCGATCATGCTACATATGAGAAAGATATTGGGCATAAAAGATTGATAAAAACTTTGAGTGAAATTTGATTTAAACATCTGAAGTTATTTACTCTTCAAGCAGGATTGATTAGATGGTCCAAAAATGCTTAAAGGTTCAATTAGTGGTGTGCCTAATAATTTAGTAAAAAAAAACTTTTTTTTTTTCACAAATAAATCTCAATTTCCATTTAAAAATCACATTTTTTTTTCAAAATGTATATTTTTTTACTCTTAATTTTTCTTTGAAAACTTTTAACAAAATATCATTTTTATTATCAAATATTTTTAAAAAAAATAATTTAAAATTCAGAATTTTTATTTTCAAAATCTCCAAAAAAATTAAAATTTAATTTTCTCTAAAAATTTCAAAATGCCAAAAAAGATTTTCTTCAAAAGCATCATTTTGTTTTCAACTTTTCAATTTTCTTTTTTAAAATGATATATATTTTTAATCAAAATCTCGGTGTTTTTATAAATAACTTTTTCCTTTTAATTTCAAATTTTGACCATTTTCAATATCATAAAAATTTTCAACTTCTTTATTTTCCATTTCAAAATGTCTATTTTTTATTAAAGTATCGATTTTTTAATATCATTTTATCTTAAAGTTTTCAATTCATTTGAACTTCTCCATTTTTTTTCAAGCATTTTTTTTTGAACTTGACAATTTTTATCAAACTTCTCAATTTTATTTTATTTTTCAAAATACAAACTCTCATTTTCTTTTTCAAGATATTTTTATTTTTCAGCGTTGTCAAAATTTTCACAATTTTTAAAATCTTTTTAATTTTCTTTTTCAGGATATTATTTCTTTTCTTGAAATTAAATTCTATTATTCAATATTTTTTTACCACAAAATAGATTTTTATTAAATCATGATTTTTCTTTTCAAAATCTCAATTTTTCCCATAAATTGTTAAATTTTTTAAACTTCTCAATATTCATTTTCATGTGATATTACAAATCATTTAAATATTAGTTTTAAAATTTTTACAAGTTAATAATAATTTCCACTCATTTAATATAAAAACATAATAAAAAATTCTTTGCATTTAATCAATTGTTAAATAATCTTAGATGCAAATATGTATAATTAAACCATTAAAATTTTATATATAAAAAATTAATAATTTTAGACTACAAAAAAACATAAATTTCCACCATATTCTAAAGAAAATTAAAAAACAAATGTTCCGTTGCAAAAAAATAACTAAAAACCATCGTGAAGTGCTATTTTGGGTGGTAATTTGCAACTAATCATATTCCATTGCAAAATCAAAATCTGAGGTGAATTTAATTCGTCATAAATTTACGACAAACCACAATCCGTCATAAATTGGATTTTACCAATGGATTTTAGTCTGTCATGAAATTCTGTAACTTTCTAAACTACAATTTTTTGAGAAAAACGGTATTGGTGACGGATATTTTCCATTTGCGATGGATTAACTCCATCGTAAAAGCAAGTAATTTTTACTACGGACAAAGACCGTCGCAAAATCCATTGTAAATTCACAATTTTAGCGTAGTGGGTGCCACTTCTAATTCTTCAAAAGTTATGCCATTTTTATCAATCTTATCATATTTCATCAAACATTCCTCTATGTTGACCATATAGTCATTATCAAGCTCATCCTTACCATGAGCTCCTTTGATTTTAAAAAACCAGGATGCTAATTCAGCCTCTTCCTGATTTTTCATTAAGGTCATAATCATGAAGATTCTTCAATGATGTAAGACTTTCTAGGCTAATACACAACTATTGTTCCTTCCAAGGCTTTTTCCTTTTTTACATGTAAGCTTTTTTCATTTACCTTAACTACTTGCTTCTTTGATAATGATGTCCTGGTCAAATTACTAAATTTATTCCACCCCACAAAGGTTACACGTCCAACTTCTTCTTGGTATAAATATGCATCGACGACATTCAATCCATCCTAAAAGGGCTTACGGACATCCATTGGAACTATTTCAACCTTCCTCTTATTTTAGAAGAACAAATTTGATGCAAAGATGAAGGAACACAAAAATTGGCCTGAATCCAATCACGACAAGAAGTGCATTGTAATTGAAATGTGAGAACATAATAAAGAAAGCTGACAATGTTCTCTTGCTTCCAACTACCAAATTAACCGACAAAATTTCTTTCACACTTATCACTCTGCGAGTAAAGTCTATAACAAATACTTCAGTTGGAATTAAGTCAAAATAAGTTTTATCTTATTTTTTTAAATATGGTAATTGACAAAATATTCATAGTTCCCCAATTGTTAACTCAAATACGAGGAATGGGATATCTGTTCATATGGGCTAATATACTTAACTAGCGGTCGATTTCAATTTCTCACTTTACATTCCACCATTTATGCACTAAGAAAGTCCTTTCGTATGGAAGGTAAGGAGAAACGCATCATTAGAGGACGAACCGCACCCTTTGACTATTGCCTGATCCATTTACACTTTTGAGCAAGTGGCTGAATAGGCAACCAATCTTATTAGATCTTGGCCATACTAAGTGTTTGCCTACTTTAATGCACGTGGTCATTGTTCTTCGGTTTGAATTGGAACAACAATCCTAATTTTGGCATGCCCGTGCACTTGTTGTCACACCCCAAACTCGAGTACCGGGCTCATAAAATTTCTAGCCACTGAATCTGGTCCTGACAGCCTTTGTAGTACCCCATTCTCGGCTCCCAGCTCCCATGCACCAAATTCTAATCTTGGGATTTTACTAGGAGGATTTTCAAGGTAAATTTTTTCAGTAAAGGAGCATAACCACAAGTGTACCCAAGTCACAAAACATCATCACCACATATCCACTAATATAATCTTTGAGTATAGTGTTGAAAGAAAAATATATGATATAACAAAACTCCAAAAGATCGGGCACATGTCATATGTTGAGGATGCAATGCAATATGCAAATCCAGATGTCTAATCCACATCTCAGTACAGTTCTAATATGGAATCATTGGGGTTTAATATACTCTGACATTGGCCTGCTCCCCCCATGACACAGCGAGTGGAAGAGACCTCACTATCCGCCTTGCTAGTGGTATGTCAATCCCCACCTGACTTGCCAATATCGTACCCATTTTAGGAGCTGGTCAGACTCAACTTAGCATATATCCCCCTCCACCTGGGCTGATAAGGTCACACCCCCTTCCAACCGACGACGACATAGTGGGAGACGCGGCCTACTAGTATTTGACACTCAGGCGCTCATGTTATCCACTTGGTCTTGACATTAGAGACTCTTGTTGGTCCACAGATTTTAGAGACTTTCACCCCGGGACATCCTATGTACCTAGTAAACGTAACTAGATTTCTGATGTCCATACTCAAATTGTCAGCCACAATAATCCTATGGTGGCCTCAACCCTAATGTTGTTAAGGTGTGGATGCAAATGCATCATGCAATGCGTGAATGCATGAGACCATTATCCGAGTCATGCAAACATGTCATGCAAGTCATGTATATATGCGGCCCCATCTTTTATGGGTCCCTTAAAAATGCCTAAAGTTGTAAAGTCATCAATGAGGTGTTGCCATGCATAGGCAAGACAAAAATCATGAATTAGCCATCATCTAAGTCATGCACAGATGATGTGAATGAGATATGAAAACATACAATCATAACCACTATACATGAGGTGTGTAATACCATATCAAGCATAAAGTAAGGCTAAATCAATATAAAGCAATGTTAACTCGAATGCAAAAGTAATGCTACATTTAACATAAAATAATGTCACATCAATATAAATAAAACATCATATCAACCTAAAGAAAGTGTTATAGTAATCATGAGCCTAAACATCGCATAAATCACTAAGGTAATACTTGTAACGTCTCGAAAAAATCTGTACAAAGACCCAAGTACTACCTCAGGCAGAAATCTCTAAGGATCGAATTCAGTAGAAATTAGATAAAAATTAATTAAGTACTAAACTGAATAATCAGTGGAATTAGCTTGAGCCACTTTCTATATGAACTACAAGACCTAAAACTATTAAAATCACTAACCAACATTACTTAGAAACCTAGGATCAATCTCAAAACCCAATTGCTCTCGGGAGAATATTAATGAAAGTGCCCTGGTTTGTTAATTAGCGTGAGTGTTGAGTCAGTTATACAAAGAAGCTCCATAGGAAGATCAATCAACTGTCTGCCTCAACCAGATGTGTACTTGAACTCGCCACAGGTAAATCTAAGCCTCACATCCCATGTCCTAAAACACTAGGTATTTAAAACCCTTAAAATTGATTAGAATATCATAGGGTTTTTTAGTTAAAAAACTTTTTCAAAAGTTCAGAAATCTCTAAGCTTTCTACCTCTGTCGATTTATCAATAGACTGATTGATATAATAAAAAAATACTACCGATGTCCTCGATGCTCAATCAACACTATTGAAATGAGGATAAAATTTATCAAGCAACCACATATATTTCTGGACTCAATTATCGATGTATCGATAGCTGTATCGATATCATCAAAATTCTATCGAAGTTGACTCGATAAAATCAACAGTAGAGTTTTTGTGTCCCTGTTTTTCTAAAGAAAATCATAAATACCTTTGATATATCGAAGTACTCCTCAATTATCCTCGAAATTCAAAAACCGATGATATCGGAAGGCCTTCAATGAAATCGATCTTGGACACTCAATTTTTCAGCGTATTTTCAGATAGTTTTTGTCTTAGATTGAGGGTCACTCAATAGAATTGATATTCAAGTATCGATGATATTGAGGTCGGGTCGATTGCATTGAGAATGGACATAAACTGTCTGGCAAGCTTAATTGAAAAATCCTTTAGATTTATCGATGCATCGACACAACTATCGATATCATCGACATTTAAATTTCGATGGTATTGAGTGTACCTCGATCATATCCTTGACCTGAAATATTTTAAAGGTAATGTCTCTCTCATTTTCAAATGTTGAAGAATCGATCCTCGTGTAGATGAAATCGGAGTTCGAAATTCGATGACATCGACGCCGGTTTTGATTTCCTCGACCAGCTAGCAAAAGGTTTCAAAAGCATATGGCATTTGAGTTTATGTCATCGAGCGGCTAGTCGATACAATTGAGAGTATACGCTCGATGATATCGAACTCTGTCATAAATGTGACTGTTTTATATCCGTTGGGACTTTTTGCCTATATATAAAGAACTTGTTTTTAGTTGCTGGTAGAGAAAGAAGAGAGTGCTTTTAAGTGTTTAACCTTAGATCATATACCCAAAACCCTTTCTCTCATAGAAGTTCATCCTCCAATCCACCCTCATCATTGACATTCAATAGAGTGGATTGAGGAATGAACTTCTGCATTTAAGGATCCTTTAGCTACCACCTTAATAGTAAATCATTAAGCTGGGATGCCTTGAATGCATAAATGATTGGAATTGCTCTATTTCCCTTATAGGAAAATTTTCAACAGATTAGGATTCCATTACAACCTTGACCTAACCCGTAGCCATGCATTGCTACATCTTCTGAGTTGCGGTTCAAGGAAGCAGAAGACTCTTCATCAACAAAGGAGGAGATCTTCGACAAAGAGCTAAAAAGGACTCATCCACTTATCTATAACTTATTAGAGTCTGGATGACCCTTGTGATCATTCCTTTGTATGATTGGGTCAAAGGTGTTTCTCACCCTTTGCAAGTCCTTTAGGAGGCCTCCGGTAGGAGTGTACGTGGTGAGTGCGTTATGTTGACCCTTGCTCTATTGAGAGCATAAACAGTTAGAGTCTTATGGAAGATCCTTGGCCAATGTGCCTAAAAGTGGGTGCCTTATGTTGACCCTTGCTCATGAAAGCATAAACAAGAGAGGCTCCTTGTATTGATCCTTGGCCAGTGTACCTAAAATCGGGTGCTATGTGTTGATCCTTGCTCGTGGGAGCATAAATTGTCAGCCTAGGTGTAGGTTGTACTGGTTAGAGCTGAACCTGATTTAAAGCCTTGGGTTTGTGGTGAACTGTGTGAAACCTCCTTAGTGAAATCCAGCACACTCAAGGGTTGAGTGCGTCTGCTGGGAGTGGAGTAGATAAGTAGTCGAACCACTATAAAAATGATTGTGTTTGAGATTGTTATTTTCTTCCATTTACTTATGTGATTTCCTTAAATACTTTCATATTTAATTATCTGACATCACACCTCACACACACGCACAGTCATATCCATTATAAACTAATTTGCATATTGTTCATTTCTCAAATAGTTTGTGATTGGATCCTCTACCAGGCTTGGAAGTCAGTAGAGTTACTCTTGAGTAATCCTAATATATGCTTGTTGTTAGGATTTAAATTGTTATAAAATTATTAAAAAGTCTTATAAACCCCCCTCTAGAACATATTGGCATATTCCTGCTTCATCTAAAGCGGTCTTTGCTGCAATTCAATTGGTATCAGAGCGGATCTCTCTTTAATGGCTTCACCGCGTAGAGAGTGATCTTGACTGAAATTGGGAATACGGCAAAAGAGAGGGCTCATCAGTCTCTAGACCTCCAGTATTTAATGAATCAAATTATGCATACTGGAAGGCTAGAATGCACTACTTTTTGAGATTTTTGGATTATGATGTTTGGGATATAGCTGAAAGAGGATATATGCCACCACTTGAACAATTAGTACTTGAAAATGGCACAACTATCTCCAAACCAAAATCCAAAGAAAAATGGACAACATTCAATATGGAAAACCAAACTGTTGACACTAAAGCTATGAATGTTATCTACTGTACTATGTCTCAAGATACTTTCAATCATACAAATTAGTATGTGTGGGACAGCCAAAGAAGCATGAGATTTGTTGGAAACAACCCAAGAAGGAACAATCACTGTGAAGAGATCTAAACTATAACTCCTGATATCACAGTTCGAAAGTCTCAGACTGGAAGAGCATGAGACCTTCATGAATTTTTTTCACAAAATTGAATATCATTTGCAACTCCATGGGTGGATTAGGTGAGAAGGTTCCAATCCCAAAAATCTATAGAAAAAGACTAAGATCATTACTAGAACGGTTCAATCCGAAAGTAACAACCATTGAAGAATGTAGAAATATAGACAAAATGAAAGTAGAAGAACTTGTAGGTTCCCTACAAACATTTGAACTACACTTCAAACAAACCCCAAAATCTAAAAAATACTGTCCTCAAAACTTCAAAGAAAATAAAAAATGAGGACATTGAAAGTGAAAGAGAAGATGAAGATGAGGAAGTGGCTTTGTTGGCTCAACGGTTTAGAAAGTTCTTTCAGAAAAATCGTGGTCGTCCATCTAAAGGAAGAAAGGTGGACAACAAACATTCTGTAGGTAAATTTGATAAAAATACCAGAGAACCACAATGTTATGCCTGTCAGAAGTTTGGACACCTGTCCACTGAATGCCCAAATATGAAAACTAAGGGTAAAGCAATGGTTGCCACATGGGATGATATGGAAGAGTCAAACTTAGAATCTAGTGACTCAGAGAGTGATGGAGATAAAAATCTTTGAAAATCCTTATGGTCTGCACTGCTCTAATCATTCCCATTGAAACTGAGAACGAGGAAGAACCACAAGCCATTGAATCATTTCCATCTGATAATGAGGAAACAAAGAAGGAAGAAGAGGAATAGGATAAATTATAGGATGCTTACAATCAACTCTATATTCATAGCATCAACATCCTTAAAAGACTTGAAATGTCTGAAAATAATAAGGAATTGCTGTAAAAATATTTGGATAAAACCTTGGAAATTAACACATATCTAATTAATGATCTACAACAATATCATTCAGATAATGATAAGTTGGAAAGGATCAATTTATCCCTCTAAAACTGAATCATTAAAGCTTACTAAAAAAATTGAATTATTAGAAGATGAAATGAGCATCTTCAGAATGAGAATCACACACTTTGGTTTGACTTAGAGAAATCTAGAAAATCTGTTGAAATAAACTATAAATTTTTCTAGAGTGGTGAAAAGCTAGAAAAATTGCTAGGGATGGGAAGACGAGAAAAAGACAAGAGTGGCCTAGGGTATGATAAAACTAAAATGAGAACTAGAAATGCAGCACAAATAGATAGATCCACCGCTTTGGGAAGTAACATAAGAACTACTCCAGTTTATCATTCATGTAGTGATTCGGGTCATTATAAGTTTGAATGCTTGACACCTAGGAGGACTTAGCATAACTTTGGTCAAAATCATATTGGTGAATTCAAACCAACTAGAGAAATACAAAATGTCCAGAGTCCACCTAGGAATATGAATAGAAGAAACACTATAACATCTCGAAAATCGGGGGGTCGAGCAAAAACCCAACTCCCGAGTTTCAAAATGTTATTTATGCAACATAGATATGTATGATTGAATGTTGTCTATGATAATGTATTAAACATGAGTGAGATTAAGCTAGAACAGCATATCATACTCCAGAGACAGTTAAATTAACAAGTGAAAGACTATGATAGTATGTATAACATATATAAACTGTCGTATGTCTCCAGAGTGTGAACATGTTACCAGGTTATATACATACATGTATGCTCCAAAAGTAAACCAAAAGGATATACATGAGTGTTCTAAAAATATAAAATGACAAGTGTCAAGGCATCTAATCAACCTCCCTGTAATCCCGTCAATCAGATCACGCATAAAGGAGAGATCCTCCTCGTCATCATCAAGTCCAGCACCGCCTCGCAGGCCGCGCCATCATCTGCAATCACAATAGAGACTGGTGGGTGTCCGAAAACACCATCCCGTAACGTGGGAGTGAGTGATCAACTCAGTGGGATAAGAGAGCAGAGATTAGCATGTTATCAAATCAATCATGCGCTAATAGTAAAGCAGTAAATCAAACAATCCTAATACTGTTGTTAATGCAATATGACATGACGTGATGTATGCCCTCATCGACAATCTCCCTCATACGGCACCATCTTACGACCGCGGCATGCAATCGACCCTCAAGTGCTCCACATCTTCCAGGCACATGCAATGGTATGGTGATATGATTTCCGAGTTGTTATTAGTCCATTCAAACAGTAGGATTGGGAAACTAAGGTACTTCCCTTATATCAATCCCAACACAGATCCTGTCTAGGGTCGTCACTCCTAGTAATCTCATACGATGTATATTTTTTAGGTCATTGCAAGGGCTGGCAGGGCTGTTGCACGCACTCATTGCTCCGCTCCCCCATCACCTTATCAATACAGGCCTACTGTACTCTACTGCTACTGAAGGGTCGTCGCCTCCCGTAGACTCAGAATATGCTCGCGGTCACTACAAAGGACTCGTCGCCTGATCAGTGTAGGCCGACAGCTAGAATATAGTGTCCCATACCACCATAATCTTTTCACGAGACTTGGTACTCATTGGTCACTACGGGGAGGTTTTTGGCCCCAGCGTAGGCCGACAGCTTGACCACGGTGTCCCATACCACCATGCCCGGCTCATGAGTCTTCGTGGATCAAGGTACCATGGTTAACAGGGTTTACAATGGTAAGTTCAGTACCCTAGGTTCAAGCAGTTATGACTCATGCAGGGTGAACATACAACGGCCAGTCGGGTTACTTGACGGGCTCGACTAGCATGATCGCATCTCAAGTCGAACGACATGAAGTGCGTAAAACACCTCGTGTGGCCTAACCACTGCCGCTAACTTCAAAACACGACTCGCATTCATCGACTCGTCGTTCGTGGAAAATACCAGCTAGCCACAAATTTTCTCTGTTACCGACTGCCTGGACTAAGTATAGTCCCAAACGCATATGAATCCACATCAGCAATCATGTGAGAGTATTGAAAATGAAACACAACCATGTGAGCATGTTAACACATGTTATATCGTACAACTTAAGTAAATCATCTGACACATGCCTTTCATTCATATAGTGAAATTATGCATATCGCCAACATATAGGAAATCATTTCCATCAGCATATTAATTGAGAATTCAATCTCAAACTAAATCATAATGAAATCATCAAGCACATGTTATAACATACAACTCAAGTGAATCATCAAGCACATGCATTTCATTCATATAATGAAATCATGCATATAGCTAACATGTAGGAAATCATTTACACCGGCATATTAATTGAGAAATCAATCTCAAATTAATTCATAACACCATTTAATTCAATACATACTAATACAAGCATTTATACAAACACTTACACTACACACTTAAGTCTACATATAGTATGTCGACTCAAAGTGCGCATTTTGGCGAATCTCTTCACCAAACTAATTATGCACGCATTCCTAGTATTCTAATGCGACAAGAAGCCATGTCAATCACGTCAGCAAATTATGAATGAAAACAGTACTTCCTACAAATGACTAAAATGCCCTAAATCTCATATTCTTTGCCGGTTTACGAAACAGGAAACGGACAGCATGTTGTACATGTCAAACGGCATTGCCGTCGATAATCTACTATTAAACGACATTGAAAGCGTTGAAAACAGTCAATCAAAGCGTCTAATATCTGCACCTTATCTCTTATAAACGTGTGAATTCGAACGGAGCGTATACGCTTCGTCTACAGCGAATAGAGAACCTAATTTACAAGTTCTATCAGTCTACATACTATGGAACGGAAAGAATCCCAAATCAACAACTTATTAGGGTTATTTCTTACCTGAAAATGCGGAGAAATCACCGGCTAAGTGATGGAAGCGTGTTGCTAAAGTACGTGCAACAGGCGGTGGAAAAGCAGGAAAATTCTCTCCTAATCTCTCTCACAAACTCTCACCTTTTCTCTCTCCCAATCTAGGATTTTTCTCAAATTCGTATGGGAGAGAGAAGTGAGGGTTTTAACCCCTTTTATAAGCTCAAAAATCTCTAAAATAGGCTCAGGAACAAAGTTCACTTAGGGCATATCCAAATCGGGGCTGTTTCGATCCAAAAGTACATTTCTGGTGGTCCCCTGGCCGAATGCGGTCGGACTTAAGCTCATGCATACTGGATCTAGTATACATCAAGTTTTCAGTCCGGCAGGGTTCGCAGATCGTACGTGGCGGTCCAGTTTCAGTTCAGTGGTCACCGCACGTAGATCAGGGCTGCAAGTCTCATGATATGAAATAGAAATTTTTCCTAATCCGAGGGTGTAATTTGGCTAAATTCTGACGGTCAGAATGCTTAATACTGACGCATCAAGTCGTGTGCCAGATTTGAATTTGAAATTTCAATTCTGTCCCTATTCGCACTCTCTTCAGTCCGGGCTTAATGAAATAGCCTGTGATTATCGGTTGGACTTGATTTTCGAAAAGATTGTCAAGTCCAGCTAGGCAGTTCTAACGGTCTAAGATAGCAGGTATCGGACTTTCGACACGCGGTCTAGATCCAATACAAAATTTCAAAGTGGTCTAGAGAACAAACCTGCTTAGAGTTTGATCCGAGGTTATAGAGTTTTATAGAGTCATTGGTTCTACTCGATTTGGGTCTTGTAGAACATATTTAAAGCGATCAGGGACTATTTCCCAGCTACTCTAGCGTTGTGCTAGCTAACTTATACTTAATTTCTAAAGGAATTAATCCTAAGTGATATCTTTGGCTATGGAATTGGGTTCTGAGCGATTTCTCAGGTATTTTAGTTGACCCATTGCCTAAGGACGTCTAATCCCAGGTTGGCCAAAATCTGGGGTGTTACAAACACACATCCATCACCACCTAGAATGACTAACAGAATGAAGTAGTGAATCAAGTGGCCGAGATAAACAAGAAAACTAAATCTACCACAGTAAAAAATTTGTCGCAAAATCGGTAGTGAAAGAAAAGCTAAATTGTTTCATAACTCACTTTATTCATATGCCCTGAAATATTAAGCATGAAAAGACACATCCAGGTCATGCATAGAGATCTGGATATTTGCTGAAATGATGTAATATTTGTTGAGCTCCTAATGATACATCTGAGGTCTCTTACCTCAATCTTTTTGTATATAAACATTCTAATGTTTATAAATTTAATTTGTACAATTCTTGTACAAAATTTTGTTATGTATACTGTTGATTCAAAGATATTCTATATTATACATGGAAGTTTGTGGAAGTGCGAAAAAATGAAAATTATTCACCTTCGATATGTCTGTCGATAAGTCATATAGATTCTCAATTAATCGATCAGAGGTTGATATCATTAATGCCTCTTTGGAATGGGAAGAGTCATATGATCGAGAATGATATCGAAGATAGTTTCAATAACATCGAGTGGGATATCTCGATATCTCATCGAAACACTAGTTAATGATATCGAAGATTGTCGCCCGATATAAGGTGGCTGAGTGGTAAAAATCACGCTTTTCATCAAAAATTCCTCTTACCTTCTGTCAATTCAGAAGAAAAATCATCGAGTCATTAATGTTCCTCGATACCGGTATTACCCCTATCATTCCTCCTTTTCAAGATTCCATCTTGTCTTTGGTTTGGGTATTTTCAGGTTTCCAAAAAGAAATTTTATCTGATTTTCCTCAAATCTTTCAAATCTCTATCTGTTTAAATGGGAAAGGACAAAGGTAAGGTGTCCAGTCGGGGAGAGTCTTCTAGAACCTCTCGATAAAAAGTTCTTACCTTAAAAGGAAGAGCAAGGGCTCCTGAACGCCAGACCCCTACATGCCAATGCACTAGACATGAATTGCATGGTAGGTCCTAACTAGAGGCATTGACACCTCCTCTGGGTAAAGCAAATCCACTTCTAGCTAAATATACGAGTAGGAAGCTTATTCACGAGAGGAAGGTAGACAGGGACTATTTAATACCGTACAATCTGGAATCCCTTTTTGCTGCAATCAATTGGTTGCATGTTCTTGACTTCAGTGGGCCATGTTGTCACACCCCAAACTCAGAAATCGAGCTCACAAAATTCTCAATCGCCGAATCTGGCGCGACAGCCTCCATAGAACCCCCATTCTTAGCTCCCAGCATCCATTTACTAGGTTCCAATTCTAGGATCCTACAAGGAGGGTTTTCAATATCAATTTGATTCATAATGAGCATAACCATAAGCATAACTCATGAACAATAATCACAAGAATACCATCACAAAATCCACTATGATAAAAAACTTTTAAGTACAATGCGTTTAAAGTACTGTTCTTATTCTGATAACCACTGGGGTCTAGTACACTCTAACCAGCTTGTCGTCCCTATCCGAACGCACAACTGGGAGAGTGGAAGAGACCTCACTATCCTCCTGCCAAAATCGAGCCTGGCTCGTCGATAGTGGACCCATTCCTTAAGCTGGTCAAACTTAACCTAAAAATTGCCCCCTCACTCAGGCGAGTAAGGTCACACCCCTTTCCAATCGACCATGGCACAGTGGGAGACGCGGCCTACTAGTATACAGTCCTCGCGCACTCGTATATCCACTCGGTCTCGACGTTAGAGTTATCCTTTGGTACCATCGGGTTTAGGGATTTTTACCCAGGAACATTTATGGTGCCTCGATGCTAGAAACACTATTTTCAGTGTTCAATCTAGCCACCCACAATGTGTCTGTGGAGGCTATGGCCCTGTTGTCGCTAGGGCATATAATAATCACAATCACACAATACAAGTGCACGAATCACCCTACCAAACATGCAACAATCCTGCGTATGCCGTGCTCATGTGGGGCAACTCCACCTATCAGGGAGCCCATAACAATCTGTCCGAGGGCATATGCTATGATCAGTCACTTCTCATATCAAACATACATATGATGCGTATGATCATGAATCATGGATCTATACTAAACATGTTATATAGTGATGGGCTTTATTCATAACAAAGGTGGACCTAGACGGATTATACACTACATGTATGGGTCTATCAATGAGCCTTAAGGAGAGTGACAATGCAGACATTTAACTAACATCATCCTTATAATGTGGACGTCAAACCATCATTGCTCCCAAGGCATAGCCCGCTATAAAGGTCAACACATAAACCATGGTGGAATCACGTTATAATGGACCTCGTGTACATCCCATCAGGCCTTGACCCATGGGCCTCCAATACATCAAATGGACCTCATGTACATGGCTTTCATATATATCAAGATGGGCCCAACTACATCAAGATGGTCCAAATCACATGGGCCTTATATTTGTCAAGTGGGCCGCACCAGTGGGCCTTGAATACATCACAATGGACCCTTATATGGCAAGTGGGCCACATCACATGGGCCACATGTATATCAATTGGGCCACACTCAAATATAAGTGGTGATAATAATTTTCACTATTAAAATTCCCAAGGCCCACCATAACATTTATTTCCCATCCAATCTGATCATAAGGTCCCAAAGGATGTCAATGGTAGCCATTCAATCCTCACCATGTAGTGTGGTCCACTTGATAAATAAATCTGTCTTATTTTTGTCTCAAGCCTTAAAATTACTTTTCAAAAATGGTTGGACAGTTTGGATGCAACACATGAATCATGGTGGATCCCATAGGGATGGGAAGAATGGACGGCATATATGAGGTACATACCTCATGGTGGGCCCACACTAATGGAAGGTGTGGATCACAATACATACATCAGTGGGTCCCATGTGGGGCCCACCATAATGTTTATTTTCCACCTAGCCAATTGACAAGGTCACAAAAACATGGGGCCCATTGTAATGTTTATTTTGCTCCCAACCTGTTGATGAGGTCACTTGGACTTGGGGCCCACCATAATGTTTGTTTTCCACCCAATCGGTTGATAGGGTCACACGGACCAGGGGCCCATCGTGTTGTTTGTTTTCCACCTAACCCGTTGATAAGGTCACACGGACATGGATGGAGAGTAAAAAAAAATATCACATCTGATCTAAAACTTTTGCAACCCAAAAGGGTTTCAATGGTAAGCGTCAATCCTCACTGTTCCTTGTGATGTGGGCCACCTGAGCATGTATACGGCTGATTTTTTTGGGAGGGGCCCCACCTAATGCACAGAGTGGATGTTCCGCACACATCATGGTGGGGCCAACGGCTGGGACTGTGGGTCCCTGCCTCTTTCGTCCGCACGGAAGCGGCTGGCAGCAGCAGGCGCTGCTGCTGCTGCTTAACATATATATTTTTTTAATTTTTTTTAAATACATTTTTTCTTAGGAATTTCCTTGGTGGGTGTAACATCCCGAAAATCGGGGGGTCGAGCAAAAACCCAACTCCCGAGTTCCAAAATGTTATTTATGCAACATAGATATGTATGATTGAATGTTGTCTGTGATAATGTATTAAACATGAGTGAAATTAAGCCAGAACAGCATATCCTACTCCAGAGACAGTTAAATTAACCAGCGGAAGTCTGTAATAGTATGTATAACATATATAAACTGTTGTATGTCTCCAGAGTGTGAACATGTTACCAGGTTATATACATACATGTATACTCCAAAAGTAGATGAAACGAATATACATGAGTGCGCTACAAAATATAAAATGACAAATGTCAAAGTATCTAATCAACCTCCCTGTAATCCCGTCGATCAGAACATGCATAAAGGAGGGATCCTCCTCCTCATCATCAAGTCCAGCTCCACCTCGCAGGCCGCGCCATCATCTGCAATCACAAAAGGTCTGGTGGGTGTCCAGGAACACCGTCCCGTAACGTGGGAGTGAGTAGCTAACTCAGTGGAATAATAGAGCAAAGATTAACATGTTATCAAATCAATCATGCGATAATAGTAAAGCAGTAAATCAAACAATCCTAATACTGTTGTTAATGCATTTATGACATGACGTGATGTATGCCCTCACCGACGATCACCCTCATACGGCAACATCTTACGACCGCGGCATGCCACACTCCCTAGAGTGCTCCACATCTTCCAGGCACATGCAATGCTATGGTGATATGATTACCAAGTTGTTATTAATCCATTCAAACAGCAGGATTGGGAAACTAAGGTACTTCCCTTGTATCAATCCCAACACAGATCCTGTCTAGGGTCGTCACTCCTAGTAATCTCATACGATGTATATTTTGTAGGTCGCTGCAAGGGCTGCCAGGGCTGTTGCACGCACTCGTTGCTCCGCTCCCCCATCACCTTATCAATACAGGCCTACTGTACTCTACTGCTACGGAAGGGTCGTCGCCTCCCGTAGACTCAGAATACGCTCGCGGTCACTACAAAGGGCTGCCAGGGCTGTTGCTCGCACTCGTTGCACCGCTCCCCCATCACCTTATCAGTGTAGGCCGACAGCAAGAATATAGTGTCCCATACCACCATAATCTGCTCACGAGTCATAGGTGCTCACTGGTCACTACGGGGAGGTTTGTGGCCCCAGCGTAGGCCGACAGCTCGACCACGGTGTCCCATACCACCATGCCCGGCTCATGAGTCTTCGTGGATCAAGGTACCATGGTTAACAGGGTTTACAATGGTAAGTTCAGTACCCTAGGTTCAAGCAGTTATGATACATACAAGGTGAACAAACATTGGCCAGTCGGGTTACTTGACGGGCTCGACTAGCGCGATCGCATCTCGAATTGAACGACATGAAGTGCGTAAAACACTTCGCGTGGCCTAACCACTGCCGCCAACTCTCAACACGAATCACATTCATCGACGCGTCGTTCGTGGCTATGACCAGTCAGCCACGAATTCGCTCGGTTACCGACTGCCTGGACTAAGTCAAGTCCCACACATCTATGGAATTACATTAACACTATAAAAAGGTATTGGAATTGAAATACATCATGTGAGCATGTTAGCACATGTTATAACATTCAACTTAAGCAAATCTTCAAGGCATACTTCCCATGCATATTCAACTTAAGCAAATCCTCAAGCACATACATTCCATGCATGTAATGAAATCATGCCTTTTGTCAACATGTAGAAAATCATTTAGGTCAGCATAATAATCGAAAAATCAATCACAAACTATCAAATAACATCATTTAATTCAATACATACTAATACAAGCATTTATACAAACACATACACTACACACTTAAGTCTACAAATAGTATGTCGACCCAAAGTGCGCAACTAGGCGAATCTCTTCGCCAAACTAATTATGCACGCATTCCTAACTTCCTAATGCGACAACAAACCATGTCAATCACATCAGCAAAATATGAATGTAAACAGTACTTCCTACAAATGACTAAAATGCCCTAAATCTCATATTCTTCGTTAGCTTACGAAACGGGAAACGGAGAGCATTTTGTACATGTCAAACGGCGATGCCGTCAAGAATCTACTATTAAACGACATTGAAAGCGTTGGAAACAGTCAATCAAAGCGTCTAATATCCGCACCTTTTCCCTTTTAGGGATGAGAATTCGAACGGAGCATATACGCTTCGTCTACGGCGAATAAGGAATCTAATACACGAGATCCATAAGTTACATCGCTATGGAAACAAGAGAAACTCAAATCAACAACTATTTAGGGTTTTTACTTACCTAGGATCGCGGTGGAATCGCCGGGAAAGCGGTAGAGGAGTGTTGCTTAAGCACGTGCAACACGTAGCACAAGTGGCAGGAAGAACTCTCCCACTCTCTCACAATCTCTCACTCTTTTTCTCTCTCCCAAGCTAGGGCTTCTCTCAAATTCGGATGGGAGAGAGGAGTGAGGGTTTCAACCCCTTTTATAGCCTAAAACATTCCCAAAATAGGCTTGGGAACAATGTTTACTTGGTGCCTAACCAAATCGGGGCCGTTTCGGTCCAAAAGGGTATTTCTGGAGGTCCCCAGGCCAAATGCGGTCGGACTTAAGCTCATGCATACTGGATCTAGCACACATCCAGTTTTCAGACCGGTTGGGTTCCCAGATCGCACGTGGCGGCCCAGTTTCAGTTTAACGGTCACCGCACCAAGATCAGGCCTATAAGTCTCGTGATATATAATAGATATTTTTCCTGATCCAAGGGTGTAATTTGGCTGTATTCTGACGGTCAGAATGCTTAATACTGATGCGTCAAATTTGTGTGCCAGATTTGAATTTGAAATTCCAACTATGTCCCTATTCACACTCTCTTCGGTCCGGGCTCAATGAAATAGCCTGTGATCATCGGTTTGACTTGATTTTTGGAATGAGTGTCAAGTCCAGCTAGACGGTTCTAACGGTCTAAGATAGGAGGTATCGGACTTTCGACGTGCGGTCTAGATCCAATACAAAGATTCAAAGTGGTCCAGAGAACAAACCTGCTTAGAGTTTGGTCCGAGGTTTTAGAGCATTATAGCACCATTGGTTCCACTCGCTTTGGGCCTTGTAGAACGTATTTAAAGTAATCAGGGACTGTTTCCCAGCCACTCCAACGTTGCGCTAGCTAACTTATGCTTAGTTTCTAAAGAAATTTATCCTAAGTGGTTTCTTTGGCTATGGAATTGGGTTCTGAACGATTTTTCAGGTGTTTTAATTGACCCACTGTCTAAGGACGTCAAATCCCAGATTGGCCAAAATCCGGGGTGTTACAATCTACCCCCCTTAAAACACAATGTCGTCCCCGACATTGGCGAAGGACAAGGAGTACTTTCTCTAAGGAAGGTTCAAATCCTATTTAATAACCTAATCGTATATACACCCTAACTCAAATGTTTCGATCCTGGGCCAGTGGGAAAGAGGCCAACCGCTCTTCCGCTGCGCCACTTTGATCGAACGGTAGCGTTAACTAATCTAACTGGATTGGACTTAATTCCTTCTACCCCCCTTAAAACTTGGTTTTACTTAAGGTTGAAGAATATTTGCATCGATCAGTATATCGGAACGAGGCGCAACTTAGGGGCTATCCTTAACCTAAAATGGAAACAGCCTTTCTCTATATGGTCTTCCTTGCTAATGATGCGTTCTATGGCATTGGTATCTATGATCATAGAGATGAGCCTAATATCTATTGTGGTTAAGGTCAGGGGCAGGTATGAGTTGGTGGCAAGATGCCTAATTCTCTACTGGCTTTAAGTCCTCGCCATTTCCCAAAAGGCAATGTGATCCCGTTTGGTTGTAGGTGGTTGGGCCATCACAGAATAAAGGTTATGTAGTAGGTCTGAGCCGGATACATAGACTTTCTGTCTAGCTAGAACAGAAGATTTATTGTATCAATTCTTAATCCGAGTCGATGCCGATCTTCTGCTTGATCAGAGCATTGGATTTATTGGGAACCACTAGGATTAAGAAGTCGATTCGAACCGCGAATACATCGCGTACATGCAGTTCCTTTACTCTGCGTTCCCGAATGCAATAAACCCTTGGGGATGGCAATTCTAAGGGGCGTGCTAGTCCATTCTAAGTTCAATCTGAGGGATTTATAAATGTTCCCTGAGAGTGAATGGTTCCTTCCTATGGGCAACAACAGTAGTCTATAAGTCATAAGGGGATCTGTCGAAGGAATAAGGTTATACTTCAACCAAATCTAACCTACAAGTCCTTAGCATATACAGGCTGTACACTACTTAAGGTAACTAGTAGGCTAGTCTGTATTTCATTCGCTATAATTCAAGACCTAAGCCTATACACTAGACGGTTTCATACCATCTCTAATACAGGGAATTGCTCTATCGCTTAGGATCAAAATTGTCTAAATGGAATTGGATTTCTTATGTCGTCAGACCCTTCAAATCTAGGAGTGCTAACACTAGAACCAAAACACCTAGAGCCTATGTGGCCGGTAGCGCTTAGTGGTATTAAATGGAACTGCATTCCTAGTCCCATGGCAGGATTGGATGTGGTATGCTTGGTAGGAGGGTGGGTGGGGATAAAAATTAATTTGTAGGCTGGATCTCAGGGAGTTATAATACTCCCAATCTAGGGACAATATTTTATAGCGAAATGAAACAACATGCATTCCATTCGACAAATTTTGGCTATATTATCCCCAAACCACAACACAAACACATTTTTCTACCTAACAACAAAACAACACAGAAATTTCAACAGTAGTCAAACAAGCTAAAGGGCAACGACATAGATGCCTAATTCTACCAAAGGACTTCTACCAGGGTCCCGACTGACCTTGAATACTATCAAGTTCAATACTGTCAGTTGCCCATTAGAGCTCTATCGGCCATGTGTTTTAAATACTTCTCAAACGGAGAAAGTTGAGAAATGGGATTTGAGGTTAGCATGATTCTGAGACCCAAAAAGAGGGTAAAGGCTCAAATAAAAGGGACATGAGAGAGAGAACGATGGAAAGGGAGGAAAAAGGCTGAAACAGCCTTAACAATAGCCATGGAAAATGGAGGAAATGCGAAGAAATGGTCGCCCAAAGGGACAGAATGAAATCTAGGCGTTGTAGAGGGATGCTTCAAGCTTCCCTAGGATGTATTTTCAGAAAGAAATGAAAATGAAAAAGGGGAATGGAGCACCTCACGATTTCAGCTCGATTTTGGGGTTTTAGGAGCTCCAACGGATGAAATCTTCAAGAGGGAGGGCTGCCAACTTCAAAGGAATGACGGAGGGTGGTCGTTTTTGGCAGGGAATGGATCTAGGGTGGTTTGGAATCATGAATTTTTGGGATAGGGCAGCTGAAAACGAAAATGGGGCTAGGGGAGGGGCTGTTTGTGAAGGAAGTACCCATATTTGGGGTTTTCTTGGGGTGGGAGGTGCATAGGGGTGATGTGGACCCTGTTTAAGGGGGTGCGCCCGAAGGACGGCCCCATCGGAGCTCGCCGGCCGGCAATGCATCGCCGAACCGGCGATGGCATCGCCGGTGAAGTTGCAAACTGGCCTCTGAGGCCATATGGGATGGATTCCTCTTGCCCTAGGGATTCCAAAAAGGTATGGTGCACACTCTAGTTCATTGTAGATTGCCCTAGGGAGGCCAATACATTTTTAACATCCATTCGAGGATTTTTGGGTCCAATCTTCAATCCCGAATACAAAACCCTATCATGCAGCATATGATTTTGGGGTAGAAGGATCTAGTACATCCATCTAAACCATTAGTTGCTAAAGAAAGTGAAGTTAGAATGGCCTTATGGCCATTTTTCATGAAATTTTACTATTCACTGTAAAATTTTGTGAAAGTAAGATTTTATGTTATTTTCACATTAGTATTGATGTCTAATATAAAATGGATAAGAAATAATTGAAGATTGGGGTGGTGAGAGGAAGAATTTCGAAGATTTTCGGTGAAACGGGGGTTTTTAAGCCCTGGCGATTGAACACAGGGGTCGTGGTTGTCCCATGGCCCAAGGATTCACTTTTACGGGTTTAGAATTGTTCAAAGAACATCTCAACCCACTTACCTACAACCTAGGAGCTATTCGGGTTGCTTTACGCGACCCTAGATGCGCTACGGACTCGATCACGCGATCGAAATGAATAGACTTCGCCTATTGGCGAATCTGGGATCCTAGAAGTATTTCTAGACCCTTCTCGTACCCACCTAAGTCAAAGAAAGCGACAGCGTACGTCGCGTGACCATAACCCAGGTCCGGTTTAATCCAAATCATGCTCTGATACCATCTGTAACATCCCGAAAATCGGGGGGTCGAGCAAAAACCCAACTCCCGAGTTCCAAAATGTTATTTATGCAACATAGATATGTATGATTGAATGTTGTCTGTGATAATGTATTAAACATGAGTGAAATTAAGCCAGAACAGCATATCCTACTCCAGAGACAGTTAAATTAACCAGCGGAAGTCTGTAATAGTATGTATAACATATATAAACTGTTGTATGTCTCCAGAGTGTGAACATGTTACCAGGTTATATACATACATGTATACTCCAAAAGTAGATGAAACGAATATACATGAGTGCGCTACAAAATATAAAATGACAAATGTCAAAGTATCTAATCAACCTCCCTGTAATCCCGTCGATCAGAACATGCATAAAGGAGGGATCCTCCTCCTCATCATCAAGTCCAGCTCCGCCTCGCAGGCCGCGCCATCATCTGCAATCACAAAAGGTCTGGTGGGTGTCCAGGAACACCGTCCCGTAACGTGGGAGTGAGTAGCTAACTCAGTGGAATAATAGAGCAAAGATTAACATGTTATCAAATCAATCATGCGATAATAGTAAAGCAGTAAATCAAACAATCCTAATACTGTTGTTAATGCATTTATGACATGACGTGATGTATGCCCTCACCGACGATCACCCTCATACGGCAACATCTTACGACCGCGGCATGCCACACTCCCTAGAGTGCTCCACATCTTCCAGGCACATGCAATGCTATGGTGATATGATTACCAAGTTGTTATTAATCCATTCAAACAGCAGGATTGGGAAACTAAGGTACTTCCCTTGTATCAATCCCAACACAGATCCTGTCTAGGGTCGTCACTCCTAGTAATCTCATACGATGTATATTTTGTAGGTCGCTGCAAGGGCTGCCAGGGCTGTTGCACGCACTCGTTGCTCCGCTCCCCCATCACCTTATCAATACAGGCCTACTGTACTCTACTGCTACGGAAGGGTCGTCGCCTCCCGTAGACTCAGAATACGCTCGCGGTCACTACAAAGGGCTGCCAGGGCTGTTGCTCGCACTCGTTGCACCGCTCCCCCATCACCTTATCAGTGTAGGCCGACAGCAAGAATATAGTGTCCCATACCACCATAATCTGCTCACGAGTCATAGGTGCTCACTGGTCACTACGGGGAGGTTTGTGGCCCCAGCGTAGGCCGACAGCTCGACCACGGTGTCCCATACCACCATGCCCGGCTCATGAGTCTTCGTGGATCAAGGTACCATGGTTAACAGGGTTTACAATGGTAAGTTCAGTACCCTAGGTTCAAGCAGTTATGATACATACAAGGTGAACAAACATTGGCCAGTCGGGTTACTTGACGGGCTCGACTAGCGCGATCGCATCTCGAATTGAACGACATGAAGTGCGTAAAACACTTCGCGTGGCCTAACCACTGCCGCCAACTCTCAACACGAATCACATTCATCGACGCGTCGTTCGTGGCTATGACCAGTCAGCCACGAATTCGCTCGGTTACCGACTGCCTGGACTAAGTCAAGTCCCACACATCTATGGAATTACATTAACACTATAAAAAGGTATTGGAATTGAAATACATCATGTGAGCATGTTAGCACATGTTATAACATTCAACTTAAGCAAATCTTCAAGGCATACTTCCCATGCATATTCAACTTAAGCAAATCCTCAAGCACATACATTCCATGCATGTAATGAAATCATGCCTTTTGTCAACATGTAGAAAATCATTTAGGTCAGCATAATAATCGAAAAATCAATCACAAACTATCAAATAACATCATTTAATTCAATACATACTAATACAAGCATTTATACAAACACATACACTACACACTTAAGTCTACAAATAGTATGTCGACCCAAAGTGCGCAACTAGGCGAATCTCTTCGCCAAACTAATTATGCACGCATTCCTAACTTCCTAATGCGACAACAAACCATGTCAATCACATCAGCAAAATATGAATGTAAACAGTACTTCCTACAAATGACTAAAATGCCCTAAATCTCATATTCTTCGTTAGCTTACGAAACGGGAAACGGAGAGCATTTTGTACATGTCAAACGGCGATGCCGTCAAGAATCTACTATTAAACGACATTGAAAGCGTTGGAAACAGTCAATCAAAGCGTCTAATATCCGCACCTTTTCCCTTTTAGGGATGAGAATTCGAACGGAGCATATACGCTTCGTCTACGGCGAATAAGGAATCTAATACACGAGATCCATAAGTTACATCGCTATGGAAACAAGAGAAACTCAAATCAACAACTATTTAGGGTTTTTACTTACCTAGGATCGCGGTGGAATCGCCGGGAAAGCGGTAGAGGAGTGTTGCTTAAGCACGTGCAACACGTAGCACAAGTGGCAGGAAGAACTCTCCCACTCTCTCACAATCTCTCACTCTTTTTCTCTCTCCCAAGCTAGGGCTTCTCTCAAATTCGGATGGGAGAGAGGAGTGAGGGTTTCAACCCCTTTTATAGCCTAAAACATTCCCAAAATAGGCTTGGGAACAATGTTTACTTGGTGCCTAACCAAATCGGGGCCGTTTCGGTCCAAAAGGGTATTTCTGGAGGTCCCCAGGCCAAATGCGGTCGGACTTAAGCTCATGCATACTGGATCTAGCACACATCCAGTTTTCAGACCGGTTGGGTTCCCAGATCGCACGTGGCGGCCCAGTTTCAGTTTAACGGTCACCGCACCAAGATCAGGCCTATAAGTCTCGTGATATATAATAGATATTTTTCCTGATCCAAGGGTGTAATTTGGCTGTATTCTGACGGTCAGAATGCTTAATACTGATGCGTCAAATTTGTGTGCCAGATTTGAATTTGAAATTCCAACTATGTCCCTATTCACACTCTCTTCGGTCCGGGCTCAATGAAATAGCCTGTGATCATCGGTTTGACTTGATTTTTGGAATGAGTGTCAAGTCCAGCTAGACGGTTCTAACGGTCTAAGATAGGAGGTATCGGACTTTCGACGTGCGGTCTAGATCCAATACAAAGATTCAAAGTGGTCCAGAGAACAAACCTGCTTAGAGTTTGGTCCGAGGTTTTAGAGCATTATAGCACCATTGGTTCCACTCGCTTTGGGCCTTGTAGAACGTATTTAAAGTAATCAGGGACTGTTTCCCAGCCACTCCAACGTTGCGCTAGCTAACTTATGCTTAGTTTCTAAAGAAATTTATCCTAAGTGGTTTCTTTGGCTATGGAATTGGGTTCTGAACGATTTTTCAGGTGTTTTAATTGACCCACTGTCTAAGGACGTCAAATCCCAGATTGGCCAAAATCCGGGGTGTTACAGTGGGGCCCTCATCAGAGAAATCCACCTCCCCCCATTGCACCCTACGGCTGAAGACCGACCAAATGAGTCCAATATGCTGTATGATTTGGCAAGTAAAAAGATCAAGGTGGGTTTCAACGGTAAACACCACTATTTCCTATGCTATGGCCCACCAGAAAATGGGATCAGCTTCATTTTTCAGCTCAATGCCTGAAATGAGGTGGAGAATGGAATGAACGGCATGGATTAACTTCATACATTAAGGTGAGGCCTGCACGAACAGCCCACCCCAAAATCTCACACATATATATTATATATTATTATTTTTTTTGTTAGCTTGTCAGTACATACCCATGTCAGTACACGCATTACATGTTAACCGCTCCCTGCTGCACGTCCAGCGTCTAGGGACGCTGGATGACATGGATATAACATAGTCACCGTGGTGGGTCCCACACAGACGACGTGGCCCACCATGCATGTGTGTGTGTATATATATATTAATATAATATAAAATATATATTACATATATCTTAGTCTAATAGATGGGATCTCCCTGAAATGTGGTGGGCCACTCTATCTGATGGATGGAATAGATTTTACATGATTTGATGGGGCCCACTACATTCTAGGGAGAGGAAAAGAGGGGAGAGAGAGAGAGAGAGAGAGAGAGAGACGGTGAGATAGAGGCACCCCGCCACTATGGGCCCCTCTTGGTTAAATCACATACATCAAATGGGTCCCACCAACAAGTGGGCCCTAAAATAAGAAATAACGATGGATCACCCACCTCTAGGCCTTCTCCTTGGTCCCTTAGCCTCCTTAGCTCCTTGCTCCCTCTTTTGATGGTGGTTGATGGACTTTTGATGGTGGGGATGAGAGATGAGAGGGTGGGTCACACTTGTTATTTTTTAGGTAAACTTGGGAATGCTTGGACGTGTGGAAATTTTTGGGTTGCTTGGAAGTGGAGAGATGGAATGAGAGAGAGAGAGAGAGAGGAGTGATGGGTGAAAAGGATGGGTGAGGTGTGATGGGTGATGGGTGGAGTGATGGAAGTGATGTGAGAGTTGACTTTGGGTTGCTTGTCTAAGAGAGAGGTAAGGGTAGGGTATGGGCTACTTGTAGTTGACTTGATGTGTGATGTGTACTTGATTGATGGGATTGATTGATTGATTGGTGGGACATGTAGAGATTCCCTTGCAGTTCGCAATGCATGGCATTTTTCTCGAAATGAACGTGGGCTCACATCTTCTGACCTGGGTATCGGTTTGGTGCGCGAGTCACGGCGTTGGAACTATAGCGACGGCGTGGTCGCTAAGATACAAGTTTCGGGTTGAGTCGAGTCAGGTATGCAGGAATCGGCTTAGGATAACGCACAAACATTAGATAAGGGTCGAAGGTTGCCGAAACTTCACCGGGAGGACCACGGAAGCCAACGGAACGGTACGACAGAGAACGCAGGTCTTACACATGTCATCTCGAACAAACATGCAACTTTCTCACCTCTTGTCATTCACCTATGTTTGATCCTCCTTCCATCATGATCTCTATCGATGATGATGATGTAATGATCACTCCTACTATGAGTGTAAACATTCTTGGGCTGACGATGTCACCCGATGGTCTCCCTGAAATGGACCTCGAAAACGTTGAAACCTGGTCCGTGGTTACTAAATTCCTCTATCATGGTAGAGACATTCCTTGGTGCCAAGGAAATGCAATGAAATCTAGGTTCATGGAATCACGATTTTGGATCTTGCATGGTATCTTCGCCTCAAACATCTATCTTAGAAGTACTAACTGTTCCAATCTCACAGGGTTCATGACCATGATAGTATATTTAATAGCTACAGGGATAAAAATCTATCTCCTAACTCTAATTGTACATCAGTTAGTCTATGTTGTTCATACATCCTGAAATCTTCACCTACCCTATCCCTAAATTATACACACTGTGTGCAACAGCATCGGCTTTCCAACTACCAGTGATTTGAAACTTCCCCTCCATGTCTTCAATAAGAACAACATTCGAAGGATGGACTTGAAGTTCCATACGTATCCCGAGGATCTAGAGGAAGGCAAGAGTAGGAGGTGAAGGTGATGCTCCCGCTGAAGGGGCTGAGATAGCTGGGAATGAACCTTCTGCACCCCATTAAGCTCTATCCACATTAGAGCCCAGGCATGCGAAAAGGTTCAAGCTGCATCAAGATAGAATTGGAGCAATATAGCGAGATGTCACCTAGCTAAAGGAGTCAGTAAATGCACAGTTTACTATCATGGAACGCCTGGTAAATAGAGTGCAACTGTAACACCCTGAAATTCGGGGATCGAGTATAACTCAACTCCTGAGTTCCAGAACGTCACTTATGCAACAAAAATGCTTATGATTCATTGTTGTCTGAGTTAGTGCATTCACATGAATGAGATTATACCAAAAACTGCAATTCATACTTCAGATCCAGTGATAAAATGCAAGCGGAAGATTGAAAGATATATATATCACTGTGTATAAAACCAAAATAATCTCGAACTGTCTCCAAAGTATGAATGCATCTCTGAGTCACATATACATATACAAACCAAAAATCAAAATTTCATATGGTCCAACTAGCAAGTCCCGCTGATCCAGGCCACCTACGCGAAGCCGTCGGAAAACTGCACGTACGAGAACTCGTCCTGGTCCTCGTCGTAGTCTGGCTCCACATCCTGAATCGCCTCGTAACCTTCATCTAAGACAGTGTCTGGTGGGTGTTGCAAACACCGTCCCATAACGTGGGAGTGTGTGATCAACTCAGTGGAATAATAGAGCAAAGGTTATCATGTTATCAAATCAATCACGCGATAATAGTAATGCAAACAATCAAACATTCCTAGATACTGTTGTTAATGCAAGCATGAAATGACATGATGGATGCCCTCACCGACATACTCCCTCATACGACACTGTCTTACGTCCACATCATGCTTTCTTCCCTCAGTGCTCCACATCTTCCAGGCACATGCAGTGTGATATGGATAATGATTACCGAGTTGTTATTAGTCCATTCATACAGCAGTATTGGGAAACTAAGGTACCTTCCTTATATCAATCCCAACATAGATCCTGTCTAGGATCGTCACTCCTAGTAATCACATACGATGTTATATTTATAGGTCGCTGCAAGGGCTGTCAGGGCTGTTGTTCGCACTCATTGCACTGCTCCCCCATCACCTTATCAATACAGGCGTATTTGTACTCTTGTCACTACGGAAGGGTCGTCGCCTCCCGTAGACTCAGAATATGCTTGAGATCACTAGAAAGGGCTCGTCACCAATCAGTGTAGGCCGACAGCTCGAATGTAGTGTCCCATACCATCACAATCAGCTCACGAGTCATAGGTGCTCACTGGTCACTACGGGGAGGTTTGTGGCCCCAGCGTAGGACGACAGCTCGACCACGGTGTCCCATACCACCATGCCCGGCTCATGAGTCTTTATGGATCAAGGTACCATGGTTATCAGGATTTTCAATGGTAAGTTCAGTACCCTAGGTTCAAGCAGTTATGACTCATACATGGTGAACATACAATGGCCAGTCGGGTTACTTGACGGCCTCGACTAGTACGAGCGCATCTCAAGCTGAACAACATGAAGTGCATAAAACACTTCGTGTGGCCTAACCACTGCCGCCAACCCAAAACACGACTCGCGTTTATCGACGCGTCCTTCATGGCAAATAGAAACCAATCACGAATTCAAATCTATTACCGACTTCCTGGACTAACGTATAGCCCCAAGCATTTGTAAACCATGACAAAGATCATATGAGAATAATAGAAATGAAGTTCAAACAATAAAAGCATGTTGACACATGTTATAATATACAACGTAAGCAAATCAACCAACACATGTATTCCATATATATGAGGAAATCAATTCATATAGCAAACATGGAGGAAATCATATACATCATCATGTTGATTGAGAATTCAATCTCAAAACTAATCTACAACAACATTGGCTCAATACATACTAATACAAACATTTATACAAATACTTAGTCTACACACTTTAGTCTACATAGCGTATGTCGACCCAAAGTGCGCATTAGGGCGAATCTCTTCGCCAAACAGATCATGCACGCATAATCAGTATAATAACATGACAAATAAACATGACAATCATTTTTGTAAAATACGGACGTATACAGTATTTTCTATAAATACCCAAAATACCCAAAATCTCAAATTCACCGTACGTATACGAAATGGAAAACAGACAGCATGTTCTACATGTCAAATGGCGTTCTCGTCAATAATCTACTATTAAACGACATTGAAATCTTTGAAATCAGTCAATCTAAGCATATAAAATCCTCACCTTTTGCCGTAGACGTGTATCGATTTGAACGGAAAGTCTACATTTTGTCAACGGCAATATGACGACTTATATTACAAGTTACATCAGCTACTTCGCTATTTGAATCGAAGGAATCCCTAAAACAGGTAGTGGTTAGGGTTTTCTTACCTAAAAATGAGTTGGAATCACTGGGAAAGTGATTCAAATGTGGTGATTTAAGAACGTGTAGAAGCTGGAGTAATTGGCTGGGAGTTTCTCTCACAACTCACCACAATCTCACTCTTTCTCTCTCTTCTCTTTCTACGGTTTCATGCAAATTCGGATGGGAGAGATATGAGAGGGTTTAAATCCCTTATATAGGCTAAAAACTCACCCATTTAGACTTGGAGCCAAGGTATACTTGGGTTATGTAACATCCCGAAAATCGGGGGGTCGAGTAAAAACCCAACTCCCGAGTTCCAAAATGTTATTTATGCAACATAGATATGTATGATTGAATGTTGTCTGTGTTAATGTATTAAACATGAGTGAGATTAAGCCAGAACAGCATATCATACTCCAGAGATAGTTAAATTTACAAGCGGACGTCTATGATAGTATGTATATCATATATAAACTGTTGTATGTCTCCAGAGTGTGAACATGTTACCAAGTTATATACATACATGTATACTCCAAATGTAAATAAAAAGAATATACATGAGTGCTCTAAAAATATAAAATGACAAGTGTCAAGGCATCAAATCAACCTCCCTGTAATCCCGTCAATCAGAACACGCATAAAGGAGGAATCCTCCTCATCATCATCAAGTCCAGCTCTTCCTCGCAGGCCGCGCCATCATATACAATCACAATAGGGACTGGTGGGTGTCCGGAAACACCATCCCGTAACGTGGGAGTGAGTGATCAACTCAGTGGGATAAGAGAGCAGAGATTAACATGTTATCAAATCAATCATGCGCTAATAGTAAAGAAGTAAATCAAACAATCCTAATACTGTTGTTAATGCAATATGACATGACGTGATGTATGCCCTCACCGACGATCTCCCTCATACGGCACCATCTTACGACCGCGACATGCAATCGTCCCTCAAGTGCTCCACATCTTCCAGGCACATGCAATGTAATGGTGATATGATTTTTGAGTTGTTATTAATCCATTCAAACAACAGGATTGGGAAACTAAGGTACTTCCCTTATATCAATCCCCACACAGATCCTGTCTAGGGTCATCACTCCTAGTAATCTCATACGATGTATATTTTGTAGGTCGCTGCAAGGACTGTTAGGGCTGTTGCTTGCACTCGTTGCACCGCTCCCCCATCACCTTATCAATACAGGCCTACTGTACTCTCACTGCTACGGAAGAGTCGTCGCCTCCCGTAGGCTCAGAATACGCTCGCGGTCACTACAAAGGACTCGTCGCCTGATCAGTGTAGGCCGACAGCAAGAATATAGTGTCCCATACCACCATAATCTGCTCACGAGACAGGTGCTCACTGGTCACTACGGGGAGGTTTGTGGCCCCAGTGTAGGCCGACAGCTCGACCACGGTGTCCCATACCACCATGCCCGGCTCATGAGTCTTCGTGGATCAAGGTACCATGGTTAAAAGGGTTTACAATGGTAAGTTCAGTACCCTAGGTTCAAGAAGTTATGACTCATGCAGGGTGAACATACAACAGCCAGTCGGGTTACTTGACGGGCTCGACTAGCACGATCGCATCTCAAGTCGAACGACATGAAGTGCGTAAAACACTTCGTGTGGCCTAACCACTGCCGCCAACTCCAGAACACGACTCGCGTTCATCGACGTGTCGTTCATGGCAAAAATAAGCCAACCACGAACTTGCTCAGTTGCCGACTGCCTGGACTAGGTATAGTCCCAAAAAATTATAAATCCACATCAGCAAATCATGTAAGGGAATTGGAAATGAAATACAACCATGTGAGCATGTTAACACATGTTATAACATACAACTTAAGTGAATCATCAAGCACAAGCATTTCATACATATAATGAAATCATGCATATAGCTAACATGTAGGAAATCATTTGCATCAGCATATTAATTGAGAAATCAATCTCAAACTAATTCATAACACCATTTAATTCAATACATACTAATACAAACATTTATACAAACACTTACACTACACACTTAAGTCCACATATAGTATGTCGACTCAAAGTGCATATTTGGGCGAATCTCTTCGCCAAACTAATTATGCACGCATTCCTAGTATCCTAATGCGACAAGAAGCCATGTCAATCACATCAGAAAAATATGGATGAAAACAGTATTTCCTACAAATGACTAAAATGCCCTAAATCTCATATTCTTCGTCGGTTTACGAAACAGGAAATGGACAGCATGTTGTACATGTCAAACGGCGTTGCCGTCGATAATCTACTATTAAACGACATTGAAAGCGTTGGAAACAGTCAATCAAAGCGTCTAAAATCCGCACCTTTTCTCTAATAGGTGTGTGAATTCGAACGGAGCGTATACGCTTCGTCTACGATGAACTGTGAACCTAATACACAAGATCTATCAGCTATTTCGCTATGGAACCAAGGGATCAGCAAATCAGCAACTATTAGGGTTGTTTTCTTACCTAGAAATGCGGAGAAATCACCGGTCAAGTGATTGGAGCGTGTTGCTAAAGCACGTGCAACAGGTAGTGCAGCAGCAGGAGAATTCTCTCCTACTCTCTCTCACAAACTCTCACCTTTTCTCTCTCTCAATCTAGGGTTTTTCTCAAATTCGGATGGGAGAGAGGAGTGAGGGTTTCAACCCCTTTTATAAGCCCAAATGTGCCCAAAATAGGCTTGAAAACAATGTATACTTGAGGTATATCCAAATCGGGGCTGTTTCGGTCCAAAAGGACATTTCTAGTTGTCCCCTGGCCGAACGCGATCGAACTTAAGTTCGTACTTGTCGGATGTCACTCATATCCCGTTTTCAGACCATCAGTGTTCGTAGATCGCACGTGGCGGTCCTGTTTCAGTTCAGCGGTCACCGCACGTAGATCAGGCCTACAAGTCTCATGATATGAAATAGAAATTTTTCTTGATCCGAGGGTGTAATTTGGCTGAATTCTGATGGTCAGAACGCTTAATACTGACGCATCAAGTCGTGTGCCAGATTTGAATTTCAAATTCCAAATCTAACCCTATTCTCACTCTCTTCAGTCCAGGCTCAATGAAATAGCCTGCGAATGTCGGTTGGACTTGATTTTCGAAATGATTGTCAAGTCCAACAAGGCGGTTCTAACGGTCTAAGATTGTAGGTATCGGACTTTCGACGCGCGGTCTAGATCCAATACAAAGTTTCAAAGAGGTCCAGAGAACAAACCGGTTTAGAGTTTGTTCCAAGGTTTTAGAGTATTATAGCACCATTGATTTTATAAGTTTTGGGTCTTGTAGAACGTATTTAAAGCGGTCAGGGACTATTTCCCAGCTACTCCAGCGTTGCGGTAGCTAACTTACACTTATTTTCTAAAGGAATTAATCCTAAGTGATTTCTTTGGCTATGGAATTGGGTTCTGAGCGATTTCCCAGGTGTTTTAGTCGACCCATTGCCTAAGGACGTCTAATCTCAGGTTGGCCAAAATCTGGGGTGTTACAATCTACCCCCCTTAAAACACAATTTCATCCCCGAAATTGGCGAAGAGTAAGGAGCATCTAGCAAGACTTCAGTATTGATATTCTAAGGAAGGGTCAATCCTATTTAATGACCTAACCGTACGTAGATCCTAACTCAAATGTTTCGATCCTGGCCCAGTGGGGCAGAGACCAACCACACTTCCGCTGCGCCACTCTGATTGAACGATAGCATTGACTACCTAAATGGATTGGACTCAATACGTTCTACCCCCCTTAAAACTTGGTTCTACTTAAAGTTCAAGAATCTTTGCATTGCTCCGTATATCGGAACGAGGTGCAACTTAGGGGCTATCCTTGACATGAATTAGGAAACAACCTCTCATTACAGTGGTTTTCCCTTGCTAATGATGCGTTCTATGGCATTGGTATCTATGGCGATAGAGATGAACCTAATCTCTATTGTGGTTGAGTTCAGGGGCAGATATGAGTTGATGGCAAGATGTCGAATTCTCTATTGGCTTTAAGTCCTCGCCATTTCCCAAAGACAATGTGATCACGTTTGGTTGTAGGTGGTTGGGCCATCACAGAAGAAAGGTTATGTAGTGGGTCTGAGCCGGATACATTGACCTTCTGCCGAGACTTTGACAGAAAATTCTTCGTATCAGTTTGTAACGCCCGGGAAAAATCCGTACTTGGACTCGAGTACCGACTCGACCCGAAATCGCGTAGGATTAATTCCTTTAGAAAATAAGTGTAAGTTAGCTAGCGCAACGCTAGAGTAGCTGGGAAATAGTCCCTGATCACTTTAAATACATTCTACAAGACCCAAATCGAGTAGAACCAATGACTCTATAATACTCTATAACCTTGGATCAAACTCTAAGCCGGTTTGCTCTCTGGACCTCTTTAAAACTTTGTATTAGATCTATACCGCGCGTCGAAAGTCCGATACCTACTATCTTAGACTGTTAGAACCGCCTAGCTGGACTTGACAATCATTTCGAAAATCAAGTCCAACCAACATTCACGGGCTATTTCATTGAGCCTGGACTGAAGAGAGTGAGAATAGGGATAGATTCGGAATTTGAAATTTAAATCTGGCACACGACTTGACGTGTCAGTATTAAGCATTCTGACCATCAGAATTCAGCCAAATTACACCCTTGGATCAGGAAAAATTTCTATTTCATATCATGAGAATTGTAGACCTGATCTACGTGCGGTAACCGCTGAACTGAAACCGGACCGCCACGTGCAATCTGCGAACCCTGCCGGACTGAAAACTTGATGCATGCTAGATCCAGTATGCATGAGCTTAAGTCCGACCGCATTTGGCCAAGGGACCACCAGAAATGTACTTTTGGACCGAAACAGCCCCGAAATGGATATACATCAAGTAAACTTTGTTCCCGAGCCTATTCCAGACATTTTTATGCTTATAAAAGGGGTTGAAACCCTCACTACTCTCTCCCATCCGAATTTGAGAAAAACCCTAGATTGGGAGAGAGAAAAGGTGAGAGTTTGTGTCACGCCCCAAACTCAGAAACCGGGCTCACAAAATTCCCGATCGCCGAATCCGGCGCCGGCAGCCTCTGTAGAACCCCATTCTCGGCTCCTAGCTCCCATTCGCTAGGTTCCGATCCTGGGATGCTACGAGGAGGATTTTTAATAACAGTTTGATTCGTAATAAGCATAACCAAAGGCATAACCCACAAACAACAACCAAGCACTCCATTACATTTCCACTATGATCAAAAACTTTACAAGTACAATGAGCATAAAGGGAAATACAATGGTAAAGAACAAAAACTCCAAAACGCTCAGCAACGTGCTCCTGCCTCAGCGCTGCTGCGATCCAACCTCACTTGCACGCAACGGTCGTGCATAAGCTTACAGAAAGCTTAGAGGGTGGTGAAAGTGTGTGCACAAGGTAGTAATATGATATGCAATGTCAGAGTAATGCGGAATTTGCAGATGGAACCATAACATCATGAACCGTAACAAGGCTATACAATGAAGGACATGAATGGTAACGGCCACCCAAGGCCATGCGATGTACAATGCAACTCAAGCATACAGATCCTCATCTATGTCCACACATCAATACAACTCAAATATGAAATATCACCGGGGTCTAGTACACTAAACCAGATTGCCGCCACATCGCGTGCAATGAGGTAAGTGGAAGAGACCACACTATTCGTCTGCCAATATCGGGCGTGACTCATCGATAGCGGACCCATTCCTCGAGATGGTCAGACTCAGCCTAGCATTGCCCCCTACTCTCGGGCGGGTAAGGCCGCACCCCCTTCCAACCGAACACGACACAGTGGAGAGCACAGCCAACTGGTATTCGGCACTCAGCGCTCATCTACCCACTCGGTCTAGACGTTGGAGCAACCTCTTGGTACCATAAGGGTTTAGGGACTTTCACCCAGGGATATCAATAGCACCCCATGTAGAACAAGATTTTCGGTATCCAATCCCGCCAACCACGATTCGTCTGTGGAGGCTACGGCCCTGATGTCGCTAGGGCGTACAATAACCATGTCACACAAGTGCGAAATGCATGATTCACGCTATCCAGTCATGCAACAATTCATGCGTATATCATGCGCTCATGTAGGATAATACTGCCTAACCAGGAGCCCATAAATAACCTGCCCGAAGGCAAATGCTATGCTCAGACAATTATCACGTCAAGCATACATATGATGCGTATGATCATGAGTCATGAACTGTACTAAACATGTTATAATAGAATGAACTATCTTACAATGCAGATGGACCTAGACGGCTCATACACGACAAGTACGGCCCAGTAATGGGCCCTAAGAAGAGTCGTAATGTGGACATCCAACCAACATTACACTCGCAATGTGGACGTCAAACCAACATTGCTTCCCAGGCACGATCTTCTTAAACACCGCTACATAATCGGCATTGGGATTACACATTGCAATGGACCTTAGGTTCCTCCCATTGGGCCTTACATGTATATCAAATGGGCCTTTTATTCATCAGATAGGCCACATAAATGGGCCACACCAATGGGTTTTATGTGCATTGCAATGGGTCAAATCCCGTGGACCTTGGTTTGCATCAAATGAGCTTAGTCTCATGAGTCTAATATGTGACCAATGGGCCACACCAATGGGGTTCCACATGTAGATCAAGTGGGCCTCAACCCATGGACCTAACATGAGTCAAATGGGCCTAAACCCCTAGGCCTTCTACAAATCAGATGGGCCTGTACTCAAAGGCTTTATACAATTTAAATGGGCCTAAACTCATAGGCCTTATATAATTTAAATGGGTCTGGTCCCAAGGGCCTTGGGATATATCAAATGGTCCAGTCCCATGGGCCTTACATCCACATCAAAGTGGGCCCCAATAAATGCTATAACAACGTTAAGATGGGCCTCAAAACAGGCCAAGGTGGGGTCCACTTGGACTATGGATCTGGTTCATCTTTTCCTGTGCCGTACAGTAAACTCACAAATGGTTGAACGGCATGGATATAACACATAATATGGTGACTAAATATATAATATATGAATAAAACTAGCTGCTGCTGTGCAGCTCTTACTACAGCAGAGGTGGGTCCCAGGTAGGGCCCACCCTTATGATATAATATGTAATATTATATCATATATTAATATAACCATATATACTATATTAATATAATTAAAAAAAAAATGCAATGTCCAGGCCCTGGACGGCCTGGATATGCACCTACATCACGGGAGGCCCCACACATACACACACACCCACATACATGCACACGGACACACACACCCAGCTGTACGCACACACGCATGCACACTCACACGCACGCACGCACGCCCCATGGGCTCCACCGTCACAACACCAGGCTCCACTGTCCGCTGGACGGTGGAGATAAAATGCATACATCATTGTGGGCTCCACGTGGGGCCCACTGAAATGTCCATTTTCCATCCAATCCGTTCATCAGATCCCTCGGGCCTGGATGAAGGGAAAACATGAATTTCAGCTTGATCCAACACTTCTGTGGGCCCCAAGAAGATTTCAATGGTAGACATATAGTTCCACTATTTCAAGTGGTGTGGGCCACCTGAGTGTTAGATCTGTCTCATTTTTGGAGGGGGGCCACTTTAGAGGGTGGCCCATCCGATGAACGGTTTAAATGGCATAAAAACATCAAGGTGGGGCCCATGGCTGGAGGCCGTGGGAGCCAGCGGTCCGCCCGCCGTGACGCGCTGCAGGCGCTACCTGCAGCGGCTCTGACACAGCAGCATTGCTACTTCACTCCTTTTTTTTTCTTTGAAAAATCCTGATTTTTGAGGATTTTCGAAGGTGGGGTCCACATCACCTAAATCCGCACCATTCATTGGTTTCCCTGGCTCGAAACAAGTCCAAAGAGACTAAAGTTTGAATTTATTTGATGATAGAAAATGAAATAAACTAAAAAAAAGATCCTTGAATGGTAGAGATGAGTTCTTCGATGCTATGGCCCACCAGGTCTTCCAATCAGCCCCAAACTCCTACCCAACGGCTAAAACGCTGTAGGTAAGAGGATGGACAACTTGGATTGTGTAAATGCATCATGATGGGGCCTAAGCAATGGGCCACCAAAGTCTTCTATTCTTCTTTCCCTTTTCTTCTTTTTCCTTTGAAACGTCCAGCGTCCCAGACGCTGGACGGCTTGCTTTCTTTAAAAAAAAGATTGTGGTAGGCCCTGATGAAGTGGGCCACCACTGATGGGTGTACAAAGCATATGGTGGGCCCCACTTGAATAAATCTTGAAGAAAAATAATGCCAAGGTGGGATTCATTCAAGTGGGCCACACAATCCCTTTTGCATAAAAATAAAATAAAATAAAATAAAAGAAATAAAAGAGAGAGAGACTTGGAGAGTTGGACACGGCTTGTGATGGAGGACTCCGCCACTATGAGCCCTCCCCTGCAAGAAACTATACAACAAACGGACCCCTTTGTACATGGGATCATCGAAAATGTAAATCAACGGTGGAAATCCATTCCCCACCGATATGGACGGTCTAGATGACCTTTCTAAATGAAATAAACATCATGATGGGGTCCATGGAGAATGGCCCCATCATGGAATGATCATGATGATCCAAGTGGTCCATCGGCCACATTTTAGGGTCCCAAGTGAGGTCCACACCATGGATCGGTGGGCCTCACTTGGCCCATCATAAAAACAAAGAGAAACTACCCTATAGAGGCACCCACCGTCCGATCTTCTCGCTCCTAGGGGTTCCTTGGCACCTTAGCTTCAACTTCAATGGTTAAGATGAAGAATGGAGGGTTGAGATGGGAGATTTTGGGGTAGGAAGGTGGGCCACTTGGAGCTTAGGAGGGTTTGAAAAACTCCATACGTATGGGGCTTGAGATTTTTTTGTTGCTTGGAAATTTTGAAATGAGAAAGAGAGAAAGAGAGAGAGTGATGTAAGGGAGAAAGAGAGAGTGATGGATGGATGTGGTGAGTGATGGTTGTGTAAGAAAATATTGACTTTTGTGGCCTTTTGTGTAAGAGAGGTATGGGAGATGAAGACTTTTGTGGCTTTTTGTGTAAGAGAGGTATGGGAGATGAAGACTTTTGCGGTTGCTTGGGAAAATGGAATAAAGTGATGTGTACTTGACATGTGATGGATTGATGGGATTGATGTGATTGATGTGACACATCGTAGAGATTCCCTTAGTTTTCCCAACGCGCGGCGTTTTCTCACACCGAATGTTGGCCCACATCTCTTGACCAGAGTATCGCCTCGGCGTGCGAGTCACGGCATCGGAACCGCAACGATAGCGCGGTCGCTATGGTATTGGTCTCGGGCTGAGTCGACTCGGGTTGTCGGTATATGGATCAGGGTCGCGCGTCGATATCGTTTAAGGGTCGAAGGTTGCCGGAATTCGACCGGTAAGACCGCGGAAGTCTGTGGAACGGTACGGACCAAGATACGGGTCTTACAGTTTGTGAGAGAGAGTAGGAGAGGATTTTCCTGCTGTCGTGCCACCTGTTGCATGTGCTTTAGCAACGCACTCCGATCACTTGGCCGGTGATTTCTCCACGTTTTCAGGTAAGAAAATATCCTAGAAGTTGCTGATTTAGTGTTTCCTTGGTTTAATAGCAAAGTAGCTGATAGATCTCGTAAATCAGGTTCCCTATTCGCCGTAGACGAAGCGTATATGCTCCGTTCGAATCACTTCACCTATAAGGAAAAAGGTGCAGATTTTAGATGCTTTGATTGACTGTTTCCAACGCTTTCAATGTCGTTTAATAGTAGATTATCGACGGCAACACCGTTTGACATGTAAAACATGCTGTCCGTTTCCTGTTTCGTAAACCGACGAAGAATATTAGATTTAGGGCATTTTAGTCATTTGTAGGAAGTACTGTTTTCATTCATATTTTGCTGATGTGATTAACATGGTTTATTGTCGCATTAGAATGTTAGGAATACGTGCATAATTAGTTTGGCGAAGAGATTCGCCTAAATGCGCACTTCGGGTCGACATACTATATGTAGACTTAAGTGTGTAGTGTAAGTGTTTGTATAAATGCTTGTATTAGTATGTATTGAATTACATGGTGTTATGAATTAGTTTGAGATTGGTTTCTCAATTAATATGCTGATGTAAATGATTTCCTACATGTTAGCTAAATGCATGATTTCATTACATGTATGGAATGCATGTGCTTGAAGATTTGCTTAAGTTGTATGTTATAACATGTGTTAACATGCTCACATGGTTGTATTTCATTTTCAATACTCTAATATGATTGCTGATGTGATTCCATAATTATTTGGGACTATACTTAGTCCAGGCAGTCGGTAACCAAGAAATTTCGTGGTTGACTTATATTTGCCACGAACGACGCGTCGATGAATGCGAGCCGTGTTTTGGAGTTGGCGGCAGTGGTTAGGCCACACGAAGTGTTTTACGCACTTCATGTCGTTCGACTTGAGATGCGATCGTGCTAGTCGAGCCCGTCAACTAACCCGACTGACCGTTGTATGTTCACCCTGCATGAGTGATAACTGCTTGAACCTAGGGTACTGAACTTACCATTGTAAACCCTGTTAACCATGGTACCTTGATCCACGAAGACTCATGAGCCAGGCATGGTGGTATGGGACACCGTGGTCGAGCTGTCGGCCTACGCTGGGACCACAAACCTCACCGTAGTGACCAGTGAGCACCTAGTCTCGTGAGCAGATTATGGTGGTATGGGATACTATATTCTTGCTGTCGGCCTACACTGATCAGGCGACGAGTCCTTTGTAGTGACCGCGAGCGTATTTTAAGTCTACGGGAGGCGACGACCCTTCAATAGCAGTGAGAGTACAGTAGGCCTGTATTGATAAGGTGATGGGGGAGCGGTGCAACGAGTGAGAGCAACAGCCCTGATAACCCTTGCAGTAACCTACAAAATGTACATCGTATGAGATTACTAGGAGTGACGACCCTAGATAGGATCTGTGTTGGGATTGATATAAGAGAAGTACCTTAGTTTCCCAATCCTGCTGTTTGAATGGACTAATAACAACTCGGCAATCATATCACCATTACATTGCATGTGCCTGGAAGATGTGGAGCACTGAGCGGGATGCACTCATACTGCGGGCGTTAGATGGTGCCGTATGAGGGAGAACATCGGTGAGGGCATCCATCATGTCATGTCATATTGTATTAACAAAAGTATTAGGATTGTTTGATTTACTGCTTTACTATTATCGCATGACTGATTTGAGAACATGCTAATCTTTGCTTTATGATTCCACTGAGTTGATCACTCACTCCCACGTTACGGGATAGTGTTTGCAACACCCACCAGACCTTGTTTTAGATGCAGGTGATGCAGAGATCCAGGAGGCAGAGCCAGACTATGATGAGGACCAGGACGAGTTCTCATACATGTAGTACCACGACGGCTTTGCTTAGGTGACTTGGGTTGACGGGACTCTTCAGTGGGACTATTTTGAACATTTTATTTTGGTTTATTTACATGTATATGAGACTCAGTGATGTATTCATACTTTAGTGACAGTCGAGATCTACTTTGTTTTTTTCATACAGTGATATATATATTGGTTAGTCTTCCGCTTGCTTTTATCACTAGATCTGGAGTATGAATTACAGTTTTGGTATACTTTTAATCATGTGAATGCTTTAACTCAGACAACATTGAATCATAATCATTTTTGTTGCATAAGTGACAGTCTGGAACTCGGGAGTTGAGTTTATACATGACCCCAGATTTTCAGGGTGTTACACAGTTCTTAATCCTAGCCGATGCCGACCCTCTGCTTGATCAGAGTATTGGATTTATTGGTAACCACTATTATTAAGAAGTCGTTTCAAACCGCGAATACATCGCGTACATGCAGTTCCTTTACTCTGCATTCCCGAATGCAATAAGCCCTTGGGGAAGGCAATTCTAAGGGGTGTGTTGGTTTATTCTAAGTTTGACCTAAGGGATTTATAAGTCTTCCCTAAGAGTGAATAGTTCTTTCCTATGGGCAACAACAAAAGTTTATAAGTCATAAGGGGATCTATCGAAGGAATAAGGTTCTTCTTCAACCAAATCTAACCTACAATTCCTTAGCATATACAGGCTTTACACTACTTAAGGTAACTAGTAGGCTAGTCTGTAACTCAGTAGGTATAATCCAAAGCCTAAGATCATATGGTAAATGGCTTTCCTATATAGTCAGATCCTTCAAATCTAGGAGTGCTAACACTAGGTCCAAAACGCCAAGGGCCTATGTGGCCAGTAGCGTTCAGTTATATTAAATGGAATGGCATTCCTAGTCCCATGGCAGGATTGGAAGTGGCATGCCTGGTAGGAGGGTGGATTGGGATAAAAAATTAATTTGTAGGCTGAATCCCGGGAGTTATAATACTCCCAATCTAGGGACAATACCTTACAACAAACGAACGACATGCACTCCATTCAACAAAATTCGGCTATATTAAGCCCAAACCACTAACACAAACACATTTTCTACCTAACAACAACAAAACACAGAAATTTCAAATGACAATTAAACACGCGAAGAACGTGGAGAAATGGGATGGGTAAGCAGGTTTCCGCGAGTCTGAGGATCAAATAAAAGGGACATGAGAGAGAGGACGATGGAAAGGGAGGAAAAGGCTGAAACAGCCTTAACAATAGCCATGAAAAGAGAAGGAAATGCGGAGAAATTGTTGCCCAAATCGACAGAACAAAATCTAGGCATTGTAGAGGGATGCTTCAAGCTCCCTTAGGATGTATTTTCAGAGAGAAAAGAGAATGAAAAAGGGGAATGGAGCACCTCACGATTTCAGCTCGTTATGGGGGTTGTAAGAGCTCCAAACGATGAGATTTGCAAGAGGGAAGGCTGCAAACTTCAATGGAGTGATGGAGTGTGGTCGTTTTCAACCAAGAATAGGTTTGGGAGTGATTTAGAATCACAGTTTTGGGTTAGGACAGCAAGAAAATGAAAATGGGGCTAGGGAAGGGGACTTTTGTGAAGGAAGTACCCCTTTTTGGGGTTTTCTATGGACGAACACTACATGGGGGGTGTATTACCCAAAATACCCCCAGATCCCAAAAATTACATCAAGTGGGCCATGTTGGACGGTGATGCATGGCCGAACACCTCTCTAGTTGGTCGGTGGGACAATATGGGTCTGATCTCTCATGGTCCAGGGACCCCAAAAATGTATGGGCCCCATCTTAGTTCATTGTATATTGACCTATAGAGGCCCAAACATGCATTCGGAGCTTTCTAGGGCCAATATGTAATCCTGAATATAATTTCCTATCATACAGCATATGATTATGGGGTAGAAGGAGCTAATACGTCCATCTAGCCTATTAGTTGCTAAAGATCACAAACTTAGAATGGCCTAATGGCCAGTTTTCATGAAATTTTACTATTCACTATAAAATTTTGTTGAAGTATGATTTTATGTCATTTTCACACTAGTATCAATGCCTAACATGAAAATAATAAGAAATAATTGAAGAATGGAGTGGTGAGAGGAAGAATCTCGAAGAATTTAGGTGAAACGGGGTTTTTAAGCCCTAGCGATTGAATGTAAGGGTTGTGGTTGTCCCACAGCCCAAGGATTCACATTTATGGGTTTAGAATCGTTGAAAGAACGTCTTGACCCAACTATCTACGACCTAGGACCTACTCAGGTCGCATCACGCAACCCCAGATGCATTACGGACTCGATCGCGCGATCGATACGAATAGACTTCGCCTATTGGCGAATATACGATCCTATAAGTTTTTCTAAACCTTTCTCGCACCCTCCTAAGTCAAAGGAAGTGACAGCGTACGTCGTGTGACCATAACCCAGGCCTGGTTTAATCCAAATCATGCTCTGATACCATCTGTAACATCCCGAAAATCAGGGGGTCGAGTAAAATCCCAACTCTCGAGTTCCAAAATGTTATTTATGCAACATAGATATGTATGATTGAATGTTGTCTGTGTTAATGTATTAAACATGAGTGAGATTAAGCCAGAACAACATATCATACTCCAGAACAGTTAAATTTACAAGCGGAAGACTATGATAGTATGTATATCATATATAAACTGTTGTATGTCTCCAGAGTGTGAACATGTTACCAAGTTATATACATACATGTATACTCCAAACGTAAATAAAAAGAATATACATGAGTGCTCTAAAAATATAAAATGACAAGTGTCAAGACATCAAATCAACCTCCCTGTAATCCCGTCAATCAGAACACACATAAAGGAGGAATCCTCCTCGTCATCATCAAGTCCAGCTCTGCCTCGTAGGCCGCGCCATCATCTGCAATCACAATAGGGACTGGTGGGTGTCCGGAAACATCATCCCGTAACGTGGGAGTAAGTGATCAACTCAGTGGGATAAGAGAGTAGAGATTAACATGTTATCAAATCAATCATGCGCTAATAGTAAAGCAGTAAGTCAAACAATCCTAATACTGTTGTTAATGCAATATGACATGACGTGATGTATGCCCTCACCCACGATCTCCATCATACGACACCATCTTACGACCGCGGCATGCAATCGTCTCTCAAGTGCTCCACATCTTCCAGGCACATGCAATGTATTGGTGATATGATTTTCGAGTTGTTATTAATCCATTCAAACAGCAGGATTGGAAAACTAAGGTACTTCCCTTATATCAATCCCCACACAGATCCTGTCTAGGGTCGTCACTCCTAGTAATCTCATACGATGTATATTTTGTAGGTCGCTGCAAGGGCTGCTAGGGCTGTTGCTCGCACTCGTTGCACCGCTCCCCCATCACCTTATCAATACAGGCCTACTGTACTCTCACTGCTACGGAAGGGTCGTCGCCTCCCGTAGGCTCAGAATACGCTCGCGGTCACTACAAAGGACTCGTCGCCTGATCAGTGTAGGCCGGCAGCAAGAATATAGTGTCCCATACCACCATAATCTGCTCACGAGAAATAGGTGCTCACTGGTCACTACGGGGAGGTTTGTGGCCCCAGCATAGGCCGACAGCTCGACCACGGTGTCCCATACCACCATGCCCGGCTCATGAGTCTTCGTGGATCAAGGTACCATGGTTAACAGGGTTTACAATGGTAAGTTCAGTACCCTAGGTTCAAGCAGTTATGACTCATACAGGGTGAACATACAACGGCCAATCGGGTTCCTTGACGGGCTCGACTAGCACGATTGCATCTCAAGTCGAATGACATGAAGTGCATAAAACACTTCGTGTGGCCTAACCACTGCCGCCAACTCCAGAACACGACTCCCATTCATCGACGCGTCATTCGTGGCAAAAATAAGCCAACCACGAACTTGCTCGGTTGCCGACTTCCTGGACTAGGTATAGTCCCAAACAATTATAAATCCACATCAGCAAATCATGTAAGGGTATTGGAAATGAAATACAACCATGTGAGCATGTTAACACATGTTATAACATACAACTTAAGTGAATCATCAAGCACAAGCATTTCATACATATAATGAAATCATGCATATAGCTAACATGTAGGAAATCATTTACATCAGCATATTAATTGAGAAATCAATCTCAAACTAATTCATAACACCATTTAATTCAATACATACTAATACAAACATTTATACAAATACTTACACTACACACTTAAGTCTACATATAGTATGTCGACTCAAAGTGCGTATTTGGGCGAATCTCTTCGCCAAACTAATTATGCACGCATTCCTAGTATCCTAATGCGACAAGAAACCATGTCAATCACATCAGAAAAATATGGATGAAAACAGTATTTCCTACAAATGACTAAAATGCCCTAAATCTCATATTCTTCGTCGGTTTATGAAACAAGAAACGGACAGCATGTTGTACATGTCAAACGGTGTTGTCGTCGATAATCTACTATTAAACAACATTGAAAGCGTTAGAAATAGTCAATCAAAGCGTCTAAAATCTGTACCTTTTCTCTTATAGGTGTGTGAATTCGAACGGAGCATATACGCTTCGTCTACGGCGAACTGTGAACCTAATACACAAGATCTATCAGCTATTTCGCTATGGAACCAAGGGATCAGTAAATCAGCAACTATTAGGGATGTTTTCTTACCTAGAAACACGGAGAAATCACCGGCCAAGTGATTGGAGCGTGTTGCTAAAGCACGTGCAACAGGTAGTGCAGCAGCAGGAAAATTCTCTCCTACTCTCTCTCACAAACTCTCACCTTTTCTCTCTCCCAATCTAGGGTTTTTCTCAAATTCGGATGGGAGAGAGGAGTGAGGGTTTCAACCCCTTTTATAAGCCCAAATGTGCCCGAAATAGGCTCGGGAACAATGTATACTTGAGGTATATCCAAATCGGGGCTGTTTCGGTCCAAAAGGACATTTCTGGTGGTCCCCTGGCCGAACACGATCGGACTTAAGTTCGTACTTGTCGGATGTCGCTGACATACCATTTTCAGACCATCAGTGTTCGTAGATCGCACGTGGCGGTCCTGTTTCAGTTCAGCGGTCACCGCACGTAGATTAGGCCTACAAGTCTCATGATATGAAATAAAATTTTTTCCTGATCCGAGGGTGTAATTTGGCTAAATTCTAATGGTCAGAACGCTTAATACTGACGCGTCAAGTCGTGTGCCAGATTTGAATTTTAAATTTCAAATCTAACCCTATTCTTACTCTCTTCAGTCCAGGCTCAATGAAATAGCCTACGAATGTCGGTTGGACTTGATTATCGAAATGATTGTCAAGTCTAACAAGGCGGTTCTAACGGTCTAAGATTGTAGGTATCGGACTTTCGACGCGCGGTCTAGATCCAATACAAAGTTTCAAAGAGGTCCAGAGAACAAACCGGTTTAGAGTTTGTTCCGAGGTTTTAGAGTATTATAGCACCATTGATTTTACAAGTTTTGGATCTTGTAGAACGTATTTAAAGCGGTCAGGGACTATTTCCCAGCTACTCCAGCATTACGCTAGCTAACTTACACTTATTTTCTAAAGGAATTAATCCTTACACTTATTTTCTAAAGGAATTAATCCTAAGTGATTTCTTTGGCTATGGAATTGGGTTCTGAGCGATTTCTCAGGTGTTTTAGTCGACCCATTACCTAAGGACGTCTAATCCCAGGTTGGCCAAAATTTGGGGTGTTACAGGTTATAACCAAATCATGTCTTTTCTGATCCAAAAGAGCATTTTGGGAGGTTCCCTGGCCGAATGCGGTCAGACTTAAGCTCATGGATATTGGATCCTACTCACATCAAGTTTTTAGTCCGGTAGTGTTCCCAGATCGCACGTGGCGGTCCAGTTTCAGTTCAGCGGTCATCAAACCTAAATCAGGTCTACAAGTTTCATGACATGAAAGAGAAATTTTTCCTGAGTCGAGGGTGAAATTTGGCTGAATTTTGACAGTCAGAACGCTTAATAATAACGCGCAACGACACGTGCCAGATTTAGAATTTATTTCCTAAATCTTTACCTTTTCACACTCTCTTCACTAGGAACTCAGTAAAATGGTGTCGAGACATCAGTTGGGCTTAATTTTCGAAACGATTGTCAATTCCAGCTAAGGGGTCCTAATGGTTTGAGATTGCAGATATCGAACTTTCGACGCACGGTCTAGATCCAATACAAAGTTACCAGACATGTTCCAGAACAACTTGGTTTAGAGTTTGATCCTAGATTTCAGAGTACTATAGCGTCATTGATTCTATAAGTTTTGGGTCTTGTAAAATGTATTTAAAGTGATCAGGGTTAATTTCGTAGTTAATCTATCATAGCACTAGCTACCTTACACTTAATTTCTAAAGGAATTAATCCCAAGTGATTTCTGATCGAGTTGGTACTCGGGTCTCTGTACGGATTTTTTCGAGGCATTACAGCAACAAACGTGCAACAACTGGTGGACCTACTCACCTACCGACGGGATGATACCGCACCATCCTCCTCTGCACCGCCACCATGAAAAGATAGTCTATGTGCCATCACATACACCCTACTTTCATCTCCATGTTAGGGCATGGGTATCTTTTTATATGCCCTATGTTTACATGAGTGTATGTGATGGCTTCCTAACCTGCAGAGTCTAACATTTTTTTTTAAAAAAAATTTGTTGTATACACCCATGGATGGGCTAAATACTGATGGTTGGTTTTGGGTGCTTATGAATGGGCTTGGTAATTTTTTTTCGATAAATGTTATTCTACTACTAATCTTGGGCTATATATATGTTTTTGGATATTTTGGATATGACTGGTTGTGAATCACAGATATTTTCTACCTTGCTTATATTTTGTCAACCCCTATTTTATCTGATCATCGCTTAAATGGTATGGAATGCATGTGATGTTTTGATCATTATTCTATTTACTTATACCACTGCTCTATTTGGTCTGCTATGCATACCTTAAATGATATCTGATTAATCAAATATTTTGATCATTATACATCTATCTTTTATAAGTGTATGTTCTCTAGATGTTGGTTCTCTCAAATACTTCAAACTTTAGTCAATATCAACTATCATACCTTTGCCAATGACTAACAAAAAGGGGGAGAACAAATCAAACACCCCGACCAAAAAATTGTGCATACCTGTTTATGAATGGTGATACAAGTGTTAGGGGGAGCAACTACATCAAGATAGGGGGAGAATGCAGTTAAGGGGATCAACTTCTGAATGATTGTGTATATGAACTAGATAGAATTGTACAATTGTGTAAAGTTCATGTACACACAATTTACAGTGTCAGTATAGAAGATTTTCTAAGGATTTTTGGTATTTTGTCACGTAATTGACAAAGGGAGAGATTGAAAGTGCCCTGGTTTGTCAATTAGCGTGAGTGTTGAGTCAGCTATACAAAGAAGCTTCATAAGATATCAATTGTCTGCCTTAACCAGATGTGTACTGAACTCGGCATAGGTAAATCTATGCCTCACATCCCATGTCCCAAAACACCGGGTATTTAAAACCATTAAAATTGATTAGAATATCATAGGGTTTTTGAGTTATAAAACTTTTTCAAAAGTTAAGAAAATCTCTAAGTTTTCCACCTCTATTGATTTATCGATAACTAATTAATACAATTGAGAAATGCAGTCGATGTCCTCGATGCTCAATCGATACAATCGAAACAAGGACAAAAGTTATCCAACAACCACATTTATTTCTAGACTGAATTATCGATATATCGATAGTTGTATCGATATCATTAAAATTTAAATCTCGAGTTTATCAAAGTTGACTCGATAAAATCAACAGCAGAGTTTTTGTGTCCCTGTTTTTCTAAAGAAAATCGTAAAGACCTTTGATATTCAAAGTACTCCTCGATATCCTCGGAATTCAAAAATCAATCATATCAGAAGGCCTTCGAGGATATCGGTCTTGGACAATTAGTTTACCAGCATATTTTCAAGTGGTTTTTATCTTAGATCGAGGATCATTCGATAGAATCGGTATTCAAATATCAATGATATCGAGGCTGGGTCGATTGCATCAAGAATGGACATAAACTATCCAACAAGCTTAATTGAAAAATTCTTTGTATTTTTTGATGCATCGACACAACTATCGATATCATCGACATTCAAATTCCGATGATATTGAGTGTACCTCGATCATATCCTTGACCTAAAATATTTCAAAGGCAATGTCTCTCTCATTTTCAAATGTCGAGGAATCGATCCTCGTGTCAATGAAATCGGAGTTCGAAATCCGATGACATTAATGCAGGTTTTGATTTCCTTGACCAGCTGGCAAAAGGTTTCAAAAGCATATACATCTAGGTATTTAAAACTCTTAAAATTAATTAGAATATCATAGGGTTTTTGAGTTAGAAAACTTTTTCAAAAGTTCAGAAAATCTCTAAGTTTTCTACCTCTATCGATTTATCGATAGACTGATCGATATAATTGAGAAATCTTATTGATGTCCTCGATGCTCAATCCATACTGTCGAAATGAGGACCAAAGTTATCCAATAACCACATATATTTATGGAATAAATTATCGATGTATCGATAGCTGTATCGATATCATCGAAATTTAAATCTCGAATCTATCGAAGTTAACTCGATAAAATCGACAGCAGAATTTTTACGTCCCTATTTTTTTAAAGAAAATCATAAAGACCTTCGATATATCGAAGTACTCCTCGAATCCTCATAATTTAAAAATCGATGATATCGGAAGGCCTTCGATGATATTAGTCTTAGAAACTCAGTTTACCAATATATTTTCAGGTGGTTTTATCTTAGAGCGAGGGTTACTCGATAGAATCGATATTCAAATATCAAGGCTAGGTCGATTGCATCGAAAATGGACATAAACTGTCTAGCAAGCTTAAATGGAAAATCCTTTAAATTTATCGATGCATCGACACGACTATCAATATCATTGACATTCAAATTTCGATGATATTAGGTGTACCTGATCATATCCTTGACATGAAATATTTCAAAGGCAATGTCTCTCTCATTTTTAAATGTCGAGAAATCGATTCTCGTGTTGATGAAATCAAATTTCAAAATTTGATGATATCAATGCAGGTTTCATTTTCCTCAACTAGCTGGTAAAAGGTTTTAAAAGCGTATAACATTCACGTATTTAAAACCCTTAAAATTGTTTAGAATATCATAGGGTTGTTGAGTTAAAATATTTTTTTCAAAAGTTTAAAAAATATCTAAGTTTTCTAACTCTATGGATTTATCGATAGACTGATCGATATAATCGAGAAATGCTGTCGATGTTCTCGATGCTCAATCGATACTGTTGAAATGAGGACAAAAGTTATCCAGCAACCACATATATTTCAAGACTGAATTATCGATGTATCGATAGCTGCATCGATATTGTCAAAATTTGAATCTCAAGTCTATCAAAGTTAACTCAATAAAATCAACAGCAGAGCTTTTGTGTCCCTATTTTTCTAAAAAAAATCATAAAGACCTTCGATATATCGAAGTACTCCTTGATATCCTTAGAATTTAAAAACCAATAATATCGGAAGGCCTTTTATGATATCGGTCTTGGACACTCAATTTACTAGCATATTTTCAGGTGGGTTTTATCTTAGATCGAGGGTCACTCGTTAAAATTGATATTCAAATATCGATGATATCGAGGCTGGGTCAATTGCATTGAAAATGGACATAAATTGTCCAGCAAGCTAAACTGGAAAATCCTTTGCAATTATCGATGCATCAACACGACTATCAATATCATCAACATTCAAATTCCGATGGTATCGAGTGTACCTTGATCATATCCTTAACCTAAAATATTTCAAAGGCAATGTCTCTCTTATTTTTAAATGTTCAGAAATCGATCCTCATGTCGATGAAATTGGAGTTCGAAATTCGATGACATCGACACCGGTTTCGATTTTATTGACCTGCTGGCAAAAGATTTCAAAAGCATATGGCATTTGAGTTTGTGTCATCGAGTAGTTAGTCAATATAATCGAAAGTATATGCTCGATGATATTGACCCTACTCGATGATATCGAACTCTGTCATAAATGTGAACATTTTATCTTTGTTGGAACTTTTTGCCTATATACAGAGAACTTGTCTTTAGTTGCTAGTAGAGAAAGAAGAGAGTGCTTTTAAGTGTTTAACCTTAGATCATATACCCAAATCCCTTTCTCTTGTGAAAGTTCATCTTCCAATCTGCCCTTATTATTGATATTCAATAGAGTGGATTGGGGAATGAACTTCCGCATTTAAGGATCCTTTAGATACTACCTTACTGGAAAATCATTAAGTTGGGATGCCTTGAATGCATAAATGATTGGAATTGCTCTATTTTCGTCATAGAAAAACTTTCAATAGAGTAGGATTCCATTACAACCTTGTCCCAACCCGTCGTCATGCATTGTTACATCTTCTGAGTTGCGGTTCAAGGAAGCAGAAGACTCTTCATCAACAAAAGAGGAGATCTTCGACAAAGAGTTAAAAAGGACTCATCTGCTTATCTGTAAGTTATTAGAGTCTAGAGGACCCTTGTGATCATTCCTTTGTAGGATTGGGTCAAAGGTGTTTCTCACCCTTTGCAAGTCCTCTAGGAGGCCTCCGACGGGAGTATCCGTGGTGGGTGCGTTATATTGACCCTTGCTCTGTAGAGAGCATAAACAGTTAGGGTCTTGTGAAAGATCCTTGACCAGTGTGCCTAAAAGTGGGTGCCTTATGTTGACCCTTTCTCGTGAGAGCATAAACAAGAGAGGTTCCTTGTGTGGATCTTTGACCAGTGTGCATAAAATCGGGTGCTATGTGTTAACCCTTACTCATGGGAGCATAAATAGTCAACTTAGGTGTAGGTTGTACTAGTTAGAGGTGAACCTTAATTAAAACCTCGGGTTTGAGGTGAACCATGTGAAACCTCCTTAGTGAAATCCCACACACTCAAGGGTTGAGTGCGTTTGCTGGGAGTAGAGTAGACAAGTAGTCAAACCACTATAAAAATGATTATTTTTTAGATTGTTATTATCTTCCATTTTCTTATGTGATTTCCTTAAATACTTTCATATTTAATTATCTAAGATCACGCTTCACACATATGCAAAGTCATATCCATCATAAACTAACTTACATATTGTTCATCTCTCAATAGTTTGTGATTGGATCCTCTACCGAGCTTGGAAGCCAGTAGAGTTACTCTTGAGTAATCCTAATATATACTTATTGTTAGGATTAGAGTGATAGGATTTTAAATTGTTATAAAATTATTAAAAAGTCCTATTCACCCCCTCTAGGACATATTAGCATATTCCTACTTCAACTAAAGCATTCTTTATCGCAATTTCAATTGAAACTTCGTATTGGACTAAGACTGCGCGTCAAAAATTCGATGACCATAAAAATATGAGGTTATGACCACCTTACTGGGCTTGACAACCATCGCTGGAATCAAGCCCTAATAGTATCTTAAAATGCACAACTAGAGCCCTGAGTAAAGTATGTGAGAAACACGAATATCTTTAGAAAATGAACTCAAACTTAAGTGATTTATGTCATTCGCTTGCAGGACAAATTTAAGTTTTCAGACCATCAGATTCTGACCTAACTACACCCGTGGATCAGGGAAATTTCCCTACACATGTCAGTGTACTTGTGGCCCTGATCGAGTGACGATGGCCATTGAACTGAAACTGATCTTTCACGGTCAATCCACAAATCTGATTGACCCGAAATCTTAACCCGACATAGATCCACTATCAAGGAACATTTTTCGAACCGTATGCAGGTAATGGATCTCCAGATGAGCTCCATTGGCCTGAAACAGATACTTTTTGGCTATAACCTAAGTATACCATGGCCCTAGGGCCATTTGAACCAGTTCCGGGCCTATATAAGACCCTTAACCCACCACTCTCTCATTTTATATGAATTTTCCTAACCCTAGGAGAGAGAAGAAAAAAAAGAGGAGAAAAGAGAGGAGAATTGTGAGAGACATGTGGTTTATTGATGAGATTCACTCCCACCACTCCACGTGCCGAATCATCTCTCCCATGTCACTACATTGTCAAATCTAAATCCATTTTTGGGTAAGAAATCCTAATCCTAATCTCTTTTAGGAATCCAAATAGAGGCATTGGTGAAATAGCTAACCTATTTCATGATTTAGGTAGCCATTTTACTGTAAACGGAGACGTAGTGTACGAACTGAGTTCGTAACGAGCAAACCGACGAAAGGTGCAGACTATATACATTTTTTAAGGCTTTCAATGTCAGCAATGATTTATGTCTGACTTAATTACTACCATATGATCTTAGTTATGACATATTCGATAAATTATACTTACATATGAACTATATGAACATATAATGTATTCCATGTGTTTGTTGAAATGATTGAATGAATATGGAATTATGATTTATTCTTGCGATGATTATTAATTGAGAATACATGACTGTTATATGTATGACAACTCCTTTGTGAAAGGATTTGCCATAATATATGTTGTAACTAATTTATTACATGTATGTTGATATGTGTAGTCTAAGTGTTTGGTAAAATGTCTGAATGAGATGCTGCTTGTTGAAATGTATTTAATAAGGGCGTTGAGATAGGATTCTCAATTACCATATCTATAGTTACAGTTTCCTTCATGTAACCTATCTCGCTACTACGAAATTTATGGATGAAATGCCTATATATGATAACATGTGCACTATGTGTTTGTTAAAATGCTCAAATGAGATTTATATTTGAATTCTATCACATATGAATGCCTATTATATTTGAGTATGATTGGGACTAATACGTAGTCCAGGCAATCGATAATAGTTTAGGATCAGTGGCCGAACTAGTTTCACTTCAACAAATATGTTCGATGAATCCGAGTCGTACGCTAATTATCAACAGTGGTTAGGCCACGAGGAGTGTGTATGCGCTCCATGTCGATTAATTTAACGTGTGCTCATCCAGTCGAGCTTGTCAAGTAACCCGATTGGCCTAATATATGTTTACCATGTATGGACGTTACTGCTTGAATCTAAGTACCACTTACCAATATAAAGTCCGTTTAACCTTGGTACCATGATCCGCTAAGACTCATGAGTCAGGCATGGTGGTATGTGACACCGTGGTGGAGATGTTGGCCCACACTAGGGTGACGAGCCTCCTCGTAGTGTCCAGCGAGCAACACAAATTCATGAGCCAAATACGGTGATATGGGACACTATTCGAGTTGTTGACCTATGCTAAGGTGACGAGCCTTTCTTTTGTGACCTCGAGTATAAACTAGGACTACGCTGAGGTGACAAGCCTCTCCATAGCGACCTGAACTTGTCTATCTACAACTTTTCAATCAAGGGTGATGTTGCCCTATAACTTGCCCATCATATGTGATTAACTAGGATTGACGACCCTAGATGGATCATTATTTGGGTAAATGATATAAAGGGAGGTACTTATCTTTCCTAATATGCTATATGAATACGCCTAAATAAATATTGGCTAACACGACCATGCAACACATTACATGTGTTTTGGCGAGGAAGTGCACGTGTCCGGAGTGGTGCATGTGTGATCATGAGATGATGTCGCTGAGGGAGTGTAGGCGAGGGCATGCATCATTATCAGATACCATTCTTACATTAACAAGAGTACTTAGGATATGATTGTTGTATTGCTTTATCATACTACTTGACTAAATTGATAACATGTTAACCTTTGCCTTATAGCCCTACTGAGTTGATCACTCACTCCTACTTTGAGATGGTGTTTTAAAACACTAATTAGACTCTGTTGTAGCTACAGGTGATGGCGAGGCTTACAAGATGGAGCCTAACTTTTATGCCGATAAAGAGTTCTCCTACATGCAACTCTCTGGCAGGTTTATGCAGACCTGGAGTTGCTTCACCGAGATTACAGGGATACGGATTAGACGACCATTACATTTTATCATTTTATAAATTTTAAAACTATACATGTAAATATTTAGCCCGGTGACATGTTCATACTATGGGGACTTACAACCACTTATATGCTTTATATATTTATCAAGTCTTCCGCTTACGTGATCTAATTGTCTCTGGAGTAGGCTATGTTGATTTAGTGTAATCCTATTCATATTTAATGCACTAATATGAACAACATTCAATCATCATTATCTATATTACATAAGTGATGTAACGGATCTCTGGAGTTAAGCCTTTGCTCAACCCTCAACATTCGGGGTGTTACAAGTTGGTATCAAAGCATGATTTGGATTAAACTAGACTTGGGTTATGGTACCATGACACACATTGACATGCTTTAATTTAGGAGGGGGCGATGAAACATAGAAACAATTGTAGGATTCCAAGTTTCACTGACGGGCGAAACAGACCGCTGAAATATGACCCATATGCATCTCTGATCATGTGAGATGAACCCAATTCCTTTTTAGACTGTCAATCGATGGGTTTAGATGATAATTTGACGTATTCCAGACTCAAATGACCTAAAAAGCCTGAATATACATAAGACAGACTCCAAAAATATCTCAAACAGACTTAGAGGCCTAAATGACACAAATTGGGGGGAACCAAAGTGGCCCCCATGCATTTTCGGCACCCTGGGAGGGGCATACCATCACCCATAGGTCCAAGGGACCGCTGAAATATGACCCATATGCATCTCTGATCATGTGAGATGAACCCAATTCCTTTCTAGACTGTCAATCGACGGGTTTAGATGATAATTCGACGTATTCCAAACTCAAATGACCTGAAAAGCCTGAATATGCATAAGACAGACTCCAAAAATATCTCAAACAGACTTGGAGGCCTAAATGACACAAATCGGGAGGAACCAAAGTGGCCCCCATGCATTTTCGGCACCCTGGGAGGGGCATGCCATCACCCATAGGTCCAAGGGACCGCGATGACATCGCGCCTACTACAAGGTCTCGCAGTCGGAACCAGCGGGCTCACGGGTCCAGTGGCCTATCAAACTTGTACACACATGTGGAGCTACGAAAATCATTCTCAAACCTTTTTGCTTCATTTCTACCCCCACCTAGTTTCTACACCCTTTAAACCTCTCAAAAACCTTACTTTTCTTCTCAAATCTCCCTACCATTCTCTAACCTTCTTCTTCTTCTTCATTACATACCCACCCTCCACCATACTCCTCAAACCCATCTCATACAACTCCTCGTCTTCCCTATTTCCTACCCATTTGAGCATAAAGCCTACACCTTTGTGTCTCATAACTCACCAGCCTCACAATCCACCCTATTCCCCGCATTATCCTACATACGTCAGCTTATAGTCGAAAGGCCCACTCATAGTAAGCTATGTGGGCACATAAAGAGTCCAAGATGAGTGTCGGGCTTAGCTTCTAATTACAACCTAAGCATGCTCATAACAACCTAGAAAGGCTCAACATGTGGGGTTCACTAACAATCATGGTGTGTCCCTTAAATGACATTAAGGTGGGGAGTATAACGCCGTAAAGTCGGACAGACAAGGTGGCCAATTAGGATCTCAAACATTCCCTACAGATGGTCTAACAATAAAAGAATGTTGTGGATGTAACATTCATAAACCAAGGTGGGGGCTACTGTAAGCCACATCTATCATAGGTTGTCAAGTGTTGGGACTATGATGGTATGGGCCACTCCTACCGACTACACAATACATGCACCAGGTCAGGGTCTATGGTGGGTCCCACTAAGGGTGTAGGTCACAATTAAACTTTATAGTGGTTTTTATGAAGGTTGAAGACATCAAATGGCCATCTTTTATTTAGTGCTACTCGCTTGAAGGTCTGATTGGCTTAATCTATGGGCTTATGACCTAAACTAATATGGAAAACATATGTACGGTATGGATAAAATAGATGCATCATTGTGGGTCTTGGGAAGGTCTCGACAGTGGACACCATTGCCTCTCTCTTCCTTGAGGTATGACCCACCTGAGATGGATTGGCCTCATTTTTGGGCCCCATCCTAAAATGAACTTGAGGGACAGATGGGCGGCATAGATCAAACAGATACATCAGGGTGGCCCCACAAGGTGAGCCCTGCTGGACAGTATGTGCAATGGGTCCCCTTGTTGAGACCCATATCCTAGCCCATACTATTCTGTATGCCTCCAGGGTCCTCCGGTCAAATTATGGTGACCCACAATATGTTATCGGTGTTTGTATACGATCCTAACCCGAGTCTTGCATATCAGAGTCGACTCAACTCGAAACTTGTACCCTAGCGACCGTGTCGTCGCCACGGTTACAACGCTGCGACTCGCGCATCGATCCGATACCTGGGCTAGGAGATCTGAGCTAGCGTTCATTCCAAAGAAACACCGTGCGTTGCAAATTCTGAGAGAATCTCTATGATCCGTCACATTAATCAATCAAGTACGCATCATTTCACAAGTCAAGTACATCACCCATCCCTCTCTTACACCACCTTACCTAAAGTCAACTCTCTCTCTCCACCCATCCCTCTCTCATCCAAAATTCAACCTAACCCATCCCTCTTCTTACACACCCATCCCTCCCTCCTTACATCACCCCTCTCTCTCATTCCAAGCAACCCAAGGAGAGATCCAATGTCCAACCTCACCATGAGAAGAGCTAGTGTGGCCCACCTTCCTACCATCCATTCCCACCCTCTATGATCAATCTTAACCACTAAATAATGTTCCATTGGAGCTAAAGATGAGGAGAAGTCCAAGAAGAAGTAAACGATGGGTGTATTTTATGATTTAATTTGTGAGATTTTGATGATTTGAGGGTCCACATATAGTGGGACCCATCATGATGTATGCATTGTATTGAGGGGCCCATAGTGGCGGGGCCCCTCCTCCATTCATTCCTCTTTCTCTCTCTCTCTTTCTCTCTCCTTTAAGATGATGTGGGCCCCACCAATATATGTGTTATATCTACTCTGTCCATCTAACGATGTCGCCCACCGTATGCATGTGATGAACCACACCATCCACTGTTAGGACGGTGGTAATACCACCTGGACGCTAGACACTACATGTTCGAATAGTGATAGTAATAATAATAATAATAATAATAATAATAATAATTGTGAAATAATATGTATATATATATATATATATATATATATATATATATATATATATATATTATACATGTTTATCTAGTGTGCCCCACATGGGACCCACCTCCCTGGAACCTGATTGGTTGGAGTAACTACACAGCTATATAGCTGTTGAATTTCACGTCAGCAAGTTATGGGGGACCTACGTGAGGTATGTGTTATACCATACCATCCATCCACTTTTTTTGGTGTGGGGCCCACCCCACACGTGTGGCACGTGTAGGGGTGGGACCCACCTTGATGTACGTTGGGAATATCCCACACCATACATTGGCCAAGACAATGGGACTCCACCTCAATGTACAGGTTGTATTCCCACTGTCTAGATATTTGGATGGTGAAAATCCATTGTGACGCACGTGTCTCATCTGTGCTGTCCAATTGAAGGATGTGGGACCACACCTGGTGTGTGATGTCCACACCCGGGACATGGACTGCATCTCAATACGCATGTGTTATATACACACCGTCCATCCATTTTTCTATGGAAAGGGGTGCACCATGATATGCGTGCTGTGCAGCCATGCCCCATCTGCTAGATGTGTGGACCCCATCGTGATTTATGTATTTTATTCCTACCACAGTGATATGTTTATTATATCTAAACTGTCCGTCCATTTTGCTAATGGTAGGGCCCACCTTGATGGTGTTTGTATCTATACCGTCCATCGATGCTGTGTAGGGCCTGCCATGATGTAATGTTTTATCTGCACCGTCCAAGGTACTGGACGGTGCTGTTGACCCCCACCCTAATGTATGTTCCATCTGCATCATCCATCTGCTATGGACGGTGGCCCCTGATGCATGTGTTCTATCATCCAGGCCGTCCCCAGATGGGACCCACCTTGAGGATGTGGGTCTAATCCTGAGGTTTTGTTATATCCAATCGTCCGTACATTTGAGGACGTGGGCCACTCCAATATGTATGTGTTTCATCCTACCATTCATTTGTGGCCCACCATGATATGTGTTATATCTTAACAACCCATCTATATTACTGGACTGGTGGGCCATATGTGGAACCCACCTTTGGAAGCACATTGGCTAGGGTACCTCATACCAACTATATAACTGTTGTAGTGATGTCATCAAGTTCTTGGGGCCCACCATGTTATACATATTTCATCTATGCCATCCACTTATGCAGCCCACCTTGATGTGTGTATAGTAGGCACACTGCCCATCTATTGGGACCCATTTGATATGTGCAGGGCCCACCTCGATATGATGTATGTGAGGCCCATATGTGAGGCCCGATGTGATGTAAGTGTGGCCCATGTGATGAGGCCCATTGAGATGTGTGTTAAGCCCATGTCATGCGGCCCATTGTGATGTATATTAGGCCCATGTCATGCGGCCCATTGTGATGTGTATTAGGCCCATGTCATGCGGCCCATTGTGATGCATATAAGGCCCATTAGTGTGCCCCAATGATGTGACCCATTGTGATGTATTTCTAGCCCATATGACATGGCCCATTATGATGTATTTTTGGCTCATATGAAGAGGCCCGAAGTGATGTATATGAGAAGCCCATGGTGATGTATATTGGGCCATTGTGTGAGGCAATGAGCTCACTTTATGTTTGGCTCTATGTGGGCCACTGCTTGGGAGCGATGTTGGTTGAATGTCCACATTGATGGGCAATGATAGTTGGATATCCACATTGTGACCTTCCCTTAAGCCTTGTTAGGCTCATTCTTACCGATTCCGATTAACGAGGCCGATTTCGATTGTCGAGGTCGATTATGATTGTGATTGTCAAGGCCGATTCTGATTTCAATTGTCGAGGCCAATTATTGAGGTTGATTCTGATTCTGATTTTTGAGGCCGATTGTTGAGGTCGATTTCGATTTTAATTATCGAGGTTGATTCCAATTCTGATTATTGAGGCCAATTATTAAGGTTAATTCTGATTTCGATCGTCAAGTATGATTCCAATTATTGATACTGATTTCAATTGTTGAGGTCGATTCTCATTCTGATTGTCTAGGTCGATTGTTGAGGTCGATTCTGATTCTGATTGTTAAGCCAATTTCAATTTCATTTGTTGAGGCCGATTTTGATTCCGATTCTGATTGTCAAAGCCGATTGTTAAGGCCGACTACGATTGCGATTGTCAAGGCCGATTATCAAGGTTAATTTCGATTGTCCATACCAATTTTAATTGTTGAGGTCGATTCTGATTGTCGAGGCTAATTCCAATTGTCGAAGCTAATTATTAAGGATGATTCTGATTCCGATTGTTGAGGCCGATTGTTGAGGCTAATTCCAATTCTGATTATTGAGGCCGATTCTGATTGACAAGGCCAATTTCGATTGAGAGGCCGATTGTTGAGGTCGAATCTGATTCTAATTATTAAGACTAATTTCAATTCTGATTCTAATTTTGAATGTCAAAGACGATTCCGATGGTCGAGGCTTGATATCGAGGCTGATTGTTGAGGCCCAATGTGATGTATATGCGACCCGTATTTGATGCAAATTGTGATGTGCATTCGGCCCATGTTTGAGACCCAATGTGATGTATATGCAGCCCTTATTAGAGACCCATTGTGATATATATTCAGCCTGTGTTTAAGGCCCAATGTGATGTATATGAGGACTATGTGATGAGGCCCATTGTAATGCATTTGAGGGATAGGTGAAGGAGCCCATTGTGATATATGTTAGGCTCAAGTGAAAGACCCATCATGATGTGTATTAAGCTCTTGAGTGAGGCTCATGGTGTTATATATTTGACCCTTATATGAGGCCACGGGTCCACTATATGTTAGGCTCTATGTGGATCATTCCTTGGAGGCAATGTTAGTCAAATGTCCACATTATTGAGGTCGATTGTCGATGTCAAATATTGATGCTGATTAGAAGTATATAATAGCATAGCATCATGATACATGCCCATACGCACATCTGCATGTTTGTTATGAGATGTGGTTGTGCATTGCATATGTCATTTGGCAGGTTTTTATGAGACTCCCTGATAGGCGGAGGTCGTCTCACATGAGTGCACGGTATGTGCAGGATTGATGCTTGATTGGATTGTATGACTCATGTATCTTGCATTGTGTGTTGTGATTACTATACCCCCTAGCGACATCAAGGTTGTATCCTCCACTAGCATATCGTGGATGGCCATATGGGACATTAAAAATCTGTTCTAGCAACGGTCTATCATAGATAGCCCTGGGTGAAAATTCCTAAACTCTCTTGGTACCAGAGGATGCCCCAATGTTAAGACCGAATGGATATATGAGCGCATGAGTGCCGAATACCAGGAGGCCGCATCTCCCACTATATCATGGTCGGTTGGGAGTGGGTGTGAACTTACCCGCCTGAGTTTGGGGGTATAACTAGGCTGAGTTTGACCTCCTCATGAATGGGTCCGTTATCAACGTGTCGGGTAGATATTGGCTGACTACTGGCCAGGTGGATAGTGAGGTTTCTTTCACTTACATGGTCACACGTTAGTAGGTGACGATTTGCATATAGAGTGTATTAAACCCCGTTGATGATCCCAGAGATGAACTGTACTGATATGTGGACTTATTGGGTAGGAGTTGCATAAGAAAGTGCACCTACAAGTGCCATGGTTTGTCAATTACAGTGTGAGTTGAGTCAGTCAGACAACAGCGCCTAAAAGGAAGATCAATTCAAGTTTCTACCTCAACTGGATGTGTGGAAGCTCTCCATAGGTAAATCATAGCCTCACATCTCATATCCCAAAACACCAGGTGAGTAAAACCCTCAAAACTAAGTAGGACACCTTAGGGTTTTATTGTAAGAAAACTTTTTAGTAAATAGGAAAATCTTCAAGTTTTCTTACTCTGTCGATTGTATTGATTCACATTTTAATATGATCGATCTGCTCTGTCGATGTCCTCGGCATCTCAATTGATACAATCGAGTGATGACAAAAAGTGTCCAGCAACCACACATTCATCTGGACGATTTATCGATATATCGAAGTTTTAATCGATATCATCGATATTCAAATATCGATCCCATCGAAAGAGGGTCGATAATATCGACAGGCAGTTTTACGGAGCCCCTATTTTTCTAAAGAAAACTACTATAAGCTTCGATATATTGATGACTGTTCCGATTCAATCTGAATTCAAATATCGATCATATCAGAAGTCATTCGATCATATCGATAGTGGGCGCATATTTCCTCCAACAAATATTTCAGGGTGTTTTTAAACATTGATCGGGGGCCATTCGAGGAAATTGATATTCTTATATCGATGCCATCGAGTCCTGGTTGATTGGATCGAGTCTGGCACAAACTGACCAGCGTGCTTATAGATAAATCTATATGATTTATCGATCCTATCGACAAGGTCTCGATATCATCGACATTCAAATTTCGATGACATCGGCTGTTCCCCGATCACATCTTTAGAACCTGAAATTCTTCAAGGCTTGTCTCTCTTATTTTCACCTGTCGATAGATCGATCCCTCTATCGATGTCATCGGAGTTCGAAATCCGATAACATCGATGTGTGTCTCGATCCCATCGACCAGTTAGCAAAAGGCTTCCAGAAGAGAAAATGACATTTGAGTTTGTATCATCGAGCAGTCAGTCGATGCTATCAGGAGTATACGCTCGATGATATCGAACTCTATCATAAATGTGACCGTTTTATATCCGTTGGAACCTTTTTCCTATATATAGAGAGGTTAGTCTTTATTACTGGTAGAGAAAGAAGAGAATGCTTTTGTGTGTCTTACCCTCAGATCATATACCCAAAGCCCTTTCTCTCACGGGAGTTCATCTTTCAATCCACTCTTACCATTGATATTCAATAGAGTGGATTGGGAAATGAACTTTCACATTCAAGGATCCTTCAGCAACTATAGTAATAGCATATCATTAAGCTGGGATGCCTTGAATGAATATATGACGGGAATCACTCTATGTTCCTTATAGGAAAATTCTAGGAGAGTGGATTTTCATCCTAACCTTGACCCAACCCAAAGCCTAGTACTGGTACATCTTTTATGTTGCGGATCAAGGGAGCTGAAGACTCTTTATCAATAAGAAGGAGATCTTCATCACTGCGCTAAAAGGGACTCATCAACTTATTTATAAGTACCTAGAGTCCAGAGGATACTTGTGATCATTCCTTTCTAAGTTTGGGTCTTAAGTGTTGCTCACCATTTGAAGTCCTCAAAGGAGGCCTCCGATGGGAGTGTACATTGTGGGTGCGTTATGTGGACCCTTGCTCTGTGGAGAGCATAATCATCCGGGTACGTTATGTGGACCCTTGCTCTGTGTGGGCATAAACATCTGGTTAGGAGTGCACCGGTAAAACTCCAGGGTTAGAGGTGAACCGAGTAGAAACCTCCATGTAAAGGTTGAAGGTGAACCTAATTTAAAATCTTAGGTTTGAGGTGAACCCTGGGAAACCTCCTTACTAAAATTCGGTACACTCAAGGGTTGAGTGCGTCAGCCGGGAGTAGAGTAGACAAGTAGCCGAACCACTATAAAAATGACTGTGTTTGCGATTGCCTTGTTTGTGTGATTTTCTTTACTATTTCAATATATGAATGTTTGAGATCACACCTCACACACATACACAGTCATATCCAGCATGAACTAAGTTCTACATTGCTATCTTTTAAATAGTTTGTGATTGGACCCACTACTAGGTTTGGAAGCCAGTAGAGTTACATTTGAGTAATCCTGATAATTGAATATCTGATAGGATTAGTGCAATAGGATTTTTAAATACATTGTAAAACTTTAAATAGTCCTATTCACCCCCTTCTAGGACATATTGGCATATTCCTACTTCAACTCAAGCAGTCTTCACCGTTATTTCAATTGGTATCAGAGCGGGTCTCTCTTTAAGGGCTTCATCGCCTAGAGAGTGATCTTGACTGAAAAGGAGTCATGCTTAAGAAGGTCCCAAAGGATGTGCTAGATCATAACAACTGCCTTGTAATCCATACTACTCTGAAAGCTGGCAATAGTTCGAAGTGGTATCTTGATAGTGGATGCTCTAGACACATGACTGGTGACCAAACTCATTTCTGTGAGTACTCAAACTTTGATGGAGGATGTAAGACCCGTATCTTGGTCCGTACCTTTTCGTACACTTCCGCGGCCTTACCGGTCGAATTTCGGCAACTTTCGACCCTTAACGGATATCGACGTGCGACCTGGATTCTTGTACCGACAACCCGAGTCGACTCAACCCGAGACCAATACCATAGCGACCGCACTGTCGCCGCGGTTCCGATACCGCGACTCGCGCGCCGAGGCGATACCCGGATCAAGAGATATGGGCCAACGTTCGGTGCGAGAAAACGCCGCGCGTTGCGAAAACCAAGGGAATCTCAACGATGTGTCACATCAATCACATCAATCCCATCAATCAATCACCCATCAAGCCATCACATGTCAAGTACACATCACTTCCATCCTTTTTTCCCAAGCAACCACAAAAGTCTCCCAAACCCATACCTCTCTTACACAAAAGCCAACAAAGTCTTCTCAACCCATACCTTTATTACACAAAAAAAGCCACAAAAGTCAAATTTCTCTTACACCACCATCACTCACCCATCCATCCATCACTCTCTCTCTCTCCCTTTACATCACTCTCTCTCTTTCTCTCCTTCTCATTCCAAAATTCCAAAGCAACAAAGGAAATCCAAGAGTTCCATACGTATGGAATTTCTCCAAAGTTCCTAAGCTCCAAGTGGCCCACCTTCCTACCCCAAAGATCTCCCATCTCAACCCTCCATTCTTCATCTTAGCCATTGAAGTTGGAGACAAGGTGCCAAGGAACCCCTAGGAGCGAGAAGATCGGACGGTGGGTGCTTCTATAGGGTAGATTTTTCTTATTTTTATGGTGGACCAAGTGAGGCCCACCGATCAATGGTGTGGATCTCACTTGGGACCCTTATTTGTGGCCGATGGACCACTTGGATCATCATGATCATTCCATGATGGGGCCATTCTCCATGGACCCCATCATGATGTTCATTTCACTTAGAAAGGTCATCTAGATCGTCCATATCGGTGGAGAATGGATCTCCACCGTTGATTTATAATTTTGATGGTCCCATGATCAAAGGGATCCATTTATTGTATGTTTCAGTGCAAGGGAGGGCCCATAATGACGGGGTCCCTCCATCACAAGCCGTGTCCCACTCTCCATGTCTCTCTCCCTCTCTCTTTTATTTTATTGTATTTTATTTTATTTTATTTTATTTTATTGTAATAGGATGGTGTGGCCCGCTTGAATGGATCCCAACTTGATGTATTTATTTTATTTAAGTGGGGCCCACCTTAGATGTTATTTTCATGCCCCCATCATGTGGTGGCCCACTTCATCAGGCCCACCACAAATAATGGTGTATAAACGTCAGCCGTCCAACGTCCTGGGACGCTGGACGTTTTTGAGAAAATGAGAACAAGAAGAAAAAGGAAAGGAAAAAGGAAGAAAAGGAAGGGAATGGGGTGTTCCCTTTGCACAGGCCCCACCCTGAGGTTTATGTCCTATCCAAGCCGTCCATCCTCTCACCCACGGTATTCTAGCCGTTGGGTAAAAGGTTTTGAACAAATCCAATCACCTGGTGGGCCATAACGCCTAATATTGCGCCCTTACCATCCAAACACTAGTTCCTTATTTTATTTCACCTACAAGCATCAAAAAAAATTGGAACTCTGGACTCATTTGGAAGGCCTCGAGCCGCTGATCGCAATGGCTGGGGTAGATTTTATTTTTACGGGCCCCACGTGTACAAAACCATTGAAAAATCATTTTTTAAAAAAAAAAAAAAAAAAGAGCATTGGCAGAGGCTTTGCCTCTACCCTGGAACGGTCAGCGCCTGCACGCAGGCGCGTGCAGGCTCATCTCCACAGGCGGACGGACGTGGGGTGGGTGCCCACGGCTCCTGCGTGTGGGCCCCACTATAATGTGTATTTGACATCCGGCTGGGTCATGAGGTGGGCCACCCCAGTGGCGGGCCCCCCTCCAATAATGGGTCAGATCCAATACTTAGGTGGCCCACACCACGTGAAATAGTGTGGATTGAGGCCTACCATTGAAATCTGGGTCGGGGCCCACAGAAGCTTTGAATCGAGCTGAAATTTATGTTTCCCCTTCATCCTAGTCCGAGCAACCTTATGAACGGGTCGGATGGCGTTTAAACCTCACTGGGTGGGCCCCACATGGGACCCACAGTGATGTGTGTATTGAAGTCCACCGTCCAGTGGACGGTGGCGCCAACCTTGTTGCCAATTTGCTTCCACCGTCCGCTGGACGGTGGAGCCTTCTTGATGCATGTGTTTTATGCACGCCACAGCGGGCGTGCGGTGTGTGTGCGCGTGCTGTGTGGGTGTGTATACGTGTATGGGTGTGTGCATGTATACATATACATACATACTTATATATATACTATATGTATTATATGTATTATATGTACATATTATTCCTGTTGTAGTAAATATGATGGTAGGCCCTCACGTGGGCCCCACCCTTGATGTATGTGATGCATCCGGACTTTCCATCCGCCATGACATATAAGGCCTTTGGGTTAAATCCCTTTGGACTGTAAAAAGAGCCTATGGGCTTAGGCCCACGTGATATGATCCAATCCCATAGGAATAGGCTCTTCTGTTGTACTTCAAAGGCCCATAAAGATTGGACCCATTTGTTGCATTCTTAAAGCCCATGGAAGTGGACCCATTTGTTATATTGAAAGACCCATGGGACTACACCCATTTGATTATAAAAGGGTCCATGGGAATAGGCCCACTTTGATATGCATGCAAGGCCTACGGGTTTAGGCCCATTTAAAGTACCATAAGGCCTAGGGGTTTAGGCCCATTTGACTCATACAAGGCCTCTGGGTTGAGGCCCATTTGATATACATTTGGGGGCCCAATTGGTGTGACCCATTTGATACATATTAAACTCTTGTGACTAGGTCCAATTGATGCAATCTAAGGCCCACGGGTTTGACCCATTGCAATGCACATAAGCCCCATTGGTGTGGCCCATTTATGTGGCCCATCTGATAAATGAGAGCCCATAGGATATGACCCATTTGATATATATATAAGGTCCAATGGGGACAACCTACGGTCCATTGCAATGTGTAAATCCATTACAGACTAAGTACCGACGTTTACAAAGATCGTGCCTAGGATGCAATGTTGGTTTGACGTCCACATTGCGAGTGTAATGCTGGTTGGATGTCCACATTACGACTCTCCTTAAGGCCCATTACTGGGCCGTACTTATCATGTATAGACCGTTCCGGCCCATCTGCATTGTTAAATAGTTCATTTCATTATAACATGTTTAGTATAGTTTCATGACTCATGATCATACGCATCATATGTATGCTTGATATGAGGACTGACTGATCATAGTAATTGCCTTCGGGCAGGTTGTTTATGGGCTCCCGGTTAGGCGGTGTTGCCCTACATGAGCGCACGGTATGCGCAGGATTGGTTGCATGACTGGATAGCGTGATTCATGCATTCCGCATTAGTGTGACATGGTTGTTGTACGCCCTAGCGACATCAGGGCCGTAGCCTCCACAGACGCATCGTGGTTGGCAGGATTGGATACCGGAAATCTTGACTTACATGGGGTACTATAGATATCCCTGGGTGAAAGTCCCTAAACCCTTATGGTACCAAGAGGTTTCTCCAACGTCTAGACCGAGTGGGTAGATGAGCGTTGAGTGCCGATTACCAGACGGTTACGCTCTCCACTGTGTCGTGGTCGGTTGGAAGGGGGTGCGGCCTTACCTGCCCGAGTGTAGGGGGCAATGCTTGGCTGAGTTTGACCAGCTTGAGGAATGGGTCCGCTATCGACGAGTCGCGCCCGATATTGGCAGACGGATAGTGAGGTCTCTTCCACTTACCTTATTGCGCGCGATGTGGCGGCAATCTGGTTTAGAGTGTACTAGACCCCGGTGATATTCCATACTTTGAGCTGTATTGATGTGTGGACATTGATGAGTATCTGTATGCTTGAGTTGCATTATACATTGTATGGCCTTGGGATGGCCGATACCATTCATGTCTTGCATCGCATAAGCCTTGGTACGGCTCATGATATTATGTTTCCATTTGCATATTCCGCATCACTCAGACATTGCATTCATATTACTACCTTGTGCACACACTTTCACCACCCTCTAAGCTTTCTGTAAGCTTATGCACGACCGTTGCGTGCAGGTGACGTTGGACTGCAGCAGCGCTGAGGCAGGAGCAGGTTGCTGATCATTTGGAGTCTTCGTTATTTGCCATTGTATTTCCCTTTATGCTCATTGTACTTGTAAAGTTTTTGATCATAGTGGAAATGTAATGGAGTGCTTGGTTGTTGTTTGTGGGTTATGCCTTTGGTTATGCTTATTACGAATCAAACTGATATTTAAAATCCTCCTCGTAGCATCCCAGGATCGGAACCTGGCGAATGGGAGCTAGGAGCCGAGAATGTCGTCGCCGGATTCGGCGATCGGGAATTTTGTGAGCCCGGTTTCCGAGTTTGGGGCGTGACAGAGGATCAGTCACATTTGGAGATGGTAGTTCAGAAAAAATTATTGGACAAGGGACAATAGTTGTACCAGGTCTTCCAAAAATCAAACATGTTCTCTGTGTAGAAGGTTTGAAACACAATTTCCTTAGTATTTCTCAAATTTGTGATAAGGAACATATTGTCACCTTCTCAAAAGATGTGTGTAGAATTTTAGATCACACAGGAAAATCTCTCATAAACGGATTGCACACTAATGATAACTGTTATATCACAGAAAGTGTAAATGAGGATGTGAAGTGCAACATGGTAGTGAAAAATGAATCCAAACTATGGCATCAAAGGTTGGGACATGTCCATTACCAAAATTTAGCTAAGCTCAGCTCGAGAAATCTAGTTAGAGGTCTTTCCAATATTAGAAAAGAAGAAAAAATTGTGTGTGGAGAATGTCTTAAAGGAAAACAAATGAAAACTGGACATAAAAAGACAACCACCATAGCAACAACAAAACCGTTAGATCTACTGCATATGGATCTGGTTGGCCCAACCAAAGTGGAAAGCCATGGAAGGAAAAGATACTTCCTTGTTATAGTTGATGACTACACCAGATTCACTTGGGTCGCATTTCTTCGGGAAAAATAGGATGCTTTTGAAGAATTTGTTATCCTGGCTAAACGGGTTCAAAACGAAAAAGGATATAGCATTAATCGTATTAGAAGTGATCATGGTGGAGAATTTAAAAATGAAAATTTTAAAAAATACTGCAATGATAAAGAAATTCATCATGAATTTTCAGCCCCAAAAACCCCGCAGCAAAATGGAGTTGCTAAAAGGAAAAGTCATGTGCTGCAAGAGATGGGGTCAGTCATGCTAAATGGGAAAGATATGGTAAAAAGTTTCTAGGCAGAAGCTGTCAATACTTCCTGTTACACCATAAATAGAGTATATCTTAGAGCGGGTCTGAACAAAACTCCATATGAACTGTGGTATGGAAAGGCACCTAGTGTAAAATATTTCTGAGTCTTTGGGAGTAAATGCTTGTAACACCCAGGATTTTTGCCAACCTGGAATTAGATGTCCTTAGGCAATGGGTCAACCATATCACTCTTAGAGCTCAATCCCAAAGTCTAAACATCGTTTTTCAACTCATTTCCTTCAAAATCTCATCTTTCACCACCTCATTCATCAAATTTCTCTAAATACTTTCATATTAGACACAAATCGTACAGTTTAAAAGGTGAAGAACTATACTTATAGTAAAACTTACTGTAAATGGTTCATACATGCGTAAAATGGGATTTTGACTGTGTAATTCTTAGAATATCATGATGTAGATAGGTTATTTGGATGGATTAGCTTCTTCTACTCCAAAATCATATATTATACATCATGTAACTCATTTCAGTTTGCAAATGAGACCCGATAAATGCCTCGACGGGCTCGTGGACCCAAACGGCTCAATTCAAGGGGACCCGAGGTGGGTCCCACATGTTTCCGGCATCCCGGGGGAGGGGGGGGGAGGACCTCGCCCCTAGGGTGAGTCCTCGCCAAAATGGTCAGTGACCGGTGTAAGACCCGTATCCTAGTCCGTACTATTCCGTCGACTGCCGTGATTCTTCCTGTCAAATTCCTGTAATCCTCGACCTGTAATCGACTTTTGTGCACGACCGTATGTCATATACTATACATTTGAGTTAGTTTAATCTGTGACTTATATCATTGCGACCGCACCGTCGCCGCAGTTCCAATGCCGCAACTCACGCACCAATCAGATACCCAGATGAGGAGATGCGGACCCGCTTTCAGTTTGAGGAAAAACGCCGCACGTTGGCAATCCCAAGAGAATCTCTACAACACGTCAAATCAATCCCATCAATCACCTCTCATGTCAAGTACAAAGCACCCATATTTTCTTTCTTCACAAGTCAAGCAAACCCCAAAGTCAACCGACCTCTCACCTCACCCATCACTCACCTCACCCATCACTCACTTCCCATCACTCCATCACTCCTTACATCCCATCTCTCTCTCTCTCATTTCTCAACACATCCCAAGCAAGAGAAGGAGCTCACGTCCATAGCTTTCCCAAGTGAGAGAAAAATGTGATTTTTGGTGGCCCACTTTCCCATCCCAAAACTTCCATCTTAGCCATCCAAATCTCATCATCCACCATCAAAGTGAAGCATAAGGAGATAGGCTTTCCAACGGACCGAGAAGATCAAGTGGTGGGTGTTCTATAGCCTAGTTTTTCATATTTTTAAGATGGGCCAAGTGAGGCCTATCGATCAATGGTATGAATCTCACTTGGGACCCTAAGATGTGGCCGATGACCCACTTTGATCATCATGATCATTCCATGATGGGGCTAATCTCCATGGACCCCATCATGATGTTTACTTTCCTTGCATTAAAGAGGTCATATAGACCGTTCATTTTGGATGGAGAGGAATCTCCACCGTTGATCTTTTATTTGGAGGGCCCATATGCAATGGGACCCACTGATGTATCTTGGATGCTTGAAATGGAGGGCCCATAGTGTCGGGGTCCCTCCATCACGCGTGTCCCACTCTTTTTTCTCTCTCCCTCTCTTTTATATTTTTTTTTTGTGTGATGTTGATGAGTTTGTGTGGTCCACTTAAATGGACCGCACCATGGAGTGAGTATTTTATCCAAGCCGTCCATGAGTGGGGCCCATCTTCTATGTATTGTACTTACACCATCCATCTTGTAGTGGGCCACATAAATAGGGCCCACCTTGAATGTGTTGATAAACTCAAAAACGTCCAGCGTCTGGACGTTGCTGGACTTCAAACACAAATGAGCTTGGCCTTCTAAGCATTTGAGAAGGGCCCCACCCTGATGTATGTTTTTAATCCAACCCATCCACCTCACTCCCTGACTCATTTTAGGCGTTGAGCCAAAAAATGAGGTTAATCAGAGTATCTGGTGGGACATAGCATAAAAACCTGTATCATTACCATTGAAATCTATCCAGATTTTTCTTACACGTTGAAAAAGGCCCAATATTGGTCTTGATTGAATGGTTATGGGCAGTGGAATCTAATGGCTGGGATGGATCTGTCCGATGCGGGCCCTACACGTGAAAAACCATGAAATCTTAGTTTTCTAATATATATATAACATACAACAGGCCTGCTGCTGTCAGAGGCGCAAGCAGTGCCTGCGCATGCCGGCGACGTCCCAGCAGGGACCCACTGCCCTGTATGTGGGCCCCATCATGATGTATATTTTGTATCCACGCCATCCATGAGGTGGACCACCCCCTGAGGTGGGTCCCCTCCAAATTTCAGCGACATCCAGATCTCAGGTGGCCCACGTCACAAGAAACAGCGGTGATTGAACTCTACCATTGAAACCTTTTTGGGGCCCATAGAAGTTTTGGTTCAAGCTGAAATTTATCTTTCCTCCTCACACAGGTCTCTTTGACCTTATCAACAGGTTGGATGGTAATTAAACATTATGGTGGCTCCCCCACGTGGGACCCACAATGATGTATGTGCCTTGTTTCCACCGTTCGGAACCCTTTGTAATGTATGTATTTCCCATACCGTCTAGCCATTTCTTTGGCTGCTGGATGGTCAGTGGACCCCTATCATGAGACACGAGCTGTATCCAAACCTTCCATCCATTTTGAGAGCTCATCTTATGGGAATGAGCTAAAGAATGAGCCAGATCCATAGTTTGGTGGACCCCACCCTTGATGCATGTGTTTCATCCAAACGATCCAACCATTTGGCAAGCCTAAATGAATAGGCTTGAGACTAAAAATAAGATAGATCTACAGTTCAAATGGACCCCATTTTGATTGGTTTGTGGTCGTCCATTGAGGCTTAGCTTGGTATATATCTAAGGCCCATGGGATTAAGCCCATTTGGCATATAAAGGGCCCATGGGATTAAGCTCATTTGGCATATATAAGGCCCATGGGATTAAGCCCATTTGATATATATAAGGCCCATGGGATCCGGCCCATTTGACATATATAAGGCCCATGGGATTAAGCCCATTTGACATATATAAGGCCCATGGGATTAAGCCCATTTGATATATATAAGGCCCATGGGATCCAGCCCATTTGACATATATAAGGCCCATGGGATTAGGCCCATTTTGATGTATTCCAAGGCCATGGGTTAAGGCCCATTGTGACGTACTCTAAGGCCCGCAGGTTATAACCCATTACAATTTACATTAGGCCATTAATGTGGCCCACTTACTTGATAACCAGAAAGCCCATATGATATGGCCCATTCAATGTATTTAAGGCCCAATGGGAGTTACCTAAGGTTCATTGCAATGTGTGATTCTTCCATGGTTTGTGTAATGATGTTTTATGACGGGCCGTGCCTTAGGAGCAATGATGGTTTGATGCCCACATTGTAAGTACAATGTTGGTTAAATGTCCGCATTGTATCTCTCTTTAGGGCCCATTGGTAAACCCATACTAGTTGTGTATAGGTTTTATAGGCTCATCTGCATTGTAAGAGTAGTCCATTACTTTATAACATGCTTAGTATCATCTTATGACTCATGTCCATACGTATCATATGTATGCTTGAAATGAGTAGTGATTAATTATAGCATACGCCATTGGGCAGAGCATTTATGGGACTCGTTATGAAACAGAGTGCCCCACATGATCGCGGAGTACGCGCTGCATTGCTGCATGATTTGACGATGTGATTCATACATCTCGCATATGTGTGACTTAATCACCACATGCCTTAGCGACATGAGGGCCGAGGCTCCACAGGTACATCGTGGATGGCCATATCGGATACTGAAAATACTTGGTTCTAGCACTGTGGGAACTTAGGATGTCCTTGGGTGAAAGTCCCAGAACCTTTTTGGTACCAGGAGATGCTCCAACATCTAGACCGAGTGGATACACGAGCACCTGAGTGTCGAATACCAATAGTCCGCGTCTCCCACTGTGTCGTGGTCGGTTGGAAGAGGGTGTGGCCTTAACCGCCTGAGTGAGGGGGCTATAAACTAGGCTGAGTTTGACTAGCTCACAAATGAGTCCGCTATCGATGAGCTGGGTAGGTATTGGCAGACTACTGGTCAGGCAGACAGTGAAGTCTATTCCGCTTGCTTGACTGTGCAGCTAGGGAGGTAGCAGTCAGTGCGATGTATATTAGACCCCAGTGATATCCAAAGAGGAACTGTACTGATATGTGTACTTGAAGAGTACCGACTTGCTTGGATTACATTTCGCATATGACATTCGGCTATGTAGGCCTTGCATTGCATCGGTGTGGTCGATAACATTCATGTCTCGCATTGCATGGCCTTAGTATGGCCAATAGCACTCATGCCTTACATCACATAGCCTTGATATGGTTGGTTTTATTCATGGACTTACTGCAGGTTTTCACATTACTCTGCTATTATATAGTTGGTACTTTCCTTACGCACACACTTACACCACCCTCTAAGCTTTTGTAAGCTTATGCATGACAGTTGCGTGCAGGTAGCATTGGACGGCAACAGTGCTGAGGCAGGAGCGTGTATCAAGCCATTTTAGAGCTTTTCGATCATCTTGTAATTCTCTTTTCACATTGTACTTAAAGTTTTTGATATAGTAGATATGTGGTGATATTATTTTGTGACTTGATTATGCTTGTGGTTATGATCAATTATAAAAAAAATTATTTTAAAAATCCTCCTTGTAGGATCTCAGGATTGGATTCTGGCATATGATTGCCAGGAATCGAGAATGGGGCACTACGGAGGCTGTCGGCACTGAATTCGGTGATCAGGATTCCTGTGAATCTGATTTTTAGGTTTGGGACATGACAACCGGCGAGGCCTCGTCCGTACAGCGGTCAGGCAGCCCATTTTCTGCATTTTTTCTACACATTTCATCCAACTTTGAAAAATCATATCTCCTTCTTTATAACTCCAATTTAGGTGATTCAAAAGCTAGATTTAAGCTAAATGAGTTTAGTCTTATGTAAAAATATGTGAAAAATATAATAAAATATTTAATATAGTTTAAAGTAGGACGTGAAAACTATACGAAAATCACTTATTGGACAGCTGTTGCTTCTAGAATTTTTAGAATTTTTGTACAACTCAAAATCTCATGAAATTTGGTGGATATGGGGTAAACTTAATTATGAACTACTAGAAAAATAATTAAAATAATATAATAACTAGAAGTGCCAAAAATGGAGCATAGAATGGCCCTAGGATAGTATTCTGCCATAATTAGGGTAGAATTTGGTTAGGTACTAAACTGAATACTCTGTAGAATTAACTTGAACCACTTTAAATATGAACTACAAGACTAAAATGAGTAGGAATGCTAATTCTATGTTACCTAAAAACCTAGGATCAATCTCTAAACCCAGTTGCTCTCGGGAGCATTCAGACACTTCGTATTGGACCTGGACCACACGTTGAAAGTCCGATAGCGATGAACTTAGACCATTATGACCGCCTAGTCAGACTTGAATATCACCTCAAAAATCAAGGTCAAATGATGTCCTGAGACCATTTCCTTGAGTCCGGAGTGAAGAGAGTGAAAAAGTAAAGATTTTTAAAAAATTAAATATGATTTTAAATAATCTGAGACATGTCACCTTCGCATTATTTCTAAGCTTTCTGACTATTATATTTTGACCCAAATTCACCCTCGGATCAGGATAGGTGGCCCTTACATGTCATAGCACTTGTAGCTCTGATCAAGTTCCCGTAACCGTTGAACTGAAACTGGTCCGCCACAGTCGATCTGGAAGCCCGACCAGACTGAAAACTTAGCTTGACCTAGATCCAATATTAGAGAGCTTAAGCCCGACCGCATTTAGTAACAGGACCTCCAGAAGTGCTCCGTTGGATCGAAACAGACCCGATTTGGTTATAACCTAAGTATACCTTGGCCCTAGGGCTATTTTCGTCGCTTTTGGGCTTATAAAAAGGCCTTAAACCCTCTCTCACAAATCCCATACGAATTTCAAACCCTAGGTAAGAAAGAGAGAGAAAGAGAGAGAAAGAGAGAGAGATAGAGTAGGAGATTCACCTAGGGATTCTACCCTGTCACTCCATGCACTTCAACACCACTACCGTATCATTATTACGGCATTTCTGATTCTATTCTTGGGTAAGTTAAGCCAACCATAACCTGTTTTGAAGCTTAGAATAGCTGTAGTGAAGTTATAGCTAACCTGTTTCATGCCATAGGTAGCGTATCCGCCGTTGACGAAGACTTATCGTCTGAATCACATCTTATACGTATTTTCTGGTTTAAGGTGCAGACTATATACGTTTAGGTTATGGTTTTCAAGAATTTTAATGTTGGTTAATGATATATTACTGACGTGGATGCTATTTCACATGTATAAAGTGTTGTCCATTTCATTTTTCAGTTATACGCTAACTATGTTGAATATACTGTATTCCTCGTATTTGTAGAAAATACCATATACGTATGAAATATGAATTTGAGTTTGTCATGATTAACTGTCGTCTATGTATGCTAGATGTATGTGTAACAACTCCTGGGCTAAAGGTTTAACCCAAATACATGATATACCAACATATGATATGTATTTAGTATGTGTAACCTAAGTGTATGTGAAAATGACTGAATGAGTATAGACTTTGTATTCGTACTTGCCATGACAAATTGTCGTGGATATATGATTGTTGTATGGGCGACTACCCTTTGACGAAAGGATTTTCCCTAATACGTATGCTAATGAATACATAATATGTATGATGTAATGTGTAGACTAAGTGTTTGTAAAAGTTTCTGAACGAGTTAGTAGTTAGTAAGATGTACCTGTATACGGGTTGAGATATGATTCTCAACTACATCAATGATGTGTATGATTTCCTCCATATATGACTTATTCTGATCTCTGCTTGATTATGAATTGAATGTGTGTGAATTCATGTTTATAATGCACTTCAGAACATGTTCATATGATTGTATGAGTTGTAATATTGATCAATTACTGCTTTGACTATCTCATAGGACATCATGTTGTAATTGAATGTGATTGGGGCTATTGTATAGTCCAGGTAATCAGTAACAGTCTTTAAACTAGTGGTTGAGATTGTTTTCGCCACACAGGATGAATTTAACGAATCTAAGTCATGCTTGGGATGTTTGACAGTGGTTAGGCTAAGCATTCCATGTCGTTCAATTCAACGTGCGTTTGGCCTAGTTGAGCTCATTAACTAACCTGATTGACTGATGTTTGTTCACCATGTTTGGTCGCTATTGTTTGAATCTAAGGCACTGAACTTACCAGTGAAACTCCCGTTAACTTTGGTACCATGATCCCCTAAGACTCATGAGCCAGACATGGTGGTATGGGACACCGTGGTCAAGCTGTTGGCCTACACTGGGGCGACGAGCCTCCCCGTAGTGACCAGTGAGCACCCTACTCTCGTGAGAAGATTATTGTAGTATGAGATACCATATTCTTGCTATCGACCTATATTGATTGGTGACGAGTCCTCTGTAGTGACCTCGAGTATATCTTGACACTGCATAAGGGCGACGAGTCTTATTGCAGTATTGAGGATATAACTAGGCCTGTATTGATTTGGTGATGGGGGAGTGGTGTAACGATTCCGTGCAATAGCCATGACAGCCCTTGTAGTGACCTAGAAACGTAACATCGTATGAGATTTCCTAGGACTGACGACCCTAGAATGGATCAATGTTTGGGAATTGATATAATGGAGGTGTCTTAGCTTCCCAATCCTGCTATATGAAAAGGACTAATAAGAACTTGGTAATCATACTCATGACATCGCACTGCATGTGTCATTGGTGTTGGTGTGAGAGCACAGTGGTAGTGATTCATGCTGCGATCGTTAGATGATGTCACATGAGGGAGTTTGTGGTGAGGGCATGCATCATTCCCTCATATCATTCTTGCATTAACAAGAGTATCTAGGACATGTTTGATTGTACTACTTTATCATTACTACTTGATTGACTTGATAACATGTTAACCTTTGCTGTATAGTTTCACTGAGTTGATCACTCACTCCCACGTTACGGGACGGTGTTTGAAACACCAACCAGTCCCTGTTTTAGTTTTAGATGATGGTGATGCTTGTGAAGCAGAGCCGGACTTTATGATGATGAGAAAGATTTCTCCTATATGCAGTTCTCAGGCGGGTTCATATGAACAATGCCCTAATTGACGGGGATTTAGGTCTATGTTGGTAGTGATTTATCACTTTTTGATATATGTATTTGGAGACACGTCTTGTAATTATGACCTGGTAGAGCATACATATCTTGAGGACTTATGTTGATTTATATATGTATTTCAGTCTTCCGCTCGTGCTTTCAGACTGTCCCTGAACTATGTTTGTTGTTTTGGTTTAATCTACCTCATGTTTTATGCCCTAATGCTGATAACATTCATCTATCATAAAAAATGTTGCATAAGTGATGTTCTAGAACTCGGTAGCTGAGCTTCTGCTCGACTCCTAATTTTCAGGGCATTACAATGATATAATTTAAGAGACAGATATCACCTAAGAAAATTTGAGCCTAAAAGTGATGAAGGTATCTTTCTGGGGTATGTCTTGAATAGTCGTGCGTATAGAGTATACAATCTAAGAACCCTGACTATTTAAGAGACAATCAATGTGGTAATTGATGATCATCTTCATGATGAGGAGAACCCTGCAAATGAACTGGAAGATGATGTAGACTCATGCATTCTAAATAAATCAGAGAACAAAATTCCAACACCAAATGAACCTGAACCATCCTCAGAAACACCCATCGTGAAGGATCATCCATGGGAACAAATCATTGGTGATCCAAATGATGGTGTAAGAACTCGACGACAGATAGAGGAAATCTACAGTCATTTCTATTTCACCTCAAAAATTGAACCTAAAAATGTTATGAAAGCACTTCAAGATGAACACTGGATAAATGCCATACAAGAAGAACTTCAACAATTTTAAAGAAATGAGGTATGGAAATTAGTTCCAAGACCAATTGACATAAACGTGATCTGGAAATGTGATAAAAAATAAAGCAAGGTAAGTTACCCAAGGATACTCACAGATAGAAGGAATTGATTTTGATGAAACATTTGCCCCTGTTGCTCATCTCGAATCTATTAGAATTCTCATGGCTGTTGCTTGCGCATTAAAATTTAAACTGTTTCAGATGGATGTTAAAAGTGCATTTCTCAATGGGGATCTTGCTGAAGAGGTTTATGTAGAACAAACTAAAGGTTTTTCATATCATAAGTTCCCTCATCATGTTTATCGTCTGGATAAAGCTCTGTATGGTCTCAAGCAAGCACCCCGTGCATGGTATGAACGACTGACAAAATTTCTGTCAGATCATGATTTCTGCAGAGAAAGTGTAGATAAGACACTTTTTACTCAAAGAACAAAGAGATCTTTACATATTGCGCAAATCTATGTGGATGACATAGGGTTTGGATCAACATGTGGAGATGAGGCACACAAATTCGCCAACCTCATGAAATCAGAGTTTGAAATGAGTATGGTTGGTGAATTAAACTTCTTCTTAGGGCTGCAAGTCAAGCAACTACCTAATGGCATTTTCATAAACTAGACCAAGTATGCAAGAGATTTAGTGTAAAGATTTAGGCTTGAGTCAGGTCATACCTATCACACGCCTATGAATACCACTCTTAAACTCTCTAAAGATATAAATGGCAAAAGTGTAGACCAACATCTTTATCAAAGCATGATTGGAAGTTTACTATATCTTATAGCTAGTCATCCATATATATCTTTTAACGTGGGAGTATGTGCTCGATATCAGGCAGATCCTAAGGAGTCCCACCTAACAGCTGTTAAAAGGATTATCAAATATGTAGCTGGGACTACCACCTTTGGTCTATGGTATCCATATGAAACATCCACCATTATTGTAGGTTATTCTGATGCAGATTGGGCTGGAAATTTAGACGATCGAAAATCGACAAGTGGAGGATGCTTTTATATTGATAACTGTTTGGTTTCCTGGCATAGTAAAAAATAGAACTCAATCTCACTATCCACTGCTGAGGCTGAATATATAGTTGCAGGTATCCATTGTGCACAACTCCTGTGGATGAGATAAATGCTGTTGGACTATGGGATAACATAGCCTACAATGAGTCTTTTCTGTGACAACACAAGTGCTATAAACATCTCAAAAAATTCTTTTTAGCACTCTCAGACCAAACATATTGACATCCGTCATCATTTTATCCGAGAACTTGTTGAAGAAAAGATCATTGCATTGGATTATGTAGCTACCGAAAAACAGCTTGTTGATATTCTCACAAAGCCTCTTGACACCAACCGATTCTGTAATCTTAAAAAATCCATTAGCATATGCCCTCATTAATAAGTATCTCAGGAACAAGGGCTCACATAGATGCATTTTAAAGCCTGAGATATTCCTGGCCACACTGCTAAGTGCGCAAATGTCAAAATTTTCATAGCAGCAATACTGTCCAGACTACCTTCGATTTCATTCTCGATTCCATCGAAATAGTATATCGATCCAATCGACAGTTGTTGAAAATATCAATTTCTTCAATAAAACTGCATTAAATTGTCTTTCTGTTCCAACGACCATTCACACAACTCTTGATGGAAGGCATTATAATGCTATCGATAACTGTTCGATATGATCAATAAAGGTGCTATATTAAGCGAAGAATTCATGAGGAAAATCATTTCTAATACTTCATTTCTAATACTTCATTTCCAGCTTTTCATCTCTTCACCATGATCAAGGGAAAAGGAAAATCTCAACTTATGGAAGGACATTTATCTGGTATTGTTAAGTGTATTGGGCTTAATAAGTGCCATAGAATCGTTTGGTGTGGATCTACTTCTAGAAGTAATTGGTTGGTAGAATATCCTCAATCTTGGAGAACATATCAGCTAGGGGTGATCTGTGAATTTTTCAATTACTGTTATATCATTAGCAATGATCCCCCTAACATTAGGATTAATCTCACACACCACTCAAAACTGATCACTCCAATCACCTTGGCCCATCTTCTTGATCTAGAGGTCACTCGGATTCCAGTGACAAACAGAAATCTCAACGGTTTAAGTGTATGGGGTGAAGTAACTCGTGCACTCTGTCAAGGCACGACCATTCCACGGAATGATGAAAATCTGCTTCATGTCAATTGTCTAGGTCCCACGTTTAAAATTCTTCATAACATTCTTTGGTCTAATGTATATCCCTGCGATATCAAAGGGGATCATCTTCCTCCTTCTGTGATTAATATACTCTATGATATATATCAAGAAAATCAAGTTTGTCTGCCAACACTTCTCCTCAAGCAAATCATTCGTATAATCTAAGGAAATCATCGGGCAACACTGTTCTTCCCTGTGCTCATATGCAAGCTTGCACATCATATGGGTCTACCTGCCACCTCTGATACAATACATTCTGAAGAATGGTTTGACAACGATGCAGCACTGGCGGCACTACAGGTGTGTCCTCCCTTTTCTAGGCCCAGTGCTTCCATTCCAAGGGTAGTTCCATATGCTTCACTGTCCAATCGGCCTATACATACAGGGTCAAATCCCACGCCATTGCTAAGTCCTGAATCCATTACAAATCATCAATATTATCATCTCGAACGTCATCTGCTAAATGGGATGGTAGGGATGGAAGATCGATTGCACCTTTGCGAACGGCGTCTTACTGCAATTGAAGATAAAATTGATATTCTCCAGCAAACCACTCAGCAAGTGGTAGATTTATTCACGCATCATCCTTCTCAGACACATTAAGCAATTGTCGTACTACTCTGCTTATCTAGTGCATCTGATGATGTGTTATTTTGGGTACTTATACTACTGCTGTCTGTGGCAGTCTACTTTTTTTGGATACTGATTGAGTATGGCTGCATACAATTCTTATTTCATTACCATTCCTGTTGCTTATACAATGACTGTGCTGATTGCTTCATCTATTTTGCTTCCTACCTTCACTAATGTATACTTTTGCTGGTGAATATCGGTATACATCTATCTGACTGTGATTCTCCCATATGTCGTGTTTTACTTCAGTCCATATCACTTGCTATATCTTTGTCAATGACTGAAAAAAAGGGGGAGAAAAGTCAAAAACACCCCGGATGGAATTGTATATTTGCTAGAATGGTGTTGCAGGTGTTAGGGGGAGCAGCTGCACCAAGAATGGGGGAGTTTTTGAAGAAAGGGGGAGCAGTTACTGGGTGTGTAAACAGGTGATTAGAATTAGTAAAATTGTATTAATACATGTACACACAATTTAGGATGTGTCTGTCTTAGATATTATCCTTGGGTGTTTTGGGTATTTTTGTCACATAATTGACAAAGGGAGAGATTGAAAGTGCACCTACAAGTGCCCTGGTTTGTCAATTACAGTGTGAGTTGAGTCAGTCAGACAACAGCGCCTAAAAGGAAGATCAATTCAAGTTTCTACCTCAACTGGATGTGTGGAAGCTCTCCATAGGTAAATCATAGCCTCACATCTCATATCCCAAAACACCAGGTGAGTAAAACCCTCAAAACTAAGTAGGACACCTTAGGGTTTTATTGTAAGAAAACTTTTTAGTAAATAGGAAAATCTTCAAGTTTCTTACTCTGTCGATTGTATTGATTCACATTTTAATATGATCGATCTGCTCTGTCGATGTCCTCGGCATCTCAATTGATACAATCGAGTGATGACAAAAAGTGTCCAGCAACCACACATTCATCTGGACGATTTATCGATATATCGAAGTTTTAATCGATATCATCGATATTCAAATATCGATCCCATCGAAAGAGGGTCGATAATATCGACAGGCAGTTTTACGGAGCCCCTATTTTTCTAAAGAAAACTACTATAAGCTTCGATATATTGATGACTGTTCCGATTCAATCTGAATTCAAATATCGATCATATCAGAAGTCATTCGATCATATCAATAGTGGGCGCATATTTCCTCCAACAAATATTTCAGGGTATTTTTAAACGTTGATCGGGGGCCATTCGAGGAAATTGATATTATTATGTCGATGCCATCGAGTCCTGGTTGATTGGATCGAGTCTGGCACAAACTGACTAGCGTGCTTATAGGTAAATCTATATGATTTATCGATCCTATCGACAAGGTCTCGATATCATCGACATTCAAATTTTGATGACATCGGCTGTTCCCCAATCACATCTTTAGAACTTGAAATTCTTCAAGGCTTGTCTCTCTTATTTTCACCTGTCGATAGATCGATCCCTCTATCGATGTCATCGGAGTTTGAAATCCGATAACATCGATGTGTGTCTCGATCCCATCGACCAGTTGGCAAAAGGCTTCCAAAAGTAAAAATGACATTTGAGTTTGTATCATCGAGCGGTCAGTCGATGCTATCGGGAGTATACGCTCGATGATATCGACCCTACTCGATGATATCGAACTCTGTCATAAATGTGACCATTTTATATCCGTTGGAACCTTTTACCTATATATAAAGAGGTTAGTCTTTATTGCTGGTAGAGAAAGAAGAGAGTGCTTTTGTGTGTCTTACCCTCAGATCATATACCCAAAGCCCATTCTCTCACGGGAGTTCATCTTCCAATCCACTCTTATCATTAATATTTAATAGAGTGGATTGAGAAATAAACTTTCACATTCAAGGATCCTTTAACAACTATATTAATAGCATGTCATTAAGCTGGGATGCCTTGAATGAATATATGATGGGAAACACTCTATGTTCCTTATAGGAAAATTCCAAGAGAGTGGATTTCCATCCTAACCTTGACCCAACCTGAAGCCTGGTACTGGTACATCTTTTGTGTTGTGGATTAAGGGAGTTGAAGACTCTTCATCAATAAGAAGGAGATCTTCATCACTGCGCTAAAAGGGACTCATCAACTTATCTGTAAGTACCTAGAGTCCAGAGGACACTTATGATCATTCCTTTCTAGGTTTGGGTCTTAAGTGTTGCTCACCATTTGAAGTCCTCAAAGGAGGCCTCCGACGGGAGTGTACGCTGTGGGTGAGTTGTGTGGACCCTTGCTCTGTGGAGAGCATAAACATCTGGGTGTATTGTGTTGACCCTTGCTCTGTGTGGGCATAAACATCTGGTTAGGAGTGTACTAGTAAAACTCAAGGGTTAGAGGTGAACCGAGTAGAAACCTCCATGTAAAGGTTAAAGGTAAACATGATTTAAAACCTTAGATTTGAGGTGAACTCTGGGAAACCTCCTTAGTGAAATCCGGTACACTCAAGGGTTGAGTGCATTAGCCAGGAGTGGAGTAGACAAGTAGTCGAACCACTATAAAAATGATTGTGTTTGCAATTACCTTGTTTGTGTGATTTGCTTTACTATTTCAATATCTGAATGTTTGAGATCACACCTCACACACATACACAGTCACATCCAGCATGAACTAAGTTCTACATTGCTATCTTTTGAATAGTTTGTGATTGGACCCTCTACTAGGTTTGAAAGCCAGTAGAGTTTTATTTAAGTAATCCTTATAATTGAATATCTGATAGGATTAGTGCAATATGATTTTATTGTAAAACTTTAAATAGTCCTATTCACCCCCTCTAGGACATATTGGCATATTCCTACTTTAACTCAAGCGGTCTTCACCGCTGTTTCAGCATTCTCATTCATTTATTCATTCATTATCCACTCGGGCCGTTGTGCACAACTATTTGTTACACGTGCCTTAACAATGGTCAGGATTTTGATTGGGGCGCGACATTAACCTGAGATTAGGAGTTTACCACATTGAGTTCGACTATCCAAATTTAGGTATAGGACTGGTTTGGATAGAAGTCCCTTGTGGTGGACCCCGTAGCCTGTGATACTACGTACTATCATCCCGACTTCACACTCCAGCTTGGTCATTTCATTCGCATTGCATATTGCATTACATACGCAGGCATATAGTATTTTGGGTTGTTATATTTTTGCACTTATATGGCCTTGACGAACTATACAGGATTTACATATTACATTGTACCCTTGACATCTGATATTTGGCTCTCTACAACTCCTCATTTGCATAGTTAATCTGTATTGCGTACTCTGATATTGTATGACTCATGGACTAGTCAGTATTTCCACTTATTCTGATATCATATGATTCATGATCTTACTAGTATTTTTAACATTGTATGATTATGGCATTATATTGAATACTTGGCACTTACCTTGTGCATATACTTATACTACCCTCTAAGCTTTCTATAAGCTTATGAACGATAGATGCGTACAGGTGACATTAAATCGCAACAGAGTTAAACTTGGAGCATGGATCTGTCTTCCAGAGCTTTAATTTTTTATATATGTATTTCCCTTTCAGCACTGTATTTAAATGTTTATATTAATGGATATGTGATGATGATGTTGCCTTTGTGATTTAGGTATACTTGTGGTTATGCTTCTTATAAGATAAATGTACGTTGGAAAAAAAATATTCTTTGTAGGATCCTAGGATCGAAACTTGGTGTATGCACACTAAGAGCAAAGAATGGGGTACTACGGAGGTTTTCGGCATCGGATTAGGTGATCAAAAAATTCGTGAGTCCGGTTTTTGAGTTTGAGGTGTGACAGAAGATGATATCAGAGCAAAACTTGTGAATACCTGAAGATAACATCACATACATGCTGATAGCTACCCTTCACTCTATGATTATTGAGAACTAAAATGATTAGATCCTCGAGTTCGAATAACTTAGAGATTTTCTAATATAGCTCCCTACCATTGAGATTGTGAGGCTGTATAGTATTCTAGTTTCGATCATCTCTGATCCGGGATCTGAAGATTAGTAGGGTTACCATAGTGTTGATGATGCGTCTTAGGAGGGTGAGGTTGTGATTAGAGAGCGCTATCTTCATCCTTTTGTAGATTGATTATGCCTTAACATATATACTTGATGATGTTTCTTCATCCCTTATCTATTATATAAATTTTGAGGATGAAATTTTAATGAGGGGAGAGTCCTACATATCAGTATTTGCTAGCGATCCTAAGCCGAGTCTTGCATTTTGAAATCAACTCGACTCGAACCATGTACCCTAGTGACCATGCCGTCACCGCGTTCTAACGTTGCAACTCGTGCATCGATCTGATACCCAAGCCAGGAGATGTGAGCCCGCGTACATTCCGAAGAAACGCCGTGCATTACAAATTTCGAGAGAATCTCTATGACCTGTCACATCAATCAATCAAGTACACATCATTTCACAAGTCAAGTACATCACCCATCCCTCTCTTACACCACCTTACCTAAAGTCAACTCTCTCTCTCTCTCTCCACCTATCCCTCTCTCACCTAAAATTCAACCCAACCCATCCATCTTCTTACACACTCATCCCTCCCTCCTTACATCACCCCTCTCTCTCTCATTTCTCTCTCATTCCAAGCAACCCAAGGAGAGATCCAACGTCCAAGCTCACCATGAGAAGAGCTAGTGTGGCCCACCTTCCTATCATCCAATCTCACCCTCTATGATCAATCTTAACCATTGAATAATGTTCCATTAGAGTTAAAGATGAGGAGAAGTCTAAGAAGAAGCAAACGGTGGGTGTATTTTACAATTTAATTTGTGAGATTTTGATGATTTGAGGGTCCACATATAGTGGGACCCATCATGATGTATGCATTGTATTGAGGGGCCCATAGTGACGGGGCCCTCCTCCATCCGTTCCTCTTTCTCTCTCCTTTAAGATGATGTGGGCCCCACCAATATATGTGTTATATCTACTCTGTCCATCTGATGGTGTGGCCCACCATACGCATGTGATGATCCACATCATCCACTGTTGGGACGGTGGGAATACCACCTGGACGCTAGACAAAGCATGTCCAGATAATAATAATAATTATTATTGTGAAATTATACACACACACACACACACACACACACACACGCACACACGTTTATTTGGTGCGCCTCACATGGGACCAACCTCCCTGGAACTTGATTGGTTAGAGTATCTACACAGCTATATAACTGTTGAATTTCACATCAGCAAGTTATGGGGGTCCTACGTGAGGTATGTGCTATACCATACCATCTATCCGCTTCCCCACACGTGTGGCACGTGTAGGGGTGGGACCCACCTTGATGTACGTTGGCTATATCCCACACCATCCATTGGCCAGGACGGTGGGACCCCACCTTAATGTATAGGTTGCATTCACATCATCCAGATATCTGGAAGTGGAAATCCACCATGATGCATGTGTCTCATCTGTGTTGTCTAATTAATGGACGTGAGAACACACCTAGTGTGTGATGTCCACACATGAGACGTGGGCCGCACCTCAGTACACATGTGTTATATACACATCGTCCATCCATTTTTCTATGGAAAGGGGCGCACCATGATAGGTGTGCTATGCAGCCACGTTGTCCATCTACTAGATGTGTGGACCCCACCGTGATTTATGTATTTTATTCCTACCACAGTGATGTGTTTATTATATCTAAATTGTCCGTCCATTTTGTTATCGGCCCACCTTGATGGTGTTTATATCTATACCATCCATTGATGCTGTGTAGGGCCTACCACGATGTAATGTTTTATCTGCATCATCCAAGTTCCTAGAAAATGCTATGGACCCCCACCTTGATGTATGTTCCATCTATGCCATCCATTTGCTAAGGACGGTGGCCCTTGATGCATGTGTTCTATCATCCAGGTCATCCCCATATGGGACCCACCTTAAGGACATGGGTCTGATCTTGAGGTTTTGTTACATCCAACTGTCCATCCATTTGAGGACGTGGGCCTCTCCAAGCTGTATGTGTCTCATTCTACCATTCATTTATGGCCCACCATGATATGTGTTATATCCTAACTGTCCATCTATATTATTAGATTGGTGGGCCATACGTGGGACCCACTTTGCGAAGCACATTGGCTGGGGTACCTCATACCAACTATATAGCTGTTGTAGTGATGTCACCAAGTTCTGTGGGGCCCATCATGTTGTACATATTTCATCTATGTCATCCACTTATGCGGCCCACCTTGATGTGTGTATAGTAGGCACACTGTCCATCTGTTGGGGCCCATTTGATATGTGCAGGGCCCACCTCGATGTGATGTATGTGAGGCGCGATGTGATGTAGGTACGGCCCATGTGATGGGCCCATTGAGATGTGTATTAGACCCATGTCATGCCGCCCATTGTGCAGTGTATTAGGCCCATGTCATGCAGCTCATTGTGATGCATATAAGGCCCATTTGTGCGGTCCAATGATGTGGCCCATTGTGATGTATTTCTAGCCCATATGATATAGCTCACTATGACGTATTTCTGTCTCATATGGCGAGGCTCGACGTGATGTATATGAGAGGCCCATGGTGATGTATATTGGGCCATTGTGTGAGGCTATGAGCCCACTTTATGTTTGTCTCCATGTGGATCACTGCTTGAGAGCGATGTTAGTTGAATGTCCACATTAATGGGTAATAATGGTTGGATGTCCACATTATGACCTTCCCTTAGGCCTTATTAGGCTCATTCTTACCAATTCCGATTGACAAGGCCGATTCTGATTGTCGAGACCGATTATTGAGGTCGATTCTGATTCTAATTGTTGAGGCCGATTGTTGAGGTCGATTCTGATTCCGATTATCGAGGTTGATTAAGGCCGATTCTGATTCTGATTGTCGAGACCGATTCTTATTCCAATTATCGAGGGTAATTCTGATTGTGGAGGCCGATTCTAATTTTGATTGTTGAATTGTTGAGGTCAATTCTATTTTTGATTGTCAAGGCTGATTGTTGAGGCCGATTCTGATTCCCATTCTGATTGTCGAGGCCAATTATTAAGGTCAATTCCTATTCTGATTATTGAGGTCGATTCCGATTGTAGATACCGATTTTGATTGTTAAGGATGATTTCGATTGTGGAGGCCGATTCTATTTGTGGAGGTTGATTATTAAGGCCTATTCAAATTTTAATTGTCGAGGCTAATTTCGATTGTTTATACCGAGTCTAATTGTTGAGGTTGATTCCAATTGTCGAGGCTAATTATTGAGGCTGATTCTGATTATCGAGGCTGATTGTTGAGAATGATTCTGAATATCGAGGCAGATTATTGAGGCCAATTCCAATTCTGATTAACAAGGCCGATTCTGATTGTCGATGCCAATTCTGATTGACGAGGTCGATTTCGATTGTCGAGGCCGATTTCGATTGTCGAAACCGATTCCGATTGTCGAGGCCGATTTCGATTGTCGAGGTCGATTTCGATTGTTGAGGTCGATTCCGATTCCAATTTTCAAGTTTGATTCCGACTCTGATTCCAATTTCGAATGTTGAGGCTGATTCCGATTGTCGAGGCCCAATGTAATATAATGCGGCCTGTATTAGAGTCCCATTGTGATGTGTATTCGGCTCGTGTTTGAGGCCCAATGTGACGTATATGAGACCCCTGTTTAAGGCCTATTGTGATGTGTATTCAGCCCGTTTTTAAGGCCCAATGTGATGTATATGAGGCCTATGTGATGAGGCCCATTGTGATGCATTTGAGGGCCATGTGATGGAGCCTATTATGATGTATGTTAAGCCCATGTGAAAGGCCCATCGTGATGAGTATTAAGCTCTTGAGTGAGGCCCATGGTATTGTATATTTGACTCTTGCGTGAGGCCAATGGTCCACTATATGTTAGGCTCTATGTGGGTCATTCCTTGGATGCAATGTTGGTTAAATGTCCACATTATCAAGGTCGATTGTCTATTACGGATATTGATACCGATTATGAGTATGTGATAGCATAGCATCATGATATATGCCCATACGCATTATCTCCATGTTTGTTATGAGATGTGGTTGACTATTGCATATATCATTAGGCACGTTGTTATGAGACTCCCTGATAGGTGAAGATCATCTCACATGAGCGCATGGTATGCATATGATTGATGCATGACTGGATTGTATGACTCATGCATGTTGCATTGTGTGTTGTGATTACTATACGCCCTAGCGACATCAGGGTCGTAGCCTGCATAGGCATATAGTGGATGGCCAGATGTGACACCGAAAATCTGTTCTAGCTTAGGGCTACCATAGATGGCCCTAGGTGAAAATTTTTAAACCTTCTTGGTACCAAAAGATGCCCCAACATCGAGACTAAGTGGATATATGAGCGCCCGAGTGCCTAATACCAAGAGGCCGTGTCTCCCACTGTGTCATGGTCGGTTGGGAGGGGGTATGGCCTTACCCTCCCGAGAGTAGGGGGCATATCTAGGCTGAGTTTGACCAGCTCATGAATAGGTTCGGTATCGATGTGCCGGGTAGATATTGGCAGACTACTAGCCAGGTAGTTAGTGAGGTCTCTTCCACTTGCATGGTTGTACGTTAGTGGGTGATGATTTGTATGTAGAGTATATTAGACCCCGGTGATTATTCTAGAGATAAACTATATTGATATGTAGACTTATTGGGTAAGAGTTCCATACTCATTCATTCTTTCATTGACTATCCACTAGGGCTGGTGGTGCGCAACTATTTGTTACGTGTGCCTTTGCAATGGCCAGGATTTTGGTTGGGGCGCACGACTAACCTGAGATCATGAATTTACCACATTGAGTCTGACTATCCAAATTTCGGTATGGGACTGGTTTGGATAGAAGTCCCTTATGTTGGACCTCGTAGCCTGCGATACTAAGTACTATCATCCCGACTTCATAGTCCAGCTTGGTTATTTCATTCTCATCGCATATTGCATTACATCCACAGGCATATGGCATTTTGGGTTGTTATGTTTCTGCACTTATATGGCCTAGATGGACTCGGCAGGATTTATATATTGCATTCTACCATCAGCATCTGATATTTGACTCTCTGTGACTCCTCATTTGCATAGTTGATCTGTATTTTGTACTCTGATATTATATGACTCATAGATTGGTCAACATTTTCTCTTATTCTGATATCATATGATTCATGATCTTGTCAATATTTTTGACATTGTATGATTACCGTTTTGTATTGAATACTTAGCACTTACCTTGTGAACACACTTACACCACCCACTAAGCTTTCTATAAGCTTATGCACGATAAATTTGTGTAGGTGACGTTAGGTCATAGCAGAGTTGAGCTTTGAGCGTGGAGCTTGGAGCTTTAATTTTTAATATATATATTTCCCTTTCAACATTGTATTCAAATGTTTATATTAGTGGATATGTGATGATGATGTTGCCTATGTGATTTGAGTATACTTGTAATTATGCTTCTTAGAAGATAAATGTATGTTGAAAAAAAATCCTCCTTGTAGGATCGCAGGATCAAAACCTGGTGTATGTGCACTGGGAGCCAAGAATGGGGTACTACGGAGGCTGTCGGCACCGGATTCGGCGATCAAAATTTTTATAAGCTGGGTTTACGAGTTTGGAGCATAACACCCTGTGTGGGCCCCAAATGCTTTGAATAGAGATGATAGTTGTATCTTCCCTACATCCGAGTCACACTTGGCTAGGGTACAGGTCATGTATTTCCTATGCCACCATTAAACGGCATACAATACACATGGGCTACATAAAGGTCGTAAAGGTGGACATCATTGTACCCACTATTTCTAGTGGTGTGTCCCATCATGTATGGGCCCTACTATTAAATGTTAAATATTGCTTATTCCCCCTGTTTATATCTTGGTTTTATGAATATGATAATGCATAATGGTATATTTTATACATGTTTGTATTGCAAGGTGAATTTGAGTGTTTAGATTGAAAAGAATGTTAAAAACATGGATTTGATGCTCAGGAATCAACAAGGCAAGGGATGAATCTTACGAGACCAAGATCAAAGAATTCATACGTGAAAGATCCTAAGAAACCAAATGAGGAATGAAGAGAATCGAAGACTTGAAATGAAGAAAAATAATCTTAAAAATTCAAGTGAAATTCAACTAGCCTGAGAAAATTTGGCTCGAACGATAGCAACATTATCTTTTAAATTCGCTCAAAATTTGACTAGTCGAAGATTACGCTCCACTAGTCGAACTTGTCCTTTGACTAGCCCGAGTTCTGGTTCAGCTAGTTGGAGATTATGTAGATTTTAAGCAAACTGCGTAAATTTAATGCTGTTACCGGACTTTTCCAACTCAGTGCGAAAGTTAGATTTCCCCAACTATAAATAGGAGTTCCTAGGATGCTCTAAAGCTTCTTCTAGGGTTTAAGGAATAGAGTAAAAGGGTGGAGAGTTGTCATCAAGACTCTTCTTCTTCTTCCTTAGTTTGTTTTGATGCTTTCCTTGAGAGATTTTTGTTTAATCATGTCTATGGTTAACTAAACCTCTTAGCTAGGGCTAAGAGGTGAAGCTTATAGCGTGATTGGGATTTTTACTTTGCTTTGATTCATGTTTATATTAAATTTCATTGATTTCTAGTTGATTTTAAGGAATATTTTCAGTTTTATATGTTGTGTTGTGACTTAAATTACAATAAACGCGATGATAGCTTTCAACGTCTTCTTTTCTTATTTAAGATTGTGAGATTGGTAAATCCTTTTGTTTGTCATAGTCTCCTGGGCATGGTTGGGTGACGGAATTCCTTCCAAATCTTCACAATTCTCATCTCTTGAGATTGAATCAATGAAAGTTCAGAGATTTAATAATCTCTTCTTCTAACTGGATAAGATCGGACTCTAATTTTAGTTGTACCTCTTGAATCAAGTAAGGTAGCATCTTGATAGCTACAAGTGGATCCTTGCCACCCTAGTTCCCACCTTTAATTTCACAATTACTCCCTTTATTCCATTTTTCCAATTTAGATCTTCTTTCAGCACTAGTTTTAATTACTTTCAGAAAAGTACAAGATTAGTCTGAAAAGGCCGAGCTAAGAGTCTTAGAGGGGGAGGGGGGTGTGAATACAATTATGCCAAATTAAAATTTTAAATGCAAAAGAAGAAAGAAATTAACAATAATAACACTTAACAATTCAAATAGAAGAAATGAATAGCAGCCTTAAATGCATAAGAATTGAGTGGTTGATACAGATGTTGTTCTAAGGATAACCTTACACCAAAAACCAATGGCTTATGGTAAGACAACCTGATTCCTAGAACGGTCTATGTATTAAAATCTCAAACCGATACAGAGGAATAAAGAATAAAAATATCAAAGAAAATAAACTAAGATATTATAACATTCTCACATTTGCATAAAAGAGATTACAACATTCTCCACAAAGGCTTAAAAAGAAATTACAACATTCACACAAAGCCACAATCAATCATATATCCACCACAACACCAGAAATTATAGTGGTTCTCTTGTATGTACACCAACTGTTTAGAAAAATAGCCACACAACTACACTCTCAATATCCTCACATAGTGGATATTGGCTTTCACTATAAAATAGGTTTTTCAAGGTCACCTAAAACCTTCACAATTGTGTCTTTCAAGTTGGCTTACACAATTTAAAAACACCACACTCTTAGATTTTCTGGATCACCTCAGATAAACTAAAAAAGAAAGAGATTTTTCTAGCACAACCTTAAAAACAAAAAAGAGATTTACAAAAATGTAAATATACTTTTCTAGATATTCTCCTTTGATGAAGCTTGGTAGAACCAATTCCAAGTAGATGTTCAATGTCCACATTCAGTTATAAAAGGGTTCTAAGTTGTAAATGACTTTTAGATTAAATTACTTTGGGTTAGCTTGATTTGATTTTGGTTCTAAGAAAGAGGAAAACTTAAATCCCTTCTTCAAATAAGATTGGAATATAGAACTCAAAATCAAATGCAAAAAAAAGCTAAATTAAGAGAATATTAAATGAGCACTAAATAGCTTAAGAATATCACAAACTTATCTCTCAGAGTAGTGTCTTGATTTTGCTTAAATGACTTATCAAACTTTGAAAATCATGCTCTATTTATAAGTGAAAAAACTCGACCAGCCTAGTGGTCAGTTCGACTGGTCGAAGGATAAACAAGATTTTAAAATTTCAAGCGCGATAAGATAAGACCATTCTATGATTGGTCGAGTGGCTGGTACGACTGGTCGAGTGGCTTGCACGACCAGTTGAGCTATGCACTCGACTAGTCGAGGGGACCTTAAAAAGTTGTTAAACTTTGAGTCGAGCACTGTTCACTCGACTGGTCGAGCAGTCTCTAGGACTAGTTGAGAGTCCAACAAAAAATACTAAAAATTAGTAACAAACCTTGTACTGGTCGAGCCAGTACTAGGACTAGTCGAACATAGGCTAAGACTAGTCGAGAAAAATCCTATAAAATTATATATTGACCCAAATTAAGTATGCAATCCATATGACCTAATCTATGGTCAATCTAGGGTCATTCATACCTTATAGGTGAGACTTGAACATTGAAACATTGTTTGCTTAGGTTGATAGTTTATCTTAAAGTACTTGAAGCTTGTTATTATATTTTCGAAGATGTACTTAAAGTAGTGACCTTGTGACTTTGAGTTTCACCTTTGAAGATATGAGCTTTAAGCTTGAGAAGATTATTTGAGCTTGAATTCTTAAAGTAATACACACTGTCTTAATATAGATGAAGCTTAAAAACTTGATCCAGTACTTGAACTTGTATAAGAATCTCTTGTTCTTATACATGTGTTGCTTAAATCTTGAATTAGAACATCTTGAACTTGTACTTAAATTGCTTGATCTTGAATATGAAGATGAGCTATATAAGATACAGATTCCAAGAGATTTTGGCATGACAAAATTTAACAATCATAGGAGCTAGATAGAATAGCATTTACAAACCCTATGGATTCGACCTCGGTCTCACCGAGATTATTACTACATTGCGACCATACACTTGGGGTTGTGAACAAGTTTTTAACAACGTTGCTGGGGACTATGGCGGTGTTTTTCTAAATTTAATCGGTATTAGAATTATGTTAAGATTAGGGTTTATTTTTCTGCTATGTTTTTAGATTAGGATTTTTTCTGAAATTATTTTTAGAAATTAACATTGTTTTCTGTTTTATTGGATCTTAATATAGCAACTCTTATTCGATAATTTTATTCTAACCCTCTCTCTTATCTTTTCTAGATCTCTTATTTTTTTTAGTTTTTTCCTATATATATATATATAGATTCCTTCTTAGGTTTAGGTTTAATTACTCAAAGGTTAAAAGTGTTTCATGCCCAAGTGGGTTCGTGACAACACCTTCTATCTCTTAAGTAAAAGAGAATTAGTTGAAGGGTTGCCTATCCATTATAGGATTTACCAAATTAGATACCACTTGAGATCCTCTCAGTTAATTGAAGTGATGGTTGCAAATCAACCTCAACCTCCAGTAGAGGAGATTCAAGATGAAAAAGAGGTGCATAATGCACCCTCGCCTCGTACTCTATGAGATTATTTACAACCGGCGGGGGGTGAGCACACCTTTTGTAACGTCATGGAAAAATCCGTACGAAGACCGGAGTACCACCTCAAATAGAAATCACTTAGGATCAAATCCTTTAGAAATTTACCAAGACTTAACTAGTACTAAACTAGATTACCTGTGAAATTAGTACCAACCACTTTAAATACAATATGCAAGACCCAAAACCTATAGAATTAATAACGCTACATTACCCTGAAATCTAGGATCCAACTCTAAACCCAGTTGCTCTCGGGAGCATTCAGAAACTCCGTAAGGGACCTGGATCACACGGAGAAAGTCCGATAGCGATGAACTTAGACAATTATGACCACCTCATTGGACTTGACTATCACCTTAAAAATCAAGTCCAGATGAGGTCATGAGACGATTTGCTTCAGTCCAGAGTGAAGAGTGTGAGAAAAGTAAATCTATTTAGAAATTAAATATAAATTTAAGTAATTTGAGTCGTGTCACTTGCGTACTATTTATAAGCATTCTGACTATTGGATTCTGAACCAAATTCACCCTCGAATCAGGGAAGATGGCCCATATATGCCAATATACTTGTGGCCCTGATCAAGTTTCGGTGACTGCTGAACTAAAACTGGTCCACCATGGTCGATCTGGAAACCCGATCGGACTGAAAACTTAACTTGATCAAGATCCAGTATCTATGAGCTTAAGTTTGACCGCATTTAGTAAAGGGACCTCTAGAAATGCTCCGTTGGATTGGAACAAGCCCGATTTGGTTATAACCTAAGTATACCATGGCCCTGGGGCTATTTTCATTAGTTCTGGGCCTATATAAGGACCTTAAACCCTCTCTCACATGTTCCATATGAATTCCAAAACCTAACCAAGGAAAGAGAGAGAAAAAGAGAGAGAAAGTGAGAGAGAAGTTGGTGATTCATCCTGGAATTCTTCCCAGCTTCACTACGTGCTTAATCCACTTATTCGAATCGTTATTCCGGCGATTCTAATACCATACATAGGTAAGAAATCCTAACCCTAACCTATTTTAGGGCTTAGTATAGTTTAAGTGATGATGTAGTTAACCTAATTCATGCCTTAGCTTGCCTATCCCCCGTTGACGAAGACTTATCGTCTAAATCATATCCGTTACGCATTTTTCGGTTTAAGGTACGGACTATATATGTATAGGTTATGATTTTCAAGACTTTCAATGTCTGATAATGATTTATTATTGACGTGGACACTATTACACATGCTAAAGGCGCTATCTGTTTTTCTTTACATATATGTATAACCTATGTTGCAAATAGAGTATTTCATGTGTTTATTGAAATGTTTGTATGCATAAGGAATTTGATGTTATGATTTTCATGATTAATTGTCATAGGTATATGTTTGTTATGTATGCGACAACTCCATGGCAAAAGGATTTGCCCTAATACGTAATATGGCCGACATACTTGATGTATGTTGAAAAGTGTAGTCTAAGTGTTTGTGAAAATATCTGAATGAGTTAGTAGTTAGTAAAATATGATTTATGAGGGAGTTGAGATATGAAATCCCAACTACCTTACTTGTGTGTATGATTTCCTCCATGAACCATTTAGTCTACTTACTCATGTTAACTATGCTTATGATTTCCTCCATGTATTGGGTATTCATGTTCAAATTATATTCCATAACATGTTCATATGATTGTACGATTTGATTTAAATATGCATTATTGTAATTGTACGTAGTTAGGACTGTGTCACAGTCTAGGTAATCGGTAATAATCCTCAAACTGGTGGCTGAGATTGTTTATGCCATGCAGGATGTGTTCAGCGAATCTGAGCCGTACGTGGGATGTTTGACAGTGGTTAAGCCACACGGAGTGTTTATGCATTTCATGTCGATCAACTCAACGTGCGTTCGTCCTAGTCAAGCTCGTTAATAAACCCAATTGACCGATGTATGTTCACCATGTTTGGGCGTCATTTCTTGAATTTAAGGTACCAAACTCACCTGTGAAATCCTGATAACCTTGGTACCTTGATCCACTAAGACTCATGAGCTGGACATGGTGGTATGGGACACTGTGGTCGAGCTGTCTGCTTACGCTGGGGCGTCGAGCCTCCCTATAGAGACCAGTGAGCAATCCAGACTCGTGAACTGAATATAGTGGTATGGGACACTATATTCGTGCTATCGGCCTACATTGATTGGTGACGAGCCCTTTGTAGTGGCCTCGAGTATATCTTCAAACTGCATTAGGGTGATGAGCCTTATTGTAGTATTTAGGATATAACTAGACTTGTATTGATTGGTAACGAGCCCTTTACAGCGATCTAGGACTATAATATCGTATGAGATTGTCTAGGACTGACGACCCTAGAATGGATCATTGTTTGGGTATTGATATAAGGGAGGTACCTTAGCTTCCCAATCCTGCTGTATGAAAAGGACTAATAAGAACTTAGTAATCATGTACATACACCTCACTGCATGTGCCGTTTGGCGTTGGGAAGAGCACTGAGGAAGTGACTGACATACGCGACCTTGAGATAAAGATCGTAGAGGGAGTGTAGGCGAGGGCATGCATCATTACTTCATACATATTTGCATTAATCAGAGTAATTAGGGATGTTTGATTGTATTACTTTATCATTACTACTTGATTGAATTGATAACATGTTAACCTTTGTAGTATAGTGCCACTGAGTTAATCACTCACTCCCACATTCTGGGACAGTGCTTAAACACCAACCAGACTCTGACTTAGCTGCAGGTGATGATGTGACACTCGAGGTAGAGTTAGAGTTTAATGATGACGAGGAGGCATTCTCGTTCATGCAGTTCTCAGGGGGGTTCTTGAGAGCCATATCCTGATTAACGGGGATTCAAGGCTATGTTTGTAGTAGTCTATTACATTTTGATATTTGTATTTTGAGACAAGACTTGTACTTATTAACCTGGTAGAGCACTCATATTTTGGGGACTTATACTGGTTTATATATTTATTTCAGACTTTCGCTTACGTATTCTAACTATCCCTGGATTATGTTTGCTGATTTGGCTTAATCTACTTCATGTTTTATGCACTAATACAAACAACATACATCCATCATTAAATATGTTGCATAAGTGATGTTTTGGAACTCGAGAGCTAAGCTATGCTCGACCCCCGATTTTTAGGGCGTTACAAGTTGGTATCAGTGCATTATTTAGATTAAACCAGACCTAGTTTATGGTCATACGATGTATGCTAACGCCAATATAACGTAGGAGGGTGCGAGAAAAATCTAGAAACAAGTATAGGATTCCTAGTTTCGCCAATTGGTGAAAGTTTACTGAAAACGGTCGCCGAGATCGAGTCCATGCACACTCCTGATCACACACAACGACCCTAAACCATGTGTAGACCATCGATTGATGGGTTTAGACCATCTATCATCCCATTCTAGCTATTAAAAACTCGATAAACGTGAATATGTATCAAGTTCTATTCGAAATGACCCGAAACGAGTCGAAACGGAGTAAGGGCCCAAGCGAGGCACTTCCAGGGGGACCCTGTAAGCCCTGTATCTTAGACTGTACCGTTCTATAGACTTCCGTGATCTTTTTAGTCAAATTTCGGCAACCTTCGATCCTTAAACGGTATTTGCGCGCGACCTCAATTCACACGCCGTCAACCTGAGTCGACTCAACCCAAGACCTTTACCATAGTGACCGCGCCGTCGCCGAGGTTCCGATGCCGTGACTCGCGCACCGAGGTAATACCCTGGTCAGGAGATGTGGGCCAGCGTTCGGTGTGAGAAAAACACCGCGGGTTGCAAAACCCAAGAGAATCTTTACGACTTGTCACATCAATCCATCAATCCATCAATCCATCAATCTCAACATGTTAAGTACATGTCAGTACACATCACCTTTCACCCTTTCCTAAACAAGCCCTAAAAGTCAAAAAGTTCTACACAAGTCATACTTCTCTTACACCCATCATTCATCACATCCCTCACTGCATCACCCATCACCCATCACTCACTTTCTCCCTTTACAACTCTCTCTCCCTTCATTTTCAAAAAATCATTTTCCTACGCTAGAGAAAAACCACATGTCCAAGCCCCTCCCTCTCTTCTAAGCTCCAAGTGTGGTCCACCTTTCCATCCCAAGATCTCCCATCTCAACCATTCAAACCTCATCTCTTCCATTGGAATCGAAGCTAAGGAGCTAAGGAACCCAAGGGAGCAAGAAGATCGAGCAGTGGGTACTTTGATAGAGTAGTTTTTATTTTTTTTTAAGATGAGCTAAGTGAGGCCAACCGATCAAGATCTCACTTGGGACTCTAAGATGTGGCCGGCGGTCCACTAGGATCATCATGATCATTCCATGATGAGTTCATTCTCCATGGACCCCATCATGATGTTTATTTTTCTTCTATACCTAGGGTATCTAGGCTGTCTATTTTAGTGGAGAAGGGATCTCCACCGTTGGATTTTTGATTTAATGGGCCCATGTGCAATGGGACCCACTTGATGTATGATTGGTTGCAAGGGAGGGCTCATAGTGGCAGAGCCCTCCATCACACGCGTGTCCCGCTCTCTTGCTCTCCCTCTCCCTCACTTTTTCATTTTTTTTATGAGATGATGATGTGGTTGTGTGGCCCGCTCGGATGGACCCCACCATGAAGTATGTATATTACCCAAGCAATCCATAAGTGGGGCCTACCTTATATGTGTTGTATTGATACCATCCATCATCTAGTGGCCCACTTGAGCAGGCCCACATCTTGCACTTGGGAATGTCAAACCGTCCAGCGTCCCCTAGACGCTGGACGTCATTAGGAAAATATAAATTTAAGCTTAGTTTAAGCTTTTGTGTGGACCATTCATGTAGGCCCTACCTTGATGTATGTATTCAATCCACGCCGTCTATCTTATATACCAACTCATTTTAGGCGTTGAGCCAAAAAATGAGGTTGATCGGAGCATCTGGTGGGCCATACAATAGCAAACAGTGATCTCCACTGTGTAAAGTTCTCCAAATTTTTCTACATGCCGAAACAGCCCCAATATTGGGCTTGATAGGTGTAATGCCCGTGAAAAATCCATACTTGGACTCGAGTACCAACTCGACCCGAAATTGCGTAGAATTAATTCCTTTAGGAAATAAGTCTAAGTTAGCTAGCGTGACGCTAGAGTAGCTGGGAAATAGTCCCTGATCACTTTAAATACGTTCTACAAGACCCAAATCGAGTAGAACCAATGACTCTATAAAACTCTATAACCTCGGATCAAACTCTAAGCAGGTTTGTTCTCTGGACCACTTTGAAATTTTGTATTGGATCTAGACCGCGCGTCGAAAGTCCGATACCTCCTATCTTAGACCGTTAGAACCGCCTTGTTGGACTTGACAATTGTTTCGAAAATCAAGTCCAACCGATAACCACAGGCTATTTCATTGAGCCCGGACTGAAGAGAGTGCAAATAGGGACAGATTTGGAATTTGAAATTCAAATCTGGCACACGACTTGACGTGTTAGTATTAAGCATTTTGACCGTCAGAATTCAGCCAGATTACACCCTTGGATCAGGAAAAATTTCTATTTCAGATCATGAGACTTGCAGCCCTGATCTACGTGCGGTGACGGCTGAACTGAAACTGGTCCGCCACGCCCGATCTGCGAACCCTGCCGGACTGAAAACTTGATGCCTGCTAGATCCGGTACGCATGAGCTTAAGTCCGATCACATTCGGCCAGGGGACCACCAGAAATCATCTTTTGGACCGAAACAACCCCGATTTGGACATGCCCTAAGTAAACTTTGTACATGAGCCTATTTTGGGCATTTTTAAGCTTATAAAAGGGGTTGAAACCCTCACTCTTCTCTCCCATCCGAATTTGAGAGAAACCCTAGATTGGGAGAGAGAAAAGGTGAGAGTTTGTGAGAGAGATTGGAGGAGAATTTTTCCGCCTTTACACCACCCGTTGCAAGTGCCTAAGCAACACACTTCCACCACTCAGCCGGCGATTCCTCCGCGTTTTCAGGTAAGAAATAACCCTAGAAGTTTCTGATTTGAGGTTTACTAGGATTCATAGCATGTTAGCTGACGTAGCTCGTAAATTAGGTTCTCTTATCGCCGTAGACGAAGCGTATATTCTCCGTTCGAATTTACACATCCATAAGAGACAAGGTGAGGATTTTAGACGCTTTGATTGACAGTTTCCAATGCTTTCAATGACGTTTAATAGTAGATTATTTATGGCATCGCCGTTTGACATGTACAACATGCTATCCGTTTCCTGTTTCGTAAATCAACGAAGAATATGAGATTTAGGGCATTTTAGTCATTGTAGAAAGTGCTGATTTCATTCATATTTTGCTGATGTGATTGGCATGGTTTGTTGTCGCATTAGAATGTTAGGAATACGTGCATAATTAGTTTGGCGAAGAGATTCGCCTAATTGCGCACTTCGGGTCGACATACTATATGTAGACTTAAGTGTGTAGTGTATGCGTTTGTATAAATGCTTGTATTAGTATGTATTGAATTAAATGTTGTTATGAATTAGTTTGAGATTGATTTCTCAATTAATATGCTGACATAAATGATTTCTTATAAGTGGACTATATGCATGATTTCATTATATGCGTGAAATGTATGTGCTTGAAGATTTAATTAAGTTGTATGTTATAACATGTGTTAACATGCTCACATGGTTGTATTTCAATTCCAATACTCTCATATGATTTGCTGATGTGATTCCATAATTGTTTGGGACTATACTTAGTCCAGGCAGTCGATAACCGATCGAATTCGTGGTCGACTTATCTTGGCCACGAACGACGCGTCGATGAACGCGAGTCGTGTTTTGGAGTTGGCGGCAGTGGTTAGGCCACGCGAAGTGTTTTACGCACTTCATGTCGTTCGACTTGAGATGCGATTGCGCTAGTCGAGCCCGTCAAGTAACCCGACTGGCCGTTGTATGTTCACCCTGCATGAGTCATAACTGCTTGAACCTAGGGTACTGAACTTACCATTGTAAACCCTGTTAACCATGGTACCTTGATCCACGAAGACTCATGAGCCGGGCATGGTGGTATAGGACACCGTGGTCGAGCTGTCGGCCTACGCTGGGGCCACAAACCTCCCCGTAGTGACCAGTGAGCACCTAGTCTCGTGAGCAGATTATGGTGGTATGGGACACTATATTCTTGCTGTCGGCCTACACTGATCAGGCGACGAGTCCTTTGTAGTGACCACGAGCGTATTCTGAGTCTACAGGAGGCGACGACCCTTCAGTAGCAGTAGAGTAGAGTAGGCCTATATTGATAAGGTGATGGGGGAGCGGTGCAACGAGTGCGAGCAACAGCTCTGGCAGCCCTTGCAGCGACCTAGAAAATGTACCTCGTATGAGATTACTAGGAGTGACGACCCTAGACAGGATCTGTGTTGGGATTGATATAAGAGAAGTACCTTTGTTTCCAAATCCTGCTGTTTGAATGGACTAATAACAACTAGGAAATCATATCACCATACCATTGCATGTGCCTGGAAGATGTGGAGCACTTGATGGTCAATTGCATGCCGCGGTCGTAAGATGGTGCCATTTGAGGGAGATAGTCGGTGAGGGCATACATCACGTCATGTCATATTGCATTAACAATAGTATTAGGATTGTCTGATTTACTGCTTTACTATTATCGCATGATTGATTTGTGAACATGCTAATCTTTGCTCTATGATTCCACTGAGTTGATCACTCACTCCCACATTACGGGATGGTGTTTGCAACACCCACCAGACCCTGTTTTAGATGCAGGTGATGCTGAGATCCAGGAGGCAGAGCCGGACTTTGACGAGGACCAGGACAAGTTCTCGTACATGCAGTACCATGATGGCTTTGCTTAGGTGACCTGGGTTGATGGGACTTCAGTGGGACTATTTTGAATACTTGATTTTGTTCATGTATATGTATATGAGACTCAGAGATGTATTCATACTTTAGTGACAGTTGAGGTCTACTTTATTTTTTTCATACAGTGATATATATATTCTTTAGTCTTCCACTTTCTTTTATCACTGGATCTGGAGTATGAATTGCAGTTTTGGTATACTTTTACTCATGTGAATGCTTTAACTTAGACAACATTGAATCATAATCATTTTGTTGCATAAGTGACGGTCTGGAACTCGGGAGTTGAGTTTATACACGACCCCCAATTTTCAGGGTGTTACAATAGGTTTGTTATGGGTTATGGGAACCAATGGCTAGGATGGATCTGTCCAAAGCAGGCCTCATGCATGAAAAATCATGGAAAAATGGGTTTATATATATATATATATAATAGGGGTAGCGCCTGCCACTGTGTCAGCAGCAGCAGGCCACTGCTGCGTGTGTGCGTGGATGGGCTAGGGGCCACGACCCTATATGTGGGCCCCACCATAATGTATATTTTACATCCACTCCATTCATGAGGTGGACCACTCCCAGCAGTGGGCCCCCTCCTAATTTCAGTCCCATCCACAGCTCAAGTGGCCCACACTACAGGAAGCAGTGGGATTGAACCTCTACCATTGAAACCCCTTTTATGAGCCACAGAAGTTTTGGATCAAGATGAAATTTGTGTTTTTTCCTTTCACTCAGGTTCATGTGACCTTGTTAACAGGTTGGATGGCAGGAAAACATTATGGTCGGCCACACACGTGGAAACCACCATTGATGTATGTGTTACCACACCGTCCACGGTTGTGGACGGTGGAACCCACCATGATATATGGGTTTCATTCACACCGTCCAGCGAACGGTAGAGCCCACGGTAATGCATGTGTTCATTCACACTGTCTAGCGACAGTGGGACCCACCATAATGCGTGTGCTGTATCCAAACCGTCCATCCACTTAGAAAGCTCATTTTATGGCTTGAGCTAAAAGAATGAGTTAGATTTATACTTCAAATGGACCCCACTTTGGTATATGTATGGGGCCCATTTCGAGTTATTTGTGGCCACCCATTGAGACTCCACATTGATATATGTATGAGGCCCACCTTGTTATATGTAAGGTCCATGGATTGAGGCCCATTGAGATGTGTTAGGGCCTATGGGTTAAGGCCCATTTGATGTACATATGGGGCCCAATTGGTGTAGCCCATTTGATACACATAAGACCCATGCGCTTAGGCCCATTTGATGTATTCAAGACGCAACAGGTTATGGCCCATTACAATGCACATAAGGCCCATTGGTGCGGCCCATTGGTGTTGTCCACTTGATGAATAAAAGGCCCATATGATAAGGCCCATTTGATGTATTTAAGGCCCAATGGAATGTACCTAAGGTCCACTGCAATGTGTGATCCCAACCTATTTTATGTAATGATATTCACTCGAGCTACGCCTTGGGAGTAATGTTGGTTTGACATCCACATTGCAAGTATAATGTTGGTTAAATGTCCACATTACAACTCTCCCTAGGGCCCATTGATAGGCCTGTACTTGTTGTGTGTAGGATGTTTAGGCCCATTTACATTGTAAGAATAGTTCATTACTTGATTACATGTTTATTATAGTTCCATGATTCAAGATCATACGCATCATATGTATGCTTGATATAAGAAGTGACTGATCATAGCATGTGCATTTGGGCAGATTGTTTAGGGGCTCCCGGTTAGGTGGTGTTGCCCCACATGAGCGTAGGATTGCCACATGATTAGATAGTGTGATTCATGCATTCGCATTGTGTGATATGGTTACAGTAAGCCCTAGCGACATCAGGGGCATAGCTTCCACAGGCGTATCGTGGATGGAATGATTGGATATCAAAAATCTTGTTCTATATGGGGTGCTATAGATATCCCTAGATGAAAGTCCCTAAACCCTTATGGTACTAAGAGGTTACTCCAACAACTATACCGAGTAGGTACAAGAGTGCCGAGTGTCGATTACCAGATGGTCGCACATTTCACTGTGTCATGGTCAGTTAAAAGGGGGTGCGACCTTACCTGCCTGAGAGTAGGGGGCAAAGCTAGGGTAAGTTTGACCAGCTCGAGGAATAGGTCCGCTATCGATGAGTCGAGCCCGATATTGGCAGACGGATAGTGAGGTCTCTTCCACTTACCTTATTGTGTGCGATGGGGCGACGATCTGGTTTAAAGTGTATTAGACCCCGGTGATATTTCAGAGTTAAGCTGTATTGATATGTAGACTTAGATAAGGATTTGTATGCTTGAGTTGCATTTCACATCGCATGGCCTTGGTATGGCCGACATCATTCATGCTTTACACTGCATGACCTTAGTATGGCTATGGTATTCTTGGCTTTCATCAGCATCTTCCACATTCCTTTGATACTGCATGATCATATTTCTATCTCGCGCACTCACTTTCACCATCCTCTAAGCTTTTCATAAGCTTATGCACGACCGTTACGTACAGGTGACGTTGGGATGCAGCAGCGCTGAGGCAGGAGACTTTGTAGATCATCTTGGAGTTTTTGTTCATCATCATTGTATTTCCCTTTCTACTCATTGTACTTATAAAGCTTTTTGTCATAGTAAAAGTATAATGGAGTTTTTAGTTGTTGTTTGTGAGTTATGCCTTTAGTTATGCTTATTACGAATCAAACTGACATTGAAAATCCTCTTGGTAGCATCCCAGGATCGGAACCTGTCAAATGGGCGCTGGGAGCCGAGAATGGGGTTCTACGGAGCCTATCGGTGCCAGATTCGACGATCGAGAATTTTGTGAGCCCGGTTTCGAAGTTTAGGGCGTGACAGACCCAAGGTAGGACCCATGCATTTTTGGACTTTGGGGGGGGGGGGGGGGGAGAGGACCTTGCCCCACCGGCGAGCCATAGCCAAATAGTCCAGCGAGTGGTGAGGCCTCACCGCCCAGTGGGCTAGGCCAGGTGGGCTGGCTCGGGCCAACGTCTCTTGGGTCCTATGTGGCCCACAGATCTAGGGTTGGTCGATTAAAACCCCTCCTATAGTACCTCCTCTTCACAAACTACCCTCCCTAGCTTTCCTTTTCTTGAAAAATCTCTTAAAACTCCACAAAATTCCCTCTCCAAACCCTTCTTTCTTCCATTTTCGTGCACCCTCTTTATACTCATTTCAAAACCCACCTCCATTACTGATTCTCCTTTCTTTTCTTTCCATTTGAGCACTTAAATCCTTGCTTTGAGTCTCAAATTTGTGGGAACCTTTTATCTCATCCCATTCTTCTTGTTTCGTTCATTTTTCATGGCCCTATTCGAGCTTATTACAGCCATATTTTCTATTTCTACCATTCTCTGTTTCATGGGAAAGAAGAGAGCTCCCGTAGATGAAGCCTGGCCTAGTCGCCTCTAGAAGGTCGAGAGGTGCCGCCGTGAGTTCAAGCGCCACCTGAGAGTTGGAGACGAAGAGGGATCTGGATCCCCATGCTCCCATAGGAAGGGCTTTGTTGGTGGAGCTGTCTCATGAAGTTTATGAGGGCCGTAGGGTCATCTTTGAAGCTCATGTAGATGCACGGCTATTTGGAGAATTCCTGTTATTCTAGCACCTGGTAGAAGCCAAGTGGAGTTCATTATTTGAGGGTGAGCATCGTGTAAATGTGGGTACAGTCCGAGCTTTCTATGCCCACATTCGAGAGCCAACATTGGAGCCCTTGCAATTTAAGATACCATTTGGAAGAGACCGGGAGGCCACAATCAACGTTGCTTTGATATCTCAGCTTCAGAACGTACCACTTGGTGAGGTTAATGCAAGTGAGAAGAATCTAAGTAGTGCACGTGAAAGGGATAGTCGCACATGGTTCCTTTATGGTCGTCTGGTTGAATGGCAGCCTAACAAAAGCCTTTTAATGACCAATATGACAGACAACTTCCGTCTGCTTCACCACATCTGCACATTCAATGTCTACCCTAGGTGGAGCAACCGCAGTGAGTGCACGCGCCTGATGGTGGACTTCTTGTTTCAGGTAGAATAGGGAGAGAAGCTGTGTGCCTATGTATGTCTTGCGACAGATAGTCCTTATTGCATGTTCTAATAGAAGGACTAAATCGCTCCCATTCGGCCGACTCATATGCAGGATTGCACTTGAGTTTGGCTACAGACTCGGAGCGGAATTGCCGGCGCTGATCCATTACCTCACCGATTACTCTCAATCAGATGGATATCGGGCTACGGCAATGACAAACCCTACTTGAAGAGAGTGAGGATGAGACAGAAAGCGAAGAGGAAGAGAATAATGAAGAAGGTGGAGCCAAAATAGAAGAAGAAGAAGTACAAGACGAGGAAGAAGAGGAGGCCCAGGATATGAATGAGAGTCCTCCTCCTGCGACTCAGAAGCATGACCCTGATCGGGCTGATAGGGAAGCCCTTTTAGCTAGACTCGAGGAGGGCCAAGCCACCCTACGACAGGATATGATCGATCTGCGGGGCCTCGTAAAGCACAAGTTCAAGAAAGTAACTCACACTTTAAAGTCTATCCTATGTTGTCTACAGGATAAGGGTGCCCCTCCTCCATCACCAGATTCCGACGAATAGTCCCATATGTAGTCCTTATTTGTTTGTTTGTTTTGTTGCTTGTTCTTGTGTGTAGCCTTTATAGGCGTAGTAGTTTGATAGTTGTTTTAATGTTGAAGCTTAGTTTTATTAGCTCACATGCTTTCTCTGTTGTGATCCATGTAATGCTGCACTTCGTGTATTGTGATAATTTTTTTGAATGAAATGCATGTTGTTTCTTTGAGTTGAGATGTGAATGCTGTGTGGATGGATTATGTGAATGCTTAATCTCACTGGTTGCACCCTCTGTTGTATGTAGGGTGTACCACCTAAGGGCATGAGGAATTCTGTCTGTCTCTCTTTGGGTGAGTCACTTGACGGGGCCTCTTCCTTGAGCGATAGCTATACAGACCCCCATTCAGGCCATCTCACTCAGATCTTATGCCAGATTCTCAGCCGACTTCTGGTCCCGCTGCTGGGCCAACTCTGGTGACACCATCTATGGTCCCTCCTGTCACACCTTCGATTCCTGAGCAGAACCGTGTGTCTATGTCGACGCCTCATGCATCACAGTCTACTCTGCCTCCTGATAAGCTAGAGCAGATGATGCTGTTGATGCAGCAACAACAGATACAGTAGTAGCAGCAGCAGTAGTAGCATCAGATCCAGCAGTAGCACAGCAGCAGTAATTCTTGACCTCCATGGCTGGTATCTTTGCTCAGTCGATGGGGGTGACTCCACCTGCTTCACCTATGCACCCAGTTGGGAACGCTAGTGCCAGCGGCACATTTGAGCGATTCTAGCGCTTACATCCTCCCACTTTCACAAGTTCTCACAGACCCGAGGAGGCCGAGTACTGGATTGACCGCATCTCTAAGATGCTGAGGCCGCTACACTGTTCCAAGGAGGATCAGGTCGAGCTTGCCACCTTCATGTTTGAGAAGGAGGCCAGTTTATAGTAGGATAGTGTTCTCCACACAGTTGCAGAGGGTTTTGTGTGGACGTGGGAGGCTTTTGAGGCTCGCTTCCATGCGAAGTATTTTCTGGTCACTTACCGACATGAGAAGGAGAGTGAGTTCCTTCGCCTCTGTCGGGGAGGGATGTCGGTGACGGAGTATGAGAACCAGTTTACGGAGCTGGGCAGGTATGCTCCTTTGCTTTTGGGTGATTAGCCGTTCGAATGGGGCATTTTTCTAAGGGTCTGCGGCCCGAGATCCAGTCGAAGATGTGCTGTAATAGTATATCTTCTTATGCTGAGTTGGTGAGCATGCTCCTGCGAGTTGAATAGGATGGGGACAGAATATCCCGTATGCGAGCACCTATGGCTCCTAGGCCACGACCTGACTTTCTGAGTAGGCCTTTCCTCGATAAGAGACCTTGTATAGACTCATCGCCGAGGTTCATGGCATCTCCTGCCACTATGAGGCGACCAGATGTGTGGTGTGCTTATTGCAAGAAGCCAGGCCACACTGAGATAAACTATTTCACCAGGATGCAAGACAGTGGTTTTTGTCACCTCAGAGGATTAACTGTCCAATGCCTCAGGCCATATCAGCACCAGCTCACCCATCCTTCCAGCCACCCGCACCTCGCTTCAGGCCGCCACAACGGCCCATGGTACCTCTACCGAACTGTTCACAGCAGGCTCAGGTTCATGCGCTTACAGCTGGCGTTCCTGAGGTAGATTCAGCACTGAGATCTTTCGAGGTTCTAGTTCATATCCAAGGTACACCTGTCTTCTTATTGGTAGACACCGAGTCCACTATTTTGATCATCTCTTGTACTGCGATCAAGCGGATAGGATTGGTTACTACTCCTACGAAGGCAGTGAGACTCACTACAGCTACTGGGATCTTTTCAGACATTTCACGGATCGTGAGTCTTGCTTAGTAGATTTACCTAGAAGGATAGTGGTTGTTGACCTGATTGTCACCCCACTATGTCACTACAATGTTATTCTAGGGATGGATTGGCTCACTAAGATGAGAGCAGATATAGATTGTGAGGCCAGAGTCGTGACAGCCTTCGGACCTGAGGGCACGGTCTTTACATTTCCAATTTAGGTCAGTTGGTCCTGTCGAGTTGATAGCTACGCTTCTTTGTTAGAGAGTCTTGATGATTCGATGTTGGAGAATATGCCAGTGGTTCAAGATTTCCCCGATGTATTTGAAAAGATCTCGGGACTACCTCCTCGGCGTGAGATTTACTTTATTATCGATCTTGTGCCTGGTGCGATACCCATTTCCTTACCGACGTATCGTATGCCTCCATGTGAGATGGAGGAATTGAGGAGACAGATTGATGCATTGATAGAGGCAAGCTTCATACGACCGAGTGTGTCACCTTGGAGAGCGCCTGTTTTGTTTGTGAAGAAGAAGGATGATTACCTTCGATTATGTATTAACTATCGTATGTTGAACCAGGTGACAGTGAAGAATAAGTATCCCTTGCCTAGGATAAATGATCTATTTGATCAGTTGAAGGGCGCACAGTATTTTTTGAAGATAAATTTGCAATCTGGGTATCATTAGTTGCGCGTCAGGTATGAGGACGTGCAGAAGGCAGCCTTCAGGACTAGATTCGGTCATTATGAGTTCCTTATGATATCGTTTGGACTCACAAATGCTCCAGCTGTATTCATGGATCTAATGAACAGAGTGTTTCGGCTGTTTCTGTTCCAATTCGTCATCATGTTTATTGACGACATTCTGATATTTTCCAAGAGTCGGGAGGAGCATGAAGAGCATCTGCGATCTGTCCTCGACACTCTCAGGAAGAACCAGTTGTTCGCACAGTACAAGAAATGCAACTTCTGGAAGGAGGAAGTCAAGTTCTTGAGACATATGGTGTCCAAGGAAGGTATAACAGTTGACCTCGCTACGGTAGCTGCGGTTCAGGATTAGAAGCAGCCCGGTTCAGTTACCGAGGTGAGGAGTTTTCTTGGTATGGCAAGGTACTATAGATGATTCATTCGAAACTTTTCCAAGATTGCCAGACCATTGTAACAGTTGACATGGAAGGACTTGAAGTTTTCCTGGAATGAGAAGGCCGAAGCAGCTTTTTAGGAGCTGAAGGACAAGTTGACGTCCGCCCCTGTGCTAGTATTATCAGAGCAAGAGGTTAAGTATATGATATATACTGAAGCCTCTCGCATTGGTCTGGGTTGTGTCCTTATGCAGAAGGACAGGGTGATTGCATACGCCTCGAGATAGTTGAGGAAGCACGAGGAAAATTACCCTACACACAACCTAGAGTTGACAGCTATCATTTTCGCACTGAAGCTTTGGAGACATTACCTCTATGGAGAAGAGTTCCAACTCTTTTGCGACCATAAGAGCCTTAAATACATATTCTCAAAGTGAGACTTGAATATGAGGCAGCGCCGATGGATGGAACCTTGAAGGACTTTAAGTTCGAGGTCTCCTACCATCCAGGCAAGGCAAACCTTATAGTAGATGTGTTGAGCCGCAAGAAGACTATAGAGTTTGCGGCTTCGCTAATGATAGCAGAATGGGACATGGTGGAGTTCATGTGAGACTCTGAGCAGAAACTCACGGTAGAGGAGCCATATGAGGTTATCACACATGTTCGAATACAGCCCCTCATTGATGGCAGGATTATCAAGGCTCAGGCAGACAATGAGCTTTTGGTGAAGATGAGAGAGCGGACTGGTACAGATGAGAACTCAGAGTGGACTGTTGGTACAGATGGGGGCTTATGTTATCATGGCCGCCTATGCATCTCAAACATCCCTGACTTGAGACGAGAGGTTCTCGAGTCAGCCCACAGTTCGAGGCTTATGATGCATCCAGGTAGCACGAAGATGTATCAAGACATGAAGAGATCATACTGGTGGGATAATATGAAGGTTCACATTGCTGAGTTCGTATTCCGTTGTCTCACGTATCAGCAGGTCAAGGCAAAGCATCGCCGACCTCCTGGACTGCTTCAGCCCATGTCATAGCTGAATGGAAGTGGGACTTTATCTCTATGGATTTCATTTCAGGGCTACCGAAGCGAAGAAGGGACATGACTCTATTTAGGTGATCGTCAACCGATTGACGAAATCAGCTCATTTCCTACCGATCAGAGTTATAAACTCTGCAGACGAGTTGGCCAGATTGTACATCAAGGAGATTGTACGCCTGCATGGAGTTCCTTTGGAGATTGTGTCAGATCGAGATGCGCGATTCACATTTATCTTCTGGACTCGTGTCCAGGAAGCAATGGGTGTGAAGTTGAAGTTCAATACCACGTTCCATCTTCAGACAGACGGGCAGACGGAACGTGTGAATCAGGTACTAGAAGATATGTTGCGGGCTTGTGTGTTGGATTTCAAGGACAGTTGGCATGGCTGTCTTCCTTATGCAGAGTTCGCATATAACAACAGTTTTCAGGCGAGTATCGGCATGGCTCCCTATGGGCACTGTATGGTCGCCCGTGTAGAGCATCATATTGTTGGGTAGAAGTGGGTGAGAAGATTCTGATTGGCCCAAAGTTAGTTCAGGTGACTTCAGAGAATATCGACATTATTAGGCGTCGACTTCTGACAGCACAGAGTAGGCAGAAGAGCTACGCTGATACGAGATGGCAACCGCTTGAGTTTGAGGTTGGAGACCATGTATTCCTTAAGGTTTCCCCCATGAAGGGATTCCTTCGGTTTGGTAAGAAAGGGAAGCTCATAGCGAGATTCATTGGCCCATTTCAGATACTTGATAAAGTGGGGGCAGTAGCGTATCGCCTTACTTTGTCCACACCACTCGCAGGCATGCATAACGTATTCCATATGTCCATGTTGAAGAAGTATGTTCCTGATCCTTTGCACATTATTAGTTGGGAGCAGGGCAGTTGAGCGAGGATGTCACCTATGTACTGCGACTGACACGTATCCTAGATAGGAGGGAGCAGGTATTGCGTAGCAAGGTCATCCCACTTGTGAAGGTACTGTGGACGCATTACAGTGAAGAAGAGGCTACTTAGGAGACTGAAGTTAAGGTCAGAAAGAACTACCCTCAGATCCTCGAGGAGTACGAGAAGGTATAAATTTTGAGAATGAAATTTTTCTTTAAGGGGGTAGATTGTAATGTCTTGAAAAAATCCGTACGAAGACCCGAGTACCACCTCAAACAGAAATCACTTAGGATAATCCTTTAAAAATTTAACGAGACTTAACTAGCGCTAAACTAGATTACCTGTGAAATTAGCACTAACCACTTTAAATATGATTTACAAGACCCAAAAACTATAGAATTAGTAACGCTACATTACCCTAAAATATAGGATCCAACTCTAAGCCCAGTTGCTCTCGGGAGCATTCAGAAACTTCGTAACGGACCTGGATCGCATGTCGAAAGTTCGATAGGATGAACTTAGACAATTATGACCGCCTAGTTGGACTTGACTATCACCTCAAAAATTAAGTCCAAATGAGGTCCTGAGACGATTCGTTTGAGTCTGGAGTGAAGAGTGTGAGAAAAGTGAATCTATTTAGAAATTAAATATAAATTGAAGTAATCGGAGTCGTGTCGCTTGCGCGCCATTTATAAGCATTCTGACCGTTGGATTCTGACCCAAATTTACCCTCGGATCAGGGAAGATGGCCCATATATGCCAATATACTTGTGGCCCTGATCGAGTTTCGGTGACCGCTGAACTGAAACTGGTCCGCCATGGTCGATCTAGAAACCTGATCAGACTAAAAACTTAACTTGATCAAGATCCAGTATCTGTGAGCTTAAGTCCGACCGCATTCAGTAAATGGACCTCTAGAAATGCTCCGTTGGATAGGAACAAGCCGGATTTGGTTATAACCTAAGTATACCATGGCCCTGGGGATATTTTCGTTAGTTCTGGGCCTATATAATGACCTTAAACCATCTCTCACATGTTCCATACAAATTCCAAACCCTAGCCAAGGAAATAGAGAAAAAAAGAGAAAGTAAGAGAGAAATTGGTGATTCATCTTAGGATTCTTCCCAGCTTCGCTACGTGCCTAATCCAACTATTCGAATCATTATTCAGGCGATTCTAATATCATACATAGGTAAGAAATCCTAATCCTAACATGTTTTAGGGCTTAGTATAGTTTAAGTGATGATGTAGCTAACCTAATTCATGCCTTAAGTTTCCTATCCGCCATTGACGAAGACTTATCGTCTAAATCGTATCCGTTATGCATTTTCCGGTTTAAGGTGCGGACTATATACGTATAGGTTATGGTTTTCAAGACTTTCAATGTCTGATAATGATTTATTATTGACATGGACGCTATTACACATGCTAAAGGTGATATCTGTTTTGTTTTACATATATCTATAACCCATGTTGTAAATAGAGTATTTGATGTTATGATTACCATGATTAATTGTCATAGGTATATGTTTGTTATGTGTGCGGCGAGTCCATGGCAAAAGGATTTTCCCTAATACGTAATACGGCCGACATACGTGATGTATGTTGAAAAGTGTAGTCTAAGTGTTTGTGAAAATGTCTGAATGAGTTAGTAGTTAGTAAAATGTGATTTATGAGGGAGTTGAGATATGAAATCCCAACTATCTTGCTTGTGTGTATGATTTCCTCCATGAGTTGTTTAGTCTACTTACTCTTGTTAACTATGCGTATGATTTCCTCCATGTACTGGGTATTCATGTTTAAATTATATTCCATAACATGTTCATATGATTGTAGGATTTAATTTTAATATGCAAGCGGAAGTTGGCAAGGAATAGATAAACCAATCGGGCTAACATACATCAGTCAATCGGGTTAATTGACAAGCTCAACTAGGATGATTGCATGTTGAGTTGATCGACATGAAATGCATAAACACTCCGTGTGGCCTAACCACTATCAAGCATCCCAAGTACAGCTCGGATTCGTCGAACACATCCTACATGGCGTAAACAATTTCAGCTACTAGTTTGAGGACTGTTACCGATTACCCGGACTGTGACACAGTCCCAACGACGTACAATTACAATACACCTTCCTGCATGATTTTTTCAGATAATATAGGAAATATGAACATTAAACCTAGTGTGATCTAACTCTTTCTGAAGTTCCATGGACTTGATATTAAAGTCCATATCTACACATGGAAGAGTTTGATGAGATAATAGCCACTTTACACTTTCCTAATGTGTTTGAGGACACAATCAGGTTAAAACTATTTCCCTTCTCCTTAAAAGAAAAAAAAAACTAAGATTTGGTTACACTCATTACAACCACGATTCATTGGCAGATGGAACGACATGACAAGAGAGATTATAAAAAAAATTCTTCCCATACCATAAGACGAACACCATTAAGAAGTTGATCATGAACTTCTCCCAAAAGGAAGATAAGACAGTCTTCCAATGTTGGGAGCGGTATAAAGATCTTGTCAGTTCATGCCCACAACATTATTTTGAAACATGGTGCACAACAAATTTCTTCTATGATTGACTGACATCTTCCATGAGCCAATTAGTCGAGACGAGGTGCAATAGGGAATTCATGAATAAAGATATCAATGATGTATAGGATTGCTTTGAAAAACTTGCTGAAAACACATAATAATGGGACATCTCCCCAAGGCCTAACACCACTTCTAAGCTTACTCAATCAAAGGAGAGGGACAGAATATATATTTTAAAAGAGGAAGATGGTATAAATGCTAAAGTAGCCAATCTCATAAGGAAAATTGAGGCTATGGAACTTAAGAAGGATAAGGCTAAGGAAGTTGTTTGCGCTATTTGTGCTTGCAATATACATACAAAAGAAAATTATCCAATAATACCTACTTTTCAAGAAATATTGAATGAGCAATTGAACACCATGAACAACTACCAAAGACCTTTTAGTGGACCCACCTCGAATACACACATTTATAGTTGGAAGAATCATCCAAACTTCAGTTGGAGGAACGGACAAATTGATACTCCTCAAGGAATCCCCAACCAATTCTTGAATTAAGGAAAACCTCAAGAGGAACTAGTTCATAATTTCACATAAACTTAAGAGCTCATCTAACAAAGAACACTCCAAGCATTATAAGAACCTACAAAGGTTATACAAGAGATAGATTCACGTGTTAGGATTATGGAGAAAGGGATCCTTCCAGCTCAACCTCTCCCCAATCTTAAATTGCAATATGAAACAAGCGACCCAAGCTCTTCGAATTAGATGAAACATGTTAAGTCTATCACTACTCTTAAGAGTGGAAAGACAATTAACTAATCTATTCCGATGAGGGCTGAAAATCACAAGGACCCAAAAGAAGATGAGAATGATAGACATAGCATTGCTCCACATGGGTTAGAACCAGAAACTCAAAGTAAGTCGATTACGCCATTCTCCTAACGGTTGATTGCAGTAAAACCTTTAGCTAACTACAGAATATTTTAGAGTGTTAAAATAAGTGAAAGTCAACATCCCTCTACTGGACGATGTGAAACAAATCCCCTCTTACGCCAAATTTCTGAAAGATTTATGTACAACTAGGAGACAGCAGACTATTCAATAGAGATTTTTTTTTGATAGAAAAGGTGAGTGTCATCCTCAAGAAAGATGTGCCACAAAAATATAAAATCATGATATCCCAACTATCACCTGTAAAATTGGGAATCACCGGATTGAGCATGCACTTCTTGACTTGGGAGCTAGCGTTAATTTAATTCATTTCTCAATATATGAACAATTGGATATGGGTTAATTAAAACCCACTTGAACCACATTATAACTTTTTGATCGTTCGGTCCATATACCGAGAGGGATAATCGAGGATGTGATGGTCCAGGTTGACAAATTCTACTCTTCGGTAGATTTTATCATCCTAGATACTCAACCTATCGTAGATATGAGCACTCAAATCCCTGTCATCATTGGTCGTCCATTCCTAGCTACATCAAATGCCATAATTAATTTTACGAATGCAGTTATGGGTTTATCTTTTAGAAACATGATGTTGGAACTCAATATCTTTTACAACATGAGTAAATAGTCAGAAGATGTTGACGATATCCACAACATTAACATAATAGATTCTTTCATAGAAGATAGAGAACTTCTGACTTTATACTCTAACACTCTAGAGACGTGCTTGGCCCACTCCCCTGATTTAGATTATGACATGATTAGGGATATGGATGTCATGCTTAATGCTATGTCGATACTTAAAGCTAAATGGAGGAGGCCACAATTTGAGAAATTGCCCCAAACCAATATAGTGCCTCTATCAGCTAGTCTCAAGGCACCGAAGCTTGACATGAAATCATTACCTGACGATCTTAAACATGTTTACTTAGGTTAAGATGAGAGATACACTGTGGTGATATCATCGAGAGTATGCATAGTTCTACTCTCGAAGAAGATAGAGTCATTGGGCATATCATCATAGACCTTAATGTGGAGAATGAGTACTTTTCAACTGAATGTATCGACTCTTTAGAAGTTTTCTTAGCGCACATTGAGAATTCTAATGACTATATGATACAAAACATAGTGAATGCCTTACGAGATAATACCTTGGTATTTGATACTGACCGAGGGAATCATTATTCTAAAGCCCCTCCTTCCACAGATCCTGAATGTTTACTATTATAGGAGGAGGAGCTGAAAATTGAACTGAAGTCTGAAACTTCAAAATGTGTTGAGACTACACTACCTACTAAGGTTTTTTTTTTTTAATTTCACCTACTTATAGTCTCTGATTCACTATGGTGCACTAACATTGAAAACTTTTCTATCACAGATGAATATTATCCACTTTAGATACCTAAGGTGATTAAAAGAAAATTTTTTTACTAAGGCTCATAAATTTCTCTCGACATTCATGCTCCAGGGCATCCAAGCTTATTGCAAAAATGGCTTTTAGATGATCTTGTTAAGAAATCTATAAAGAAATTTATCGAGATATTGGTCGGAGGAGGAACCTTACTACATGATTGAGTAGTTTTTCCCTACTTTTCTAGTTTAAGATTTAACAATTATTTGCTTTCTTAGGATTAATTTGCTTTTCATAAATTAGTTTAGTCACTAGAACCACATTTTATTGGAAGATCATATTCACTTCACAGGTACTCTTCATCTACTCCCATTTATTTTCATTGTTCTCAATTTTTCTCTAACTGCTTATGTTTATACATCGAGGACAATGTAGATTTTAGGTTGGGGAGTGTGGATTAGGTAGACTAATTAGTGTTTTCTTATGTTTTGAACAAAAATTTTAAATTTTTTTAATTTTTCAAGGTAAAAGACTTGTTTGGAAGTGATAGTTTGCGTAATTAAGAATATTTTGAGTGGTCTGATAAGATAGAGATTGAACTTTGAATTTTTGGAGTTTGATCAACTGAGTAGACTATCACTTGAAGTTCTTTCATTTAATTAATTAAGAGGAAGTTTTAAATATCATGTTGATCTAAATCACAAGACATATTTAATATACTCTTTGTGAATTATGTTAGAATTTCTTATTGTTAGTATGTTTACATTGACAGTTGTTGAGAATTAAGTCTGGAGAATTTTATACACCTTAAAAGATGAAAAGAACTAGTTAAAAAACAATGAGATTGACAAAAAGGTCATGTATGGTGAAAAGACTAGAAAAGAATGAAAAGAATGTAAAGTCTGGAAAGAATGAATAAAAAGAGATCGTCAATATAAAATCAAAATCTGAAAAAAGAAAGAAAAGGGGATAAGTTTGGAAACAACACTTGATTATTCAAGGAATCCTGAGGTGATGAGCATGGCTAACATTAAGAAATAATATAAAGTAAGTTAAAATTCACTAAGCACATTGGGAAAACTTGATATATGAACTTATGCTCTTAATTGACTGATGAAGAACCTATTTGATTGATTACTCATGTGATTCAGCTCTATGTTTTCAAAATTTCACTCTCACTTCTTTGGATTATACTCATTCATACTTGTTTACACAAAAGATTGTTTTCTGGAAGAGCTTTGAACATTGAGAATTGAGGTTCACTTCACGCATGTTTTGCTTAGGACTAGAAAAATACTGGGTGGGGAGTGTGTTGAGTGTTAAATATTGCATATTTTCCCATATTTATATCTTGGTTTTATGAAATGATAATGTTTAATAGTATATTTTATACATGTTTGTGTTGCAAGATGATCTGAGAGTTTGGATTAAAAAGAATGTTAAAAATATGGATTTGATGCAAAAAAATCATCAAGCCAAGGGATGGATCTTATGAGACCAAGATTGAAGAACTCACATGCCAAAGATCCAAGGAAACTAAGTGAGAAATGAAGATAATTGAAGACTTAAAGTGAAGAAAATGAATTCAAAAAATTCAAGTGAAATTCAACTATCCCTAGAAAATTTGGCTCGAACTCCAGCAACATTATCTTTTAAATGCACACAAAATTCGACTAGTCGATGATTACGCTCGACTAATCGAACTTGTCCTTCGATGTAACACCCCGAACTTTTCAATACCCGACTATTGAAAGTTCTCAAGTGTTACCATGAATTTAACGTAATATGTACATGTATGCGATACAAATCTAACTATCCTAACATTACATCTATTCCTTGAAACGAATCTAACAGTTGGGAATAATATCCATTCATAGATCCAACAATCAAACCATTGATTTTGATACAAGACCATCCATCATGTAATTTGACATTTGTACCTTCCCTTAAATGAATTGGCAAATAACTCCTTATCCATAATAATTTAGATGTAAGTTCTTTTATAAGAAATACTTAGAAACATTCCTACAACAATGTAAAACTATTGGATCTCTCAAAACTCTCATATCAGCAATAATTATGAAAATGCCATTAACCTATACGCATAGATTCTAGATCACATGGTTCCCGCAATTTATTTAAAGTGAAATTTTACACTATGCCTTTGTATCATAAATTAGCCATACATGTCAAATTTGAACCCTTATATCATTCCAAAAGTGACCCAATTGACAGATCAACCCCTCAACTGTTGATTTTGGTGTCAATCGAGCAAAGAAATGTCTTGGACAGTTGTGGTAGGAAATTTCTTTTTATCTATGTTTATATGATCTTATGGACAGCTTGAATGACAAATAAACACCAATGTAGAGCCTAAGCAGGTTTCAACAGTGGAAATCACCAATAACCACTGTTTCAGGTAGTATGGCCCACCTGATTCTTGTGTATACTTCAATTATGGGTGCAACCACTTAAATTAGATGGAAAAACAAATGGACAATGTAGATTCATTAGAAGGTCATCACCGTGGGTCCCCCCTTAGAGTGTAACATCACAGATGTGAGTGTACCAGTGGAGCACGGGACTAAAAGTCGAGTCAAACCCGGTTTAACTCGACAGGATTCGTAGAGGGAGAGTTCCTCTCGCCTGTTTGTAAGTCAAATGGACACCATCCACTGGGACATGTCGTGGCCCACCACGACTATCCATCTCAAAAATCTGATCCATCCATTTACTCATGGGATGAATTTAACCAGACCCACACTCGTTTGATCTAGAGGCGAGGTCTCACGAAGGCACAAATCCGATCGCAATCAGACTGTGCATAGAAGGAAACCCAAGAAAGAAAGCTTCAGCCATCAACTACCTTTCCAAACACGTTGTGGCCCACTAAAACTTCAGATCTACTTCATATTTTAAGCTGTGGGGCAAAATGATATAACAAAGATGATGGAGGGAATGGATTTCCCAGAGGACCGTTCTAAGTGGACCCCACCTGATCCATTAATCAAACCAAAATTGGATCCCCAGTGAATCATGCTCCCGAAAACCCCGCCACTGGAACCTCCACCTCAAACCTCTCTTAAATCTAAATTGTCCAAAGCATAGAAAAGGGATGTCCGACCCTCTCCATGTTATCCAAAAGAATGAAGGTCGAATGGCAGGTCCGCACTCCCTGGTTCTCACGTAGAATAGTTATGTTAAATCCCTCTGCCAGTCCACCACCGTCTGATCATTTTTCACTCAAGGAAACCGATCATAACTTTCTTAATGGTGGACCCATCCAAGGACAATCCAACGATGTTCATATCTGATTGGATCTATGGTGTAAAGGAGGGGAAAGTGGGGAAGAAGTCCGACCATAGCTAGCGACTACACTGCTACTGAAAGTTGCATAAAAGCAGGGTTTCATCCTGCGTAAAAACAGGGCTATGTAAGAGCTTTCGTAGAAGGGTCTATAGGCCCTTCTGCCCATAAAAGTCTCCCTCACAATAGTGGGAGAAGAAATCTAAAAGAAACGAGAAGAAAGGAAAAGAGAAAGAAAGAAAAAGCAGAAGAAAGAAAGAAAGAAAGAAAGAAAGAAATGAAAGGAAAGGAAAGGAAAAGAAAAGAGAAGAAATGAAAAGAGAAAGAGAGAAAGAAAGAGAAAGAAAGAAAGACAATAAAAGAAGGAAAGAGAGAAAGAAAAGAAAGGAAAGAGAAAGAGAATGAGAAAGAGGAGGTCACACCAACAAACCTTTTTAAGATCCATTCAAATCCATAATGTGAGGGTTTTATCCTTTAAGCTTATAGTAATTTAAGTTGATATGTTATTATATTACCCTTTAACATGTTAGGTTTGTTGTTACTGTGAATTATCCCTGTGATTATATGTTTTACCATCAATTATTTTTCCTTTGGTATTATAGCATAATGTTGATTACATGAGATCTTTAGGAATTTATGTGGGGCGATGGATACAAGCCTTGCCCTTACCTTTATCAATTTATTGAGTTTGCCCTTACTACTCTTCTCTTTATTGAGTTGACCATTGCCACTTCTCTATTTATTGAGTTGACCCTTGTCACTCTCCTTATTACTGAGTTGGCCATTGTCACTCCCCTTTTTGTTGAGTTAGCCATTGCTACTCTCCTCTATATTATGTTGGCCATTGCCACTTTCATCTTTACTGGGTTGGTCATTGCCACTCTTCTCTTTATTATATTGGCCTTGTGCTATTTACCTTTAAGGCTTGGGCATGTGTCTTGATATTCCAGAACCTCCATGATTTAGTTTATATTCTCTATAAGTACAAGTGATGTGTTGAGATGTATCACAACTAGTGATTCAAATAATCTATCATGGATGTAATAAGCTCTGGGTAGAGACCCTCTTGATTGTCACGCAATTCCATGGGTTTTTGGATAATGGTGTACAAATCGATGTGTATAATTCATAAATGCAGTGTCACATTACTTCCGGGATTGAATGTTGCAAATAGTTGCTTCATTTACAAATCGCATCATGTAATTCATCTGACTCATGTTTTGTGTACTTTGAGGTGTTCACGTAAATTCACGGTAGCAGTGGCCCACTGGACGTCCAAAAATTTGGACAACATGGTTTTTAATTTAATCAGATAGAAGGTGGGCCTTACAAGGCACTAATGGGTCCCATAATCTTAGAAAAATACAGGTATGGTGTGTATATATAACGCCTTTAATCTGATGGGCCTCACAACTTCAAAACATACAACTATATGCAACAATTTCTGGCCTTTGCTGAACATCCAACCCACCTAACTTTCTTGGCTTGCAGAGGTCCAATAAATAGGCTATCTAGATAAAATAAATACTTTAGGGCAGCCCATACATGTTACAGTGGGCCCCATCGGATAGAAGGCACGTATACAATACATATATTAGGGTGGGCTTGCTGCTAGATTGTATACAACACATATATTAAGGTGGGCCTGGTGCTGGATAGCCAGCCCCACAGCGCCCAACCCAACCTGGGTGGTCTAAGGGCCTAAACAGCCTGGCATAAAATACACTCAAGGTGGACCCCAACTACAGACGTCCCACCAGGGGTGGGCCATGTCCAAGTTGGCCATAAAATAGAGGACAGTGTGGATCACATACAACTTCAAGGTGGGCCTGCCCCTGCTGGATGCTGGGCCTGCCTAGACATCCAACAGATGGGTTGTTGTCCCAATAGGTGGCTTTTCACAAATGGACAGCTTGGATACTCCACATGCACCTGAGGTGGGCCACAATAGAGGTGAATGGGGAAGATAAAAAAAAACACATGCATCAAGCATGGGTAGTTGCTGGACAGCAAGTTGTTGAAAAAAAATATTGTTGGCCCTGTTTGGTTCTACCTCTAGAATGGGCCCAGGCCTGCCTAATCATGGGAAAATGAATGAATGAGGTGCATCCCTCAAATGTATAGCTAGGTGGGATCCACACGAGTGGCCCACCAACTCAAAAACCAAGCTGATATTTTTATTTTTCCTCCATGCAGGACTGTTGGACGGTCCTAACTGTTAAACCATCTTGGACCCTTGGGCCCAGCCTAGAGGCGTCCCACCAAGGCTAGATGGTGTGGATACATTCATACATCAAGGTGGGGTCCACACATCAGTAGACCACTATAACGCCCCAGTTTTCGAGGCCCTAGTATACCACTCGTCTCTGGAAAACACAGGTGTTAACTGGTAAATAAAAGGATAATCAACCCAAATCAAAGTGTGATTAACGGAACCAAGCGTAGTATAGATAAAACTCAACAGTAATAATATCTTGGGCCACTCAGCTGCGGCCCATATACAAAACCTTAATTCTCAAAATGAACTAAAATGTTAATAAGCAAGTAAACTACTGATTCAATCCAAAATAAGCAGCTACCTCCTGGCACGGCTCCTCATTGTAAGTCTCCTCCTCGACTTTCGTTGCCTTTGGCTCCTTCACAACTCCCTCTGTCCCTGTGTCCTCTGTACGGTTGAATATTGATGAATGAGTGGCCAACTCAGTGTGATCTCTCGCTAAGATTACACATTGCCGCCTTAAACAAGGAATAACATAAAAGCATACAGATAGTCCAAAACACAGTAGATGCAGTCTTATTAAGTGCATGGATGTATGGAATGTGTTCACGCCCCGGGGATGCACATCCGTGCGGATAGTGGGCCGCCGCCCATGCAATCATCGAACCTGGGTAACATCATCTAGTCGGAACATCGAACCCGAGACACATCATCCAGTCGAAACGATACATACATTATGTACAATAGTAATAAATGCTGGTCTGTGCGATGTATGCGTGATTAGCCAGTCCATTATTAATCCAATTACACTCAGCCATTTTAAATAAGCTCACGGTCACTATAGGGAGCTTGTGGCCTAGCGTAGGCCAATGGCTCGAGCAAAGTGTCCCATTACCACCATCCCCGGCCCATGAGACTACCGCCTTAGGGTGTGTGTAGCACCCACTAATACGTGGGCAATCAATTTCAACATAAGAAGCTACCACCAATGTCAACTAGGGGTGAAGTGTTAAAATTACTAAAAGTGGCGATTTAAACATGTCGACATGAATGATTCAAAATGGATAATCAACGGTATTTGGATAGGTTATGAGATTCACCCCCAGTCAGTTAGGTGAAACCACACATGGATGGTAAATCCTATGGTCAAGCACCACAACCAAACCTCCATGTCAGGGGCCTACTTATGTCATAACCAATCTAGTGACACCCCAAGCACGGACTCTCATTTGCTAGGACTTCCTATGGAGAGAGTTTTAGCAGTATGTGTGTCATAGCAACATATATTACGATATGAAAGGGAAATAAGGAATGATACATGTATTTTTATCAATATACAACAACTGAATTTACATGACGTAAATGACTAGATTATTCACTTAGGCAGTTTAAAGAGATCAAGAACCTAAATCATAGTAAGCATGAGAATTATCATGTTAAACAGATAAATCAAGTGAATACAGTTTATTTCTACACATAGTTATAATTTGTCTAGCTAGTTATTTACACTAATAAAGTTGTTATTTCTAATCTAGTTAAGGGTGGAAAGCTTAAGGGGAAAGAATCATCACCAGGCACATACTAATAGCTTCCTTCCTAAGTTCGCTTCCTGAGGTTAGCGGATGGTCCAACGTGGCACGAGGGACAACTTAAGATCATGTTAAGCAAGGGTCGTACAAATAAGTTAGTTATTTGATTGAACGGACAAATTCGACAGATCCCTGTATAATGTATAATTACACCCCAATTGTGTTTTGTGAATGGGATCCAGGATGATTCTTGTGAGAATCAATTGACAACTACATGAGGGCCAGATCATTCATCATGTGGGTTTTCAACCGCATGCACGTAGACCATCGCCTAATACATGATATACATATATAACAATGTGGGCCCCACATGAGCATGGGTGTTTGAATCCGAACAGTCCATAAGATGTGGAATCCCAAGAAACCTCCGGGGGTGAATTTTCACCCTGATCTAAGATTCTGGTGTGCCATAGCAAAGATAAATGCAATTTCAAGGGAAGAAACTGTTTGCATTAATCATGGCCCACCAAAGTTTTGGTTCAAAGTGAAAATTGGAACCAGGGGGTTTCCTGAGGTTCTGCTCCATGTGGACCATTTAGATTTTCTAGACTCATTAGGTATGATGAGATCTCAAAATTTTGCGTAGTTCACGTGAACTGATTTGCATGTTAACGTTCACCTATATATGTATCTATATATGTATCTGTTTCACCGTCCTGGTGCATGCATGCACCCTTTATTCACCTCACAGGTGGGTCCCAGGTGGGGCCCACCATGTGTACATCCATCCATGTATCACATATACATACACCCTATGTAGTATAGCGTTACACATTATATATTATACAACATATATATTTATCTATGGATCGTTGAAGAGTCCAGTGACCACCAGATGAACGGTACAGGTGGGTTTCACCCAACTGACATAACAGTGGATGGTGTGGATATGCAGTAAGGTGGGCCACGTGTGGTGTGGACTACTAGGCCAACTGCTCAAGTGCAGCCTACCTATTTTACGTGGAGCAGGGAGCTGCACATCGTTACATGCATGGAGCGGCCTGTCTGGGGTCTTGGTGAGGCCCAACAGTGCACGCCACCTACATTTTTTAGGGTCCATGTGGGTAGGGCGTGGTCCACTTCTCCTTACATGGGGGTGGCTCACTTGGCATGATAAAAAAAACCCAGCGAACAACCCTAAGCTGATGTAAGGGGTGGCCCACCTTCTGTTTGCAGGGTGCGGCCCACCTGCAATTTGAGCAGGGCCCATGAGCGGCCCACCTGCATTTTGACGTGAAGACAACCCACCACCCCACGTGAACTGGGTCTTCTCCTGCATGTCATGGGAGCTATATTCAGAAAACTGCATGATAGTTGGGGCCTACTGTTGTATGTGATGTAGCCCACCAAGATTTGAATCCCAGGTGGGACCCGCAGCTTGGTGAAGCCCATCAGCAGCATGCAGTTACAAACAATGGGCCTACGTGGAGCACCATGCAACGTTCCCCAGCAAGGCCACCAACGCACGTTCCCAACTGCAGCAAGCCTGTTTGCAGCTGGGTTCCGAGACATCTTTGGTCTAGTTGGGACCGATCCCAACCACCATGTCTTGGCCCGACGTTGGTCAAATCTAGATCCTATCTTATCCATTGATTTAAACTAAACCCAGGCCAATACTGGCTTAGTTTCAACCCCATATTACCTCTGTCGTTGGTCTGGCATCAGCCTGGAAAAAGGACCACTTGTTTGGCCGATTCTAGTCAGTTGTACATCCAGCGACCCCTAAAAATTCCAGTGCCAAACTTGGTCATTAACTAGTTCGATCCTTGCCCCACATAGGTGTTGTAATAGGGTCGGGTTTCTTACTAAAACAGAGTCATGGACTGGCTCAGCTCCAATGCAAAACAGGGACCCACGCAACTACTTTGTTTTAGGTGTGAACGCAGCCATTGCTTGGTTAGTTTCCAGCATATCTATGGCCAACATTTGTCCTGATGTTTGCCTGAGACCTAACCATTGTTTGGGTGGTCCTACAAAAATAGAGGCTCGATAGTTTTAACAATATAGTAGTTTTAACGGTCCATTTTCTGTCCAAAAGCATCGCCATTAATTGACCATCCTTCCTCCTATTACAACCATCACCATGGCCTCATCCTAACTGAAACAGAAAGAACGAAATGAAAAGAGAAATGGTCACCTGGGGAGGAGAGAACGGCTCTCTGTTTTTTTTTTCTTTCTCTTACACTCTTTCTCTCTCTTTTCTCTGGTGAATCCCAGGGCTACATTGCCCTCTCTTATAGCCAGCGAGAAAGAGGGATGGACGATTGTGATCATCTCTGCTGCGGACAACAGGGATCCTTCTTTCCCAAAGAGGAAGGGCGGTTCTTTCTCCCTCCTTCCACGAGCCTTGTTTGGCTATTTTTGGTAAAAAGAGGCGGAGGAGTATGCCTTTACTCAGAAAACGGACAGGCGATATGGTCGGACCAGAGCAACCACTGGCTGTTCCCGTGGTCCCAGATAGGTCCCTCATAATGGATTTCTACCACGTGTGATACAATGGACGGTTGTTACCCATCTTCCCCGTCTGTTTACAAATGGTCCCATGGCTATACGGTTTTGGTTGTATAGGCCCCACAATCAGTTTAAACGGTTTACATGGCTCGAAAAGTGGGCATGGTGGCCCACTTAGAGCCTTGAGCACTGTCAATTTAAACAGGGAGAAAGGCGGGAGAACCGCCATTCTCAATTTTTTTGAGAGATGCTCGGTCAAAGCCAGTTTGACCGAGCCATTAGTTTTAGTTCAGATCGTGCACAAACACCCTTAGTGTACATGTATCGAGTAGGGGTCCACTGTGACATTATTACCATAATCTACTCCGTTCATTTTCATTGGGGAACACTACACGAGCACCCTGGCCCATTTTGGGTTGATGGTGGGGCTCAGGTGGGACGTTATATACCTTATTGGGCTATCATTGGCCCATCTGGCATGATCTGTTGATCGGTTGGACTCTATATTTGTTTTCAACAGTTAATATCAAATACTAGTTATGATGAAAGCACGGTTTATCACTAACTAGTTCTCATGTGTTGGTGACAAGTGTATTGCAATAGTATTAACCATCATAATGGCTTTAATTTAGAGTGCCCGAGTAGTCTCACCTTCCTGGCTATCGTGGGACGTGTCCTGACTCTTGAACACCCTGCTAGATGGCTTTAATATCAACTGGAATCCTCATTCTGTGTATGTTGAGATTAAATCTTTAATTAACCCAAATTTGTTTTAGTTTAGTGCGAGTTTAAAAGGTAACACCTGTGTACTGAAGGTACGGGATGTTACAACCACCCCACTATAATGGAAAAAAATTATTAGAGCATAAAAAATCATCATCAAGAAAAGATGAAGATTAAAAATCAGATATTGAGTGAAGAAACGAGAAAGAACTAAGAAACCTTATTTAGCAGTTACGTGGGTCGCACAACAAGTGATGATTGCACGGGTCGCGCAATGTGTCGAAGCACTTGCGCGCATGGCACAAGCAATTTAACATGTAAAAAGTAGATTTCAGCCTTACGCGGGTCGCGTAATTGATTGTACATTGTACGGATCGCGCAACTGACTTTTCTGTTGCGCGAGTAGCGCATTTAAGAGCTGTAACGCCCTGTGCTTTTGAGTACTCGGGTGTTACCGTGTAACCAAACATAGTATAAGTACCAACCTAGCTTATGTTAGCATTTACCTCTAATCTAGCCTACGTGTGACCATTGGGAGTAATCTCCACTCTTAGATCAAGTTTCTATCCAACCGTTAATTTTAATAAATTATTGCTGAAAGTTAAGATCCATGTATCATGGCCCATTTACAAAAATAAAATGATCCAACACTTCTAATTAAAGCTCGATAAGGGCCGAATGAATGAACAAATGACAATGATCAGATTGTGACCCACGAAAATAGTCTAGAGAAAATTTATAATAAACATAATGATAATGTAAAAATTCAAATATAAATAAGTAATTTAGTTTTGAAAAACCTGTAAGACATCCCCGGAGGAAAGAACCGATGGGTTAGATATAAGTAATTACTGATTAAAAATATAATAACAATTTTAATGATAATGAGGATATTAAAAACAACATAAAAATTATATTACATATTATGAATAGTATTAGGCCATCTAATATATATTCTAGCCATTAAATTTTAGATAGGTGGTACTATGGGATCATTTTGATCATTGACACTCAACCATAGAATAATCTAACCATCAGATCGATAGAAATCATTAGTTAAATCATGAAAATAGAACAAAATGGCCCACTTGAGCTTTGGATCGGCCTTAGCTCCGGTTGGATGTCCTAGTTGGACCCATAAAACCTAATGAACGGTCCAAAATTTTCAAGTTATCATGGTGGACCCCACCTTGCATGGTACATGTGCACAGTTAGTGCGCACCCGCGGTGCACCTGAGCGTTAGCTAGGGTCAAACCTAGTTGACATCGAACTTAAAAAAAAAGAAAAAAAAAAGAAGAGGATTTCTCCTCAGTTCCCACTTGGTACAGTTCAAATGAACTGCTTCCATTTTGGGTCACTATGGCCCACCTTGATCATCCACCCTATCAATCGGATCCATTAATCTCTTAGAGGACATGAATCTGACCATTCATTGCCCGGTTTCGGCCCATGGATCGAATACGTGTGACCACAACCATCTACACAAATCGAGTTGTGCGGCTGAAATTTCCAAAAATGGAAACACTTTCGCCTTTTTGCTGCCAGGTTGGCTAACAGCATGCGGGATTCCCTCAATCATAGTATTCGTGCAGAAATATCCTAGCCCTCCATTCTCTCCGTTCTCTAAGGTTTTCTTTACAATAAAAGACCCACCGCCGCATGCAAAGCTCAAACCCATTAGCTAAAAGCTAATGACCGTCCAAATGATGGGTCCCACAGGGTCCTTACGACCCATCCGATCCATCCAAAAGCCATGGATCAGAGGATGAGACCATACATCAAAAGCCGCCATGATCAGACCCATTGTCTTCCTCGTTTAGACGAAGATCCCATCATCTTGTAGTGGGCCTCTCTGTTTGATCTGAACCGTCCATCTAATGGCTCATAGTCCCTGAAGTCCTTCCATGTGATCTGATAAAAAACGTGCAAAGAGGTAACAACCGATATTCCATTTAAACTTCTGGCCGAACCATTTTTTTATACCGCACACCTAACTAATCCCATACATTAGCAGCACCATTCAAATCCTCTAAAAGAGGATTAGTGGAGTCTATAAAGGCTACTTTTAGGGTGACTATTTTGAGAAGGAGAAAGTGGAAAAGAGTTAGGTGAGGGTGCCGCACTAGCCACTGCACCCTGTCGAGTCGACTCGGCTCGAATTCAGGCCGAGTTCTCAGTTACCTTTGGTCGTAGGGGACCTGTCGTAGTGGAGAGGAGAAAAAAAAAAAAGAAAACAGAGAGAGAGAGAGAAGTAAGGTTGAGAAAGAAGAAGGAAGATGGGAAATAGAGAGAAGCAATGTCGCTGGTGTGAGTTTTCGACCGTCCTTCCTCAATCGACCATCTGGAGTTTCTCAAACTCGTTACGGACCCTACTCCGTCTACTCCAGCCCAATTCAAACCTTTGATGTCCCAGCCACATCCAGTCCTGACTCCTCCAATCTCTGAAAATAGCCTCAAAAAAAGTAGCCACGTTTGATTTGCACCCACCCGGCCGACTGTAGTCACAGTCGCTTCCAAACTAAGGCACGAGTTGGTGTGACTCAGATTCGAGTTTCAGGATAAAATCCTGACTGGATCAACGGTGGAGATCGGTTGGTCTCTCAAACTAACCTCAGTCATGTCTTCACTCCATCTACACCAGTAGTCAAGACCGTTCTAGATATAGCATCCTACCGACATTGTAAATTTTCACTTCAATCAGCTTGCTAACGTGCTAACTCAATGCCTGTTTGAAAGACCAGGTCTTAACAACTTAATCAGCCGTTGAAGATAGCGTGCTCGGGCTGAAATCTCATCAGTGATGGAAGGTAGCAGCTAAACTCCCTATCTTAAGGTAAAATCGATCATTGACTCGACCAATATTACAACCGAGTAGACTCAATACCCAATAGTAGGCTGACTCGGTCAGTTTCCCTACTGAGTCAAGATGACTTCAATCATCTATGGATGAATTGGGTAGCATTGGATTCAATGGATCAATACTCTAGCCCTGTAGTTAGTAAATTTCTTAAAAATCAACTCAACAAGTTATTAGTTGAAAATCCCGACGGATTCGACTCGGTCGTGACTCACTGGTGTTTTGTAACATTCCATCTAGGTACAACTAGCAACTGCCCACCTTGGAAGACATTTCTTCCTTCAATAAATCCCAACAAGTGAGTAGAAGTTGAGATTTACATAAATATTAGGATATAGGTAATTTGGAATTTAAAGTCTAAACTTGTGCTTACCTAGATTTTAGGATCCTTCACTCATCTCATAAGAACATTCTAGATCAAGGAAATTACCCACTCAAGGTGAGAGATATCCCACATGGCTTCCTCATTTCATTGAATTCTAAGATAGTTAAGCCTAAAAGTATAAAGATATTTTTATTGTGTACATGTTAAATTTGCTTCCTTTAATCTTGAATTGACATTGATAATCATATGGGATTGTTTTGAATCGCGTTGTTTTAATCCATCTTATAAGAATTGTATTATGCACCTTATATCACATTTGAAATTGCTTACGTACATGTATACTTCTACTATCTGCAATAAGAGGTAATAGTTTTTGTTTCTATGATGAGGTTACTCCATAAATTCCATATATATATGCTAGATTAGTTTCAAATTCAAGTTAATAAAGTATTAGAATATTATAAATAAAAGCTTGGTTCCTTAGTTTCTCATTTGGATGTTGTGAACATGAGTTATTTCATTAACTTCTATCACTCAAGTCCTATGATTAATAATTATGTGACTAGGACTTAGAATTGCATTTTTTATGCTATCCTAGCAATTTTCTCAAGTTTGTACATAGTTTTATTAGTGGAGAAAAGAATCATGATGCCTATATTCCTTCTATCTCATAAGATGTAAAAGGAATATCTCTTTTCCTATTACTATCCTAATATGTTTGAAATGTCATATTTGGGCCTTCCTTTGGACCTTGGGAAAGTTTATGAATTTATATTTAGCTCATGTTTGAAAGCTATATATCCTATTAAAGGGCAACAAGTCTTGATCATGCTTATGAGAGTAATCTTATAAATCCTATGGAATGTGCATGAGCATCATGGTACATGACATTCATGTATGACATATGAGCTTTTCCGAGTGCTCAATGTAAGTTACACTCTGATTGAATTCCTGAAGGCTCTAGCACTTTAGTTAAATTTACAGAGCATGTACATTTGTGCCGCTTTGGGCGCTCTTTCTTTACTTGAGGCTTTTTCGGGATTAGACACTCCTCGGGCGTACTCCATGCATTTTTCTAGGATATATCCTTGGGCACACTCACTTACATGGCTTTTTCGAGGTAGATAATCCACTATGGGTGGTCTGCTTGGTCTTTTCCAGGTGGCTAGTTCTCCTTGGGCATACCTATGAGTATAGTTCCGGGTGACTAGTTTGCCTTGGTTGACCCTTTATTTTGACAACTGGATGTGCATCCCCAGATTTGTGACTTGTACATACATTCATGCACCCATACAATTATTTATAATTTCATGATTAGTCTCCTGGTAATTTGAATATGTTGATTTAAACTGTTTTGGAATGATATGATATGAATAAATCCTTGCGGGAAGTTCCCACTGAGTTTTCACTCATCCAATCATGCGGTTGCACCAAATAGACACAGGTATGATGAACAAGTGGAGACCTCTGCGATGGGTTTCCAAGGATGGTTGAGGAGGAGCTCGGCAAGGAGAGCCTTCATACCGATTTAGTTGAGCCATTGGAGCTCAACTGATAATTTCATATTTGCATATTTTCATGTTTCATACTTTACGTTTTACTTGGATTAATAAAAATTTCCCTTTTGTGGGATTTCATTTTGTTCCCATTTACATGTATTAGACTTCTTTTTTTGTTACTCTTGATATTCTAGTTTACATGGTAGTGGCCTTATTCTATGTCAAGAAATCTTCTAGTAATTAGATGTAAAGTTGTGCACTTCGTAGTATAATACTTGGGTTCTTGTACTCAAGTGATCGTCCTCGGGTTATGAGAACCAGGGTGTTACAAGATGGTATCAGAGAGAGATAGTTTAGACAAACCTTGCCTTTGGGGAAACATACTTATACAAAACTTAAATGTCTCAAGTTAGCATATTGAAAGTAGAGATTTGAACCTAGGTGAACCTCCCTTAGACTTAGGAAAGTTTGAGAATGTGGATACCCAAACTTATGTTTCCTGTGGAATTGATAAGATAACCATTTGAATTCATTTAGAATTTCCTTAAAGTTTGGAACAATCTTGAAAATAGAGAGGCAGAGAGGCAAAAATTTAGGCTCCCTTGAAAATTTTAGATTTAGTTACAGGAACTTAGAAACCAAACTTAGATTCCCTTTAAAAAAAAAATTGTTTGGCTAACCACTCAAACTTATATAGAAATCCTCTAGATTTAGAGAGAATTTGAGAACATAGAAACCTAAATTTAAGTTCCCTTGAACTCGTTAGGGTATCCATTCAAACTTGATTGGAATTACTTGAGAAATTGTGAACATAGAAACACAAAACTTTAGGCCCCGTAGGAAAGTTTAAGTTTAGTGGTTTGAACGGATAAATTGAATTTAGATTCCCATTACGAACCATTACTTGTTTGAACTTAGACACTAAACACCAGGACCACTTACAATAATTTATTAGAAATGTGCAACACCCCGGATTTTTGCCAACCTGGGGTTAGACGTCCTTAGGCAACGGGTCAACCATAGTACATTGGTAACCTCTCAAAATTTGATTCCAAAGCCAAAGAAATCACTTAGCATTAATTTCCTTAGAAATTAAGCGTAAGTTAACTAGCGCTATGCTAGATTAGCTGTGAAATTCGCACTGATCACTTTAAGTATGTTCTGCAAGACCCAAAACTTGTAGAATCAATGACGCTATGATACCCTAAAACCTAGGATCAAACTCTAAACCCAGTTGTTCTGGAACATGTCTGGAAACTCCGTATTGGATTTAGACCATGCGTCGAAAGTACGATATCTACAATCTTAGACCGTTAGGACCGCTTAGCTGGACTTGACAATCATTTCGAAAATCAAGCCCAACTGACGCTCTGAGGCTATTTCATTGAGCCTGGAGTAAAGAGAGTGAGAAAGGGTAAGGATTTGGATATTTTAATTCAAATCTGGCACGAGACTTTACACATTATTATTAAGCGTTCTGACCGTCAGAATTCAATCAAATTTCACCCTTGGATCAGGAAAAATTTCTCTTTCATATCATGAGACTTGTAGACCTGATTTAGGTGTGATGACCGCTGAACTGAAATTGGACAGCCACGTGCGATCTGCGAACTCTACTGGACTGAAAACTGGGTGTGAGCAACATCGAGTGACCATGAGCTTAAGTCCGACCGCGTTCGGCTAGGGGACCTCCCGAAATGCTCTTTTGGATCAGAATAGCCCCGATTTGGTTATAACTTAAGTATACATTTGTCCCAAATCTATTTTGGTTAGATTTTAGGCTATGTAAGGGCCTTAAACCCTCACATATCTCTCCCATCCGAATTTGCTAGAAACCCTAGCTAGTGAGAGAGAGAAAGTGAGAGATTGTGGGAGACCTTGTGAGAGATCTTCCTGCTGATTGTTCCATCTTTTGCACGTACCGAAGCGACACATTCAAATCACTTTCTTGGTGATTTCTAACGCAATTTTAGGTAAGGAAAACCCTAACTACTTGCTGATTTAGGATTTCGTCGATTCAAATAGCAAAGTAGCTTATATATCTTGTGCATTAGGTCGCATGTACGCCGTTGACGAAGCGTATACGTTCTAATCGAAACGATACACGCCTAGGGCAAAAGGTGCTGATTTTAGACGCTTTGATTGACTGATTTCAAAGCTTTCAATATCATTTAATAGTAGATTATCGACGGCAACGCCGTTTGATATGTAGAACATGCTGTCCGTTTTCTGTTTCGTAAACGTACGGGAAATATGAGATTCAGGGCATTTTAGTCATTTGTAGGAAATACTGTTTACATCCATATTTTGCTGAAATGTTTTCCAGGCTAATTATCGTGTTAGGATATTAGGAATGCGTGCATGATCTGTTTGGCGAAGAGATTCGCCCAAATGCGCACTTTGAGTCGACATACACTATGTAGACTAAAGTGTGTAGGCTAGGTGTTTGTATAAATGTTTGTATTAGTATGTATTGAATAAATGGTGTTGTGAATGAGTTTTGAGATTGAATTCTCAAGTAATATGATGAGGTAAATGTTTTCCATTACGTTGGCTATATGTATTGATTTCATTATATGTATGAAATGCATGTGTTGGATAAATTGCTTAAGTTGTATGTCATAACATGTGTCAACATGCTTACATTGTTGTATTGCATTCATATTACTCTCATATGATGATTGATGTTGATATTCAAATGCTTGGGGCTATACGTTAGTCCAGGCAGTCGGTAATGGATTGAAATCGTGGTTGGCTTCTATTTGCCACGAAGGACGCGTCAATGAACGCTGGTCGTATTTTGAGTTGGCGGAAGTGGTTAGGCCACACGAAGTGTTTCACGCACTTCATGTCGTTCGACTTCATATGCGCTCGTACTAGTCGAACCCGTCAAGTAACCCGACTGGCCGTTGTATGTTCACCTTGTATGAGTCACAACTGCTTGAACCTAGGGTACTGAACTTACCATTGGAAACCCTGTTAACCATGGTACCTTGATCCATAAAGGCTCATGAGCCGGGCATGGTGGTTTGGAACACCGTGGTCTAGCTGTCGGCCTACGCTGGGGCCACAAACCTCCCCGTAGTGACCAGTGAGCACATTTGACTCAAGAGTAGATTATGGTGGTATGAGATACTATATTCTTGCTGTCGGCCTACACTGATTAGGTGACGAGCCCTTTGTAGTAACCGCGAGCGTATTCTGAGTCTACGGGAGGCGACGACCCTTCCGTGGCGACAAGAGTACATTAGGCCTGTATTGATAAGGTGATGGGGGAGCGGTGCAACGAGTGGGAGCAACAGCCCTGACAGGCCTTGCAGCGACCTATAAATATAACATCTTATGAGATTACTAGGAGTGACGACCCTAGACAGGATCTTTGTTGGGATTGATATAAGGAAGGTACCTTAGTTTCCCAATACTGCTGAATGAAAGGACTAATAATAACTCGGTAAGAATTATCCATATCGCATTGCATGTGCCTGGAAGATGTGGAGCACTGAGGAACGCAAGCATGTCGTGGGCGTAAGATGGTGCTGTATGAGGGAGTATGTCGGTGAGGGCATCCATCATGTCATCTCATGCATACATTAACAACAGTATCTAGGAATGTTTGATTGATTGCTTTACTATTATCGCATGATTGATTTGAGAACATGTTAATCTTTGCTCTATTATTCGACTGAGTTGATCACTCACTCCCACGTTACGGGATGGTGTTTGCAACACCCACCAGACCCTATCTCAGATGCAGGTGATGAGGCGATTCAGGATGCAGAGCCAGACTTCGACGAGGACCAGGATGAGTTCTCGTATATGCAGTTTTACGACGGCTTTGCATAGGTGGCCTGGATCGGTGGGACTTCATAGTTGGACCTTATAACATTTTAATTTTATTTTATTACATGTATATGAGACTTAGAGATGTATTCATACTTTGGAGACAGTTGAGATTTATTTTGTTTTTCATATAGTGATATATATATATATATTCTTTAGTCTTCCGCTTGCATTTTATCACTGGATCTGGAGTATGAATTGCAGTTTTGGTATAATCATACTCATGTGAATGCTCTAACTCAGTCAACATTAAATCATAATCATTTTTATTGCGAAAGTGATGGTCTGGAACTCGGGAGTCGGGTTTATACACGACCCCCAATTTTCAGGGTGTTACAAGTTGGTATCAGAGCATGATTGAGATTAAATCGGACCTGGGTTATGGACACGTGATGCACACTGTCACCCCTTTAACTTAGGTGGGTGCGAGAAAAATCTAGAAACACTCATAGGACTTTAGTTCGCCAATAGGCGAAGTTTACTCAAGTCGATCGTTTCGATCGAATCCATAACGTATCTTTGGTCGCGTGAGGCGACCTAAGTAGCCTGTAGGTCGTTAGTTGTTAGGTCTAAGATGATTCCAGAAGTATTCCAAACCCGGTAATGTATGTCCTTAGGTTTTGGGGCAATCACAACCCTTATACTCAATTTTAGGGCTTAAAAATCCCGTTTCATCCAATTCCTTCAAAATCTTTCCTCTTACCACCTCATTCTTCAATTTTTTTAAAGTCTTTTCATACTAGGCATAAATCCTAACGTGTACATGATAGAAAATCAATCATACTTCGACAAAAATTTACTATAAATAGTAAATATAGGTAAGAATTAGACTTTTTGTCATTCTAATTATGGAATATTTTGTAAAAAAATGGGTTAATTGGATGGATTAGCTTCTCATACTCCAAAATCATATGCTACATGATATATAAAATTATTTTGGTTTATAAACTGGCCCCGAAACACCCCAAACGGAGTTTTGGGCCTATCTAGGCCAAAGTACAATGAACCATGGTGGGTCCCACACATATTTGGGGTCCCTAAGGTAGGGGGAACCCGAACCATATGGCCGGACCGGCCGGATGACAACTCGGTAGGCGATGACATCGCCGGTTCGGTGATGCATCGCCGTACGGTGGGCCCCACTTGATCTGAAATTTGGGCCGACGCCCTTTTGTGGCTAGGGCACCTCTCCTATAGGTGGTTCGCACCTTTAAACCCCCTGAAACCCATACCTCCTTCATAAAAAATGCCTCCAAGCTCTCCCTTTTGCATTTTTTTTGCTGCCTCCTCTTTCAAACTCACTTTAAATCGCCCCCATTCTTATTTTCGGCCATAACCGACGCCAACCCATCTTCCACAGCTGTTGGTACACTCCTTCCTCTCCATTTTCGTCGTTTGAAGCTCCCACAACCTTCATTAAAGGCTGAAAATCGTGTGGAGCTCTATTCCCATTTATTGTTCTCTTTTTCCTCTGAAAATCCAGCCTTTGGGAGCTTGATTCATCCCTCTACAGTGCCTAGATTCGCTTTAGTTCATTTGGGCAACCGTTTCTCCTTATTTTCCTCATTTTCCATGGCTTTTGTTGAATCCATTTTGACTTTTTTCTCTTTCTCCACCATCCTCTCTCTGATGGGAAAGAGGAAGACTGCCACAGATGAAGCTGGGCTTAGTCGCCCTTCATGATCAAGAAGGCCGAGGGGTGGCGCCGCTAGCTCAAACGCCGCCGCAAGTCCAAGTGCAGCTCGTGAGTTTCACACAAAGCGGGATTTGGATCCCCATGTTCAAGTAGGGCGAGTGCTGTTAGCAGAATGGGCTCATGACGCTTATACTGATCGTAAGGTACTGTTTGAGGCGCACGTGGATGGGCGGCTCTTTAGTGAATTTTTATTATTTGAGTGCATTGAGGCTGCACACTGGGGTCCACTCTTTGAAGCACAGTCTTGAGCGAACGTGAGCACTGTGCGTGCCTTCTATGCTCATATTTGGGATCCTACGTTGGAGCCATTGCAGTTCAGGATTCCCTTTGATAAAGACCAGAAATCCACGATTGACATTTGGTTGATAGCTCACATTCTGAATGTGCCTCTTGGTGAAGTTCATCCCAATGCTAAGAATCTGAAGAGTGTTCGTGAGCGAAATCACTGTACCAGGTTCTTATGTGGTGGTTTGGTTCCGTGGCAGCCTAACAGGAGCCTTTTAACGTCCCATATGTCGGATGATTTTCACCTACTATACTACATTTGTACGTTCAATGTGTATCCCAGGTCGACAAATCGCAGTGAATGTACGCGTCTCATGGTCGATTTCTTATATCAAGTGGGCCAGGGAGAGAACGTATGTATAGCCACCTTTGTGTTGCGACAGATAGTCCTCGTAGCGAGATTAAGAAGAACGTCTGAGTCACTTCCTTTTGGCCGGCTAATATGCAAGATCGCGTTTGAGTTTGCTCACAGACTTGGGCCGGAGTTGCCTGTACCGATTCACTTCATTGATGAGACTACCATGAACAAGATGAAGATAGGGCCTCGGCAGCGTGAGGCTCAGCTTGATGATGATAGCAAGGGCGATTATGATAGTGAAGCGGATGCTGGTGAAGAAGAAGCTGGGGCAGAAATCGAGGAGGAAGTTCAGGAAGAAGAGGAAGAGGAGGCTCAGGATACTGATGAGAGCCCTCCTCATGTGACTCGGGCTACTAGGGATGCTCATATATCCCGACTTGAGGAGAATCAGGTTGCCTTGCGACGAGAAGTCCAGGAACTTCGGGCCGAGGTTGAGGATACCAAGGCCGTCATGAAGAGAAAATTTGGCAAGGTGACTCGCACCTTGAAGGCGATCCTATGTTACTTGCAGGATAAGAGTGCTCCTCCTCCATCCCCAGACTCGGACTAGTGATCTCGATCTAGATGTTGTTGGTTATAGTTAGTTGTTTCCTGCTTCTGTGTGTAAGCTTGAGAAGGCTAGTAGTTAGCTTATGTTGCAGTTGTAGCTTTGACTATCTTAGTTTCCATGCATTTCTTGTCATGGTACATGTAAGAATATGTCTCCTGTATTGTGGCAAATTTTGATTAAATGAAATGCATGGAGTTTTTCGGCTTGTTATATGAATGTTTGTGTAGTGGTTTGGGCTTAATATAGCCGAATTCGTTCCTGTCATAGTTCATGTGGAACTTTATTCCACATATTGTGACAAATTTTTTTAAATGAAGTGCATGCCGTTTCGTTCGCTGTAAGGTATTGTCCCTAGATTGGGTGTATCCTATGGTTTCCACTACCATGTTGTAAATCCCGGGATTAAGCTTACAAAATTAATTTTTATCCCAACCCACCCTCCTACCAAGCATGCCACTCCCAATCCCGACATGGGATTAGGAATGCAGTTCCATTTAATACAACTTAATGCTACTGGCCATATAGGCCCTTGGCATTTTGGACCTAGAGTTAGCACTCCTAGATTTGAAGGATCCGACGATATAGGAAATCCAATTTCAATTAGACGATCTTGACCTTAAGCGATAGAACAATTCCCTGTATTAGAAATGGTATGAAACCATTTAGCGTATAAGCTTAGGCTTTAGATTACAGACTAGTCTACTAGTTACCTTAAGTAGTGTAAAACCTGTATATGCTAAGGAATAGTAGGTTAGATTTGGTTGGAGTAAAACCTCATTCCTTCGATAGGTCCCCTTAATACTTATAGACTTCTGTTATAACCCTTAGGAAAGTTGTTTAAACTTAGAACCATTCACTCTCAAGGAAAACTTATAAATTCCTCAAATTGAACTTAGAATAAGCCAGCACACCCCTTTGAATTGCCTTTCCCAAGGGCTTATTGTATTCGGGAACACGGAGTAAAGGAACTGTATATGTAAGCGATGTATTCGCGGTTTGAATCGATTTCTTAATCCTAGTAGTTACCAATGAATCTAATGCTCTGATCAAGCAGAAGATCGGCATCGACTCGGATTAAGAATTGATACATCAAATTTTCTGTCATCGCGAGGCAGGAAGTCTATGTATCCGGCTCAGACCCACTACATAACTTTTCTTCCATGTTGGCCTGACCACATACAACCAAAAGTCATTGCTTTGGCCTTGGAAAATGTTAAGGACGTGTAGCCAATAGAGATTAGACCTCTTGCCACAAACTCACCTCCGTCCTTAAAATTAACTACAACACCCATCATTTCAGCCCTTTTCTATAACCATAGATACCAATGCTATAGAACGCATCATTAGCAAAGGAAGACCATTGCAGTGAGAGGTTGTTTCCCAATTCATGTCAATGATAGGTCTTAAGTTGCACCTCGTTTTGATATACGGATCAAGACATAGATACTTGAGCCTTAAGTAGAACCAACTTTTAAGGGGGGTAGAACGTATTGAGCCCAATCTAGTTAGGATCAGCTAATACAAAAGTTGGATCAGAGTGGCATAGCGGAAGCGTGGTTAGCCCCTTCCCCACTGGCCCAGGATCGAAATAGTTGATTTAGGTTCCAAAGAAATCACTTAGGATTAATTCCCTTAGAAATTAAGCGTAAGTTAACTAGCGCTATGTTAGATTAGTTGTGAAATTCACACTGATCGCTTTAAATATGTTCTGCAAGACCCAAAACTTGTAGAATCAATGACGCTATAATACCCTGAAACCTAGGATCAAACTCTAAACCCAGTTGTTCTGGAACATGTCTAGAAACTCCGTATTGGATTTAGACCATGCGTCGAAAGTCCGATATCTACAATCTTAGACCGTTAGGACCGCTTAGTTGGACTTGACAATCATTTCGAAAATTAAGCCCAACCGACGCTCTGAGGCTATTTCATTGAGCCTGGAGTAAAGAGAGTGAGAAAGGGTAAGGATTTGGATATTTTAATTCAAATCTGGCACGAGACTTTACACGTTATTATTAAGCGTTCTGACCGTCAGAATTCAGTCAAATTTCACCCTCGGATCAGGAAAAATTTCTCTTTCATATCATGAGACTTGTAGACCTGATTTAGGTGTGATGACCGCTGAACTGAAACTGGATAGCCACGTGCAATCTACGAAATCTACTGGACTGAAAACTGGGTGTGAGCAACATCGAGTGACCATGAGCTTAAGTCCGACCGCGTTCGGCTAGGGGACCTCCCGAAATGCTCTTTTGGATCGGAATAGCTCCGATTTGGTTATAACTTAAGTATACATTTGTCCCAAGTCTATTTTGGTTAGATTTTAGGCTATATAAGGGCCTTAAACCCTCACATATCTCTCCCATCCGAATTTGCTAGAAACCCTAGCTAGTGAGAGAGACAAAGTGAGAGATTGTGGGAGACCTTGTGAGAGATCTTCCTGCTGATTGTTCCATCTTTTGCACGTACCGAAGCGACGCGTTAAAATCACTTTCCTGGTGATTTCGAACGCACTTCTAGGTAAGGAAAATCCTAACTACTTGCTGATTTAGGATTTCTTCGATTCAAATAGTAAAGTAGCTTATATATCTTGTGCATTAGGTCGCCTGTACGCCGTTGACGAAGCGTATACGTTCTAATCGAAACGATACACGCCTAGGGCAAAAGGTGATTTTAAACGCTTTGATTGACTGATTTCAAAGCTTTCAATGTCATTTAATAGTAGATTATCGACGGCAACACCGTTTGATATGTAGAACATGCTGTCTGTTTTTTGTTTCGTAAACGTACGGGAAATATGAGATTTAGGGCATTTTAGTCATTTGTAGGAAATACTGTTTACATCCATATTTTGCTGAAATGTTTACCATGGCTAATTATCGTGTTAGGATATTAGGAATGCGTGCATGATCTGTTTGGCGAAGAGATTCGCCCAAATGCGCACTTTGAGTTGACATATGCTATGTAGACTAAAGTGTGTAGGCTATGTGTTTGTATAAATGTTTGTATTAGTATGTATTGAATAAATGGTGTTGTGAATGAGTTTTGAGATTGAATTCTCAAGTAATATGATGAGGTAAATGTTTTCCATTACGTTGGCTATATGTATTGATTTCATTATATGTATGAAATGCATGTGTTGGATAAATTGCTTAAGTTGTATGTCATAACATGTGTCAACATGCTTACATTGTTGTATTGCATTCATATTACTCTTATATGATGATTGATGTTGATATTCAAATGCTTGGGGCTATACGTTAGTCCAGGCAGTCGGTAATGGATTGAAATCGTGGTTGGCTTCTATTTACCACGAAGGACGCGTTGTAACACCCCGAATTTTGGCCAATCTGGGATTTGACGTCCTTAGGCAATGGGTCAACTAAAACACCAGGAAAATCGCTTAGAACCTAATTTCATAGCCAAAGAAACCACTTAGGATTAATTCCTATGGAAATTAAGCGTAAGTTAGCTAGCGCAACGCTGGAGTAGCTGGGAAATAGTCCCTGATCACTTTAAATACGTTCTACAATACCCAAATCGAGTAGAACCAATGACTCTATAATACTTTATAACCTCGGATCAAACACTAAGCCGGTTTGTTCTCTAGACCACTTTAAAATTTTGTATTGGATCTAGACCGCGCGTCGAAAGTCCGATATATCCTATCTTAGACCGTTAGAACCGCCTAGCTGGACTTGACACTTATTTCGAAAATCAAGTCAAACCGATAATCACAGGCCATTTCATTGAGCCCGGACCGAAGAGAGTGCGAATAGGGACAGAATTGGAATTTCAAATTCAAATCTGGCACACGACTTGACGCGTCAGTATTGAGCGTTCTGACCGTCAGAATTCATCCAGATTACACCCTCGGATCAGGAGAAATTTCTATTTTATATCATGAGACTTTCAGCCCTGATCTACGTGTAGTGACCGCTGAACTGAAACTGTTCCGCCACGTGTGTAACATCCCGAAAATCGGGGGGTCGAGCAAAAACCCAACTCCCGAGTTCCAAAATGTTATTTATGCAACATAGATATGTATGATTGAATGTTGTCTGTGATAATGTATTAGACATGAGTGAGATTAAGCTAGAACCGCATATCATACTCCAGAGACAGTTAAATTAACCAGCGGAAGTCTGTAATAGTATGTATAACATATATAAACTGTTGTATGTCTCCAGAGTGTGAACATGTTACCAGGTTATACACATACATGTATACTCCAAAAGTAGATGAAGCGAATATACATGAGTGCGCTAAAAATATAAAATGACAAATGTCAAAGTATCTAATCAACCTCCCTGTAATCCCGTCGATCAGAACACGCATAAAGGAGGGATCCTCATCATCATCATCAAGTCCGGCTCTGCCTCACAGGCCGCGCCATCATCTGCAATCACAAAAAGGTCTGGTGGGTGTCCGGAACACCGTCCCGTAACGTGGGAGTGAGTAGCTAACTCAGTGGAATAATAGAGCAAAGATTAACATGTTATCAAATCAGTCATGCGATAATAGTAACGCAGTAATTCAAACAATCCTAATACTGTTGTTAATGCAATTATGATATGACGTGATGTATGCCCTCACCGACGATCTCCCTCATACGGCACCATCTTACGACCGCGGCATGCCGCACTCCCTCAAGTGCTCCACATCTTCCAGGCACATGCAATGTCATGGTGATATGATTACCGAGTTGTTATTAGTCCTTTTCATACAGCAATATTGGGAAACTAAGGTACCTCCCTTATATCAATCCCAACACAGATCCTGTCTAGGGTCGTCACTCCTAGTAATCTCATACGATGTATATTTTGTAGGTCGCTGCAAGGGCTGCCAGGGCTGTTGCACGCACTCGTTGCTCCGCTCCCCCATCACCTTATCAATACAGGCCTACTGTACTCTACTGCTACGGAAGGGTCGTCGCCTCCCGTAGACTCAGAATACGCTCGCGGTCACTACAAAGGGCTGCCAGGGCTGTTGCTCGCACTCGTTGCACCTCTCCCCCATCACCTTATCAGTGTAGGCCGACAGCAAGAATATAGTGTCCCATACCACCATAATCTGCTCACGAGTCATAGGTGCTCACTGGTCACTATGGGGAGGTTTGTGGCCCCAGCGTAGGCCGACAGCTCGACCACGGTGTCCCATACCACCATGCCCGGCTCATGAGTCTTCGTGGATCAAGGTACCACGGTTAATAGGGTTTACAATGGTAAGTTCAGTACCCTAGGTTCAAGCAGTTATGATACATACAAGGTGAACAAACATCGGCCAGTCGGGTTACTTGACGGGCTCGACTAGTGCGATCGCATCTCGAATTGAACGACATGAAGTGCGTGAAACACTTCGCGTGGCCTAACCACTGCCGCCAACTCTCAACACGAATCACATTCATCGACGCGTCGTTCGTGGCTATGACCAGTCAGCCACGAATTCGCTCGGTTACCGACTGCCTGGACTAAGTCTAGTCCCACACATCTATGAAATCACATTAACAATATATGCAAAGGTATTGGAATTGAAATACATCATGTGGGCATGTTAGCACATGTTATAACATTCAACTTAAGCAAATCTTCAAGGCATACTTCCCATGCATATTCAACTTAAGCAAATCCTCAAGCACATACATTCCATGCATGTAATGAAATCATGCATTTTGTCAACATGTAGAAAATCATTTAGGTCAGCATAATAATTGAAAAATCAATCACAAACTATCAAATAACATCATTTAATTCAATACCTACTAATACAAGCATTTATACAAACACATACACTACACACTTAAGTCTACATATAGTATGTCGAGCCAAAGTGCGCAACTAGGCGAATCTCTTCGCCAAACTAACTATGCACGCATTCCTAACTTCCTAATGCGACAACAAACCATGTCAATCACATCAGCAAAATATGAATGTAAACGGTACTTCCTACAAATGACTAAAATGCCCTAAATCTCATATTCTTCGTTAGCTTACGAGACGGGAAACGGAGAGCATTTTGTACATGTCAAACGGCGATGCCGTCAAGAATCTACTATTAAACGACATTGAAAGCGTTGGAAACAGTCAATCAAAGCGTCTAATATCCGCACCTTTTCCCTTTTAGGGATGAGAATTCGAACGGAGCGTATACGCTTCGTCTACGGCGAATAAGGAACCTAATACACGAGATCCATAAGCTACATCGCTATGGAAACAAAGGAAACTCAAATCAGTAACTATTTAGGGTACTTTCTTACCTAGAAAAGCGGAGAAATCACCGGCAACGTGATTGAGTTGCGTTGCTTAGGCACTTGCAACAGGTAGCACAAGCGGCAAGGAATTCTCCTCCAATCTCTCTCACAAACTCTCACCTTTTCTCTCTCCCAATCTAGGGATTTTTGCAAATTCGGATGGGAGAGAGGAGTGAGGGTTTCAACCCCTTTTATAAGCCTAAACATGCCCAAAATAGGCTCCAAGTCAAGGTATACTTAAAGTATATCCAAATCGGGGCTGTTTCGGTCCAAAAGAGCATTTCTGGAGGTCCCCTGGCCAAATGCGGTCGGACTTAAGCTCGTGCATACTGGATCTAGCACGCATCCAAATTTCAGGCCGGTAGGGTTCCCAGATCGCACGTGGCGGCCCAGTTTCAGTTTAACGGTCACCGCACCAAGATCAGGCCTATAAGTCTCGTGATATGTAATAGAAATTTTTCCTGATCCAAGGGTGTAATTTGGCTGTATTCTGACGGTCAGAATGCTTAATACTGATGCGTCAAATTTGTGTGCCAGATTTGAATTTGAAATTCCAACTATGTCCCTATTCACACTCTCTTCGGTCCGGGCTCAATGAAATAGCCTGTGATCGTCAGTTGGACTTGATATTCGAAACGATTGCCAAGCCCAGCTAAGTGGTCATAACGGTCTAAGATGGTAGGCATCTGACTTACGACGCGCGGTCTAGATCCAATATAAAGTTTCAAGGAGGTCCCGAGAACAAACCGGCTTAGAGTTTGATCCGAGGCTTTAGAGCATTATAGCACCCTTGGTTCCACTCGCTTTGGGCCTTGTAGAACGTATTTAAAGTGATTAGGGACCATTTCCCAGCTATTCTAACGTTGCACTAGCTAACTTAGTCATATTTTCTAAAGGAATTGATTCTAAGTGGTTTCTTTGGCTATGGAATTGGTTTCTAAGAAATTTTCCAGGTGTTTTAATTGACCCATTGCCTAAGAACGTTAAATCTCAGATTGGCCAAAATCCGGGGTGTTACAATCTACCCCCCTTAAAACACAATGTCGTCCCCGACATTGGCGAACGGCAAGGAGTACCTAGAGGGACTTTAGTATTGACATTCTAAGGAAGGTTCAAATCCTACTTAATAACCTAACCGTACATATAACCTAAATCAAATGTTTCGATCTTGGGCCAGTGGGGAAGAGCCTAACCACGCTTCCGCTGCGCCACTCTAATCGAACGGGAGCGTTGACTAACCTAACCGGATTGGACTCCATACGTTCTACCCCCCTTAAAACTTGGTTTTACTTAAATTCAAGAATCTATGCATCGCTCCGTATATCGGAACGAGGTGCAACTTAGGGGCTATCCTTGACATAAATTGGGAACAACCTCTCATTACAGTGGTTTTCCTTTGCTAATGATGCGTTTTATGGCATTAGTATCTATGATCATAGAGATGAGCCTAATCTCTATTGTGGTTAAGGTCAGGGGCAGGTATGAGTTGGTGGCAAGATGCCTAATTCTCTACTGGCTTTAAGTCCTCACCATTTCCCAAAAGGCAATGTGATCCCGTTTGGTTGTAGGTGGTTGGGTCATCTCAGAAGAAAGGTTGTGTAGTAGGTCTGAGCCGGATACATAGACTTTTTGTCTAGCTAGAACAGAAGATTTATTGTATCAATTCTTAATCCGAGTCGATGCCGATCTTCTGCTTGATCAGAGCATTGGATTTATTGGTAACCACTAGGATTAGGAAGTCGATTCAAACCGCGAATACATCGCTTACATGTAGTTCCTTTATTCTGCATTCCCGAATGCAATAAGCCCTTGGGGAAGGCAATTCTAAGGGGCGTGCTAGTACATTCTAAGTTCAATCTGAGGGAGTTATAAATGTTCCCTGAGAGTGTATGGTTCCTTCCTATGGGAAACAACAGAAGTCTATAAGCCATAAAGGAATCTACCAAAGGAAGGGAGTCCCATTCCAACCAAATCTAACCTACTGTCCCTTAGCATATATAGGCCTTACACTGCCTAAGACAACTAGTAGCCTAGTCTGTAACTCTGTAGCTATAATTCAAAGCCTAAGATTATACGGTAAATGGCTTTCTATTCCAGTTCTACTACATGGAATTCTTCTATTGCTTAGGGTCAAGATTTGTCTAACTGGAATTGGATTTCTTATGTCGTCAGATCCTTCAAATCTAGGAGTGCTAACACTAGATCCAAAAACGCCTAGGGCCTATGTAGCCGGTAGCGCTTAGTTGTCTTAAATGGAACCGCATTCCTAGTCCCATAGCGGGATAGGGAGTGGCATGCTTGGTTGGAGGGTGGGGTGGGATAAAAATCTAATTTGTAGGCTGAATCCCGAGAGTTATAATACTCCCAATCTAAGGACAATACCTCACCACAAAATGAATCGGCATGCATTTCATTCAACAAAATTCGGCTATGATAAAGTCAAACCACAACACAAACACAGTTTCTACCTGTAACTTCACTAAACCTAACAACAACAAAACACAGAAATCCTTAAAATAAAAATCAAACAATCTACAGGGCAAAGGCATAGATGCCTAACTCTACCAAAGGACTTTACCACAGTCCCGACTTACCTTCTTTATCCCTGTCGAGTCTAATACTGTCTGTTGCTCACTAGAGCTCTCTCGGCCATATATTTTCAGTACCCCTTAAGCAAAGAAAATGGAGAAATAGGATTGAGAGGGAGGATGGTGAAAAGAGAGAAAAAGGCTAAAACAGCTTAACAATAGCCATGGAAAATGGGGGAAATGCAAAAAAATGGTTAACCAAACTAGAAAAGGGAGATCTAGGCATTGTAGAGGGATGCTTCAAGCTCCCCTAGGATGCATTTTCAGAGAGAAATGGAAACGAAAAAGGGGAATGGAGCACCTCACGAATTCAGCTCGATTTGGGGGTTTTTGAAGCTCCAAATGATGAAATCTCCAAGAGGAAGGGCTGAAAACTCCAAATAAGTGATAGATGATGGTCGGTTTTGGCCAAGGATGGGTCTAGGGTGGTTTGGAATCACGGATTTTTGGAGATAGTTGCTGAAAAACGAAAATGGGGCTAGGGAAGGGGCTGTTTGTGAAGGAAGTACCCCTATTTGGGGTTTTCTTGGGGTGGGAGGTGCATAGGGGTGATGTGGACCCTGTTTAAGGGGGTGCGCCCGAAGGACGGCCCCATCGGAGCTCGCCGGCCGGCGATGCATCGCCCGGCCGGCGATGGCATCGCCGGTCAACTCTCAAGTTGACCGGTGGGACCCCATGAGTCTGGTCCCCCATGGTCCCAGGGTCCCAAAAAGTTAGGTCCCACCCCCTGGTTCATACTAATTTGGTCTCTATAAGCCCAAACATGTGTTCGGAGCTTTCCGGGTCCACATCGCAATTCCGAATACCAAACCATATGATGCAGCATATGAATTTAGGGTAGAAGGAGCCAGTACACCTATCTAGCTCCTTAGTTGCTAAATAAAGTGAAGTTAGAATGGCCTTATGACCATTTTTCATGAAATTTTACTATTCACTGTAAAATTTTGTGAAAGTACTAATTTGTGTTCTTTTCACATTAGGTTTGATGCCTAATATAAAATGGATAAGAAAGAAATGAAGATTGGAGTGTTTAGAGGAGGAATTTTGAAGATTTTTGGTGAAACGGGGTTTTTAAGCCCTGGCGATTGAATACATGGGTCGTGGTTGTCCCACGGCCCAAGGATTCACATTAACGGGTTTAAAACTACTCATAGGTCATCTCAACCTGACTCCCTACAGCTTAGAAGTGATTCGGGTTACTTTACGCGACCCGAGATACGTTACAGACTCGATCTTGCGATCGATCCTAATAGACTTCGCCTATCGGCGAATCTGCGATCCTAGAAGTGTTTCTAGACCCTTCTCGCACCCACCTAAGTCAAGGGAAACGACAGCGTACGTCGCGTGACCATAACCCAGGCCCAGTTTAATCCAAATCATGCTCTGATACCATCTGTAACATCCCGAAAATCGGGGGGTCGAGCAAAAACCCAACTCCCGAGTTCCAAAATGTTATTTATGCAACATAGATATGTATGATTGAATGTTGTCTGTGATAATGTATTAGACATGAGTGAGATTAAGCTAGAACCGCATATCATACTCCAGAGACAGTTAAATTAACCAGCGGAAGTCTGTAATAGTATGTATAACATATATAAACTGTTGTATGTCTCCAGAGTGTGAACATGTTACCAGGTTATACACATACATGTATACTCCAAAAGTAGATGAAGCGAATATACATGAGTGCGCTAAAAATATAAAATGACAAATGTCAAAGTATCTAATCAACCTCCCTGTAATCCCGTCGATCAGAACACGCATAAAGGAGGGATCCTCATCATCATCATCAAGTCCGGCTCTGCCTCACAGGCCGCGCCATCATCTGCAATCACAAAAAGGTCTGGTGGGTGTCCGGAACACCGTCCCGTAACGTGGGAGTGAGTAGCTAACTCAGTGGAATAATAGAGCAAAGATTAACATGTTATCAAATCAGTCATGCGATAATAGTAACGCAGTAATTCAAACAATCCTAATACTGTTGTTAATGCAATTATGATATGACGTGATGTATGCCCTCACCGACGATCTCCCTCATACGGCACCATCTTACGACCGCGGCATGCCGCACTCCCTCAAGTGCTCCACATCTTCCAGGCACATGCAATGTCATGGTGATATGATTACCGAGTTGTTATTAGTCCTTTTCATACAGCAATATTGGGAAACTAAGGTACCTCCCTTATATCAATCCCAACACAGATCCTGTCTAGGGTCGTCACTCCTAGTAATCTCATACGATGTATATTTTGTAGGTCGCTGCAAGGGCTGCCAGGGCTGTTGCACGCACTCGTTGCTCCGCTCCCCCATCACCTTATCAATACAGGCCTACTGTACTCTACTGCTACGGAAGGGTCGTCGCCTCCCGTAGACTCAGAATACGCTCGCGGTTACTACAAAGGGCTGCCAGGGCTGTTGCTCGCACTCGTTGCACCGCTCCCCCATCACCTTATCAGTGTAGGCCGACAGCAAGAATATAGTGTCCCATACCACCATAATCTGCTCACGAGTCATAGGTGCTCACTGGTCACTACGGGGAGATTTGTGGCCCCAGCGTAGGCCGACAGCTCGACCACGGTGTCCCATACCACCATGCCCGGCTCATGAGTCTTCGTGGATCAAGGTACCACGGTTATTAGGGTTTACAATGGTAAGTTCAGTACCCTAGGTTCAAGCAGTTATGATACATACAAGGTGAACAAACATCGGCCAGTCGGGTTACTTGACGGGCTCGACTAGTGCGATCGCATCTCGAATTGAACGACATGAAGTGCGTGAAACACTTCGCGTGGCCTAACCACTGCCGCCAACTCTCAACACGAATCACATTCATCGACGCGTCGTTCGTGGCTATGACCAGTCAGCCACGAATTCGCTCGGTTACCGACTGCCTGGACTAAGTCTAGTCCCACACATCTATGAAATCACATTAACAATATATGCAAAGGTATTGGAATTGAAATACATCATGTGGGCATGTTAGCACATGTTATAACATTCAACTTAAGCAAATCTTCAAGGCATACTTCCCATGCATATTCAACTTAAGCAAATCCTCAAGCACATACATTCCATGCATGTAATGAAATCATGCATTTTGTCAACATGTAGAAAATCATTTAGGTCAGCATAATAATTGAAAAATCAATCACAAACTATCAAATAACATCATTTAATTCAATACCTACTAATACAAGCATTTATACAAACACATACACTACACACTTAAGTCTACATATAGTATGTCGAGCCAAAGTGCGCAACTAGGCGAATCTCTTCGCCAAACTAACTATGCACGCATTCCTAACTTCCTAATGCGACAACAAACCATGTCAATCACATCAGCAAAATATGAATGTAAACGGTACTTCCTACAAATGACTAAAATGCCCTAAATCTCATATTCTTCGTTAGCTTACGAGACGGGAAACGGAGAGCATTTTGTACATGTCAAACGGCGATGCCGTCAAGAATCTACTATTAAACGACATTGAAAGCGTTGGAAACAGTCAATCAAAGCGTCTAATATCCGCACCTTTTCCCTTTTAGGGATGAGAATTCGAACGGAGCGTATACGCTTCGTCTACGGCGAATAAGGAACCTAATACACGAGATCCATAAGCTACATCGCTATGGAAACAAAGGAAACTCAAATCAGTAACTATTTAGGGTACTTTCTTACCTAGAAAAGCGGAGAAATCACCGGCAACGTGATTGAGTTGCGTTGCTTAGGCACTTGCAACAGGTAGCACAAGCGGCAAGGAATTCTCCTCCAATCTCTCTCACAAACTCTCACCTTTCCTCTCTCCCAATCTAGGGATTTTTGCAAATTCGGATGGGAGAGAGGAGTGAGGGTTTCAACCCCTTTTATAAGCCTAAACATGCCCAAAATAGGCTCCAAGTCAAGGTATACTTAAAGTATATCCAAATCGGGGCTGTTTCGGTCTAAAAGAGCATTTCTGGAGGTCCCCTGGCCAAATGCGGTCGGACTTAAGCTCGTGCATACTGGATCTAGCACGCATCCAAATTTCAGGCCGGTAGGGTTCCCAGATCGCACGTGGCGGCCCAGTTTCAGTTTAACGGTCACCGCACCAAGATCAGGCCTATAAGTCTCGTGATATGTAATAGAAATTTTTCCTGATCCAAGGGTGTAATTTGGCTGTATTCTGACGGTCAGAATGCTTAATACTGATGCGTCAAATTTGTGTGCCAGATTTGAATTTGAAATTCCAACTATGTCCCTATTCACACTCTCTTCGGTCCGGGCTCAATGAAATAGCCTGTGATCGTCAGTTGGACTTGATATTCGAAACGATTGCCAAGCCCAGCTAAGTGGTCATAACGGTCTAAGATGGTAGGCATCTGACTTACGACGCGCGGTCTAGATCCAATACAAAGTTTCAAGGAGGTCCCGAGAACAAACCGGCTTAGAGTTTGATCCGAGGCTTTAGAGCATTATAGCACCCTTGGTTCCACTCGCTTTGGGCCTTGTAGAACGTATTTAAAGTGATTAAGGACCATTTCCCAGCTATTCTAACGTTGCACTAGCTAACTTAGTCATATTTTCTAAAGGAATTGATTCTAAGTGGTTTCTTTGGCTATGGAATTGGTTTCTAGGAAATTTTCCAGGTGTTTTAATTGACCCATTGCCTAAGAACGTCAAATCTCAGATTGGCCAAAATCCGGGGTGTTACAACGTGCGATCTGCGAACCCTGCTGGACTAAAAACTTAATACGTGCTAGATCTGGTACGCATGAGCTTAAGTCCGATCGCATTCGACCAGGGGACCACCAGAAAGCATCTTTTGGACCGAAACAGCCCCGATTTGGTTACCCCTCAAGTGAAACTTGTTCCCGAGCCTATTTCGGGCATGTTTGGGCTTATAAAAGGGCTTGAAACCCTCACTCCTCTCTCCCATCCGAATTTACAAAAACCCTAGATTGGGAGAGAGAAAAGGTGAGAGTTTGTGAGAGAAGGTGGGAGAGATCTTCCTGCCACCTGCTGCTGCTGCTGTACGTGCTTAGGCAACGCACTCCGATCACTTTTCCGGCGATTCCTCCGCGTTTTCTGGTAAGAAAAACCCTAGAAAGTTGCTGATTTGATGTTTCTTCCGTTCAATAGCTTGATAGTTAGTAAATCTCGTAAAACAGGTTCTCTTATCGCTGTAGACGAAGCGTATACGCTCCGTTCAAATTTCAACATCCATAAGAGACAAGGTGCGGATTTTAGACGCTTTGATTGATTGTTTCCAAAGCTTTCAATGTCGTTTAATAGTAGATTCTTAACGGCAATGCCGTTTGACATGTACAACATGCCGTCCGTTTCCTGTTTCGTAAACTAACGAAGAATATGAGATTTTGGGCATTTTAGTCATTTGTAGGAAGTACTGTTTTCATGCATATTTTGCTGATGTGATTGACATGGTTTATTGTCGCATTAGAATGTTAGGAATGCGTGCATAATTAGTTTGGCGAAGAGATTCGCCTAAATGCGCACTTCGGGTCGACATATTATATGTAGACTTAAGTGTGTCGTGTAAGTGTTTGTATAAATGCTTGTATTAGTATGTATTGAATTAAATGATGTTATGGATTAGTTTGAGATTGGTTTCTCGATAAATATGCTGGTGTAAATGGTTTCCTTCATGTTAGCCATATGCATGATTTCATTATATGAATGAAATGCATGTGCTTGATGATTCATGTAAGTTGTATGTTATAACATGTGCTTGATGATTTCCTTATGATTTAGTTTGAGATTGAATTCTCAATTAATTTGCTGATGGAAAGGATTTCCTATATGTTGGCGATATGCATAATTTCATTATATGTGTGAAAGACATGTGTAGGATGATTTACTTAAGTTGTACGTTATAACATGTGTTAACATGCTCACATGGTTGTATTTCATTTCCAATGCTCTCACATGATCGCTGACGTGGATTCATATGTGTTTGGGACTATACGTAGTCCAGGCAGTCGGTAACCAAGAAATATCGTGGTTAGCTTATCTTTGCCACGAACGACGTGTCGATGAACACGAGTCGTGTTTAGAGTTGGCGGCAGTGGTTAGGCCACGCGAAGTGTTTTACGCACTTCATGTCGTTCGACTTGCGATGCGCTTGTGCTAGTCGAGCCCGTTAAGTAACCCGACTGGTCGTTGTATGTTCACCCCGCATGAGTCATATCTGCTTGAACCTAGGGTACTGAACTTACCATTGTAAACCCTGTTAACCATGGTACCTTGATCCACGAAGACTCATGAGCCGGGCATGGTGGTATGGGACACCGTGGTCGAGCTGTCGGCTACGCTGGGGCCACAAACCTCCCCGTAGTGACCAGTGAGCACCTAGACTCGTGATCAGATTATGGTGGTATGGGACACTATATTCAAGCTGTCGGCCTACACTGATCAGGCGACGAGTCCTTTGTAGTGACCGCGAGCGTTTTCTGAGTCCATGGGAGGCGACGACCCTTCCGTTGCAGTAGAGTACGGTAGGCCTGTATTGATAAGGTGATGGGGGAGCGGTGCAACGAGTGCGAGCAACAGCCCTGGCAGCCCTTGCAGTGACCTACGAAATATACATCGTATGAGATTACTAGGTGTGACGACCCTAGACAGGATCTGTGTTGGGATTGATACAAGGGAAGTACCTTAGTTTCCCAATCCTGCTGTTTGAATGGACTAATAACAACTTGGAAATCATATCACCATAGCATTGCATGTGCCTGGAAGATGTGGAGCACTCTAGGTAGTATGGCATGCCGCGGTCGTATGTTGTTGCCGTATGAGGGAGATCGTCGGTGAGGGCATACATCACGTCATGTCATAATTGCATTAACAACAGTATTAGGATTGTTTGATTTACTGCTTTACTATTATCGCATGATTGATTTGAGAACATGTTAATCCTTGCTCTATTATTCCACTGAGTTAGCTACTCACTCCCACGTTACGGGAAGGTGTTTTCGGACACCCACCAGTCCCTATTGTGATTGCAGATGATGGCGCAGCCTGCGAGGCGGAGCTGGACTTGATGATGAGGAGGAGGATTCCTCCTTTATGCGTGTTCTGATTGACGGGATTACAGGAAGGTTGATTAGATACTTTGACACTTGTCATTTTATATTTTTAGCGCACTCATGTATATTCATTTTGTCTACTTTTGGAGTATACATGTATGTATATAACCTGGTAACATGTTCACACTCTGGAGACATACAACAGTTTATATATGTTATACATACTATCACAGTCTTTCGCTTGTTAATTTAACTATCTCTAGAGTATGATATGCTGTTCTGGATTAATCTCACTCATGTTTAATACATTATCACAGACAACATTCAATCATACATATCTATGTTGCATAAATAACATTTTGGAACTCGGGAGTTAGATTTTTGCTCGACCCCCGATTTTTGGGATGTTACACGCATCGATGAACGCAGGTCGTGTTTTGAGATGGTGGAAGTGGTTAGGCCACACGAAGTGTTTCACGCACTTCATGTCGTTCGACTTCATATGCGCTCGTACTAGTCGAGCCCGTCAAGTAACCCGACTGGCCATTGTATGTTCACCTTGTATGAGTCACAACTGCTTGAACCTAGGATACTGAACTTACCATTGAAAACCCTGTTAACCATGGTACCTTGATCCATAAAGGCTCATGAGCCGGGCATGGTTGTTTGGAACACCGTGGTCTAGCTGTCGGCCTACGCTGGGGCCACAAACCTTCCCGTAGTGACCAGTGAGCACATTTGACTTGTGAGCAGATTATGGTGGTATAGGACACTATATTCTTGCTGTCGGCCTACACTGATCAGGTGATGAGCCCTTTGTAGTGACCGCGAGCGTATTCTGAGTCTATGGGAGGCGACGACCCTTCCGTAACGACGAGAGTACATTAGGCCTGTATTGATAAGGTGATGGGAGAGCGGTGCAACGAGTGCGAGCAACAGCCCTGGCAGCCATTGCAGCGACTTACAAATATAACATCGTATGAGATTACTAGGAGTGACAACCCTAGACAGGATCTGTGTTGGGATTGATATAAGGAAGGTACCTTAGTTTCCCAATACTGCTGAATGAAAGGACTAATAATAACTCGGTAAGCATTATCCATATCGCATTGCATTTGCCTGGAAGATGTGGAGCACTGAGGAACGCAAGCATACCACGGTCGTAAGATGGCACCGTATGAGGGAGTATGTCGGTGAGGGCATCCATCATGTCATCTCATGCATACATTAACAACAGTATCTAGGAATGTTTGATTGATTGCTTTACTATTATCGCATGATTGATTTGAGAACATGCTAATCTTTGCTCTATTATTCCACTGATTTGATCACTCACTCCCACGTTACGGGATGATGTTTGCAACACCCACCAGACCCTGTCTCAGATGCAGGTGATGAGGCGATTCAGGATGTAGAGCCAGACTACGACGAGGACCAGGACGAGTTCTCGTATATGCAGTTTTACAACGGCTTTGCATAGGTGGCCTGGATCGGCGGGACTTCATAGTTGGACCTTATAATATTTTAATTTTATTTTATTACATGTATATGAGACTCAGAGATGTATTCATACTTTGGAGACAGTTGAGATTTATTTTATTTTCCATACAGTGATATATATATTCTTCAGTCTTCCACTTGCGTTTTATCACTAGATCTGGAGTATGAATTACAATTTTGGTATAATCTTACTCATGTGAATGCTCTAACTCAGTCAACTTTAAATCATAATCATTTTTATTGCATAAGTGATGGTCTGGAACTCGGGAGTCGGGTTTATACACGACCCCTGATTTTCAGGGTGTTATAAAATGCCTTTTGGATTTATGATAAATTCCATGGGAAGTAGAAACCTTGTTCTCCTTTAAAATTTTAGAATGAGTCATTTGAAAATTTGGGATGAGAACTTTGAACCCCACGTAAATTACTATAATAGTTACCTGAACTTGGAAACTACCTAGGCACCAGGGAAAATAAATCCCAACGAGATGATTAAAACATCTATCAAAATGCTTCCGGATTCAACATTCTCCTAAGTCCTAGGAGATGATCAAAGCAGCTGTCGAAATGTTGTTGAATTCGACATTCCTCCTAAGTCCTACGAGATGATCAAAACAGTTGTCGAAATGCCTGCCGGATTCGAGATTCAACACATGAATTTTTTTAATTGTAATTCATTTGTTTTAAATAATCTATCTTGGAATCAAGGGCTGTGGAAGGGATGTAGATAAACTTAGAATTAATAATACAACGATTGTTCTATATGATCTCTTTGTTACATTCAAATGAAATAATTTTCCTAAATGAAATGCATTTGTTTCTTATTCGAAACAAAATGGCGACTTTGCTGGGGACTATTATTTTACTTTGATAACAACATCGAGAGTATTATAGAATTTTCACTGTAGCTTGGCATCTTCCGATGCCAAAATGGCGACTCTCAGTGGGAACATCCCCCCCTTCATCTCTAAGATAGATTATTTACTTTTCGAATACTAATTATAATTACATTTTGTAATTGAAGGTTTCTGAATTCAACTGCAAGTTACTGCTAATGGCATCTCCCGCAAGAAAAGTGAACTTTCATTTCACCCCAACAGGATTCATGATAAAATACGCATCGAACTAACCCCCAAAGTCTACGGCTCAACTTCCTATATGCAAAAAAAAAAAACATGACTCGGGTGACTGTTGGGGTTGTATGTGCTTCACCTCAACCACCAGAAGGAGATAAGGGTTACACCGTCGTAATGTCTCACAGGATGAGAGCACAAAATGTAAGAAGCACCAGGATGAATCCACCTCTGCCAAGAGTTAGGGGGCCAATAATGCGCAATGCAACTAGAAGGAATCCTGAACTCGCCCCTCCTCCAATATATCCTAAGCGAATAGTCCCGTTGTTGGCATCGCGCAACTTTCCAACTTTGGTTGCCCCAAGAGTAAGATGGATGAGAGAACAGAAAGGTAAAGCATTAATGACCAACTCACCAATGCCCGTATCGCCCCAGGAAAGTCTACCAAAGTCTGTATCACCTTAATCGATCAATAACACCGGAGGTATAGAGAGGTTAAATGAGACTCCATCCTCTCCGCTCTTCATGTGCCCTATCACGTCAACATCCTCTCGCCCCACCCTAACTATAGCTTTGTCAAAAAGTAGAGAAGCTACGGTACACATGGCCGAGACAAACCAGGAAAGTATACTGAATACAGAGGATCGTACGAATGAGATGGAAAAAGCACAAAGAGCACTAATGGAAAAGTGTAGAAACCTCTATGAGGCCTTAACAACTCTTTCACATAATGTACCACAGATAACAGCTCCCCCCGATGATGGGCACAATGAATGGACCAGAAAATTAGCTCGAAGGCTTACAACCACAGGGGCAGGATCATTGGGGTCTGTTCCAGCAACAAGAACTGTAACACAGGACGAGGTGAGACAAGTCGTTGAAGAAGCTTTCAGAATAGAGAGAGAACGCAAAAATACTGGCCGTTTTAGATATCAAACACCACATCCAACAGAGGTGGAAGATATCCCATTTCCAGCCAACTTCAAACATCTAGATTTTTAGAAGTTTAATGGGGAAGGATCACCAGAAGAACACTTAATGCACTTCATTACTAGCATGGAAAATTTTTCTACAATACCATATTATTGCTTGCGATTATTCGGGTCATTACTCACACACAAAGCATTCTGTTGGTATTCCATCTTGGCTCTAGGGTCGATACATACTTGGGAGCAAAAGCAGGACGCGTTCATGTCAAACTTCTTCTCTTCGGAGCGTGAGGTTAGTATTATAGAATTGGCTTTCGTACGACAGAGAGAAGGAGAACCAATAGAAAAGTTTATCGAAAGATGGAAGACATTAGGAGCCTTGTGTAGACAACTACCGAAAGAAAAGAAACAAGTTAAAATATGTCTAAACTCTATAGAGACAGGGATCGTGTTTGGACTCACCAGCGCCGACATCAGAACTTTCCCTGACCTGGCCACCAAGGCCCATGCTTTAGAATTGATGACCCATAAGATGCCAGCATTTCACTTGAGATAGCAAGGAGAGTGCCCAGGAGGATGGTCGTAAATACTGTCGATTGTGACAAGAGAAGCAAAGATACAACGGACTCAAGGGAAAAGAGGCAGGAACAAAAAGAAGAATGGAGTCAATCAAGAAATAGATACAGTGGAAAGTGGTCCAGGATGCTCAATTCTCATGAAGGATTCATATTCGACAAGGAAGATGTCATTCCCATGATGAACCAATTGTTAAAGGCTAGCACGATTGAATTACCAGAACCTAAGCGCCCTGAAGATGTGACAAAAACTAGAGAAAGAGATTTTTGCTGCTATCATCACCTAGTGGGACATCCGACAGAGAATTATTATACATTGAAGTGTATAATACAACGAGTGATAGACAGGGGTGAAATAGTAATTAGAAAAAAAAATAGGAAAGGGGTACAATGTCAACTGTGAATATGCTTACGATTCAAGAAAGGGGCTACGAAATAAGAAAGGAAGAGGAACGTAGGATGATAAAGAAGGTGGCAGTGATTACACTGTGATTAGGAAGGAATATAACAAGCCATGGGAAGCAAAAAGCAAAGATTGCAAGGAGAGAAGTCATTGAAAAGAAGAATGTTGACGACGAGAAAGAAAAGAAGAGTGAAATGGCAAGAGTTATGATGTAGTGAGTCATTTGAAGGGCATATCGGCTTAATTAAGCGTCTATGATGCGCTTAAGTTGTCAGAGGAATTTCGGTAGAGCTTGGTCTAAGCATTGTCCAATCACGACGTCAAAGAAACTTTATTGGTAGAACTAGAACACAGAGGGCATGATGAACGAGAAAACTTCTTGCCGGTCATTTCCTTTTTCGATGATGATTTGATTTGCAAGACAGGGCATAACAGACTGCTAACGATGGAAGGCTATATCTGTGGGAAGAAAGTTAAGCGATTATGATAGATAATGGGTTAGCGGTGAACCTCTTACCACTGTCAATGTTGAGTAAAGTGGGTTATTGTCCATCTGATCTACACCCTAGTGGAATGATGATATAGGGCTTTAATTAAGATGGGCAATGCGCACTTGACAAAATTAAAGTGACGCTGGAAATAGGTGAGCTGATTACTGATGTCGTGTGTGACGTTATAAATGTCGTGATGACATACAATCTTCTCCTTGTAAGGCCATGGATTCATCAATACAACATCGTACCCTCCACACTGCACCCATGCTTCAAATACTATAAAGACGGAGTACAGTATAAAGTGATGGTTGCTGTGAAGCCATATACAAAGGCTGAATCCTTCTTTGCGGATGCTAGTTATTATAAAGGGTTCGCCGAAGATGAAAGAAAGAATAATGAAAGTAAAGTCCGAAAGGACATTCACGTAGATGTGATCACTGAAGAGATAGAAAAGGAAAAATCATCAAGGACTGCAGAATCAAAGAAGAAATTTTATTTTATGCCGAAGCATATGAGGTAACCAGGGCAGCCGTCACTGACTTTGTTATCACCTAAATAATTAAAAATTTTACAGTCTAATTATACAGTGTCACTGCCGTGTGTTGAGGGAAATAAGCCATTTTCAGCCGCCCTAGGAAGATTTTAGGTCAAGGCTAGTGAAAAACATCTGGAGCCAATAGAATTTTATGCGTCAGTGGAAGCGGAGGCAGGAGAAGAGACTAAGAGTAACATGTACTGTGGTAGGCTAACACCGCAAGACCTCAAAAAGTATAGTTTGACAAGCAAGAAAATCATGAGAAACATGGGGTTTGATTACAAGGGACCCACCAGTTTGGCTAGGAAAAGCGAAGAAAATTTCAAGGACTGGGGGCGGAGTCATTGGTGAATATGGTTACAATCGAAAAATTATCAAAAGAGGATCCTCGAACGGTTGAGCATTCTAAAATGGCTCCCAAGCAAATGGAAGACGGGGGGCAGCCGACAATAGACAGTTTGTGAGAGGTAAACTTGGGAACAGACGGAGATCTAAGAAATACATTCATGAGTGTCAGTCTTCCTAAACAAGAGGCTGAACAATATATTTTCCTTATCAAAGAAAATAAAAATGTCTTCACTTGGACGTATGCAAAGATGCAGGCTTAGAACCTTCAATAGCGTTGCACCGATTAAATATTTTTAAGGAAAAGAGGCCGATTAAACAAGCACAAAGGCGATTTCATCCAGACTTGGTTCCCCGATAGAAGAAGAGGTCAATAAGTTGATAAAGTTTGGATTTATTAGAGAGGTCAAATATCCTAAGTGGATATCGAACATCGTCCCTGTGAAGAAGAAGAACGGACAAGTTAGTGTGTGCGTTGACTTCACGGATCTAAACGAAGCATGTCCAAAAGACGATTTTTCTCTCCCGATCACTGAGTTATTGATTGACAGTACAACTCAGTATGTTATCATCTCATTCATGGATGGCTATGTGGGGTATAATCAGATTAGAATGACCCTGAAGATGAAGAAGATATGACATTCATAACATCATTAGGAATTTACTGTTATAAAGTTATATCGTTCAGTCTTAGAAATGTCGGGGCAACATATCAAAGGACGATGCAAAATATCTTCCAAGACATGATGCACAAGCATGTTGAATGCTATGTCGATGACTTAGTGGTCAGGTCAGGAGACCATCAGGAGCATAGAGAGCACCTGACAGTGGTGTTCCATCGACTCAGAAAGAAATAGCTAAAGATGAATCCAGCTAAATGTGCGTTTGGATTATCTTCAGAAAAATTTCTCGATTTCGTTGTCCGATATAGGGGCATTGAGATTGATCCAGGGAAAGCCCAAGCATATTCAAAATATGCCGCCACCGAAAACACTGAAAGAATTGAAAAGTTTGCAACGAAAGTTGGTGTTTATCCGCCGTTTTATTTCAAATTTGGCAGGCAGATGTCAGCCATCTTCCTATTTAATGAAGAAAGGTATAAAATTTGTTTGGGATCAAGCTTGCCAAATGGTGTTTGACTCAATAAAGGAATTGTTGGAATAGCTGCCTGTATTGATAGCTCTGATAAAAGGGAAGTCACTGATTTTATACATATCTGCAGTTGAGAATTCTTTGGGAGCTTTGTTGGCATAGGTGAATGAGTTCGGAAAAGAGATTGCACTCTATTAATTAAGTCAAAGTCTAATGGGAGCGGAGTGCAATTATTCTCCAATTGAGAAAGAATGCCTGGCGTTAATATTTACGGTTCAGAAATTGAGACATTATTGTCTCTCACATGACATAACACTGATCTTAAGAGTAGACCCGATAAAAATTTTTATGACAAGGCCGATGTTGTCTGGGAGACTAGCCAAATGGATGTTGTTACTTTCAGAATATACTATTACGTATGAGCTAGAAAAAGTAGTAAAAGGACAAGCAGTGGAAAACTTCCTTACAGCGTACCCTATAGCCAAATGCGAAACCATCAGTGATGACTTTCCAAATGAACAAGTTATGGTGGCTGAGTCATAAACTCCATGGCAAATGTATTTTAACGGCGCTGCTCGAGCATCAGGAGCAGGGACGGGAGTGATATTCATTACTCCTTAAGGTGATTTGTTACCTTACTCCTTCACATTAAGTACTATATGCACAAATAATGAGGCTGAGTACAGAGCCCTCATCATTGGAATGGAAATGGCTCAAGAAATGGAGATAAAAATGCTGCATATCTTCAGGGATTCTAAATTGATTATAAATCAATTGATGACCGACTTCAAAGTAAGAAAATATTTCCATATTGTGGAAAAGCGCAGCAATTGCTAGAGCAGTTTTGTCATATCAAAATCAAGCATGTACCACGATCTGAAAATGTAAGAGCGGACGCTTTGGCCAGCTTGGCTGCGGCTCTATCCTACCCAAATCGAAATCCTCTCCAAGTAACTATAGAAGAAAGAAGATTTTTGCCGTCTTCAGAGGTCATCAGTGAAACTATGGAGACACTTCCTTTGTCATGTTTAAAAGTGACAATAGATGATTGGCGACAGCCTTTCATCGACTATCTCAAATATGATATCTTACTAGAAGATCTAGTGTAGAGGCAGCAAATCCGGCAAAGGTCAAGAAAATTTATCATATGCAGTGAGGTGCTATATAGAAAATCTTACAATGGAATGCTACTAAGTTGCTTAGATGAACAAGAACCAGGATAAACATTATGTGAAGCACACTCTGGAGAATGTGGGGCACATTAAGCTGGCCGAAATCTATTCCATAGAATACATTGAATGAGGGACTATTGGCCCACCATGTTCCAAGATGCCATAGATCATGTGAAGTGGTGTCATGAATGCCAAATTCATGAAGACGTTATACACGTTCCTCCAGAAGATCTCTATCAGTCAGTTGCCTCTTGGCCCTTCTCAGCTTGGGGACGATGTCATCGGTCATATAAATCCCCCTTCGTCTAAAGGAAAGTAATATATCTTGCTAGCAACAAACTATTTCTCTAAATGGACAGAAGCAGTGGCATTAAGCAGTGTTAAAGAGAAGGATGTGGTCAATTTCTTCCGACACACGATAATATACTGCCATGGTATTCCCAAGAAGATTGTCATAGATAATGGCACTCCCTTTAAAAGCAGATGCATGGAAAATCTATGTCAGAAATTCAGCATTCATCATTTTTTTTCAACACCTTACTATCCACTGGCTAATGAATTATCAGAGGCATTCAATAAAATGATAGTCAAGATACTGAAGAAAACAGTTACGGGGAATAAGCGTGATTGGGATGAAAGATTACAAGAAGCATTTATGTGCATACAGGACTACTCACCGAATAACAACGGGAACAACACCGTATTCATTAGTCTATGGTGTAGAAGCGATGATCCCAATTGAAATACAAGTGACGTCACTCAAAGTGACAGTACACCATCTCTTACAGATGATGAAAATGTAAAAATAAGGCTGAAAGAGATGAATTTTCTTGATGAGAACATTTCGTAGTCCAACAACGATTGCAATCATATCAGGCAAGGGTGTTGGCCGCCATTGATAAAGGAGTTAAATATTGCTCTTTTAAAAAAGGGGGATCTGGTACTGATGTTGAAAAGACCTATAATGGTCACCCGCCGAACAGGGGGCAAGTTTGAGCCTAAATGGGATGGGCCGTATATAATAAAAGTGGTGTAATCCAATGGCGCATACAGAGTCATGGATCAAGATGGACAAGATATTAATATACCGGTCAATGCTTGCTTCATAAAAAAATATTATCCCTAAAGACACTACTAATTTTTTATCCAGAATATTATCAAAATAATGATTCTACATAAAAAAGGGGGCAAGAATAACCAAGAACTCGGCTATGCACAATCAGATAAATGAATAAAGAAGAAATTTACAAGCATATCAAGACCATGTGCCAACAAGTATTGCAAAAAATGATCATAGTCATCATCAAGCGAGCCATGAAAAATTCTGTCAAAATTGGTATCGTCACCAAGCTGATATACTATGAACGACACAGATGGATCCTCTTGAAGATACTATAAAGAGTGGTGACATATCAATCTCAGTCAAAGATGTCTATCATTCTTGCAGCAACGATGATCACTCCTATTATTATTCTTCAAGGAATTTTAAGGTTATCTAGTTAAGCCCTAAAAGGCCCAGCTACACATAAGACCCATTATTTTCACCATTCGGGTAGTAATGAGAAGCCAATGGTCCTAAAAATCCCATGAAGGCTATCATATGCATACCCATGCGGGCAGCTGACGAAGCTAGTGACTAAAAGCCTAAAAGGCCAAAAAGTCCTCAACGGCTAGTCACGCGTGAGACCAATGCCGTCTGTATAGCTTTCCAGCAGCATCATGGGGAATGGAGGAAAATATCCTCCTGTGAATAGGCCCGACCTTGCAGACGAAGAAAATGCGGGCCGCAGTGTGAGCTCTTTGGCCATGTCTATAGATAGGCCAACCATGCGTAAGACCCCTCAGATCTTTGGCTTGATTTCAGTACTAACTCATGAGGAAGGGCTTAAACCTACTCATTGATGGACTAGAAGCCCTAGATTTAGAACCCCAAAGGTCACCTTGTGAGCCCCATGAACTCTAGAGAGTTACTGCGGCCAATCCTGTGCATAATTCCAACCAAGTTCACGGCCCCGGTAGCTTCACTGGGCCCCTCTTATGGATCACGATTTGTGAACTCTCCAGGCTGTGAGAAGTCCAGTGAACTCCTAAGAGTTACAGAGACCATCATGTGATACCTGACTCCACTATTCAAGAGTCTAAAAAATTGCATGGGCTCCACTACTCAAGAGCTTAAACTATGTGTGACTGAATAAATTCAAAGTTAGTACCGTCAACTAAGACAAGGATCATCTAGGAAATCCATTACTAACAAAACATAAGAGGATAAAATAAAAAGCATAATACATCAATCATAAAGTGTTAATTAAAATATTGTGTAAATAAAACAAGAGCATCATTGTCAAAATATCATGAGATACTTATATAACTTTCAATCATGAAAGTATTTATAGTAGCAAAAAAAAATGGAAGATATCAAAGTTATACATCTTATAGTTCCCCTGTAATACCTAACACTGCTAAGTATTGTTATAAATTTTCTTGAAGACTAACTTAAGCAACCACATGTTCTAGTCTGGCATTCGAAATCATTCTTGCAAGATCTGGGATGTCAACTAACTTTTCTTCCAAAGAGGCAATTAGTTCTTCATTCTTCAATAATTCAGATTTTTCAAAGTCTACAGAATGAAGGCTGCACTCTATCTTCTCTTGCACTCTTTCGATGTTCAAACCCACCTCCAAACTTTTCTTCTCCAACTGTGTGATTTCTTGCTTCATATGAGTAATACAATCCTGGATAACTTCTTATCATTGGTAAAGGTCTTCAGTTGCTCTCACAAAGATAATTGTTCTTGATCATGGTGAGAGACAATATGAGCAATTCGAGAAACTTTCTCTTTAGAATATGCAAGTTGCTTCTTATATTTTAAAAATTCAGGCGTAATGGTCATGGTTTCAACTAATGACAGAGCGGCTATCGAATTATGGAATCTCAAAAGAGCATTACGTATGGAAGAAACATCGACTTTGGCCATTCGTGTAGCACTAAATAGGACATCTAAAGTGGTGGCCAAATTGAACCAGTGATCAGGATCTTTGAACATCTCAACAATAGCCAATATGGAGTTTCTGATCAGTGCTAATCTGTACGCAGAAACCTTCTCAAAGGATAGCATGTTTGATGAAGTCCCAATAAAGCCGGAACTTGCTGCACTATTTTGAGGTACATTTCCTATTAAGAAATAAGAAATATAAAGTTATAATAGAATTGAATGTGCAGGAAATATAGAGAGTGTAAACAGGAAAAAGATATACTTTCTACAGGCGCCGAAATAGTAAGCAATTGCATCTCTCTAGCAAGAGAAGGATTAGGTTCTACCATCTCAGCAAAACATGGAGCCCTTGTTTTAGTACTCGAAGCAATAGTAATGGGAGTGGATAAATTAGTCGGCTCCACGGGAAAAGCAATTTCACGTTCTACCATTCGCGGAGGTATTGAGAATCTTGGTGAAGCCGTTGGTACAACAGGGGGTAACCATTGTATTTAAAGCATGATTTCTTGAAATAAAATGCGTAAGACAAGAAAGAAGAAAAGAACAAATGTAAACAACGATAGTAAGATTCTCTTATGAGGTGAATATCCATATTCCCCATAATCTAGGGGTTCTTCTTCTTCTTCCCCTATGATAAGTGAAGCAGGTATAGCCTCAGAGGTAGGGAGGATATGTCCCTCATCAACAGGAGCATCTTCCGCAGCTATTTCATTTTCATTGCCGACATAAACTTATCCTTCCTCATAATCATCATCTTGATCTTCTCCTTCCGTTTCTCTTTCATAAAAAATAGTACGTCCAGATGAAGAAGTTGAGCTTCTACTACTTGAATCTCCTTCACTCGACTCCTCAACAACAACTTGTTTCCCTTTGGAAGGAAGAGATTGGTGACTATCCAGTTGAGTATCTGCAGTGGCCAAAATTGGAGAAGCAGTAGCAATGGTCTCTTCTTAGGAAGAACCTTGGGTGCGTGTTCGGGACCTTGCCATCAGAGAAGAAGTAGGCTACTGTTGAGAGAGACTAGTCCTGGAGACAGGAGAAGAAGTTGGCTGCTGTTGAGAGAGATTAGTCCTGGAGACAGGAGAAGAAGTTGGCTGCTATTGAAGGAGATTAGTCTTGGAGAAAGGAGAAGAAGCTGACTGTTATTGAGGATGAGTAGAAGAAGAGGGTTGATCTTGAGGATTGGTAATATTCTCTAGCTAAGGGAAAGCCTCTTCTGCAACCTCTTCTCTTCGTGGACGATGGAGAGAAATTTGTTCAAATTCACAAGTATCACCATATGTTGTCCATCCTTCGAGAGTGTTATCGGGTTTTACCTCACGAATAGGTTCATCCATAGAAATCTGGACACAGTGATGACAAGCGAAGGGGGCATGGCTGGTTTCTGCGATGAAACCGACTCCTGCCTCAATGGTGCGACCCTTAAGCCGAGGGGTGGAAGCCATATAGGCCTAGTCACTAGTAGGTCTTTTCTAACCAAGTATGATTGGTGCACCCACCATCTCTTATGGTTGTATGACGCTATAAGAGTATGATCGCAGCCTGGAATAATGAAGGAAGAATTAGCCCGACCCAATAATTGCTTTCAAATCATTGCCCAATTAAATGGGCGAGTGTCGTAGCTCCGCATTCTTCGAGTAACCAACCCATAATCTTCTAGCATTGCCTAATCGAAGCCAAATTGATGGAAAAAAATGGCTAGGATAACACGGTTCTCGCCAAAATTTGGTGCCTTCTCTCAGCGGGAGACTGCATGATCTAATCGATATAAAAAATCTCCTTTCTGCTGGAGAGATCGATTCTGCATGTGCTTTCTCTGTATTTGCAATGTAACGAGGTAGACCGAAGTGGAAGTAGTTTATCTTGGCATTAGAGGAAATGGTATCTTTTACCCAGTCGTAAGATCTCTTTGCCATAGATCTCTTTTAAAAAAAGTAGAGAGGAACTTGGGAAGGGTGGACATAAGCCTTTTTTGGTACTTCAAAAGTCCAGGGGAAGTAGACACCAAGCCAACCAAGAAAGTAATGCCACAATATGTAAGTTGAAGCAGAACCGACGGAAAGATTTTGTATGTGAGAAGTAACCACTTTAAAACCTCTATAAATTGAGCAAAGAACAGGGGGAGTAAGAGAAAATTTAACTCCCTCGTCATAGCACTTGTTATGACAAACAATGAAGGGCGAATGACATCAGCTGATTTAGAGCTCGGGAAGACTACTACGCTTAGCCAATAACCAATGAATGCCGCAAGCTCCCCATAATTGGAATACTCAGCACGATTTCTTATGCCCTTCTGAAGGCGTTCCATCTCTCATGAATGATTGCCATTAAACCTAGAAGAAGGAATAAAAGATAAGTAAACGGAGTTGAGTATACATATCGAGATGCCATAAAGGAGTTAATTGAAGGGGAAGGAAATTACTTAAGAGCTCTGCTGAAGTGAGCCAGCCATTGCATGGGGTGGATCTTATGGATGTTCAGAAATTTTGACATTTCCTTGAAAAGTTTGGTGGCTGATTCTGAGATAGAAGGGATGCAGTCAGGTGAAGAGATGAGGGAAACCTCATCATTGGTAGGGACAAACTCGTCAAAGAATTTTTTGATTATCGGCAAACTGGTAATCCTGTGGATATCCCAAAGTGTGACGCTCATTTTGCCTTCAGAAGATGGAAAGAATTGGTAGAAGGGCACCAATAGTTAAGGAATGCCTTCAAAATAGAAGATTCCTTGTAGAAGGGATGCGACATTGCTTCAATTGCATCAAAAATGTTAACCTTCGACAAGGTTGTAGCATATTTTGCTAGAATTGAGGTAGTACATTTAGAATAGCAATTGCAAGGAGTCAGAAGACCTCTTGTTCTGAATTCTTCTGGGCTCTAGATGAGGTGGCGAGGGCTGAAGCATTGCTTGAGTATTTCATAAAAGCAGGTTGGATATAGACTATGAAGGTTGTAAGAAGGGACGAGGAAAATCATGGAATGGATGTCGCCAATTTGCTATCTTGGTTTTGACAGCTGCAGAATGCCTTCTAGTAATCTTAATTCTCTGAATGACCAAGATTCTGTGTAGGCCAATATTTCTGCAGTCAGGTGATCCCTCGATTCACAGATCAGCATGGAGTGATAGCGGTGAATACTGATCGAAATTGTTATGAAGCCCTGTTTGTAGGGATTGTCAAATTTTATGGTACCTTGAACAATGCAGACTGATTCCTAGGAGTTGTGGAGTTTCTTCCTATTATGTTCTTAATTTTCTCCTGAAACTCTTGGGCTTTGTTACGACGATGCTTCTTCAGTCTAGAGGGTGGAGGAGTATCTTCTCCGGTTGGTGGCTTCTAGCTGATCATCTGAACATGCACCATTATTTTCAACCATTTGTCCTAGTCGTATTCACGACCATGCCTTGGAGGCTTTTCAGATCGCCCATGGAAATGGCCCTATGGATGGGGGATGATGGCATTTCAATGCATTGAGTGAAGTCGAATATGGGAAGTACTAGTTCCTTTATGTAAGCAGGGCATCTAACTATCGTTTTGAATCACTTACATAGGGGCTGAGCCAGAGATGATGGGGATTCTGTTGCTTGAGGTGCTGCAGCTTGAAAAGTTTCAATGTTTGACAGCTCTTGGTGGGAAGGTTGATCAGTAAGAGTATCGATAGCAATGAAAGTTCTCTTAGTTTGGGCCATGTTGAAAATGAAAAAATTTCGCAAGTCTGGAAGTTGTCAAAGGAGGTGGTGGCACGGGTTGCGGGCCGTGTGGAAAAACTACGAAGTCTGGAAGTTAGGTCATATTCACTTGATGCGGGCCCTGCCATGAAAAAACAGTAAAAAAACTCTATTTTTCAAAAAAAAAATATATGCGGCAGCCCTGCTGCTGACATCCAGCGGACGTACAGCAGGATGTTGTTGCGCTACCGCGTGGACGGTTGGCCAGGGACCGTGGGTCCCTTAACGTGGGCCCCACTATGATGTGTTTTGAATATCCACACCGTCCATTTTGTAGGCCCTCTCAGGGCAATGGGCCACCTTAAGAATTAGCTATATACAAAGCTCGAATGGCCCACATCATAGGAAATAATGGTGAATGAACATTAGCCATAGAAACCCTTTTTGGGTGTCACAGAAGTTTTAAATTAGTATGAAATTTATTTTTCCTTTCATCCAGGTCAGCGTGACCTTATTAACGGGTTGGACAACATATAAATGTTATGGTGGGCCCAACGTGGAACCCACTGATGTATGTGTTTTATTCACACTGTCCATGGCTGTGGACGGTGGAACCCCCTATAGTGCATGTGTTTTATACATGTCGTCCAGCCATGGGTTGCTGGACAGTTAGTGGACCCTGCCTTTGATGTAGGGGTTACATCCAAACCGTCCATTGAGTTGGTGGGCTGCCTTAAGGCTTGAGATTAATGAGGCAGATTTGCCTGTTAGTGGACCACATAGCAATAAGCAGTGGAATTTGAATGTCTGCCATTGAAACCCTTTTCGGTTGATAGAAGCTTTGGATTATAAGTGAAATTTGTGTTTCCTCTGCATCCGGGTCCATGTGATCTTACCAACAGATTGGATGGCATGTAAAAGTATGGCGGGTCCCAGCACTGGCCCCACCATGGTGTATGTGTTTTATCCACACCGTCCACACCATTGGATGGTGGACCCATTACTCCGTATGTGTTTTATCTATGTTGTCCAGCCATTTTGCTGGGCTGCTGGACAGCAGTAGCCCCACCATGATGCATGTGTTGCACCCAAACTATCCCTCTATCTGTCAAGCTCATCTTAAGGCTTGGACAGAAATAAGACAGATCTAGGATCAAGTGGACCACATTGCAGAAAGCAGTGGGTTTGAATGTCCACCATTAAACCCTTAGGAATTTTAATGGTGAAAATCCTTATCACCACCTATATTTGGGTGTGGCCCATTTGATATACATATAACTCGAGTGATGTGGCCCACTTGCCATATTTATGGCCCATTGTTGAGGCCCACCTTATTATATAAGCCCCACGTGATGAGGCCTACCTGAGATATGTAAGTCCCATGTACGAGGCCCGTTGTTATGGCCCACCTTGATATATGTAGTTTATATACACGCCGTTCATTTGGACGGTGCTGTATGGGCTGACCATGATGTATGTGCTTTGCAGCAACGCCGTCCATTTGTTTTATGGGACGGTGGGCCCCTTAATGCATGCGTTCTATACCCAGCCATCCATTTATTTTTTTGTAGGATGGGTAGGGTCCACCTTGAGATGTGTTGTATATTCACACTGTCCATCCACGTGGCCCCCACATGACATACATGCTTGATCCAAGCAGCCCAACATGATGTATAAGGCCCATTAATGTGGACCATTGTGATGTGTAAGACCCATACGATGCGTCCTACTTGATGTATGTGATGCCCATGTTTGAGGCCCAATATGATGTGTACTCGGCCCATGTGTTGGGGCCCGACATGATGTATTTATGGCCCATGTGTAGGGCCCAACTGTTGCGTATTTATGGCCCATTTATTGAGGCCCATTATGATGTATTCTCGGTCCACATGATGAGGCCCATTGTAATGTATTTCTAACCCATTCGGTAAGGCCCATTATGATGTATTAGGGCTCATGGGTCGAGGCCCATTGTGATGTATAAGGGCCCGTGGGTTGAGGCCTATTTGATGTATTTGAGGCCCATGGGTCGAGGCTTAATAGGATATATACAGGGTTTATTGTATTATGTGATTCCACCATGGGTTATGTAATGACATTTATGGCGGGCCATGCCTTAAGAGCAATGTTATTTGACGTCCACATTGTAAGAATAATGTTGGTTAAATGTTTGCATTATAACTCTCCCTAAGGCCCATTGATAAGCCCATGTTTGTTGTTTGTAGGCCATCAAGGCCCATCTTCGTAGTGAGGATACTTCATTACCATATAAATTGCTTAGTATAACTCCATGATCCATGCCCATACGCATCATATGTATGGCTAATATGAGGAATGTTTGATCATAGATGTGCCATTGGGCAGACCATTTATGAGACTCCTTATGAGACGGAGTGCCCACATTATTGCGTAGGATTGCTGCATGACTAGATAGTGTGACTCATGCATCTCGCATATATGTGACTTGATCATTATATGCCCTAGCGACATTAGGGTCGTGGCCTCCACAGGCACATTGTGGATGACTAAATCAGACACCGAAAATACTTAATTCTAGCATCGTGGGAAATTAGGATGTCGTTCGGTGAAAATCACAGAATCTCTGAGGCCAGGAGGTGCCCTAATGTCTAGACCGAATGGAACATGAGCGCCCGAGTACCGAATACCAGTAGGCCACATCTTTCATTGTGTCGTGGTCGGTTGGGAGGGGGTATGGCCTTATCCACCCGAGTGAGGGGGCTATAAGCTAGGCTGAATATGACCAGCTCGTAAATGGGTCCACTATCGACAAGTCGGGTATGTATTGGTAGACTACTGGTCAGGTGGATGTGAGGTTTATTCTGCTCGCTAGGGTATGTAGCTAGCGAGGTGGCAGTCAGTGTGGAGTGTACTAAACCCACGTGATTTCCCAGAGAGAAACCGTACTGATATGTGGACTTATTGAGTAGGAATTGTATATCCATTCATTCATTCATTCACTATCTACTCCGGCTAGTGGTGCGTAACTATTTGTTACATGTACCTTCGCATGGCCGAGATTTCAGTTAGGTGCGCGACTAACCTGAGATCAAGAGTTTACCACATTGAGTTTGAATATCTAAATTTAGGTAGGAGACTGGTTTGGATAGAAGTTCCTTGTGATGGACCCCATAGCCTACTATACTACGTACTATCATCCCAACTTTACATTCCAGCATGGTCATTTCATTTGGACCGCATATTACATTGCATCTGCAGTACTTAGCATTTTGGGTTACTATGTTTTTACACTTATATGGCCTAGATGGACTTAGTAGGATTTTCTTATTGCATCAATGGCATCTAATATTTAGCTTCCACATTTGCATAGCCGATCCGCATCTAATATTTGACGTCAGTGAAGTATGGACTAACGATGTGGTTGCTGTCAAGAAAACACAAAAGAAATAGTTTAATTCTAAGCTTTGGGGTGGGTTGCTCAAGAAAGCCCCACCTTAATGCATGGGTCTGATCCACACCGTCCATCCCATTTTCAAGCTCATTTTACGCGTTGAGCTGAAAAATGAAGCTGATCCGACTATCTGGTGGGCCATAACATAGACAACAGTATTGTTACCGTTGAAAGTCACTCCGATGTTTCTATACACCGAAACATGCTCAATATTGGGCTTGTTTGGTAGGTCTTGAGCCATGGAATGCAATGGCTGAAGTGGATTCACTTGATGAGGGATCCACATGGGAAAAACCTTCGGAAAAATCTCTTTAAAAAAATAAAAAAAATACATGGAGTGCCTGCTGCTGCAGGACGCTGCTGTGTTGGTGGGTGGGCAGGGACCACGGGTCCCAGCCGTGGGACCCACCATGTCGTGTGTTGAATATCCACCCCGTGCATTTGTTAGGTCCCTTTGGGGTAGTAGGTCACCCCAAATATCAACCCCATATGGTGCCCAGGTGACCAACAACATAGGAGACAGTGTGGTTGAACGTCTGCTATTGAAACCCCTTTTGGGTTACCAGAAGTTTTGGGTCAATATAAAATTTATTTATTTTTCTCTGCATCTAGGGTCCGTGTGACTTGATCAATGGGTTGGATTACAAATAAACATTATGGTGGGCCCCTCATAGGACTAACAATGATGTACGTGTTTCATTCCCACCGTCCACTGAACCCACCATGGTTATGTGTTTTATCCACACCATCCACACCTGGATGTTGAGACCCACCATGATGCATGTGCTGCATCCAAACCGTCTAGCCATTTTGAAAGCTCATTTTATGGCATGAGCTAAAGAATGAGTCAGACCCATCTATCTGGTGGGACCCCCACCATGATGCATGTGTTGCACTCGATCTGTCCAACCACTTTAAAAGCTTATTTTAGGGCTTGAGACCAAAATTAAGACAAATCTAGGATTTGGTGGACCACATTATAGAAAGTAGTGGGTTTGAACGTTCACCATTAAGACCCTTGGGCAACTAAGTTTGGGGCAAATATAATATTGGTTTTTCCTCTTAATCCAGGTCTGTGAGACCTTATGATCAGATTGGATGGGAAATAAATGTTAGGGTGGGCCTTAGGAACTTTAATGGTGCAAATCATTACCACCACTTATAATTGGGTGTGGCCCATTTGATATACATATGGCCCATGTGATGTGGCCCACTTACAGTATGAGGGCCCATAGTGATGTATTCAAAGGCCCATGGGTTATGGCCCATTGATGTGGCCCACTTGATGAATATAAGGCCCATGTGATATGGCCCATTTAATGTTTCTAAGGCCCATGGGTCGAGGCCCAACAGGATGTCCTTAAGGTCCATTGCAATGTGTGATTCCTCTATGGTTTGTGTAATGATGTTTTATGGCGGGCCATGCCTTGGGAGCAATATTGGTTTGACGTCCAGATTGTAAGATTAATGTTGGTTAAATGTCCGCATTATAACTCTTCCTAGGGTCCGCTGATAGGCCCATACTTGTTACGTGTAGACCATCTAGGCCCATCTTTGTTGTGAGGATATTTTATCACTTTATAACATGCGTAGTATAATTTCATACCTCATGCCATACGCATCATATGTATGCTTGATATGAGTAGTGTCTAATCATAGCATATGCCATTGGATAGATTACTTATGGAACTCATTGATAGGAGTTACCCACATGAGTGCATGGTACGCACGAGATTGCTGCCTGATTGTATGGTGTGATCTCATGCATCTCACATATGTGTGACTTGATCATTGTATGCTCTAGCAACATCAGGGTCATGGCTCCATAGGCACATCATGGATGGCCGTATCGGATACCGAAAATACTTAGTTCTAGTACTGTGGGCACTTAGGATGTCTTTGGGTAAAAGTCTCAGAACCTTTTTAGTACTAGGAGTTACTCCAACGTCTAGACTGAGTAGATGCACAAGCGCCCGAGTACCGAATACCAGTAGACTGCATCTCCCACTGTATCGTGGTCGGTTGGAAGGAGGTGTGGCCTTATCCGCCCAAGTGAAGGGGCTATAAGTTAGGCTAAGTTTAACTAGCTAGAAAATGAGTCCGCTATCGATAAGCCGAGTCGGTATTGGCAGACTACTGGTCAGGCAGATAGTGAGGTCTATTCCACTTGCTTAGCTATGCAGTTAAGGAAGAGGCAATCAATGTGAAGTTATTAGACCCTGGTGATATCCAGAGAGAAACTGTTTTGATATGTGTACTTGATGAGGACTGGCATGCTTGCTTTGCATCTCGCATATGACATTTGACTACGTACGCCTCGCATTGCATGACCTTAGTATGGCCGATAGCATTCATGCCTTGTATCATATAGATTTGGTACAGCTAATAGCATTCATGGACTTACTGCATATTTCGACATTACTTTGATATTGTACAATTGACACTTTCCTTGCGCACACACTTACACCACCCATTAAGCTTTTGTAAGCTTATGCACGACTGTTGCGTACAGGCATCGTTGGATCACAGCAGTGCTGTGGTAGGAGCGCATGTCGGATTATTTTAGAGTTTTTGATCACCTTGTATTTCTCTTTCCGCTTTGTACTTAAAGTTTTTGATATAGTACATATGTGGTGTTGTTGTTTTGTGACTTGGTTATGCTTATGGTTATGCTTCATTACAAAAAAAATCATACTAAAAATCCTCCTTGTAGGATCCCTGGATCAGAATCTGGCATGTCGGTGCCGGGATCCAAGAATGGGGCACTACGGAGGCTGTCGGCGCTGGATTCGGCAATCAAGAATTTTGTGAGCCTGTTTTATGAGTTTGGGGCGTGATAGAAGTTGGTATCGGAACATAACTTGGGAATACCTGAAGATAACATCACATATCCACTGATAGCTACCCTTTTACTCTATGATTGTTGAGAACATAGAATAGTTAGATCCCCAAGTTCTAATAACTTAGAAATTTTTTGATATAGCTCCTTACTATTGAGATTGTGAGGCTGCATAGTATTTCAATTTCGATCATTTTTTATCAGGATCCGAGGTCTAGTTGGATCATCGTAGTGTTGATGAGCTGTTTTGGGAGCAGGAGGCTGAGATTTGTAAGCGTTGTCCCCATCTCTTAGGTGTTTGATTATGTTAGCATGATGTGTTCAGATAGGATTTTCCTCCATTGGTTGACCTTTATATTGGTTGGTCGTGCTTTAAATTTTGAGGAAGAAATTTTTATTAGGTGAGGAGAGCTATAAGACTCGTATCCTATTCTGTACTGTTCTGTCGACTCCCGCCATCCTTCCTGTCGAAGTCCAACAATTTGTGACCTATAATCGAAGTTTATGCGCGACTCTAAGTCGTATCCTATAGATTTAAGTTAGCTTAATCTAAGACTTGTACCATTACAACTGCACCATTGTCATGGTTCCAATGCAGCATCTTGCTTACCGATCCGATACCCTAGCAGGAAGATGTGGGCCGGCGTTTATTTCGAAGAAAATGCCACGCATTTGTAATCCTAAGAGAATCTCTACAACGTGTCCCATCAATCAATCACTCGATCAATCAATCAATCACCTCATGTCAAGTACAAGAGCACCAATACTTCCTTTCTCCACAAGTCAAGCAACCTCTCATCTTACCCATCACTCACCTCGCATCCATCACCCATCACTCTCTCTCCTTATAACCATCCCTTCTCTCTCTCTCTCTTTCTCTTCACATTTTTCAAGAAAAATTCTAAGCAACAAAGAGAGAAAAAAAGTGGAAGTCCAAGCCTTCTCATGGAGAGAAAAGAGTGAGTCGTGTGGCCCACTTCCCACCTCCAAAATCCTTCATCCTGGTCATTCATTCATCATCTTCCACCATCAAAGTGAGACACAAGGAGATCAGATTTCCAACGGACTAAGAAGATCAAACGGTGGGTGCTTCTATGGGCTATATTTTTATTTTTTGATGATGGACCAAGTGAGGCCTACCGATTGATGGTATGGATCTCACTTTGGACCCTAAGTATTGCCGATGGCCTACCTTGATTCTCATGATCATTCCATGATGGGGCCATTCTCCATGGACGTAACGTCTTAGAAAAATCCGTACAGAGACCCGAGTACCAACTCGATCAAAAATCACTTAGGATTAATTCCTTTAGAAATTAAGCGTAAGTTAACTAACGCCATGTTAGATTAGCTGTGAAATTAGCACTGATCTCTTTAAATACGTTCTACAAGACCCAAAACTTGTAGAATCAATGACGCTATAACGTCATGAAACCTAGGATTAAACTCTAAACCAGTTTGCTCTCAGGAACCCTTTGAAACTTTGTATTGGATCTAGACCGCACGTCGAGAGTCCGATATCTACAATCTTAGACCATTATGACTGCTTAGCTGGACTTGACAATCGTTTCAAAAATCAAGCTCAACTGATGTTCTGAGGCTATTTCATTGAGCCCGGAGCAAGGAGTCTGAGAAAGAGTGAAATTCATAAAAAATTAAATGTGATTTAAATAAATCTAGCACCTTTCATTTGCGGGTTAAGTATAAGCATTCAGACCGTCAGAATCTGACCCAAATACACCCTCGGATCAGGGAACATTTCTCACTCAGGTCAGTGTACTTGGAATCCTTGATCGAATCTCCGTGACCGCTGAACTGAAACTGGTCCGCCATGTGCGATCTGGGAACACTACCGGACTGAAAACTTAATGTGATCAGGATCCAATATCCATGAGCTTAAGTCCGACCGCATTTAGCCAGGGGACCTCCAGAAATGCTCTTTTGGATTGGGAGAGACCCGATTTGGTTATAACCCAAGTATACCTTTGTTCCAAGTCTAAATAGGTGAGTTTCTAACATATTTAAAGACCTTAAACCCTCTCACACCCCTCCCATACGAATTTTCTAAAACCAAGAAAGGAGAAGAGAGAAAAGAGAGAGATTCGGTGAGAGTTGTGAGGGAAACTTCCTGCCATTCGATCCGGCTTCTACATACGCTTAACCATCGTGTTCTAATCACTCTTCTGGTGATTCCAACTTCATTCTAAGTAAGAAAACCCTAACCTCAACTTGTTTTAGGGATTCCTTCGATACAAGTAGGGAAGTAGCTGATGTATATTGTGCTATAGGTCGTCATACAGGCGTTGACGAAGCGTAGACTTTCTATTCGAATCGATACACGTTTACGACGTAAGGTGAGGATTTTAGATGCTTAGATTGACTGATTTCAAAGCTTTCAATGTCGTTTAATAGTATATTATTGACGAGAATGCCGTTTGACATGTAGAACATGCTGTCTGTTTTCTGTTTCGACTGCGTATGGTGAATATGAGATTTAGGGTATTTTAAGCATTTATAGGAAATACTGTATACGTCTATATTCTGCTGAAATGATTGCCATGTGAATTTGTCATGTTATGATATTAGTGAGGCGTGAATATTCTGTTTGGTGAAGAGATTCGCCCTAATGTGCACTTTGGGTCGACATAAGCTATGTGGAAAAATGTGTGTAGACTAAGTGTTTGTATAAATGTTTGTATTAGTATGTATTGAGTAAATGTTGTTGTAGACTAGTTTTGATATTGGTTTCTCAATTAAAATGATGACACACATGATTTCCTCCATGTTGTTATATTGAATTGATTTCCTTACATATATGGAATACATGTGTTTAGTTGATTTGCTTACGCTGTATGTTATAACATGTTGTTAACATGCTTGGATTGTTTGTATTTCATTTCTATTACTCACATATGATCACTGACGTTGATTTCAAGTGCTTGGGGCTACGCTCTAGTCTAGGCAGTCGGTAATAGATTCAAATTCATGGTTGGCTTCTATTTACCACGAAGGACGCGTCGATGAACGCGAGTCGTGCTTCGGTTGACGGCAGTGGTTAGGCCACACGAGGTGTTTTATGCACTTCATGTCGTTCAGCTTGAGGTGCGCTCGTACTAGTCGAGCCCGTCAAGTAACCCGACTGGGCATTATATGTTCACCTTGTATTGGTCATAACTGCTTGAACCTAGGGTACTGAACTTACCAGTGGAAACCCTGATAACCATGGTACCTTGATCCATAAAGACTCATGAGCCAGGCATGGTGGTATGGGACAACGTGGTCGAGCTGTTGGCCTACGCTAGGGCCACAAACCTTCCCGTAGTGACCAGTGAGCACCTTAGACTCGTGAGTTGATTGTGGTGGTATGGGACACTACATTCATGCTGTCGGCCTACTCTAATTGGTGACGAGCCCTTTGTAGTGACCTCGAGAGTATTCTGAGTCTACGTGAGGCGACGACCCTTTCATAGCAACAAGAGTGAAACTAGGCCTGTATTAATAAGGTGATGGGGGAGCGGTGCAACGAGTGCGAGCAACAGCCCTGGAAGCCCTTGCAACGACCTGAAAATATAACATCGTATGAGATTACTAGGAGTGACGACCCTAGACAGGATCTATGTTGGGATTGATATAAGGAAGGTACCTTAGTTTCCTAATCCTGCTGTTTGAAAGGACTAATAACAACCTGGTAATCATATCCATATCACACAGCATGTGCCTAGAAGATGTGGAATACTGAGGGAAGAAAGCATGCCGCAGACGTAAGATGGTGCCGCATGAGGGAGTATGTCGGTGAGGGCATCCATCATGTCATTTCATACTTGCATTAACAACAGTATCTAGGAATGTCTGATTGTTTGCTTTACTATTATCACGTGATTAATTTGATAACATGCTAATCTTTGCTCTATGATTCCACTGAGTTGATCACTCACTCTCACGTTATGGGATGGTGTTTGCAACACCTACCAGACTCTGTCTTAGATGCAGGTTGTGAGGAGATCCAGGAGCTGGAGCCGGACTACTTCGAGGACCAGGACAAGTTCTCGTACATGCAGTTCTCTGACGGCTTCACATAGGTGGCCTGGATCAGCGAGATTTTTGCTAGTTGGACTATCACCTGACATTTATTTTTAGTTTATGATATGTATACGAGACTCAGAGATGTATTCATACTTTGGAGACAGTTCGAGATTATTTTGTTTTCATACAGTGATATATATTCTTCAGTCTTTCGCTTGTATTTTATCACTGGATCTGGAGTATGCATTGCAGTTTTGGAATGAGCTTACTCATGTTAATGCACTAACTCAGACAACATTGAATCATAAGCATATTTGTTGCATAAGTGATGCTCTGGAACTCGGGAGTTGAGTTTCTACACGACCCCCGATTTTTACGGTGTTACAATGGACCTCATCATGATGTTTATGTTCTTTGCACAAATAGGGTTATCTAGACCTTGGATTTCGGTGAAGAAAGGACCTCCATAGTTAATTTTGATCGGTGGGCCCATATGTAATGGGACCCACTTAATGTATGTTGTAAATCATGGAAGGGAGGACCCATAGTGTTGGGGTCCCTCCATCACTCTATCATTTTTTCTCTCTCTCTCTCCCTCTCTCTTTCATTTTCTATTGTGTGAAATGATGTGGCTGCGTGGCCCACTTGGATGAACCCCACCTTGGTGTATGTTTTATCCACACCACCCATGCATATGGTGGCCCACCTGGATAGTACGTCTAAAAGTGGGGCCCACCTTAACATGTGTTGCATCCAAAACCGTCCAGTGTCCCTAAATGTTGGACGTCAGTGAAGTATGGACTGACGGAGTGGTTGCTGTCAAGAAAACACAAAAAAATTAGTTTAATTCTAAGCTTTGGGGTCGGCTGCTCAAGCAAGCCCCACCTTAACGCATGGGTTTGATCCATGTTGTCCATTCCATTCCCGAGCTCATTTTAGCTATTGAGCTGAAAAATGAAACTGATCCGACTATCTGGTGGGCCATAACATAGACAACAGTATTGTTAGTGTTGAAAGTCACTCTGATGTTTCTATACATCGAAACATGCTCAATATTGGGCTTGTTTGGTAGGTCTTGAGCCATGGATTACAATGGCTGAAGTGGATTCACTTGATGCGGGATCCACATGGGAAAAACCTTTGAAAAACTATCTTTAAAAAAAATAAAAAATACATGCAGCGCCTGCTGACGCTGCTATATTCGTAGGCGGGCAGGGATCGCAGGTCCCGGTAGTGGGCCCCATCATGACGTGTGTTGAATATCCACCCCGTGCATCTGTTAGGCCCCTTGGGGGCAGTGGGTCACCCTAAATATCAGCCCCATATGGTGCCCAAGTGACCCATAACACAAGAGATAGTGTGGTTGAATGTCTGCTATTGAAACCCCTTTTGGGTTGCCAGAAGTTTTGGGTCAATATAAAATTTATTTATTTTTCTCTACATCCAAGGTCCGTGTGACCTGATCAATGCGTTGGATTGCAGATAAACATTATGGTGGGCCCCACATGGGACCCACAATTATCTACGTGTTTCATTCCCACTGTCCATAGTAGTGGATGGTGGAACCCACCATGGTTATGTGTTTTATCCACACCATCCACACCTGGATGGTGGGACCCACCATGAAGCATGTGCTACATCCAAATCGTCTAGCCATTTTGAAAGCTCATTTTATGGCATGAGCTAAAGAATGAGTCAGACCCATCTATCTAGTGGGACCCCCACCAAGATGCATGTGTTGCACCCGATCTGTCCAACCATTTTAAAAGCTTATTTTAAGGCTTGAGACCAAAATTAAGATAGATATAAGAGTAGGTGGACCGCATTATAGAAAGTAGTGGGTTTGAACGTCCACCATTAAGAGCCTTGGGCTACTACGTTTGGGGCAAATATGATATTGGTTTTTCCTATTAATCTAGGTCTGTGAGACCTTATGATCAAATTGGATTGGAAATAAATGTTAGGGTGGGCCTTAGGAACTTTAATGGTGGAAATCATTACCACCACTTATAATTGGGTGTGGCCCATTTAATATACATATGGCCCATGTGATGTGGCCCACTTACGGTAGGAGGGCCCATTGTGATGTTTTCAAAGGCCTATGGGTTATGGCCCATTGCAAATGTACATAAGGCCCACTGGTGCGGCCCATTGATGTGGTCCACTTGATGAATATAAGGCCCATGTGATATGACCCATTTAATGTATCTAAGGCCCAAGGGTTGAGGCCCAACGGGATGTCCTTAAGCTCCATTGCAATGTGTGATTCCTCCATGGTTTGTGTAATGATGTTTTATGGCGGGCCATGCCTTGGGAGCAATGTTGGTTTGACGTCAAGATTATAAGATTAATGTTGGTTAAATGTCTGCATTATAACTCTCCCTAAGGTCCGTTGATAGGCCCATACTTGTTATGTGTAGGCCGTCTAGGCTTATCTTTGTTGTGAGGATAGTTTATCACTTTATAACATGTTTTGTATAATTTCATGGCTCATGCCATACGCATCATATGTATCTTGATATGAGTAGTGTCTGATCATAGCATATGCCAATTGATAGATTACTTATGAGACTTATTGATAAGATTACCCACATGAGCGCATAGTATGCGCGATATTACTGCATGATTGTACGGTGTGACCCATGCATCTCGCATATGTGTGACTTGATCATTGTACGCCCTAGCCACATCAAGGTCATTGCTCCACAGGCACATCGTGGATGGCAATATTGAATATCAAAAATACTTGGTTCTAGCACTGTGAGCACTTAGGATGTCCTTGGGTGAAAGTTCCAGAACCTTTTTGGTACCAGGAGTTGCTCCAACGTCTAGACCGAGTGGATACACAAGCGCCTAATGCCGAATACCAGTAGGTAGCGTCTCTCACTATGTCTTGGTCGGTTGGAAGGGGGTGTGGCCTTATCCATCTAAGTGAGGGGACGATAAGCTAAGCTGAGTTTGACCAACTCATAAATGAGTTCACTATCGACGAGCTAGGTAAGTATTAGCAGACTACTAGTCAGGCGGATAGTGAGGTCTATTCCACTTGCTTGGCTGTGCAGCTAGGGAAGAGGTAGTCAGTGTGAAGTGTATTAGACCCCGGTGATATCCAAAGTGAAACTGTATTGATATATGTACTTGATGAGGACTTGCATGCTTGCTTTGCATCTTGCATATGACATTTTTGCTACATAGGCCTCGCATTACATTGCCTTGGTATGGCCGATAGCATTTATGCCTTGCATCATATAACTTTGGTACAACTGATAGCATTCATGGACTTACCGCATATTTTCGCATTACTCCGACATTATACACTTGACGCTTTCCTTGCACCCATACTTACACCACCCTCTAAGCTTTTGTAAGCTTATGCATAATTGTTGCGTACAGGTGTCGTTGGATCACAGCACTGCTAAGGCAGGAGTGCGTGTTGGATTATTTTAGAGTTTTTGATCACCCTGTATTTCCCTTTCCACATTGTACTTAAAGTTTTTAATATAGTGGATATGTGGTGATGTTATTTTTTGACTTGGTTATGCTTGTGATTATGCTCCATTACAAAGAGAAAAAATCATACTGAAAATCCTCCTTTTAGGATCCCAGGATCGGAAGCTGGCATGTGAGTATCGGGATCCGAGAATGGGGCATTACGAAGGCTTTTAGCGCCAGATTCGGTGATCAAAAATTTTGTGAGCCTGTTTTCAGAGTTTGGAGCGTGATAATATTAGTGGATATGTGATGATGATGTTGCCTTTGTGAATTAGGTATACTTGTGGTTATGCTCCATTACAAAAAAAAAAAAAAATCATTCTAAAAATCTTCCTTATAGGATCTCAGGATCGAAATCTGGCATATGAACGCTGGGATCGGAGAATGAGGTACTACGGAGGCTATCAGCACCGGACTCTGTGATTGGGATTCTTGTGAAGCTGATTTTCGAGTTTGGGGCATGACATCAACCATAGTGATGTCTCTATTTTTATAGAAGAATTGGGCATGAAACCTTTCTTCAAACTCTTACTAGTTATGTACTGAATCTAATAAGAAATTGGAATGCCATTTGAAGGTCGCAACATTTAGTGAGTGACCGAATAACAGTCAGCCCATTAGGCTTCGCTCGAACTGGCCTACGTGGTGAACAAACTATATCATCCTTGTGGGAGCCACTTTGATGGTGTGACCAAAACCAAACACACACACACACACATATAATAAAGGAAATTGAGACCTCCAGTCAGCATCTTGGGCGAGCGGACGCCCACTTGGGGTGTGGATTGGGTGTTCACAACCCCAAGTGTAGGGTCGCGATGTAGTAATAATCTCAGTGAGACCGAGGTCGAATCCATAGGGACTAATCTTGTACATTTCTAAAAGTAATTAGAACTAGAGCTTGAAGAAGATCTAAATTAGAAATCTGGAATAAAAGGAGTAATTACGAATATTATAGATTTAAACTTGTGAATTTAAAGGTGGGAACTAGTGTGCCAAGGATCCACTTGTAGCTATCAAGATGCTACTTTACTCGATTAAGGAGGCATAACTGGAATCAGAGTCCTATCTTATCCAGTTGGAAGAAGAGATGATTAAATCTTTTAACTTTCATTGCATCAGTCTCAAGAGATGAGAATTGTGAAGATTTGGAAGGGATTCCGTCACCCAACCATCCTTAGAAGACCATGGCAAAGAACAGGATTTACCAACCCACAATCTCAAATAAGAAAAGAAGATAATGAAAGTTTTCACAGTGTTTATTGTAATTGAGTCACAACAAAACATAAAAAATTGAAAATATTCCTTAAATCAACTAGAAACCAGTGAAATTCAATATAAACATGAATCGGAGTAAGGTAAATATCTCAATCACGCTATAAGCATTACCTCTTAGCCCTAGCTAAGAGGTTTAGTTAACCATAGACATGATTAAACAAAAATCTCTCAAGGAAAGCATAAAAACAAACTAAGGAAGAAGAAGAAAAGTCTTGACGGTGGCTCTCCACTATTCACAACTCCAAGTGTAAGGTCGAGATATAGTAATAACTTGTGAGTGTTTCGATAAGAAACAAATGCATCTGATTTGGAGGATTTATTTAATGATAACAAAGAATTTAATGAGAGAACATTGATCACATTTATCTAAGTTCATTTACATCCTTTGATTCCCTTTATTATGAAAATAAAGTACAATTAATGTAATGTAATGAATGAAATAGAAGATAATCAGATAGAATTTCGGCAGCATTCCAACGCTTGTTTTAGTCATCTCATAGGACTTAGGAGGAATGTTGATCTGATCAACTAGTCTTCAACGAGATAGGGATTGTGCAAGCTTGAATCCTCTAATCTGACTATCGAGATCAGTTTTGATCATCATTTCAGTCATCTTCCCTTGAAATATAGAACATCCTTTTAGTTATTCTTACTTGAAATATGGAGCAGCCTATTGAAATGTGGCCAGGACTTGAAGAAATCAGGCTGATCATGTTGAACGAGCCTAAAAAGTTCCCTAGAATGTAAGATCATGGGGTTGCCACTGTCGGTTTAGCTCGAAACTTTATGTATAGCCTTAAAACCACAGATTAGCCGTACACGTCAAATTTCAGCTCCTGAATCCTTGTAGAAATGACCAAACTGACAAATTTGCCCTTGAAATCCTGATTTGGGGCTCGCCTGATATCTCGAAATGCTTCAAACTCAGTCTCAACGCGTTAAACACTGGCCTAGCAGATGGACGAAGCAGATTTCCCAGGAATATCATGTTGGGACCACATGTACTTTGCATGTACATAGTGCAGAAGTGCACCGGCCATGCACAAGATTTCGCAAAGTCTGTTAGCGCTTGCTGACCAGTGTCTTCTTCTCAAACTCGAAAACTCCAATAGTGTCTTCACTATCAATCTGCGATTTTCTTAGTGTGGCTCAATTCTCATCCAAATCATTAATCTAGACCATCCACTCACTCTAGAGCATGGGTACTACCCTCGCCTAGGTGAGCTTTTAACTCCATGCAAAGTGATACATAATCTTAACCGTTAAGGGTGAGATGGACGACGAAGTAAATAAGCTCGTGGGTCACCTGATTTCACTCCAAAAGCACTCCCTTCCGGATAGTTTTTCATCTTTTAAATCCAATGGATGGAGTGGATTTTCCATTAGGTTTCAATAAATGGGCCACCGAATTTCACAGAGTCGACGTACGTCAACTCTGTTGAAAATAGAGGTTTCATCTTTTTGTTGTGGGCCACCATCATGCGGTGAAAGGTGGATTTGAACCATTCATCACGTAGAGGGAGAAAAACCCATCAAAACCATGTTGAGCTTTCATGATCACGTTCTTCCTTATGATCGTTATATTGATCATATAGAGACCGTTCGACTACTGTTTTAGTTTGATTGTCTCAGTGGGCCACGTCATCAAATGATTGAAGTTCACCATTCATAGTTAAAATCTCGAGAGAAAGATGGTGGACGGTGTGGTTTTCTCAAAAGATGGTCGTACTGGGTATTACCAGCAAAATAGTGAAAGGAAATGACTTTTCTTCTCTATTTACATCCGACTGAACATCTAACAGGTTGTGCAGTTCGCGTAACGGACGACCAGTTGCACGGTTCAAACTACGAAATTCTTTTCTCGGACAGCATAACATTAATATATGGCTTGCAGGAATCATCACTTAGACGAATTCCCGCTTCTGTTGTGCGGGTCGCACAATAGGCAAACCTCACAACAACAGTCTTCTTGCGCGAACAGTGGAATTGTAGTTTAAGTTGCGCGAGTCACACAACAGTGACTTCTGCTGTGCGGTTTGCGCAATAGCAACTCCCGTTGCGCGGTCCGTGCAACAACACTTCCTTCTCTCTCCTGGCCCACCAACTGATACAAATGATCCAACCCCTCAACTGAAGCAGGGGAAGGGTATTTATAGGCCCCACTACTCTTACAAAGTGGTGATCACCACCACTTATCCCTTCACATATGGACTTCTTCTTTTCTTAAACCATGGTGTCCACCAAGCTCCCGCTTAAATGGCGGTGTACAACCTTTCTCCCTTAAAATGACACATGTGCTCCCTTTTTTACTAAACTACCCTTTTCAATGTCTTTTTACCAACATACCTAAACTACTCCTGGACATAGAAGTTTACCAAAATACCTAAATTACCCCTGGACATGGAATTTTACCAAAATACCTAAACTACCCCTGGAGCTGGTTTTTTACCAGAATACCCAAAATACCCTTGGACATGGAACTGTACCAAAATCCACTGGAGCTAGAATTTTACCAAAAATACCCCTGGACATGTATTTTTACCAAAATACCCCCTGAGCGATCCGCACCATGGAATTCTCTGACCAATACAATGACATATTTTTTATGCCTCAATAGATGCCCCCTCGATCCTTCTTTGATTGATTCCTAAAATCAAATGGAGGATCAGACTTCCTCCACCTAAAGAACTTGAATGAATTACAACTGAAGGATGACTGAATGATGATGCTTGCATGGAAGACTAGATGGTCATACTTGACCAGGAGACTGGAATGCTCATATTTGACCAGGAAATTGGAATGCTCATAATTGACCAAGAAATTGGAATGCTCATATTTGACCAGAAGCCTAGAATGATTGTGTTCATTCATCGTGCTCGAACAGAAGATTTAAATGATTGCACTCGAACAGAAGATTTGAATGATTGCGCTTAAACGGAAGATTTGAATGCCCGCTCCTAGTAGTGTCAAGCGAATGCTTCACCAGAGAAGATGAAATTCTCTTTTCATTGAAACATTCCACCATAACAGCTGTGATGACATTTTCTTTGAGCAATCTTGATTAGAGAACTATCTTTCAGTAGCAACGGTCTCTTTGATCAACTTCAGCAAATTTTTTTATTCAACTCTGTATCTAGAAATTGTTCCTTAATGCTGCTCCTGCCGCAACAACTTTTCATTTATTTCCTTTATTCGTGATCTACATAACCCAAGCTTTTCAAATGATAATCTTTCCTTCCAAATTGATCGGAATCAGTATCTCAAGACATTATAATTTTTAATTTAACTTTATGCAGTATTGATAATTTTTGAAATAGATTGAGAGTTTCTTCTCTCTCTCTCTCTTAGGTTAATTATGATATTCGCTCTGTCATCGTGCTCGCATTGTATTCTTTGTATTCTTTATATTGCACTCTTGGAGATTTCATCTTTATCTCTCAAAGTTTGACCACCGAGTCTTTTTACTGAATCTTCTTTAGTTTGTGCTCCTTAGTATTTCTTCATAGACTTTTCTTTGGATCTTGGATGATTCTGAAAAATATACAAGAGATGATTCCATTTGTTTTCTTTGTCTCCATCAGATTCGGTACTTGAAGTCTTGCAATACCATTACTTGAATAGTGAGAAGTTATGAATCAACATATGAATTCCTTTGCCATGCATAAGAGATTATCAGGAAGACCAAGGCATATATTACTTTGAAGACATTAAATCCTTCCCCCTTTCCAGGTCAGCTTTGCATAAAGATTTCTTCAGAAGATAATGTTTTTGAAGTGAAGCCTGCTGATACCCTTGAAGGATAGATAATATTTGTTGCTCCTTTAACAAATCTAAAGAATATATTTGGTTCTTTATATTGTCAGGAAGAGAATGATAATTCTTCGCTAGTTTATTCTTTGCTACCTTTGAGAATCTTGAAGACTTGAACTTTTAAGTAGATAATTGTCAATATCTTGAAGATATTCGCTATCTTTATAATTTGAACCTGATTCAAGAGAAATGCATTTTTGCATGTTGTCTAATCAATGTTTAAGATTTTATCAGATAATTGCACATTTGAGTATATCCAGAGTACAGTAGGTATCCACAGCATTCTGAATTCTATGCATAGTTTATGCTTTGCATATTTGAGCATCTCTAAAGTGAAATATGTATCTGCGACATTTTGAATGCTATGCATAGTTTATGCTTTTGAGTAATGGAGATAGTGTACTTTTGACTGACCATACCTTGATTGGACTGGACTTGACTGAACTGAACTTGACTTGACCAAACTTGACTGAACTGGACTGACACTACTAGACTGACACTACTGTACTAACACCTATTAGACTGATACTAATAGACTCAACTCGAGTGACACCTACAAACACAGTTTAGGCTCTTGAGTAGTGGAGCAACACACAGTTTAAGCTCTTGAGTAGTGGAGTAACGCACAGTTTAAGCTCTTGAGCAGTGGAGCAAGCAGTTTTTTAGACTCATGTAGGAGTTGGGTCTCACATGATGGTCTCTGTAACTCCTAGGAGTTCACTGGATTTCTCACTGCTTGGGGAGTTCACAAACTGTGATCCATCAGAGGGGCCCAGTGAAGCTACCGGGGCCGTGAACTCAGTTGGATTTATGCATAAGGTTGGCCGCAGTAACTCTCTAGAGTTCACGGGGCTCATAAGGCTACCTTTAGGGTACCAAATCTAGGGCTGCTAATCCATCAATGAGTAGGTTTAAGCCTTTCCTCATGAGTTAGTACTGAAATCGAGCCATAGATCTGCGGGGTCTTACACATGGTTGGCCTATATATGGACATGGTCCAAAGAGCTCATACTACAGCCCTCTTTTTCTTTGCCTGCAAGGTTGGGCCCATTCATGGGAAGGCATTTTCCTCCATTCCCCGTGATGTTGTTGGAAGCTATACAGACGGCATGGGGGTTACGCATGACTAGCCATTGAAGACCTTTTATTCTTTTAGGCTTTTGGTCACTGGCTTCATCCACAGCCCGCATGGGTATGTGTATGATGGCCTTCACAGGCTTTTTAGGGCCACTGGCTTCTCACCGCTGCCCGAATGGTGATCTTAATAGGCCTTATGTGTAGTTGGCCATATAGGCTATGCTACCTTGAATGATAAGCAACCATCATTGTTGTCAACTTTATGTGTGGTTGGTTGTATAGTTTATTCCACTACCAAAAGATGATCAATGATTGATATTTCAGATTAATAATTGATATTCCACCACTACTGATAATGTTCTGAGAACATTAATATTATGTTTAAAATAGTGTATCAGCTTGGCAATGATAGCAATTTTGATAAGCGATTGATGACGACAGCGATAGTTGCCAATCTGGGCAATAATCATCAATGCTTGACAGCAATTGTCAATGCTTAGTAGTAATCGTCAATGCTTGACAGCAATTGTCAATGCTTAGTAGTAATCGTCAATGCTTGGTTATGATCATCAACGCTTAGTGATGATCATGAGCACTTGGTAGTGATCATCAATGCTTGGTGGCGATCATCAACGCTTGGTAGTGATCATCATTAGCACTTCGCGTTTGACAATGACTTGATATGCTTGAAAACCTATCTTTCTTTGGTGATGACTTGATATGCTTGAAAACCTGTCTTTCATTCAAATACACAAAAGAAATGCATTCTATGGTGAGAAACATATTTCACAGCTTTTACTCACCTGTCTTGTCCCTTTTTGCTTAGGAAGCATTGCTTTGGGAATCTTTGTAATCAAAATCATGATGTTGCTACCTGACGCCACATCACCTCATACTTTTGCTCAAGATTAGCTTTACCCCCAGTCTTGAACTAATCAGGCCTGTGTACTCTTATTTCTTCTTCTTTTTTTTTTTCTCTCTTTTCCTTTATGTCGTACACCTTAACAAATTTTTTTATTTTTATTTTTTGCTTTTATCAATCTTCTTCTGTAACTTTTTCTTCAAACCATTCACTTTTCTTTCTTCTTCGCTTGTATCGCATTGTCTTTCTCTTAAAATTCAAAGTCAATTGAAAATTCACACTTTTATTCATTCACCTAAGGGAGAATACATGACCTTGTCTTTCATAATCCTTTTACTCCTCTACTTGTCGGTGACAATCGTTAATGCTTGATAGCATTAATGCTTGCTTTTTTCCCCTAACTTTGACCTGTAAAAATTGATATAGACAATTATCATAAACAACTATCATCTTGGGGAATTAACGATTACCTCATATGAGATTCAAAGATTTTAGCACTCTGAGACTTCGCTGGCATTCTGAAACTTTGCTTATCTTGCCCCCTGAATAATTGTACCATGAATCTTTTGAATCAAAATGTTGTGATTCTTCTTGGTCAAAATGCTGTAATTCTTCTTGGTCAAAACATTGTGATTTTTCTTGGTCGAAACGTTGTAATTCTTCTTGGTCAAAACGCTGTGGTTCTTCTTGGTCGAAATGTTGTAATTCTTCTTGGTCAAAACGTTGTGATTCTTCTTGGTCAAAACCGTTGTGATTCTTCTTAGTCAAAACGCTGTAATTTTTTTGCCCGGTGATTATTTTCATCGTGATCACATGTCATTACTTTCTCCTTTATTTCATGTCTTCTTTTATAACAATTTTACTATTGTCAATCATCGCTTGTAGAATATTCTTTTATTCTTTCCTTCATTTCCTTTGAATACTATAATCGTGGCAGTTTGATTGCTTCTGTAGCTAGTAATTAATTCCTTATAAGCAATATGTCATCTTCTTCAACTGTAAGTTTCCCTTAATGTATGTTTCCCCTAGTCCTTGAATTGTCTAAACTCTTCCTCTACTTTCTTATTTGTAAAATTTTCGATATTCTCTTTAACGAAATTTTGACTCTTTACCTTTGGCAATCCTTTATTTTGCTTTCTTTCTTCCATAATATCTGTAACACCCCGGAATTTGGCTAATCTGGGATTTGACGTCCTTAGGCAGTTGGTCAATTAAAACACCTGAAAAATCGTTCAGAATCCAATTCCATAGCCAAAGAAACCACTTAGGATTAATTTCTTTAGAAACTAAGCATAAGTTAGCTAGCGCAACGTTGGAGCGGCTGGGAAACAGTCCCTGATCACTTTAAATATGTTCTACAAGACCCAAATCGAGTAGAACAAACAACTCTACAATACTCTATAACCTCGGATCAAACTCTAAGCGGGTTTGTCCTCTGGACCACATTGAATTTTTGTATTGGATTTAGACCGCGCGTCGAAGGTCCGATACCTCCTATCTTAGACCGTTAGAACCGCCCAGCTGGACTTGACAATCATCTCAAAAATCAAGTCAAACCGATAATCACAAACTATTTCATTGAACCCGGAGTGAAGCGACCGCGAATAGGGACAGATTTGGAATTTCAAATTCAAATCTGGCACTCGACTTGACGCGTCAGTATTAAGCGTTATGACCGTCAGAATTCATCCAGATTACACCCTCGGATCAGGAAAAATTTCTATTTATTATCATGAGACTTTCAGCCCTGATCTATATGCGGTGACCGCTGAGCTGAAACTGGTCCGCCACGTGCGATCTGCGAACCCTGCCAGACTGAAAACTTAATACGTGCTACATCTGGTACGCATGAGCTTAAGTCTGATCGCAATCGACCAGGAGACCACCAGAAAGTAACTTTTGGACCGAAATAGCCCCGAAATGGATAGACACCAAGTAAACTTCGTTCCGGAGCCTATTTCCGACGTTTTTAAGCTTATAAAAGGGGTTGAAACCCTCACTTCTCTCACCCATCTGAATTTGCTAGAAACCCTAGCAAGAGTGAGAGAGAAAGTGAGAGTTTGTGAGAGAAGGTGGGAGAGCTTTTCCTGCTGCTGCTGCACGTGCTTAAGCGGCATATTCTAATCACTTTGCCGGTGATTTCTCCGCGTTTCTAGGTAAGAAATAACCCTAATAAGTTGTTGATTTGAGATTCTTTCCGTTCCATAGCTTGTTAACTCATAGATCTTGTAAATTAGGTTGCCTATTCGCCGTAGACGAAGCGTATACGCTCCGTTCGAATTTCAACATCTGTAAGAGACTAGGTGAGGATTTTAGACGCTTTGATTGACGGTTTACAATGCTTTTAATGTCGTTTAATAGTAGATTATCGACGGCATCGCCGTTTGACATGTACAACATGCTCTCCGTTTCCTGTTTCGTAAATTAACGAAGAATATGAGATTTAGGGCATTTTAGACATTTGTAGGAAGTACGGTCTACATGCATATTTTGCTGACGTGATTGGCATGGTTTGTCGCCGCATTAGAGAGTTAGGAATGCTTGCATAATCAGTTTGGTGAAGAGATTCGCCAAGTTGCGCACTTTGTGTCGACATACTATATGTGGACTTAAGTGTGTAGTGTATGTGTTTGTATAAATGCTTGTATTAGTATGTATCGAATTAAATGATGTTATGTAGTAGTTTGAGATTGATTTCATGATTAATATGCTGACCTAAATGATTTCCTACATGTTGACCTTATGCATGATTGCATTACATGCATAGAAAGTATGCCTTGAAGATTTTCTTAAGTTGAATATGCATGGGAAGTATGCTTTGAAGAGTTGCTTAAGTTGAATGTTTTAACATGTGCTAACATGCTCACATGATGTATTTCAATTCCAATACCTTTGTATATAGTGTTAATGTAATTCCATAGATGTGTGGGACTTGACTTAGTCCAGGCAGTCGGTAACCGAGCGAATTCGTGGCTGACTGGTCGTAGCCATGAACGACGCGTCGATGAACGTGATTCGTGTTGAGAGTTGGCGGCAGTGGTTAGGCCACGCGAAGTGTTTTACGCACTTCATGTCGTTCAACTCGAGATGCGATCGCGCTAGTCGAGCCCGTCAAGTAACCCGACTGGCCGATGTTTGTTCACCTTGTATGTATCGTAACTGCTTGAACCTAGGGTACTGAACTTACTATTGTAAACCCTATTAACAATGGTACCTTGATCCACGAAGACTCATGAGCCGGGCATGGTGGTATGGGACACCGTGGTCGAGCTGTCGGCCTACGCTGGGGCCACAAACCTCCCCGTAGTGACCAGTGAGCACCTAAACTCGTGAGCAGATTATGGTGGTATGGGACACTATATTCTAGCTGTCGGCCTACACTGATCAGGCGACGAGCCCTTTGTAGTGACCGCGAGCGTATTCTGAGTCCACGGGAGGCGACGACCCTTCCGTTGCAGTAGAGTACGGTAGGCCTGTATTGATAAGGTGATGGGGGAGCGGTGCAACGAGTGCGAGCAACAGCCCTGGCAGCCCTTGCAGTGACCTACGAAATATACATCGTATGAGATTACTAGGAGTGACGACCCTAGACAGGATCTGTGTTGGGATTGATACAAGGGAAGTACCTTAGTTTCCCAATCCTGCTGTTTGAATGGACTAATAACAACTTGGAAATCATATCACCATAGCATTGCATGTGCCTGGAAGATGTGGAGCACTCTAGGGAGTGTGGCATGCCGCGGTCGTAAGATGTTGCCGCATGAGGGTGATCGTCGGTGAGGGCATACATCACGTCATATCATCTTGCATTAATAACAGTATTAGGATTGTCTGATTTACTGCTTTACTATTATCGCGTGATTGAATTGTGAACATGCTAATCTTTGCTCTATGATTCCACTGAGTTGATCACTCATTCCCACGTTACGGGATGGTGTTTCCGGACACCCACCAGTCCCTTCTGTGATTGCAGATGATGGCGCGGCCTGTGAGGCAGAGCTGGACTTGATGATGAGGAGGAGGATTCCTCCTTTATGCGTGTTCTGATTGACGGGATTGCAGGGAGGTTGATTAGATACTTTGACATTGTCATTTTGTATTTTTAGTGCCCTCATGTATATTCACTTTGTTTACTTTTGAAGTATACATGTATGTGTATAACCTGGTAATATATTCATACTCTGGAGACATACAACAGTTTATATACGTTATACATACTATTACAGTCTTCCGCTTGCAAATTTAACTGTCTCTGGAGTATGATATGCTGTTCTGGCTTAATCTCACTCATGTTTAATACATTATCACAGACAACATTCAATCATACATATCCATGTTGCATAAATAACATTTTGAAACTCGGGAGTTGGGTTTTTGCTCGACCCCCGATTTTCGGGATGTTACAGATGGTATCAGAGCATGATTTGGATTAAACCGGGCCTGGGTTATGGTCTCGCGACGTACGCTGTCGCTTCCTTTGACTTAGGTGGGTGCGAGAAGGGTCTAGAAACACTTCTAGGATCGCAGATTCGCCGATAGGCGAAGTCTAATAGGATCAATCGCAAGATCGAGTCTGTAACGTATCTCGGGTCGTGTAAAGCAACCCGAATCACTTCTAAGCTATAGGAAGTCGGGTGGAGACGTCCTATGAGCGGTTTTAAACCGAAAAAGTGAATCCATGGGCCGTGGGATGACCACGACTCCAGTAATCAATCGCCAAGGCTTAAAAACCCCGTTTCACCAAAAATCTTCAAAATTCCTCCTCTAAACACTCCAATCTTTATTTTTTTCTTATCCATTTCATATTAGGCATCAAACATAATGTGAAAATAACACAAATTAGTACATTCACCAAATTTTTCAGTGAATAGTAAAATTTCATGAAAAATGGCCATAAGGCCATTCTAACTTCACTTTATTTAGCAACTAAGGAGCTAGATAGGTGTACTGGCTCCTTCTACCTCAAATTCATATGATGCATCATATAGTTTGGTATTCGGGATTGCGATGTGGACCCGGAAAGCCCCGAACACATTTTTGGGCTCATACAGACCAAATTATTGTGAACTAAGGGGTGGGACCTAACTTTTTGGGACCCTGGGACCATGGGGGACCAGACCCATGGGGTCCCACTGGCCAAATTGAAAGTTGGCCGGCGATGCCATCGCCGGTCGGGCGATGCATCGCCGGCCGGCGGTGTCCGTTTGAGCCGTCCTTCGGGCGCACCCCCTTAAATAGGGTCCACATCATCCCTATACACCTCCCACCTCACGAAAACCCCCAAATCCCACCTCTCCTTCACAAACAGCCCCCTACACAGCCCTAGTTTCGATTTTCAGCAACCCATTCCAAACCCCAGCGTCCCAAACCACTTCTAAGACCCTCCTTGGCCAAAACCGACCACCACCCATCATTTATTGGGTGTTGGCACCCTCTTTCCTTGAAGATATCACCATTTGGAGCTCCAAAATCCCTCAAATATAGCTGAAATCGTGAGGTGCTCCATCCCATCTTTTTGTTTGTATTTTTCCCTGAAAGTACAGCCTTGGGAAGCTTGAAGCAACCCTCTACGACGCCTAGATTTTCTTTTCTCAGATTGGGCAACCATTTCTCCGCATTTTCAGCGTTTTCCATGGCTTTTGTGGAAGCCATTTTGGGCCTTTTGTCACTCTCATCCATCATATCTTTGATGGGTAAGAGGAAAACCCCGACAGACGAGGCTGGGCCGAGCTGCCCTGCTCGATCAAGAAGGCCGCGGGGTGGTGCCGCAAGTTCAAGCGCCGCCGCAGGTCCAGCTGCAGTCCTGGAGTGCCGTACAAAGCGGGATTTGGATCCCCATGCACACCTTGGACGAACCATTCTATCAGAGATGCCTCATGGTGAATACACTGATCGTAGAGTGTTATTTGAGGCGGACGTAGATGGGCGATTGTTCGGCGAATATCTGTTGTTCGAACGCATTGAAGCTGCGCACTGGGGACCGATCTTTGAAGCTCGCGCTCGTGCTAATGTGAGCACTGTTCGTGCCTTCTATGCTAGCATCCAGAGTCCTACCTTGGAGCCTTTGCAGTTCAAAATCCCTTTTGGTAGAGATCGGATGGCTACGATCGACGTCCGGTTGATTGCGCGACTTCTCAACGTGCCTCTAGGTGATGTGCATCCAAGTGAGAAGAATTTGAGGACTAGACGTGAACGAGATCGCCGCACCAGGTTTCTGTGCGGTAAGTTGGTTCCATGGCAGCCCAATAATAGCCTCAAGGGGACGTACATGTCTGAGGATTTGCGCCTGCTGCACCATATCTGCACGTTCAATGTCTATCCCAGGTCAACGAACCGCATTGAATGCACACGTCTTATGGTCGATTTCTTATTTCTAGTGGCCCAGGGAGAGAACGTATGTATGGCCACTTTCATCTTACGGTAGATAGTTCTCATAGCCAGGTCGAGGAGAACATCCGAATCGCTTCCCTTTGGCCGACTTATTTGCAAGATTGCACTTGAGTTTGCCTATAGACTTGGGCCCGAATTACCGGTATCGATTCACACCATCGATGAGTCGACAATGGTCAAGATGAAGATTGGGTCGCAATACCGTGAAAATCAACTTGAAAGGGATAGTGGGGATGACTTTGATGAAGAGGAAGATCAAAGCGAAGAAGAACCTAGAGCAGAGGTTCAGGAAGAAGCTCAGGAAGAGGCAGAAGAGGAGGCTCAGGATACTGATGAGAGCCCTCCTCCTTCTGTGCAGGCTACTATCGACGATCGCATTGCTCGGATGGAGGAGAGTCAGACCGCTTTGCGAAGGGAAGTCCAAGAACTTTGCGCAGAGGTCGCTGATGCCAAAGCCGTTACAAAGAAGAAATTTGGCAAGGTGACTCGCACCTTGAAGGCGATCCTGTGTTGCTTACAGGATAAGGGCGCTCCTCCTCCATCACCAGACTCCGACTAGCAATGCGATCTTTGATGTTATTATCAGTAGTTAGTCATTTCCTGTTTTAAGTTGTGTTTTGTAAGCCTGATAAGGCTGGTAGTTTATCTATGTTGCTGTAGTAGCTGACTGACATAGCTCCCATGTACTTTTTGTCATGATACTTGTAGGGAGATATCCCTTGTATTATGACAATTTTGGTTTAATGAAATGCATGATGCTTTTTGACTTGTTATGTGAATGTTTGTGTTGTGGTTTGGGCTTAATGTAGCTAAAATTTGTGGAATGGAGTGCATGCCGTCTCATTTCACTAAGGTATTGTCCCTGGATCGGGAGTATTGTAACTCCCGGGATTCAGCCTACAAATTAGTTTTTATCCCACCCCACCCTCCTACCAAGCATGCCACTTCCGATCCCACTATGGGACTAAGAATGCGGTTCTATTTAATACAACTGAATGCTACTGGCCACATAGGCCCTTGGCGTTTTGGTCCTAGAGTTAGCAATTCTAGATTTGAAGGATCTGACGATATAGGAAACCCAATTCTATTTAGATAATCTTGACCCTGAGTGATAGAACAATTCCCTGTAGTAGAAATGGTATGGAACCATTTAACGTGTACACTTAGGCTTTGGATTATAAGTACTGAGTTACAGACTAGGCTACTAGTTGACTTAGGCAGTGTAAGGCCCAAATATGCTAAGGGATAGTAGGTTAGATTTGGTTGGAATGGGACTCCCTTCCTTCGGTAGATTCCTTTATGGCTTATAGACTTCTGTTGTTACCCATAGGAAGGAACCATACACTCTCAGGGAACATTTATAACTCCCTCAGATTGAACTTAGAATGTACTAGCACGCCCCTTAGAATTTCCTTCCCCAAGGGCTTATTGCATTCGGGAATGCGGAATAAAGGAACTACATGTAAGCGATGTATTCGCGGTTTGAATCGACTTCTTAATCCTGGTGGTTACCAATAAATCCAATGCTCTGATCAAGCAGAAGATCGGAATCGACTCGGATTAAGAATTGATACAATACATCTTCTGTCCTAGCTAGACAGAAAGTCATGTATCCGGCTCAGACCCACTCTACCACTTTTCTTCCGTGTTGGCTCGACCACATACAACCGAATGGGAACACAGTGTCTTTGGGAAATGGCGAGGACTTAAAGCCTGTAGAGAATTCGACATCTTGCCACCAAGTCATACCTGCCCCTGAACTTAACCACAATAGAGATTAGGCTCATCTCTATGATCATAGGTACCAATGCCATAGAACGCATCATTAGCAAGGAAAACCATGTAGAGAAAGGTTAAGGATAGCCGATAAGTTGCGCCCCGTTCCGATATACGGATCGATGCAACGATTCTTAGACTTTAAGTAGAACCAAGTTTTAAGGGGGGTAGAACGTATTAAGTCCGATCCAGTTAGGATTAGTCAACACTGCCGTTCGATCAATGTGGAGCAGCGGAAGAGTGGTTGGCCTCTTTCCCACTGGCCCAGGATCGAAACATTTGATTTAGGTTATATGTACGATTAGGTTATTAAATAGGATTTGAACCTTCCTTAGAGAAGGTACTCCTTGCCCTTCGCCAATGTCGGGGACGATATTGTGTTTTAAGGGGGGTAGATTGTAACACCCCAGAATTTGGCTAATCTGGGATTTGACGTCCTTAGGCAGTTGGTCAATTAAAACACCTGAAAAATCGTTCAGAATCCAATTCCATAGCCAAAGAAACCACTTAGGATTAATTTCTTTAGAAACTAAGCATAAGTTAGCTAGCGCAACGTTGGAGCGGCTGGGAAACAGTCCCTGATCACTTTAAATACGTTCTACAAGACCCAAATCGAGTAGAACAAACAACTCTACAATACTCTATAACCTCGGATCAAACTCTAAGCGGGTTTGTCCTCTGGACCACATTGAATTTTTGTATTGGATTTAGACCGCGCGTCGAAGGTCCGATACCTCCTATCTTAGACCGTTAGAACCGCCCAGCTGGACTTGACAATCATCTCAAAAATCAAGTCAAACCGATAATCACAAACTATTTCATTGAACCCGGAGTGAAGCGACCGCGAATAGGGACAGATTTGGAATTTCAAATTCAAATTTGGCACTCGACTTGACGCGTCAGTATTAAGCGTTATGACCGTCAGAATTCATCCAGATTACACCCTCGGATCAGGAAAAATTTCTATTTATTATCATGAGACTTTCAGCCCTGATCTATATGCGGTGACCGCTGAGCTGAAACTGGTCCGCCACGTGCGATCTGCGAACCCTGCCAGACTGAAAACTTAATACGTGCTACATCTGGTACGCATGAGCTTAAGTCTGATCGCAATCGACCAGGAGACCACCAGAAAGTAACTTTTGGACCGAAATAGCCCCGAAATGGATAGACACCAAGTAAACTTCGTTCCGGAGCCTATTTCCGGCGTTTTTAAGCTTATAAAAGGGGTTGAAACCCTCACTTCTCTCACCCATCTGAATTTGCTAGAAACCCTAGCAAGAGTGAGAGAGAAAGTGAGAGTTTGTGAGAGAAGGTGCGAGAGCTTTTCCTGCTGCTGCTGCATATGCTTAAGCGGCGTATTCTAATCACTTTGCCGGTGATTTCTCCGCGTTTCTAGGTAAGAAATAACCCTAATAAGTTGCTGATTTAAGATTCTTTCCGTTCCATAGCTTGTTAACTCATAGATCTTGTAAATTAGGTTGCCTATTCGCCGTAGACGAAGCGTATACGCTCCGTTCGAATTTCAACATCCGTAAGAGACTAGGTGAGGATTTTAGACGCTTTGATTGACGGTTTACAACGCTTTCAATGTCGTTTAATAGTAGATTATCGACGGCATCGCCGTTTGACATGTACAACATGCTCTCCGTTTCCTGTTTCATAAATTAACGAAGAATATGAGATTTAGGGCATTTTAGACATTTGTAGGAAGTACGGTCTACATGCTTATTTTGCTGACGTGATTGGCATGGTTTGTCGCCGCATTAGAGAGTTAGGAATGCTTGCATAATCAGTTTGGTGAAGAGATTCGCCAAGTTGCGCACTTTGTGTCGACATACTATATGTGGACTTAAGTGTGTAGTGTATGTGTTTGTATAAATGCTTGTATTAGTATGTATCGAATTAAATAATGTTATGTAGTAGTTTGAGATTGATTTCATGATTAATATGCTGACCTAAATGATTTCCTACATGTTGACCTTATGCATGATTGCATTACATGCATAGAAAGTATGCCTTGAAGATTTGCTTAAGTTGAATATGCATGGGAAGTATGCTTTGAAGAGTTGCTTAAGTTGAATGTTTTAACATGTGCTAACATGCTCACATGATGTATTTCAATTCCAATACCTTTGTATATAGTGTTAATTTAATTCCATAGATGTGTGGGACTTGACTTAGTCCAGGCAGTCGGTAACCGAGCGAATTCGTGGCTGACTGGTCATAGCCACGAACGACGCGTCGATGAACGTGATTCGTGTTGAGAGTTGGCGGCAGTGGTTAGGCCACGCGAAGTGTTTTACGCACTTCATGTCGTTCAACTCGAGATGCGATCGCGCTAGTCGAGCCCGTCAAGTAACCCGACTGGCCGATGTTTGTTCACCTTGTATGTATCGTAATTGCTTGAACCTAGGGTACTAAACTTACTATTGTAAACCCTATTAACCGTGGTACCTTGATCCATGAAGACTCATGAGCCGGGCATGGTGGTATGGGACACCGTGGTCGAGCTGTCGGCCTACGCTGGGGCCACAAACCTCCCCGTAGTGACCAGTGAGCACCTAAACTCGTGAGCAGATTATGGTGGTATGGGACACTATATTCTAGCTGTCGGCCTACACTGATCAGGCGACGAGCCCTTTGTAGTGACCGCGAGCGTATTCTGAGTCCACGGGAGGCGACGACCCTTCCGTTGCAGTAGAGTACGGTAGGCCTGTATTGATAAGGTGATGGGGGAGCGGTGCAACGAGTGCGAGCAATAGCCCTGGCAGCCCTTGCAGTGACCTACGAAATATACATCGTATGAGATTACTAGGAGTGACGACCCTAGACAGGATCCGTGTTGGGATTGATACAAGGGAAGTACCTTAGTTTCCCAATCCTGCTGTTTGAATGGACTAATAACAACTTGGAAATCATATCACCATAGCATTGCATGTGCCTGGAAGATGTGGAGCACTCTAGGGAGTGTGGCATGCCGCGGTCGTAAGATGTTGCCGCATGAGGGTGATCGTCGGTGAGGGCATACATCACGTCATATCATCTTGCATTAATAACAGTATTAGGATTGTCTGATTTACTGCTTTACTATTATCGCGTGATTGAATTGTGAACATGCTAATCTTTGCTCTATGATTCCACTGAGTTGATCACTCATTCCCACGTTACGGGATGGTGTTTCCGGACACCCACCAGTCCCTTCTGTGATTGCAGATGATGGCGCGGCCTGTGAGGCAGAGCTGGACTTGATGATGAGGAGGAGGATTCCTCCTTTATGCGTGTTCTGATTGACGGGATTGCAGGGAGGTTGATTAGATACTTTGACATTGTCATTTTGTATTTTTAGTGCCCTCATGTATATTCACTTTGTTTACTTTTGAAGTATACATGTATGTGTATAACCTGGTAATATATTCATACTCTGGAGACATACAACAGTTTATATACGTTATACATACTATTACAGTCTTCCGCTTGCAAATTTAACTGTCTCTGGAGTATGATATGCTGTTCTGGCTTAATCTCACTCATGTTTAATACATTATCACAGACAACATTCAATCATACATATCCATGTTGCATAAATAACATTTTGAAACTCGGGAGTTGGGTTTTTGCTCGACCCCCGATTTTCGGGATGTTACAGATGGTATCAGAGCATGATTTGGATTAAACCGGGCCTGGGTTATGGTCTCGTGACGTACGCTGTCGCTTCCTTTGACTTAGGTGGGTGCGAGAAGGGTCTAGAAACACTTCTAGGATCGCAGATTCGCCGATAGGCGAAGTCTAATAGGATCGATCGCAAGATCGAGTCTGTAACGTATCTCGGGTCGTGTAAAGCAACCCGAATCACTTCTAAGCTATAGGAAGTCGGGTGGAGACGTCCTATGAGCGGTTTTAAACCGAAAAAGTGAATCCATGGGCCGTGGGATGACCACGACTCCAGTAATCAATCGCCAAGGCTTAAAAACCCCGTTTCACCAAAAATCTTCAAAATTCCTCCTCTAAACACTCCAATCTTTATTTTTTTCTTATCCATTTCATATTAGGCATCAAACATAATGTGAAAATAACACAAATTAGTACATTCACCAAATTTTACAGTGAATAGTAAAATTTCATGAAAAATGGCAATAAGGCCATTCTAACTTCACTTTATTTAGCAAATAAGGATCTAGATAGGTGTACTGGCTCCTTCTACCCCAAATTCATATGCTGTATCATATGGTTTGGTATTCGGGATTATGATGTGGACCCGGAAAGCCCCGAACACATTTTTGGGCTCATACAGACCAAATTATTGTGAACTAAGGGGTGGGACCTAACTTTTTGGGACCCTGGGACCATGGGGGACCAGACCCATGGGGTCCCACCGGCCAAATTGAAAGTTGGCCGGCGATGCCATCGCCGGCCGGCGGTGTCCGTTTGAGCCGTCCTTCGGGCGCACCCCCTTAAATAGGGTCCACATCATCCCTATACACCTCCCACCTCACGAAAACCCCCAAATCCCACCTCTCCTTCACAAACAGCCCCCTACACAGCCCTAGTTTCGATTTTCAGCAACCCATTCCAAACCCCAGCGTCCCAAACCACTTCTAAGACCCTCCTTGGCCAAAACCGACCACCACCCATCATTTATTGGGTGTTGGCAGCCTCTTTCCTTGAAGATATCACCATTTGGAGCTCCAAAATCCCTCAAATATAGCTGAAATCGTGAGGTGCTCCATCCCATCTTTTTATTTGTATTTTTCCCTAAAAGTACAGCCTTGGGAAGCTTGAAGCAACCCTCTACGACGCCTAGATTTCCTTTTCTCAGATTGGGCAGCCATTTCTCCGCATTTTCGGCGTTTTCCATGGCTTTTGTGGAAGCCATTTTGGGCCTTTTGTCACTCTCATCCATCATATCTTTGATGGGTAAGAGGAAAACCGCGACAGACGAGGCTGGGCCGAGCCGCCCTGCTCGATCAAGAAGACCGCAGGGTGGTGCCGCAAGTTCAAGCGCCGCCGCAGGTCCAGCTGCAGTCCTGGAGTGCCGTACAAAGCGGGATTTGGATCCCCATGCACACCTTGGACGAACCATTCTATCAGAGATGCCTCATGGTGAATACACTGATCGTAGAGTGTTATTTGAGGCGGACGTAGATGGGCGATTGTTCGGCGAATATCTGTTGTTCGAACGCATTGAAGCTGCGCACTGGGGACCGATCTTTGAAGCTCGCGCTCGTGCTAATGTGAGCACTGTTCGTGCCTTCTATGCTAGCATCCAGAGTCCTACCTTGGAGCCTTTGCAGTTCAAAATCCCTTTTGGTAGAGATCGGATGGCTACGATCGACGTCCGGTTGATTGCGCGACTTCTCAACGTGCCTCTAGGTGATGTGCATCCAAGTGAGAAGAATTTGAGGACTAGACGTGAACGAGATCGCCGCACCAGGTTTCTGTGCGGTAAGTTGGTTCCATGGCAGCCCAATAATAGCCTCAAGGCGACGTACATGTCTGAGGATTTGCGCCTGCTGCACCATATCTGCACGTTCAATGTCTATCCCAGGTCAACGAACCGCATTGAATGCACACGTCTTATGGTCGATTTCTTATTTCTGGTGGCCCAGGGAGAGAACGTATGTATGGCCACTTTCATCTTACGGTAGATAGTTCTCATAGCCAGGTCGAGGAGAACATCCGAATCGCTTCCCCCTGGCCGACTTATTTGCAAGATTGCACTTGAGTTTGCCTATAGACTTGGGCCCGAATTACCGGTATCGATTCACACCATCGATGAGTCGACAATGGTCAAGATGAAGATTGGGTCGCAATACCGTGAAAATCAACTTGAAAGGGATAGTGGGGATGACTTTGATGAAGAGGAAGATCAAAGCGAAGAAGAACCTAGAGCAGAGGTTCAGGAAGAAGCTCAGGAAGAGGCAGAAGAGGAGGCTCAGGATACTGATGAGAGCCCTCCTCCTTCTGTGCAGGCTACTATCGACGATCGCATTGCTCGGATGGAGGAGAGTCAGACCGCTTTGCGAAGGGAAGTCCAAGAACTTTGCGCAGAGGTCGCTGATGCCAAAGCCGTTACAAAGAAGAAATTTGGCAAGGTGACTCGCACCTTGAAGGCGATCCTGTGTTGCTTACAGGATAAGGGCGCTCCTCCTCCATCACCAGACTCCGACTAGCAATGCGATCTTTGATGTTATTATCAGTAGTTAGTCATTTCCTGTTTTAAGTTGTGTTTTGTAAGCCTGATAAGGCTGGTAGTTTATCTATGTTGCTGTAGTAACTGACTGACATAGCTCCCATGTACTTTTTGTCATGATACTTGTAGGGAGATATCCCTTGTATTATGACAATTTTGGTTTAATGAAATGCATGATGCTTTTTGACTTGTTATGTGAATGTTTGTGTTGTGGTTTGGGCTTAATGTAGCTAAAATTTGTGGAATGGAGTGCATGCCGTCTCATTTCACTAAGGTATTGTCCCTGGATCGGGAGTATTGTAACTCCCGGGATTCAGCCTACAAATTAGTTTTTATCCCACCCCACCCTCCTACCATGCATGCCACTTCCGATCCCACTATGGGACTAAGAATGCGGTTCTATTTAATACAACTGAATGCTACTGGCCACATAGGCCCTTGGCGTTTTGGTCCTAGAGTTAGCAATTCTAGATTTGAAGGATCTGACGATATAGGAAACCCAATTCTATTTAGATAATCTTGACCCTGAGTGATAGAACAATTCCCTGTAGTAAAAATGGTATGGAACCATTTAACGTGTACACTTAGGCTTTGGATTATAAGTACTGAGTTACAGACTAGGCTACTAGTTGACTTAGGCAGTGTAAGGCCCAAATATGCTAAGGGATAGTAGGTTAGATTTGGTTGGAATGGGACTCCCTTCCTTCGGTAGATTCCTTTATGGCTTATAGACTTCTGTTGTTACCCATAGGAAGGAACCATACACTCTCAGGGAACATTTATAACTCCCTCAGATTGAACTTAGAATGTACTAGCACGCCCCTTAGAATTTCCTTCCCCAAGGGCTTATTGCATTCGGGAATGCGGAATAAAGGAACTACATGTAAGCGATGTATTCGCGGTTTGAATCGACTTCTTAATCCTGGTGGTTACCAATAAATCCAATGCTCTGATCAAGCAGAAGATCGGAATCGACTCGGATTAAGAATTGATACAATACATCTTCTGTCCTAGCTAGACAGAAAGTCTATGTATCCGGCTCAGACCCACTCTACCACTTTTCTTCCGTGTTGGCTCGACCACATACAACCGAATGGGAACACAGTGTCTTTGGGAAATGGCGAGGACTTAAAGCCTGTAGAGAATTCGACATCTTGCCACCAAGTCATACCTGCCCCTGAACTTAACCACAATAGAGATTAGGCTCATCTCTATGATCATAGGTACCAATGCCATAGAACGCATCATTAGCAAGGAAAACCATGTAGAGAAAGGTTAAGGATAGCCGATAAGTTGCGCCCCGTTCCGATATACGGATCGATGCAACGATTCTTAGACTTTAAGTAGAACCAAGTTTTAAGGGGGGTAGAACGTATTAAGTCCGATCCAGTTAGGATTAGTCAACACTGCCGTTCGATCAATGTGGAGCAGCGGAAGAGTGGTTGGCCTCTTTCCCACTGGCCCAGGATCGAAACATTTGATTTAGGTTATATGTACGATTAGGTTATTAAATAGGATTTGAACCTTCCTTAGAGAAGGTACTCCTTGCCCTTCGCCAATGTCTTGTGTTTTAAGGGGGGTAGATTGTAACACCCCGGAATTTGGCTAATCTGGGATTTGACGTCCTTAGGCAGTTGGTCAATTAAAACACCTGAAAAATCGTTCAGAATCCAATTCCATAGCCAAAGAAACCACTTAGGATTAATTTCTTTAGAAACTAAGCATAAGTTAGCTAGCGCAACGTTGGAGCGGCTGGGAAACAGTCCCTGATCACTTTAAATACGTTCTACAAGACCCAAATCGAGTAGAACAAACAACTCTACAATACTCTATAACCTCGGATCAAACTCTAAGCGGGTTTGTCCTCTGGACCACATTGAATTTTTGTATTGAATTTAGACCGCGCGTCGAAGGTCCGATACCTCCTATCTTAGACCGTTAGAACCGCCCAGCTGGACTTGACAATCATCTCAAAAATCAAGTCAAACCGATAATCACAAACTATTTCATTGAACCCGGAGTGAAGCGACCGCGAATAGGGACAGATTTGGAATTTCAAATTCAAATCTGGCACTCGACTTGACGCGTCAGTATTAAGCGTTCTGACCGTCAGAATTCATCCAGATTACACCCTCAGATCAGGAAAAATTTCTATTTATTATCATGAGACTTTCAGCCCTGATCTATGTGCAGTGACCGCTGAGCTGAAACTGGTCTGCCACGTGCGATCTGCGAACCCTGCCAGACTGAAAACTTAATACGTGCTACATCTGGTACGCATGAGCTTAAGTCTGATCGCAATCAACCAGGAGACCACCAGAAAGCAACTTTTGGACCGAAACAGCCCCGAAATGGATAGGCACCAAGTAAACTTCGTTCCGGAGCCTATTTCCGGCGTTTTTAAGCTTATAAAAGGGGTTGAAACCCTCACTTCTCTCATCCATCCGAATTTGCTAGAAACCCTAGCAAGAGTGAGAGAGAAAGTGAGAGTTTGTGAGAGAAGGTGGGAGAGATTTTCCTGCTGCTGCTGCACGTGCTTAAGCGGCGTATTCTAATCACTTTGCCGGTGATTTCTCCGCGTTTCTAGGTAAGAAATAACCCTAATAAGTTGCTGATTTGAGATTCTTTCCGTTCCATAGCTTGTTAACTCATAGATCTTGTAAATTAGGTTGCCTATTCGCCGTAGACGAAGCGTATACGCTCCGTTCGAATTTCAACATCCGTAAGAGACTAGGTGAGGATTTTAGACGCTTTGATTGACGGTTTACAACGCTTTCAATGTCGTTTAATAGTAGATTATCGACGGCATCGCCGTTTGACATGTACAACATGCTCTCCGTTTCCTGTTTCGTAAATTAACGAAGAATATGAGATTTAGGGCATTTTAGACATTTGTAGGAAGTACGGTCTACATGCATATTTTGCTGACGTGATTGACATGGTTTGTCGCCGCATTAGAGAGTTAGGAATGCTTGCATAATCAGTTTGGTGAAGAGATTCGCCAAGTTGCGCACTTTGTGTCGACATACTATATGTGGACTTAAGTGTGTAGTGTATGTGTTTGTATAAATGCTTGTATTAGTATGTATCGAATTAAATGATGTTATGCAGTAGTTTGAGATTGATTTCATGATTAATATGCTGACCTAAATGATTTCCTACATGTTGACCTTATGCATGATTGCATTACATGCATAGAAAGTATGCCTTGAAGATTTTCTTAAGTTGAATATGCATGGGAAGTATGCTTTGAAGAGTTGCTTAAGTTGAATATTTTAACATGTGGTAACATGCTCACATGATGTATTTCAATTCCAATACCTTTGTATATAGTGTTAATGTAATTCCATAGATGTGTGGGACTTGACTTAGTCCAGGAAGTCGGTAACCGAGCGAATTCGTGGCTGACTGGTCGTAGCTACGAACGACGCGTCGATGAACGTGATTCGTGTTGAGAGTTGGCGGCAGTGGTTAGGCCACGCGAAGTGTTTTACGCACTTCATGTCGTTCAACTCGAGATGCGATCGCACTAGTCGAGCTCGTCAAGTAACCCGACTGGCCAATGTTTGTTCACCTTGTATGTATCGTAACTGCTTGAACCTAGGGTACTGAACTTACCATTGTAAACCCTATTAACCGTGGTACCTTGATCCATGAAGACTCATGAGCCGGGCATGGTGGTATGGGACACCGTGGTCGAGCTGTCGGCCTACGCTGGGGTCACAAACCTCCCCGTAGTGACCAGTGAGCACCTAAACTCGTGAGCAGATTATGGTGGTATGGGACACTATATTCTAGCTGTCGGCCTACACTGATCAGGCGACGAGCCCTTTGTAGTGACCGCGAGCGTATTCTGAGTCCACGGGAGGCGACGACCCTTCCGTTGCAGTAGAGTACGGTAGGCCTGTATTGATAAGGTGATGGGGGAGCGGTGCAACGAGTGCGAGCAATAGCCCTGGCAGCCCTTGCAGTGACCTACGAAATATACATCGTATGAGATTACTAGGAGTGACGACCCTAGACAGGATCCGTGTTGGGATTGATACAAGGGAAGTACCTTAGTTTCCCAATCCTGCTGTTTGAATGGACTAATAACAACTTGGAAATCATATCACCATAGCATTGCATGTGCCTGGAAGATGTGGAGCACTCTAGGGAGTGTGGCATGCCGCGGTCGTAAGATGTTGCCGCATGAGGGTGATCGTCGGTGAGGGCATACATCACGTCATATCGTCTTACATTAATAACAGTATTAGGATTGTCTGATTTACTGCTTTACTATTATCGCGTGATTGAATTGTGAACATGCTAATCTTTGCTCTATGATTCCACTGAGTTGATCACTCATTCCCACGTTACGGGATGGTGTTTCCGGACACCCACCAGTCCCTTCTGTGATTGCAGATGATGGCGGGGCCTGTGAGGCAGAGCTGGACTTGATGATGAGGAGGATTCCTCCTTTATGCGTGTTCTGATTGACGGGATTGCAGGGAGGTTGATTAGATACTTTGACATTGTCATTTTGTATTTTTAGTGCCCTCATGTATATTCACTTTGTTTACTTTTGAAGTATACATGTATGTGTATAACCTGGTAATATATTCATACTCTGGAGACATACAACAGTTTATATACGTTATACATACTATTACAGTCTTCCGCTTGCAAATTTAACTGTCTCTGGAGTATGATATGCTGTTCTGGCTTAATCTCACTCATGTTTAATACATTATCACAGACAACATTCAATCATACATATCCATGTTGCATAAATAACATTTTGAAACTCGGGAGTTGGGTTTTTGCTCGACCCCCGATTTTCGGGATGTTACAGATGGTATCAGAGCATGATTTGGATTAAACCGGGCCTGGGTTATGGTCTCGCGACGTACACTGTCGCTTCCTTTGACTTAGGTGGGTGCGAGAAGGGTCTAGAAACACTTCTAGGATAGCAGATTCGCCGATAGGCGAAGTCTAATAGGATCGATCGCAAGATCGAGTCTGTAACGTATCTCGGGTCGCGTAAAGCAACCCGAATCACTTCTAAGCTGTAGGAAGTCGGGTGGAGACGTCCTATGAGCGGTTTTAAACCGCAAAAGTGAATCCATGGGCCGTGGGATGACCACGACTCCAGTAATCAATCGCCAAGGCTTAAAAACCCCGTTTCACCAAAAATCTTCAAAATTCCTCCTCTAAACACTCCAATATTTATTTCTTTCTTATCCATTTCATATTAGGCATCAAACATAATTTGCAAATAACACAAATTAGTACATTCAGCAAATTTTATAGTGAATAGTAAAATTTCATGAAAAATAGCCATAATGCCATTCTAACTTCACTTTATTTAGCATGGCAGCCCAATAAGATCGCCGCACCAGGTTTCTGTGCGGTAAGTTGGTTCCATGGCAGCCCAATAATAGCCTCAAGGCGACGTACATGTCTGAGGATTTGCGCCTGCTGCACCATATCTGCACGTTCAATGTCTATCCCAGGTCAACGAACCGCATTGAATGCACACGTCTTATGGTCGATTTCTTATTTCTGGTGGCCCAGGGAGAGAACATATGTATGGCCACTTTCATCTTACGGTAGATAGTTCTCATAGCCGGTCGAGGAGAACATCCGAATCGCTTCCCTTTGGCCGACTTATTTGCGAGATTGCACTTGAGTTTGCCTATAGACTTGGGCCCGAATTACCGGTATCGATTCACACCATCGATGAGTCGACAATGGTCAAGATGAAGATTGGGTCGCAATACCGTGAAAATCAACTTGAAAGGGATAGTGGGGATGACTTTGATGAAGAGGAAGATCAAAGCGAAGAAGAACCTAGAGCAGAGGTTCAGGAAGAAGCTCAGGAAGAGGCAGAAGAGGAGGCTCAGGATACTGATGAGAGCCCTCCTCCTTCTGCGCAGGCTACTATCGACGATCGCATTGCTCGGATGGAGGAGAGTCAGACCGCTTTGCGAAGGGAAGTCCAAGAACTTTGCGCAGAGGTCGCTGATGCCAAAGCCGTTACAAAGAAGAAATTTGGCAAGGTGACTCGCACCTTGAAGGCGATCCTGTGTTGCTGTAGTAGCTGACTGACATAGCTCCCATGTACTTTTTGTCATGATACTTGTAGGGAGATATCCCTTGTATTATGACAATTTTGGTTTAATGAAATGCATGATGCTTTTTGACTTGTTATGTGAATGTTTGTGTTGTGGTTTGGGCTTAATGTAGCTAAAATTTGTGGAATGGAGTGCATGCCGTCTCATTTCACTAAGGTATTGTCCCTGGATCGGGAGTATTGTAACTCCCGGGATTCAGCCTACAAATTAGTTTTTATCCCACCCCACCCTCCTACCAAGCATGCCACTTCCGATCCCACTATGGGACTAAGAATGCGGTTCTATTTAATACAACTGAATGCTACTGGCCACATAGGCCCTTGGCGTTTTGGTCCTAGAGTTAGTAATTCTAGATTTGAAGGATCTGACGATATAGGAAACCCAATTCTATTTAGATAATCTTGACCCTGAGTGATAGAACAATTTCCTGTAGTAGAAATGGTATGGAACCATTTAACGTGTACACTTAGGCTTTGTATTATAAGTACTGAGTTACAGACTAGGCTACTAGTTGACTTAGGCAGTGTAAGGCCCAAATATGCTAAGGGATAGTAGGTTAGATTTGGTTGGAATGGGACTCCCTTCCTTCGGTAGATTCCTTTATGGCTTATAGACTTCTGTTGTTACCCATAGGAAGGAACCATACACTCTCAGGGAACATTTATAACTCCCTCAGATTGAAGACTCCCTCAAATCATATCACCATAGCATTGCATGTGCCTGGCAGCCCTTGCAGTGACCTACGAAATATACATCGTATGAGATTACTAGGAGTGACGAACCTAGACAGGATCCGTGTTGGGATTGATACAAGGGAAGTACCTTAGTTTCCCAATCCTGCTGTTTGAATGGACTAATAACAACTTGAAAATCATATCACCATAGCATTGCATGTGCCTGGAAGATGTGGAGCACTCTAGGGAGTGTGGCATGCCGCGGTCGTAAGATGTTGCCGTATGAGGGTGATCGTCGGTGAGGGCATACATCACGTCATATCATCTTGCATTAATAACAGTATTAGGATTGTCTGATTTACTGCTTTACTATTATTGCGTGATTGAATTGTGAACATGCTAATCTTTGCTCTATGATTCCACTGAGTTGATCACTCATTCCCACGTTACGGGATGGTGTTTCCGGACACCCACCAGTCCCTTCTGTGATTGCAGATGATGGCGCGGCCAGTGAGGCGGAGCTGGACTTGATGATGAGGAGGAGGATTCCTCCTTTATGCGTGTTCTGATTGACGGGATTGCAGGGAGGTTGATTAGATACTTTGACATTGTCATTTTGTATTTTTAGTGCCCTCATGTATATTCACTTTGTTTACTTTTGAAGTATACATGTATGTGTATAACCTGGTAATATATTCATACTCTGGAGACATACAACAGTTTATATACGTTATACATACTATTACAGTCTTCCGCTTGCAAATTTAACTATCTCTGGAGTATGATATGCTGTTCTGGCTTAATCTCACTCATGTTTAATACATTATCACAGACAACATTCAATCATACATATCCATGTTGCATAAATAACATTTTGGAACTCGGGAGTTGGGTTTTTGCTCGACCCCCGATTTTCGGGATGTTACAATATCTGTTGTTACTCTCTTAAGACTTTCAAATAGCTGATTCATATGAGAGTCGAGCAACTTCACTTTGACTCTTTTCAACTTACAAATTGGACTTGCTCTTCTACTTTGGTAAGTTGTGACGATGCCCCCTGGGTTCTCTATTGACTGATGAATTCGTTAATTTATTAATTGATACATCTTCTTATTGGCGAGTAGCATCTGATTCAATCAAACTAACTCTTCATCTGAGCATTTTCCTCAAGGCTACTGTTGTTCACGGTAGTCGCTGTTGGAAAGTTAGAGACTTCAGTAACACGCTATTCTGGTGAAGACTTTGTATCTTCCTCGCCTCTTCAGCTATATCTTTCAATTCGCTTTTAATAACATCGTGCTAAGACAATACTTCATCAATTAGATGTGCTATAATTGAATCAAAAGGTGACTCCAAATGTCTCCTTTTTCCAGTCTTTGAAGATTCACAAATGCACCACCCTTTCTCTGTTTGATCTATTAGTTGGCCATGTGTGGGATCCACATAGCACTGTAGTGGAGGATCACCTTCAAAACTTTTAATGACCTTGGCAGTATTTTTCCTTTTCATCCAGATGAATATGACCTTTTTAAGGAAGCCTTTTGTGTGGGACTATCTTACACCAGCATTTCAACATATCTTGATGCTCATCAAGTGAAATAGAAGAAAACCATGGAAGAAACTCTGCCATCATATTCTCAGGGATGTTGTAAAAGAACTGTCAGATCAAGGTAGCCTGTTCTTCTTCCTTAGACATGTGCTAACTAACTAATGTTTGAATCGCTCCTGTACAAGAAGCTAGCTCTCTCTGGAAACTGACGTCGTTCTGGCATTATTTGTCTTTGATCGAAACTGATTAGATCTTTTCTGACACTTTTTGGTGGGAGTCTATCGAATGCGAAGTAAACAACTATAGTAGTAGGAAGAAAGGTCACCGCGGCATATCTGTCATTCAAAACAGGATGTTAGTCAAATTATTAAATAAAATCATACTTTATTTTTAGAGATGAAGGGGAGTATGTTCCCATTGAGAGTTGTCATTTTGGCATTTTTACAGACGCCAAAAAGTGATTAATGTTCTCTGAATATTTTTTAAGTTACCATCGAATAATAATTCCCCAGCAGAGTCGCCATTTTGTTTCGACAAGAAAAAAATGCATCTGATTTGGGGGATTTATTTAATGATAATAAAGAATTTAATGAGAGAACATTGATCACATTTATCTGAGTTCATTTACATCCTTTGATTCCCTTTATTCTGAAAGTAAAGTACAATTAATGCAATGTAATGAATGAAATAGAAGATAATCAGATAGAAATTTCGACAGCATTCCAACGCTTGTTTCAGTCATCTCCTAGGACTTAGGAGGAATGTTGATCTGATCAACCAGTCTTTAACGAGATGGGGATTGTGCAAGCTTGAATCCTCTAATCTGACTGTCGAGATCAGTTCTGAGCATCATTCCAATCATCTTTCCTTAAAATATAGAACATCCTTTTGGTTATTCTTACTTGAAATATGGAGCAGCCTGTTGAAATGTGGCCAGGACCTGAAGAAATCAGGCCGATCATGTTGAACGGGCCTAAAAAGTTTCCCAGAATGTAAGATTATGGGGTTGCCACCGTCCGTTTGGCTCAAAACTTTATGTACAACCTTAGAACCACAGATTAGTTGTACACGTCAAATTTTAACTCCTGAATCCCTGTAGAAATGACCAAACTGACAAATCAGTACCTGAAATCCTGATTTGGGGCCTACTTGATATCTGGAAATTCTTCAAACTCAATCTCAACGTGTTAAGCATAGTTGCTTAGCAGATGGACGGAGTAGATTTCCCATGAACATCATGTTAGGACCACATGTACATTGCATATACATAGTGCAAAAGTGCACCGACCGTGCATGAGATTTCCCAAAGTTGGTCAGCGCATGATGACCGACGTCTTCTTCTCAAACTCAAAATCTCCAACAGTGTCTTTACTATCAATTTGCAATTTTCTCAATGTGGCCCGATCCTCATCCAAATCATTAATCTGGACCGTCCACTTAATCCAGAGCATGGGCATTACCCTCGCCTAGGTGAGCTTTTGACTCCATGCAAAGTGTTGCATAATCTTAACAGTTAAGTGTGAGATGGACGGTGGAGTAAACAAGCTTATGGGTCACACTGATTTCACTCCAAAAGCACTCCCTTCCGGATGATTTTTCGTCTCTTAAATCCAATGGACGGAGTGGATTTTCCATTGGGCTTCAATAAATGGGCCACTGAATTTCACAGAGTCGACGTACGTCGACTCTGTTGAAAACAGAGGTTTCGTCTTTTTGTTGAAGACCACCATCTTGCGGTGAAAGGTGGATCTGAACCGTTCATCAGGTAGAGGGAGAAAAAACCATCAAAACCATGTTGAGCTTTCATGATCATGTTCTTCCTTATGATTGTTATATCAATCACAAAGAGACCGTTCGACTACTGTTTCAGATTGATTGTCTCAATGGGCCACGTCATTAGATGATTGAAGTTCACCATTCATGGTTAAAATCTCGAGAGAAAGATGGTGGATGGTGTGGATTTCTCAAAGATGGTCGTACTGTGTATTACCAACAAAATAATGAAAGGATATGGCTTTTCTTCTCTGTTTATGTCTAACTAAACGTCCGGCAAGTTGCATGGTTCTCGTAATGGATGACTGATTGCACGGTTCGTGCAACGGAATTCTTTCCTCAGACGCAGGCTTGAAAAATGAAAGTTTTCATTTTTAAGAAGATGGTCGAGTTAGCGCCAGCTTAGACCGAACGACTGGTTCGGTGCACGGCAGGCGTGTGTACACTATGTATACACGTTGTACATATGGGGTCCACTGTGATGCTTCTCAGAAATCCAATCCGACCGTATGTTTTTTCACCTCCTAAAATGAGTTGAGACCAACTTTGAAGCATATCCAGATTATAGGTGGGCCCCACTTAATGAATTAAGGGGCTGATCTAGCCGTTGGGCCACTTCTTGAGATATTCAATGGCTAAAATTTTATGTGTACGGTTAATTTATGGCTCCCAGGCCATGTATGAAGTTTTGAGCTAATTGGATGGCAGGAACCCTGTGATCTTGCTTTCTGGACTAATTTCGGGCCTCTTTAACGTGAATGGCTTGATTTTCTCAAATCTCTAGCATGTCAATTCTTCAATCTTGGTCCTCTGGGGTCCGTCTCCTGCTCTGATGATATCGGAGAGTCAAATCCATGCTTTTAGTACTCTTTTTCAATCCATGCTCCTAATTACTCCTTGCAATAAAAACACGATTAAAATATAACATTAAGCATTATTATGTACGCAAAATCAGGTAATAACTGGGGTTTGATATGCAATATTTGACCCTCATCAGATAGCATAATGTTATTATATGGCTTGCAGGAATCATCACTTAGACGAATTCCCGCTTCTGTTGCACGGGTCGCACAACAGCAGTCTTCTTGGGCAGATGGTGGAATTGTAGTTTACGTTGCGCGGGTCACGCAACAGTGACTTCCGTTGCACGGTCCGCGCAACAATACTTCCTTCTCTCTCCCAGCCCACTAACTGATCCAACTAATCTAAATGATCCAACCCCTCAACTGAAGTAGGGGAAGGGTATTTATAGGCCCAACTACTCTTACAAAGTAGTGATCACCATTACTTATCCCTTCACATATGGACTTCTTCTTTTCTTAAACCATGGTGTCTACCAAGTTCCTTCTTAAATGGCAGTGTACAACCTTTCTTCTTTAAAATGACACCTATGCGCCCTTATTTACTAAACTACCATTTTCAATGTCTTTTTATCAAAATACCTAAACTACCTCTGGACATGGAATTTTACCAAAATGCCTAAACTACCCTTGGAACTGGATTTTTACCAAAATATCCAAAATACCCCTGGACATGAAACTTTACCAAAATACCCTTGGACATGGATTTTTACCAAAATACCCCATAGTAACCCGCATCATGGAATTCTCTGATCAATGCAATGGCATATTTTTTATGCCTTAACAGTGAGAAAGAGGTCGAGTCCACGTGGACTAAACTTGTATGTATTCTGAAAAGAACTAGAACTAGAACTAAAAGAAGATCTAAATATGAATTCTAGACTAAAAGAGAGTAATTACGAATGATGTTTAAACTATCAATTAATGGTGGGAACTAGAGTGTCAAGGATCCACTTGTAGCTATTAAGATGCTACCTTACTTGATTCAATAAACACAATTGGAATTAGAATCCTATCCTATCCAATTGAAAGATAAATCAAATTAAATCAAATCTGAACTTTTCATTGACATAATTCTTAATGGAGGAGAATTGTGAAGATTGGAAGGGATTCCATCACCCTACCATGCTAAGGAGACAATGGTGAATAATAGGATTTACCAATCTCACTATCTCAAAATAAGAAAAAGAAGATATTAAAAGATATCACAACATCTATTGTAATTTGAGTCACAATAAATCATAGAAAACTGAAAATATTCCTTTAATATTAAAATAAAAATTAATGAAGTTTAATAATAATAAGAATCTAATCAAAATAAACATCCCAACACACTACAAGCTTCACTTCTTAGCCCTAGCTAAGAGGTTTAGCCAACCATAGATATGATTGAAACCAAATCTCTTAAACAAAGCATGAAAAATTAAGTAAGGAAGAAGAAAAACTATTTAGTGGCTACTCCACCTATTTATTATGCTCATTGAGACCTTTCTAAACCCTAGAAGATGCTTTGGAGCATCTTAGGGAGTCCTATTTATAGTTGTGAAGCTCCAACTTTTTCACCTAGTTGGAAAATTCTAGAAACCTCATCAAATTTATGCATTCTCTGCAGTTTGCTAAATTAAACCTCACTCTATACACTTTCCCAAAATATACTTCACTCTGCACAACTAAAATAGAATTCAATTTTCAGAATATATTTTTTCAGGACAATTTCAGGAATATGTTTATTTTCAAGATAATTTCAGGATTCCTTTTCTTCATTTCAAATCTTTGATTCTCTTCATTTCTCATTTAGTTTTCTTAGATCTTTGGCATGTGAATTATTCATTAATGACTTCTAAATCTTTAAATATTCCTTTTAGCATCAATTTCACCTTAAGCTCTCGAAATTACCTCACACATGAAAGCATGAATAATTAAATCGATTAAGCACTATCATGTTTATAAAACCAAGGTATAAATATGAAAAAATATATAAAATTTTACACTCAACACACCCCCAGTCAGCATTTTGTTAGTCCCGAACAAAACATGCGTGAAGTAATTCTCAATTCTCAATGTTCATACCCCTTTTTAGAAATCAATCCTTTGTGCAATTAAGTATGAATGAGTAGAATTAAGACAAGGAAGTGGGATTTTGAAAACCTAGAGCCGAATCATATAAGCAATCCATCAAATAGGTTCTTTATTGTTTAAATCAGAGCATAAGTTCATATATCAAGTTTTTCTAACGTGCTTAGTGAATTCCAGTTTAATTTTCATAAAAATATATTGTCATTACATAATATTAGCCATGATCAACCTCGAGATTAATTGAATAATCAAGTACTGATTTTGAACTTATCCCTTTTTTCTTCTTTTTCTAGTATTTGATTTTATATCGACGATCTCTTTTTATTTATTCATTCTTTTTAGACTTTCCATTCTTTTTTATTCTTTTACAGTCTTTCATTCTTTTCCAATATTTTCATCATATATGACCTTTTTTGTCCATCTCACTATTTTTTTAAACTGGTTCTTTTCATCTTTTAAGGTAGATAAAATTCTCCAGACTTAAATCATAATCATCTATCAATGCTTCACATATTAACAATAAAAAATTCTAGCATAATTCACATAAAGCAACTTAAACATGTTTTGTGACTTAGATTTACATGATTTCAAACTTCCTTTTGATCAATTGAGTGCAAGAACTGTAAGTGATAGACTACTTAGTTGATCAAACTCTAACAATTTAAAACTCAATCTCAATCTTATCATTATACTTAAAACATTCTTTACATACACAATTTATCATTTTTTAAAATAAATTTCAATTTTAAACATTGAAAATTTTAAAGAAATTTTTCTCAAAACTAAGAAAACACTGATTAGTTTACATAATCCACAACCCTAACCTAAAATCTACATAGTCCTCAATGTAAAAATATATATATAAGCATGTAAGGCATATGAGACAATGAAAATAAATGAGAAGTGATGGAAAGGTAGTACTTGAAGAAAGGGGATTGAAGCTTTTTCAAGGTTCTTAATGAGAAGATGGGTTAGCACAAAGACTTAAACAAACTGAAAGCAAACTATCCTATTCCTAAATCCTATTAAAAAAATAAAAACTAGCTACACCTTAAATTAGGAGATCAATCCTGGTACCCGGGATCAGTTAAAGGCATGAGCATGTCCTCTGAGTCAAATTTCTCAACAAATGGCTTTAAACGATGTCCGTTCACTTTAAAAATATGGTCATTCATTGGATTCTTTATCTCAATGGCCCATGTGGATAAACATTAGTAACAGTGAAAGGACCAGTCCATCGAGATCTAAGTTTACTCAAAAAAAGGTGTAACTGAGATTGTACAGAAGGACATTTTGATTAGTTATGAATGATTTCTGAAGGATGTTCTTATCATGGAACACCTTCATCCTGTCCTTGTAAAGTCTCGAGTTCTCATATGCGTCGTTCTGAATTTCCTGATATTCATTAAACTGTAGTTTGCGCATTAAACCAGTGTTGTCCAAATTGAAATTCAAAATTTTCATACCCCAGTAGGCTCTATGTTTCAACTCTACAGGCAAGTGGCAAGCTTTCCTATAGATAAGTCTAAAGGGGACATTCCAATGGGTGTCTTAAAAGCTGTACGGTATGCTCATAAAGCATCGGTCAAATGGATTAACCAATCCCTATGGTCAAGGTTAACCGTTTTCTTAAGAATGTGTTTAATTTTCCTATTGAAAATCTCATCTTGCGTATCTTCTTTGAGTGCCTTAAGGTTAGACGGTGGAGGCATTACATCAGTTTGGGGAAATTCTTCAAATTGTGGCCTCCCTCGGTTAACTTCAAGTACCATCACAGTATCCAGCATGGTCCCCATCTCCCTAATCATGTCATTATCAAAATTATGGGAGTGACTTAGGTACATCTTTAAAGGGTCAAAGGATAAAGTCAAAAGGATTCTATCTTCCATGAAAGAGTCAATCATATTAATGTCGTGGGTATCGTCATCATCCTTTAACTATTTTCCTGTATTGAAAAAGATATTCAACTCTAATGTCATATTTCCAAAAGATAAACTCATGACTCCATTCCTACAATTAATGATTGCATTTGATGTGATAAGGAATGGGTGACCAAGAATGAGTGGAATTTGAGTGCTTATGTCCATGATGGGTTGAGTATCCAAGACGATAAAATCTACCGGGTAGTAGAATTTGTCAAACTGGACCAACACATCCTCAATTATCCCTCTTGGTACACGAACTGAGTGATTAGTAAGTTGTAATGTGGTTTGGGTGGGTTTCAATTCATCCAAACCCAGTTGTTCGTAGACCGAGTAAGGAATCAGACTTACACTCGCCCTTAAGTCAAGAAGTGCATGCTCAGTGTGATAATTTCCAATTACACAAGCAATGGTTATGCTACCAGGATCTTTGTATTTCTGTACCACATATTATTTTAGGATGGCACTCACTTTTTCAATTAAAAAGATTTTCGTTTGAATATTTTGTCATCTCTTGGTCATACATAAGTCTTTCAGAAATTTGACATATGATGGTATTTGTTTAACTGCATCCAGTAAATGAATATTAACCTTCACTTGTTTCAACACCTCTAGAATTTCCTAAGAGTTAGAGAGAAGTTTTAGTGTTAAAAACTGTTGGGGAAATAGGGCAATCAGTTTACCTTGATGTTCCGGTGTCATTCTTATGGAGCGGTGTTAGGTCTATCATTATTGTCCTCTTCCAGGTCCTTAGGCATTCCACCCCTATCCGGAATGGTTTTGTCAATGGTCTTCCCACTCCTCAAAGTGGTGATAGATTTAGCTTACTCCATCTGAATTGAAGAGCTTGGATCACTTATCTCATATTACAGTTTGGGATTGGGTAGAGGTTGAGCAGGAGGCATTTCTTTTCTCCCAATTGTTACGTGTGACTCTATCCTTTGAATAGAAGACGCAAGGGTTCCCAATGCTAATCTAATATCTTAGTTGAGTAGCTCTTGGTCTCGAATATATTTTTGAACTGGATCCTCTTAAGTTTTCCCTTGAATTAGAACTTGATGAGGGAATCCTTGAGGAGTAGCCATTTGTCCATTCCTCCAACTAAAATTTGGATGATTTCTCTAACTAGGCTCAAAAGTGATGTCAATGGCCCCTGGGTCATGGTATACTTAGGCTATAGCTAAAAGGCATCTGTTTCGAGCAAATGGAGCTGATCTGGAGGTCCATTACTCGTGTACGGCATGGAGCAAGTTTCTTGACGATGGATATATGCCAAGTCATGCTTTCGGTCTAATCGGATTTGTAGAACGACCGTGGAGGACCTATTTCAGTTCAACAGTTATTGTCACTCAATCAAGGCCACGAGTAGACTGATATGTGTAGGAAAATTTTCCTGATCCACCGGTATAGTTTGATCATTATCCGATAGTCTGAAGTCTTTAATTTCGCCTGCAAGCGACTAGTCTAATTCACTTAAGTTTGAGTTCATTTTCAAAAGATATTGGCGTTTCTCACACACTTTACTTGGTGCTCTAGTTGTGCGTTTTAGGATACTATTTGGGCTCGATTTCTGCGATGGTTGTCAAGCCCAATAGGATTGTCATAACCTTATAGTTTCATGGTAGTCGGACTTTTGACGCACGGTCCGTGTTCAATACAAAGTTTCAATGTGCTCCCGAGATCAACTGGATTTTGAGATTGCTCCTAGGTTTTTAGGTAATATTGAGTTGACGATTTTATTAGTTTTGGGTCTTGCAAGTCGTATAGATAGTGGTCGGAGCTAATTTCACTAATTATTCAGTTTAGTACTTAATTGGTTTTCGTCTAATTTATAAAAAATTCGATCCTTAGTGATTTCTGCCTGAGGTGATACTCGGGTCTTTATACGGATTTTTTCGAGATGTTATAATCTACCCTCTTAAAGAAAAATTTCATCTTCGAAATTAATACCTTTTCATATTCCTTGAGAATCTGAGGGTAGTTCTTACGGACCTTGGCTTCTAATTCCCAAGTAGCCTCTTCCTTAGTGTGGTGAGTCCACAATAATTTTATGAGCAGAATCACTTTATTGCACAGCATTTGTTCCTTCTTATCTAGAATACGTGTTAGTCGTAGTACATATGCCACATCTTCACTCAACTATACTTGCTCCCATTTGATAATATGGGAAGGATCAGGAATGTATTTCTTCAGCATTGATATATGAAATATGTTGTGCATTCCTACAAGTGGTGTGGGCAAAGCAAGGCGGTATGCTACCACACTCACTCAGTCTAGGATCTGGAATGGACCAATAAATCCTGGTGTGAGATTCCCTTTCTTGCTAAACTGAAGGACTCCATTTATGGGAAAAACTTTAAGGAATACATGGTCCTCAACCTCAAATTCCACCCATTGTCATCTCGTATCGGCGTAACTCTTTTGTCTACTCTATGCTGTAAGAAGTCGACGCCTGATAATGTCGATCTTCTCTAAAGTTGTCTGTACTAAATCTGGGCCAATCAAACTTCTTCTCACCAACCTCTGCCTAACAATGCGGTGCTTAACATGGATGCCCATACAATGCTTCGTAAGGAGTCATGCCAATGCTCACTTGAAAGCCGTTGTTATAAGAGAACTCGGTATAGGGAAGGCAGTCATCCCAACTGTCCTTGAAATCAAGCACACATGCTCGCAACATATCTTCTAATACCTGGTTCACTCGTTCCGTCTGCCCATCTATCTGTGGGTAGAACGTGGTACTAAACTTTATTTACACTCCCATTGCTTCCTGAATTCGAGTCCAAAAGATAGACGTGAATCGCGTGTCTCAATCTGACAAAATCTCCATAGGCACTCCATGTAGACGTACTATCTCCTTGATGTATAACTTGGCTAAATCATCTGCTAAGTTTGAAACTTTAACCTGGAGGAAGTAAGATGAATTCATCAATCAGTCCATAATCACCCAAATAGAGTCATGTCCCTTTCTCGTCTTCAGTAACCCTGAAATGAAATCCATAGAGATAAAATATCATTTTCATTCAATTATAGGCATGGGCTGAAGTAAACCAGGAGGTCAGCGATGCTCGGCCTTAACCTGCTGGTATGTAAGACAATGGGACACAAAGTCTGCTATGTGGGCCTTCATGTTGTCCTACCAGTACGAACGTTTCATATCTTGATACACCTTTGTACTACCGGGATGCATTGTCATCCTCGAATTGTGAGCAGCTTCTACAACTTCCTTGCTCAAGTCATGGAGATTTGGGATGCACAGGCGGCCACGATACCTCAAACCTCCATCTAAACTAACTCTCCATTCAGAGTCTTCATCATCACTAGCTCGGTTTCTCATTTCCACTAACCATTCATCCTCCCTCTAAGCCACAGCGATTCAGTCATCAATAAGTGGTTGTACATGAATATGTGCAAAGCTCTTGAACGGCTCCTCTACTGTAAGCTTCTATTCAAAGTCCCGTACAAATTTGACCATGTTCCATTCTTCTATCATTAGCAGAGCTACAAGTTCTATTATCTTCTTATGGCTTAATGCATCTGCCACAAGGTTAGCCTTGCCAGGATGGTAGGAGACCTCAAACTTGATGTCTTTCAAGGTTTCCATCAATCGTCGTTGTATCATATTCAAATCACTTTGTGTGGATATGTACCTAAGGCTCTTATGGTCATAAAGGAGCTCGAACTCCTCTCTCTAGAGGTAATGTCTCCAGAGCTTTAATGCAAAGATGATGGGCGCTAACTTCAGGTCATGCATAAGGTAGTTTTCCTCGTGTTTCTTCAACTATCGTGATGCATAAGCAATCACCTTATCCCTTTACATAAGAAAACAACCCAAACCAACACGAGATGCGTCGGTGTATATCATATATCTGACCCCATGCTCTAGGAATACGAGCATAGGGGTGGATGTCAGCTTGTCCTTCAGTTCCTGAAAGGTTACTTCTGCTTTCTTGTTCCAGGTAAACTTAAGATCTTTTCGAGTGAGCTGAGATAACGGTTTGGCTATCTTGGAAAAATCCTTAATAAATTGACGATAGTAACCTACCAGGCCAAGGAAACTCCTCACTTCAATTACTGAACTGGGTTGCTCCCAGTCCTGTATTGTGGTCTCCTTAACAAGGTCCACAGCGATACCTTCCTTGAACACCATATGTCCCAGGAACTTTATTTCTTCTTTTTATAAGTCGCATTTCTTGCATTGAGCAAATAACTGGTTCTTCCTTAGAGTATCGAAAACTATTCACAAGTGCTCTTTGTGATCCTTTCCGCTCTTGGAGTATATCAATATGTCATCTATAACTATGGTGACGAACCGGTACAGATACGGCCAAAACATCCAGTTTATGAGGTCCATAAACACAGCCAGTGCATTCGTAAGTCCGGACGACATCATGAGAAACTCGTAGTGCCCAAAATTGGTTCTGAATATTTTTTTCTATACGTCTTCATCCCTAACGCGTAACTGATGATATCCAGATTACAAGTCGATCTTTGAAAAATATCGTGCCCCTTTCAACTAGTTGAACAGATCATCTATCATGGGCAAAGGATACTTGTTCTTCACTATCACTTGGTTCAATCTACGATAATCAATACACATTCACAATAATCCATTCTTCTTCTTCACAAACAAAATAGGTGCTCCCCAAGGGGATACATTCGGTCGTATGAAGCCTGAGTCCAATAGATCATCAATCTGTCTCCCCAATTCCTCCATTTCACAAGGAGGCATGTGATACATCGGTAGAGAAATGGGTGTTGTACCAGGCAGTTCAGGTGTCATCCTAAACATGTCCATAAATTCTTTGACTATAGGCATGTTCTCAAGTGTCGGACCATTAACATTTCCTAGCAAGGTAGCATAACAACTAATGCGGTAGTACCAACTGACCTGAACTGGGAAAGTAAACTTCGTGCCCTCAGATTCGTGGGCTATCACCCATCTACCATCGTAATCGATCTCTGCCTTCATCTCAGTGAGCCAATCCATACCAAGGATGACATTGTAATGACATAGCAGGACAACAATAAAGTCGACGAGTACTGTTCTGCTTCCTAAGTTTATCGAGTAACCCTAACAAATCTTGATAGTGTCTGAGAAGGTCCCTATGGTGGTAAGGAGTCTCACCCCAACCATAAGACTAGTTCTCAATACTAGTCACTTGACTACTATGTATGATATTATCGAAATAGTGGACCCGGTGTCCACCAATAGGAAGACTGGTGTACCTTGAATATGTGTTGTGACTTCGAAAGCCAATGGTGCTGCAATTGTTGTATTGGATGCCTCAGCTGCAAGTGAGTGCACACGAGCTTGTTGAGGACTATTTGGCTGTGCTGCAATAGGTCGTTGAGGTGGCCTATTACGAGGTACATTCAACCTATAAAAAGGTTGTGCTAGCAGCGTTGATCGTAGAGGTGGAGCCGAGATAGCTTGAGGAAGTTGACGGTTGATCTTCTAAGGAGGTGTGAAGCCGTTGTCCCTCAACTTAGTAAAATAATATGTATCTGAATGGCCCATCTCTTACAGTAAGTGCACCACATATCTGATCGTCTAAGCCTAAGAGGAGAATCTACACGTGGCCTCTTACTGAGGAAAGGTCTATTTGGCAAGTTAGGTCGAGGCCTTGTACCCATGGGCATACGTGTACAAGATACTCTATCCCCATCCTGCTCAGCTCACAGGGACATGTTCACTAGCTCAACATAGTTGGGAATGCTAGCGCAACACATCTTCGAGCGTATCTCAAGCCGTAGACCCTTAAAAAATCGTCGCATTCTCATCGGCTCGTTTGTTAGTATCAAAGGAGCATATCTGGCCAGCTCCATGAACCTATCCTCGTACTCGGCTATGGTCATCCCTCCCTATTGAAGGCGAAGGAATTCACCCTCCTTTTCATTTTGATAAGTGAGGGGGAAGTACTTCCCATAGAAGCACATCTCAAATGTGTTCCAGGCCACAAGTGACCTACAGGAACTGTCCGTAGGATGCTGTCCCACCATAGACTAGCCTCCTTCTTGAACATATAAGTGACCAGTTCAACCTGCTCTGCCTTAATGCAGTGCAGTGGTTTCAACATCTTAGAGATACAATCAAGCCGATATTCAGCCTCCTTGGGCTTGTGAGTGCTTGTAAAAGTGGGAGGTCAAAAACGCTGAAAGCGTTCGAATAGTCCGCTGATATTCATATTCCCAGCAATGTGCATAGGTGGTGCAGGTGGGATCATTTTCATGTTTTGGGCAAGGGCCCCAGCAATCGTAGTCCAAATTTGTTGCTGCTGCTGCATTAGGAGCATTATCTGCTCCTTAGGAGGAATAGCCACCTGAGGCATGTGTGGCGTCGAGGTAGACGCATAGTTCTGTTTAAGAATTGGTGGTGCACTAGGTTTAGGGGGGTTAGTGGTTGGCTGTGAATCTGGTATGGTGTTAATGTCAGGGCCCAAACTGGAGTTTATGTGGCTATCGCTTAGGGGAGGTGCCCCGTCAAACGATACGCCAAGTGCAACTCATGTTGTATTCTGAGTAGTTTTTGGAGGCATTTCCTATACACAACATAAGGTGCATGTAACGTCCAAAAATTTAGAAGTCGAGCATAACTTAGCTCCCAAGTTCCAAAACATCACTTATGTAATATTTTTTACGATGGATGAATTTTGTCTGTATTAGTGCATGAAACATGAAATAGATTAAGCTAAATCAGCAACCATAATTCAAGGACAGTTAGAATACGCAAGCGAAAGTCTGAAATAAACATATAAATCAAAACAATCTCCAAAATATGAGTGCTCTACCTGGTCAATAAGTACAAGTCGTGTCTCAAAATACATATATCAAAATGTGATAAACCACTACAATATAGCCCTGAATCCCCGTCAATCAGGACATGGCTCACATGAACCCGCCTGAGAACTGCATGAGCGAGAATGCCTCCTCGTCCTCATCAAACTTCGGCTCTGCCTCCTAGGCATCACAATCACCTGTAGCTAAATCAAAGTCTGGTTGGTGTTTAAACACCGTCCTAGAACATGGGAGTGAGTGATCAACTCAGTAGAACTATGCAGCAAAGGTTAATATGTTATCAAGTCAATTAAGCGGTAATGATAAAGCATTATAATCAAACATGTCCTAATACTCATGTTAATGCAAGAATGGTATGAGGAAATGATGCATGCCCTCACCACAAACTCCCTCTTGCGACATCATCTAACGATCGCGGCATGAATCAATACCATTGTGCTCTACACTAACGCCAACGGCACATGCAGTGCGATGTTATGAACATGATTACCAAGTTCTTATTAGTTCCTTTCATACAGCAGGATTAGGAAGTTAAGGTACCACCCTTTATATCATTTTTCCAACATTGATCCATCTAGGGTCGTCAATCCTAGTTAATCACATACGATAGGCAAGTTCAGGTCACTACCACCAATGCCCTACCAACTGGTAGTCTATTTTCAAAGGCTCGTCAACAACTCGACTGGGGACCACAGTCAGGCTGCACCAAGGTAGCCCTATTGATACTCGAAGTCACTCCACCGATGCCCTACCAACTGGCAGTCTATTTTTGAAGGCTCATCGCCAACTTGACTGGGGACCACAACTAGGCTATGCCAGTGTAGGCTGACATTTCGAATACAGTGTCCCATACCACCATATTCAGCTCATGAGTCTGATTGCTCACTGGTCACTACGGGGAGGCTCGTCGCCCCAGCATAGGCCGACAGCTCGACCACGGTGTCTCATACCATCATGCCCGGCTCATGAGTCTTAGCAAATCATGGTACCAAGGTTAACCGGGTATTTCACTGGTAATTTTGGTATCTTAGGTTCAAGCAGTAGCATCCAAACATGGTGAACATACATTGGGTCAATCGGGTTAATTGACGAGCTCAAATAGTATGAGCGCACGTTGAGTGAATTGACACGAAGTGCATAAGCACTTCGTGTGGTCTAACCACTGCTGACATCCCATGTACGACTCAGATTCATCTAACACATCCTGCATGGCGAAACTAACCTCAGCCACCAGTACAAGACCTGTTACCGATTACTTGGACTATGATATAGTCCCAACCCCGTACAATCATAACAAATAAGCATATGAGATAATTAAAGCGGTAATGAAGACTTAAGTCAAATTCTACAATCATTTGAGAATACTATGGAATATAACTTAAACATGTTTATATAGTAGATGGAAGAAATCATACACTCAGTTGAACATGAATTGTATACAGTACATGGGGAAAATCATACACACAGCTAAGGTAGTTAGGAATCGTATCTCAACTCCCTACAAATCACAATTTACTAACTACTAACTCATTCAGTCATTTTTACAAACACTTAGGCTACACCTTCCAACGTATATAACATACGTTGGTTAAAATACATATTAGGGTAAATCCTTTCACCAAGGAATTATCGTCTACACAACAATCATATACCTGCAATAATTAATTATGGCGAGCATGAATACACATTCTATACTCATTCAGACATTTTCACAAACACCTAGGCTTCACAATATAACATACACAACGTATGTTGGCATAACATGTATTAGGGCGAATCCTTTCACCAAGAAATTTTTACACATACAACTAGCATATATACATGACGATTAATCATGGTAAACGTAATTCTAGATTTTATACGTATACGATCCTTTCTACAAATACATAGAATACACTAAATGCAACATAGTTCATACATAACTGAAATGCGAAACAAACATCGCATTTGGCATGTGAAAGAGCACCCATGTCAGTAATAAATCATTAACCGACATTGAAAGCCTTGAAAACCATAACCTATATGCATATAGTCCACACCTTACGCCGCTAAACACACATCGAAATCAGTTTGCATGTCAAGTCACTGCCTATGACGCGAGGGCCACCTATAGCACGCAATAGGCTAGCTATTTTAGTAACTTAGGCTATTTGAAACCCTAGAACGGATTAGGATTAGGTTTACTTACTCAAGTTCGGTGTTGGAGCTAGCAGAAGAACTTACGGGGTTGGCGTTTCAACAGATGGATTAGCAAGGAAGGATCCTAAGAATCCACACAAACTTCTCTCTCACTTTCTCTCTCTTTGCTCTCTTCTCTCTCCTAAGGTTTTCCCCAAATTCGTATGAAATATGTGAGAGGGTTTTTGAGGTCCTTATATAGGCCTAGAACTAACGAAAATAGTTCCAGGGCCATGGTATACTTAGGTTATAACCAAATCGGGCTTGTTCTGATCCAACAGAACGTTTCTGGAGGTCCTTTTACTAAATGCGGTCGGACTTAAGTTCACTAATATTGGATCTTAAGCAAGTTAAGTTTTCAGTCCGATCGGGTTTCCAGATCGACCATGGCGGTCTAATTTCAGTTCAACGGTCACCGAAACTCGATCAGGGCCACAAGTATATTGACATGTGTCGGGCATCTTCCCTGATCCGAGGATGTATTTGGGTTAGATTTTGACGGTCTGAACACTTATAAATGGCGCACAAGCGACATGACTCAGATTACTTAAATTCATATTTAATTTCATAAAAATCTTCACTTTCTCACACTCTTCACTTCGGACTGAAGAAAATCGTCCCAGAACATCGTTTGGTCTTGATTTTTGAAGTGATCGTCAAGTCCAACTAGGCGGTCATAATTGTCTAAGTTCATCACTATCGGACTTTCGACATGCGGTCCAGGTCCGTTATAGAGTTTCTGAATGCTCCCGAGAGCAACTGGGCTTAAAGATGGATCCTAGGTTTTAGGGTAATGTAGCGTTAACGATTTTACAAGTTTTGGACCTTGCAGATCGTATTTAAAGTAATTGGTACAAATTTCATAGGTAATCTAGTTTAGTGCTAGATAATTCTTGTTTAATTTCTAAAGGATTTGGTCCTAAGTGATTTCTGCTTGAGGTGGTACTCGGGTCTTCATACGGATTTTTCTAAGACGTTACAATCTACCCCCCTTAAAGAACAATTTCATCCCCGAAATTGCCTAAGGGTAACCAGTAAAGGTATATAATTTTGTCCTCGATTTCATTTGCTTAGGGTACATAATAACTACATCAACCTAGCTCATATTGGTCTACCCCTCTTAAAAGTTTCTGCCCTTGAGGTTCAAACACAAATATCTAATTCATTATTATCATGCTAAGTGTTTAATGATAAAGTTTACGTAAGGGTGGTATGATTTACTCTTTATGATTGAGTTAATACGGAAAGACAGCTATGGTAGGCTCAAATCTGATATGTCAATTGTCCACCTGACCTGGGCAAACAACGTTGTATCCCTTCCTAATCGTGATGGATCCTGGTCTTCTGCTCGATCAAAGTAGTGAGTCCTTTGGTAATCACCTAGGATTGAAAATTGAGTTAAACCACGAATGCCTTGTAGGGATATGGTTCTGAAATTCTGAAATCTGCCCATCCTAAATATTCAAGGGGTATTATAATTTATTAGGAGGTTCAAGCCTTATGTTTATAAGATTGTCCTTCAGATCCTAATTTAGTTGTACTAAAAATGACTAAAAAAATATATATCTTTACGTATAATCAAATTTAATCACATGATAATTCCTAGTATGGCTATAAATAATTTCTAAATAGACATCGAATACTAAACTTTAATATGAAAAGGTATGACCAGTCTATTGGTAACTTGAAGTTGTAAATTTTTTTTTATGTATAAATATTTGTCAACCCTTCCCTTATTTGTTACCACTACTTACCATATTATTTTTAATCCATCATTAGGTCTATTCTTTCATATGAATTAGGTTAATACTAGGATCTTAGTTGCTTTCCTTCGACGACTTCGTTATTGACCTACCAAGGAAGATCCAGCTCCTATCTAGTGACCTAACTTTAAGTATAACCTAGATTAGTATCCTTTAACCCCGTGCCAGTGGCTATTAGCCCACCAAGCACCCATTGTGCTTATAAGCTGGTAGACTATCAGGTCAATGCGCACCTTTTTGTTTCCTAAGTTTATCGAGCAATCCTTACAGAGTTCGGTAGTGTCAGAGAAGATCCCTGTCGCAGTAAGGACTCTCAACACAGCCATAGGGGTAGTGTTCAACCCCTAAATGCTTAACTATAGAGCATGACACTCTCATAATAGTGGACCCAGTGTCTACCAATAGGAAAATAGGTGTACCTTAAATGTGGGCAGTGATCCCAAAGGTCCAAGGTATTACGGTTGTTGACTCAAATGTTTCAGCTACAAGTGCATCAACACGGGCTTGTTGAGGATGATTTGGTTGTGCTGCCACAAGTCATTGAGGTGGCCTATTTTGAAGTACAGGCGATCGGTAACATGGCTGCACTGGTGGTACAGATCGCAAAGGTGGAGTTGTTGTACCACGCGGTGGCCGACGGGCTATCTTCTAAGGTGGCGTGATACCATTGTCTTTCATCTTGGTAAAACAAAAGGGGTCAGTGTGTCCCCTTTTGTTGCAATACGTACACCAACTTTTCATTCACCTTTGTTGGGTCGGTGGAGCCACGAGCCTGGGAGGCGAGTCTACATGTAGCCTCTTACCTAGAACTGGCTGGTACTGTAATTCAGGACAAGGCCTCGGGCCTATTGGGTTGCTTGTTTGGGAAACTCCGTCACTATGTTGTTCAGCTTGTAGAGACAAGTTGAATAGCTCGACGTAATTGGGAATGTTAGCGCAACTCATTCGAGTGCAGATATCGGGCTGCAGCCCATCTAAAAAATGTCGCATTTTCGTTGGTTCGTTAGCTAGGATCAAAGGAGCATGTCAGGCTAGCTCCATGAATCTGTTCTCATATTCTGACAGGTCATTCCTCCCTGTTGAAGGCGAAGAAACTCACCCTCCTTTTCATCACGGTATGTGAGGGAAAAGTACTTCTCATGGAAGCATGTCTCAAATGCATCCCAGGTCCATACATGTCCTATAGAAACTATTCATATGATGCTGTCCCACCATAAACCAGCCTCCTTCTCGAACATATAAGTGGCTAGCTCGACTTGCTCTGCCTCATTACAGTGTAACTGCTTCAATATCCTAGAGATGCGATCTAGCCAGTAATCAGCCTCCTCAGGTCCATGAGTACCCGCAAAAGTGAGAGGACAGAAACACTAAAAGTGCTCCAGAAGTTTTCTAGTATTCATGATCCCAGCAGGGTGCGTAGGAGATGCAGGCGTAACCACACTCATATTCTTGGCAAAAATACCAGCCATGGAGGTCAAGAACTGCTGTTGCTGGATATGTTGTTGCTGCATCAACAACATCATCTTCTCTAGCTTATCAGGAGGTGGAACTGACTGAGATGCATGTGGCATCGACGTAGACGTACGGTTAAGCTCAGGAACTGAAGGTGTAACAGGAGGGACCATAGATGGTGTCAGAGGAGTCAGCCTAGCAGCAGGGCCAGAAGCCGACTGAGAATCCGGCATAGGATTAGAACGAGACAGGCCCGAATGGGGGTCCATATGGCTATCGCTCAGGGGAAGGGCCCCATCAAGCGACTCACCCAGAGAGGGATGGACCGAAGTCCTCGAGCCCTTAGGTGGAATACCCTACATACGACAGAGGGTGCAATCATTGAGATTAAGCATTCACACAGTCTATCCATACAGCATTCACTTCACAAGCTAAGGAAACAACATGCATTTCATTTAACAAAATTGTCACAATACATGATGTGCGACATTACATGAATCGCGACGGAGAAAGCATGTGAGCAAAACAACTAAGCTTCAAACACTAAGCTTCAAACACTAAAATAACTACCAAATTACTAAGCTTAGAAAGGCTACACACTAGAACAAGCAACAAACAAATAAACAACAACTACATAAAAATATTAATCAGAATCTGGCGATGGAGGAAGGGTACCCTTATCCTTCAGACAACACAGGATCGACTTCAAAGTGCGGGTTACTGTCTTGAACTTGTGCTTCACAAAACCCCGCAGATCCATAATATCCTGTTGTAGGGTGGCCTGGCCCTCCTTAAGCCTAACCAAATGGACTTCTCTATCAGCCCTATCAGGATAATGCTCCTAAGTCGCAGGAGGAGGACTCTCATCAGTATCCTGAGCCTCCTCTTCTTCTTCATCCTGCTCTTCTTCTTCTTCTATTTCTGCTCCACCTTCTTCATTACTCTCTTCCTCTTCACTTTTTGACTCCTCCTCACTCTCCTCAAGTAAGGCTTTTCGCTGTCGAGTCCCGATCTCCATCTGATTGAGAGTAGTCTCAGTGATGTAATGGATTGATGCTGACAATTTCGCCCCAAGTCTGTAGCCAAACTCAAGTGCAATCCTGCATATGAGTCAGCCAAATGAGAGAGATTCAGTCCTTCTATTAGAACGTGAAATAAGGACTATCTATCATAAGAAATACGTAGGCACACAAAGCTTCTCTACCTGCCCCACCTGATATAAGAAATCCACCATCAGGCGCATACACTCACTGCGGTTGCTCCACTTGGGATAGATGTTGAACGTACAGATGTGTTGAAGAAAATGAAAGTCTTCTGTCATGTTTGTCGCTAAGAGGCTTTTGTTAGGATGTCATTCAACCAAATGACCACAAAGGAACCATGTACGGTGATCCCTTTCACGTGCACTACTCAGATTCTTATCACTTGCATGAACCTCACCAAATGGCACATTCAAAATCTGAGATATCAAAGCAACATCGACTGTAACCACCCGATCTCTTCCCACTGGAATTCTAAACTGCAAGGGCTCCAGCGTTGGCTCTCGATGTGGGCATAGAAAGCTCGAATAGTGCCGACATTTGCACGGTGCTCACCCTCAAATAGCGGACTCCAGTTGGCTTCTGAAAGGGCCTAGCTATACGTAACACCTTGGAATTTTGCCTACCTGGAATTAGACGTCCTTAGGCAATGGGTCAACCATAACACCTTAGTAACCTCTCAAAACCCAATTCCAAAGCCAAGAAATCATTTAGAAACAAATTCTTTAGAAATTTAACATGAATTATCTAGCGCTACACTAGACTTCCTACAAAATTAGCACCAACCACTTTAAATACGATTTGTAAGACCCAAAACCTATAGAATTGTTAACGTTACGTTACCCTAAAACCTAGGATCAAACTCTAAAACTGTTTGTTCTCAGGAACCCTTTGAAACTTTGTATTGGATCTAGACCACGCGTTGAAAGTCCGATGGTGATAATCTTAGACAATTACAACCGCCTAGTTGGACTTGACAATCATTTCGAAAATCAAGCCCAACTGATGTTCTGAGGCTATTTCATTGAGCCTGGAGCAAGGAGTGTGAGAAAGAGTGAAATTCTATATAAATTAAATGTGATTTAAATAAATTTAGCACATTTCGCTTGCAGGTTAAGTATAAGCATCAGACCGTCGGAATCTGACCCAAATACACCCTCGGATCAGGGAACATTTCTCACTCAGGTCAGTATACTTGGAATCCTCGATCGAGTCTCAGTGACCGCTGAACTGAAACTGGTCAGCCAGTGCGATCTGGGAACACTATCAGAACAAAAACTTAATGTGATCAAGATCCAATATCCATGAGCTTAAGTCTGACCACATTTGGTCAGGGGACCTCCAGAAATGCTCTTTTGGATCGGGAAAGATCCAAATTGGCTACAACCCAAGTATACCATGACTTAAAGTCTGTTTTGGTCATGTTTGAGATTATAAAAGGGGCTTAAACCCTTAGCTTTCTAACCCATACGAATTTGGGGAAAAACCTAGGAGAGAGAAGAGAGAAAAGAGAGAGAAGTGAGGGAGAAGTTGGGGATTTCTCCAAGGATTCTTCCCTGCTACTCCATGTGCCAAATCCATCCACCTGCATCGCTTTTTCGGTGACTCCGATTTTGTTCTAGGTAAGAAAACCCTAACCTTAGCCTGTTTTAGGAATTCTATCGATGCAAGTAGCGAAGTAGCTGACCTATCTTGTGAATTAGGTCGTCATATCGTTGTTGACGACGACGTAGAGTTCCTATTCAATTCGTTATGCTTCTACGGCGTAAGGTGCGGATTTTAGACGCTTAGATTACCTGTTTTCAAAGCTTTCAATGCCGTTTAATAGTAGATTACTGATAAGGATGCTGTTTGACATGTAGAACATGCTGTCCGATTTTCATTTCAAATATGTACGAAGAATTTGAGATTTAGGGTATTTTGGATATTTGTAGGAAATACTGTATACGTACGTATTTTGTCGATAAGATTGCCATGAGTATTTACCGTGTACCTATACTAGTTATACGTGTATGATCTGTTTGGAGAAGAGATTCGCCCTAATGCACATATTGGCGGACATATGCTATGTAGACTAATGTGTGTAGACTAAGTATTTGTTGAAATGCCTAAATCAACATGATTTATGCCTGCCATATGTTTTGAATGTAAGAACATGATTGTTGTGTTTTAGACATCTCCTCGATATAAGGATCTATCATATTATATGTTGAAATCAACATATGTCAAGTACGTTGGAGTTGTGTAGTCTAAGTGTTTGTATAAATGTATGTATTAGTAAGTATTGAGTAAATGGTGTTGTAGATTAGTGTTGAGATTGGATTCTCAACTAACTTATTGATGTACATGAATTCCTCCATGGTTGTTGTATTGAATTGATTACCTTATGTGAAAAATACTCGTGTATGGTTAACTGCTTTTGATGTATGTTATAACATGCTGACAACATGCTGGAATTACTTGTATTTCAATTCTGTCTCTCTCATATGATTATGGATGTAGATTACAAGTGTTTGGGGCTATACTCTACTCCAGGCAGTCGGTAAAAGTTTAGAATTCGTGGTTGGTTTCTATTCACCATGAAGGATGTGTATGACGAACCCGAGTCGTACTAGAGTCGTCGACAGTGGTTAGGCCACACGAAGTGCTTGTGCAATTCATGTCGGTCGATTCAACGTGCGCTCGTGCTAGTCGGACTCATCAAGTAACCCGATTAACTGTTGTATGTTCACCTTGTATTCGTCATAACTGCTTGAACCTAGGATACTGAACTTACCAGTGATAATCCTGATAACCGTGGTACCTTGATCCACTAAGACTCATGAGCTGGGCATGGTGGTATGGGACACTATGGTCGAGCTGTTGGCCTACGCTGGGGCCACAAACCTCCCCGTAGTACCAGTGAGCAACCTAGACTCGTGAGCAGATTATGGTGGTATGGGACACTATATTCTTGTTGTCGGCCTACATTGATAAGGTGATGGGGGAGCGGTCTAATAAGTACGAGCAATAGCCTTGACAGCCCTTTGTAGTGACCTCGAGCGTACTCTGAGTCTACGTGAGGCGACGACCCTTCCGTAGCAACAAGAGTACAACTAGGCCTGTATTGATAAGGTGATGGGGGAGTGGATCAACGAGTGCGTGCAACAGCCCTGACAACCCTGCAGCGACCTAGACATATATCATCGTATGAGACTACTAGGAGTGACGACCCTAGACAGGATCTTTGTTAGGAATGATATAAGGGAAGTACCCTAGTTTCTCAATCCGACTGTATGAAAAGGACTAATAACAGCTTGGTAATCATATTCATATCGCACTGCATGTGCCTGGAAGATGTGGAGCACTGAGGGAAGAAAGCATGCCGCGGACGTAAGATGGTGTCGCATAAGGGAGTATGTCGGTGAGGGCATCCATCATGTCATTTTATTCTTGTATTAATCACAGTATTTAGGAATGTTTATTTTTCTTACTTTACCATTATCGCTTGATTGATTTGATAACATGTTAACCTTTGCTCTATGATTCCACTGAGTTAGCTACTCACTCTCACGTTACGGGACGGTGTTGCGTACACAAACCAATCCCTATTTTAGTTTCAGATGGTGGCGGTGCTTGCGAAGCAGAGCCGGACTTAATGATGATGAGGAGGATCCCTCCTATATGCAGGTTCTGATTGACGGGGTTACAGGGTTGCTGATTAGATGCCAATACACTTAGTATTTTACCTTTTATTTACACACCCATGTATATTCTCTTGTTTCTATTTTGGAGTATACATGTATTTAGTTAACCTGGTAACATGTTCACACTCTGGAGACTTACAACAGTTCATACATTTTATATATTTATTACAGTCTTCCGCTTGCTAATTTAACTGTTTCTGGAGTATGATATGTTGTTTTGGCTTAATCCACCTCATGTTTTATGCACTATTATGGTTGACATTCATCCATCGTTGAAAATGTTGCATAAGTGATGTTCTGGAACTCGGGAGTTGGGTTTCTACCCGACCCACGATTTTTCGGGCATTACACTATATGCCCTAGAGGGGGGTGAATAGGGCTATGCCAAATAAAACTTATAACAGCGGAATAATAAAATAAAATAATCTACAATGCTGAATTAAAAAAGTAACCTCAATAAACTAGTATTGAGAGGTTGATACTAATTCAGTTCTAAGGATAAACTTACACAAAAAACCAAAGGCTTATGGTAGGACAACCTTATTTCTAGAATGTCCTTTGTATCAAAAACTCAAACCGAGAGGAATAAATAAAGCAAGGAAATAACTTGCAGAAAATTAAACCTAAGTTATTACAACATTCCCCACACTGGCTTGAAATAAAATGATTACAACATTCAACCACAGATACAATCCATAAAACTGAATGAATAAAGGAATGAAGAAATAAAGCACATCCACAACACAAAGATATATAGTGGTTCGCCTGTGTGTACACCAACTATTATCCAAGAGCCACACAAAATGCTACTCCACTCTTAATATCCTCACACAGGGGATATTAGCATGCACTATCAAAATAGGTTTCACAGGTTCACCTAAAACCTTCACAATTGTGTCTTTTTATCACGGGCTTACACAATCTAAAAACCCACACAATCTGAGTTTTCTGGCTCTCCTCAGATAACCAAAACAATGAAATTTTTCTAGCAAATCTCAAATAAAACCAAAGAATGTAAATTACACAAATGTAAAATACCTGAATCTCCTTTTGAAGTAGCCCGGTAGAATCATTCGAAGTAGGAGTTCGATTCAACGTTCAAAGTCCAATACTCACTTTATGAATGGTTCTAAGTCTAATTGATTTTAAATCAAAAGGGCTAGTTCTATTTGATTTTGAATTCAAGAAGAAGGAATATAAAAAATTTCTCTTTTCTAATAAGATTGGAATGTGGATCAAAATCAAATACAAAACAAGCTAGCAATAGGAATATTAAATGAGCATAAAGTAGCTTAAAAGTAAACACGAACTTATCTCAGAGTATGGCTTTAAGATTGCTTGAATTGAATTGAGAAACTCTAAAATTCGTGCTCTATTTATAGCCTAAAAAAATCTCATCTACGACTGGTCTTAGGATCCCTAGGACTGGTCGTAGCTTCAACAGATTTTCAAAGATTTTCACGAGATAAGGATTAGTTGTTCAATGACTGGTCTTGGGTAGCCTACGATTAGTCGTGGGCCACCTACGACTAGTCGTGAGTCACTTACGACTGGTTGTAGGACCCCCAAATTAGTTGTTGGAGTTCGAGTCGTAGGGCTAAGACTGGTCGAAGGACGAGTCGTACAGTTCACAGGACTAGTCGTAGGATGTCCAGGACTGGTCGTAGGACAACTAGAAAAATCTAAAAATCTTCAACAACCTAAGACTGGTCCTGAAAAACTTAAGACTAGTCGTAGTAGAGCTAGGACTGGTCTTGAAGTCCCTAGGACTGGTCTTAGAACAGCCCGTACAAGCATATTTAAAATATACGAATTATGTATCCTGAATGACCTACAATAAAGCCCAACCTAAGCTCAATCTAAGGTCAAACAAACCTTGAAAGTGAGATGAACATTGATAGTCTGTACTCTTAGATGACCCTTAAGAGAAGCTTAAGAATTTATGAATCTTGTTGTAGGCCTTCTCGAGCTTGAACCTTTCCTGACTTGATAAAGTCTTTTTCTATTCTTGTACTTGTTAGAATCTTGAACATGCATACTTGAAGACTTCTATTATTGTATACTTCATCCATGCCTAGACTTGAAACTTTCTTCATTTAACTTCTTGTCTTGAAATACAATGTCTTAAAGTAATGAATAGTCTCAAACATGAAACAAAAGATATACAAGACATAGATATAGGTTTTGGAACCATAAAATTTGACAACCAAAGGGATATGAAATCATAGCACTTACAGCTTCTACTGGGTGCTCGAACAACAAAAATTCTCTAAATAGCCATGCATCTACATGAGCTTCAAAGAGGACCCTACGGCCTTCAAAAACACCATGAGATAACTCTGCCAACAAGGACCTTCCCATGGGAGCATGGGGATCTAGATCCCACTTTGTCTACAACTCTCGAGTGTCGCTTGAACTAGCGGCGGCACCTCTCAGCCTTCTTGAACGGGTTGGGTGACTAGGCCTGACTTAATCTACGGGAGCTCTCTTCTTTCCCATGAAAGAGAGGATGGTCAAAATGGAAAATATGGTCGTAACAAGCTCGAACAGGGCCATGAAAAATGAAAGAAATGGGATGGGTATTGGGGTTCCTCGAATTTGAGACTCAAGGCAAGGATTTGAGTGCTCAAATGGAGAGAAAAGAAGGGGAAATTAGTAATGAAGGTGGGTTTTGAGATGGGTAGAGAGAGGATGCATGAAAATGGAAGAAGAAAGGGTTTGGAGAGGGATTTTGTGAAGATTTGAGGGATTTTTCAAGAAAAGGAAAGCTTGAAGGTGGGATTTATGAAGGGAGGATGAGCTAGGAGGGGTTTTAAGCAAGGAACCATGGAGGAGTGGGCCATATAACGCCTTAGGAGCGTCGGCTCGACCGGCCCAGCCCGTCCGGGCCCACTAGGCGGTGAGGGCCTCGCTGGTCTCTAGACATCCCAGCGAGGGCTCGTCCCTCTAGAGAGGTCCTCCCCCCCCCCCCCCTCCCTTGGGTCTAGAAACATGTGGGTCCCACCCTAGTTCCCCCTAGAAATGCCCCGATTGGGCCCCTATTCCGATTCTACTTGTTTCGAATAGAATCTGCTACATATTCACATTTATCAATCTTTTAACGGCTGGAATGGGATGATACATGGTCTAAACCCCTCAATCGATGGTCTAAACACAGTTTAGGGTCGTCGTGTGTGATCAGGAGTGTGCACAGACTAAATTTCAGGGATAGTTTTCGATAAAATTTCGCCAACTGAAGAAATTGGGAATCCTAAGCTTGTTTCTAGATTTTTCACGCACCCTCCTAAGTTAAAATAGCATTAGTGTGCAACATGTGACCATAACCCAGGCCCAGTTTAATCCAGATCATGCTTTGATACCAACTTATAACGCCCTAAAATTCGGGGGTCGAGCATAACTCAGCTCCCGAGTTCCAAATCATCACTTATGCAACATTTTTTATGATGGATGAATGTTGTTTGTATTAGTGCATGAAACATGAAATAGATTAAGCCAAATCAGCAACCATAATTCAGGGAAAGTTAGAATATGCAAGCGAAAGTCTGAAATAATTATATAAATCAAAACAATCCCAAAAATATGAGTGCTCTGCCTGGTCAATAAGTACAAGTCGTGTCTCAATATACATATATCAAAATGTGATAAACCGCTACAATATAGCCCTGAATCCCCGTCAATCAGGACATAGCTCACATGAACTCGCCTAAGAACTGCATGAATGAGAATGCCTCCTCGTCCTCATCAAACTCCGGCTCCGCCTCGCAGGCATCACCCTCACCTACAACTAAGTTAGAGTCTGGTTGGTGTTTAAACACCGTCCCAGAATGTGTGAGTGAGTGATCAACTCAGTGGAACTATACAGTAAAGGTTAACATGTTATCAAGTCAATCAAGCATTACAATCAAACATGTCCTAATACTCTTGTTAATGCAAGAATGGTATGAGGAAATGATGCATGCCCTCATCACAAACTCCCTCTTGCGACATCATCTAACGATCGCGGCATAAATCACTACCACTGTGCTCTACACCAACACCAACGTCACATGCAGTGCGATGTTATGAACATGATTACCAAGTTCTTATTAGTTCCTTTCATACAGCAGGATTAGGAAGCTAAGGTACTACTCATTATATCATTTTCCCAACATTGATCCATCTAGGGTCGTCAATCCTAGTTAATCATATACGATAGGCAAGTTTAGGTCACTACCACTAACTCCCTACTAACTGGCAGTCTATTTTCAAAGGCACGTCACCAACCTGACGAGGGACCACAGCCAGGCTGCACCGAGGTAGGCCTGTTCATACTCGAAGTCACTCCACTTATGCCCTACCAACTGGAAATCTATTTTCAAAGGCTCATCGCCAACCCGACTGGGGACCACAGCTAGGGTGCACCAGTGTAGGCTGATAACTCGAATACAATGTCCCATACCACCATATTCAGCTCACGAGTCTGAGTTTCTCACAGGTCACTACGAGGAGGCTCGTTGCCCTAGCGTAGGCCGACAGCTCGACCACAATGACCCATACCACCATGCCCGGCTCATGAGTCTTAGCGGATCGTGGTACTAAGGTTAACCAGGCATTTCACTGGTAAGTTTAGTATCTTAAGTTCAAGTAGCAGCGTCTAAACATGGTGAAAATACATTAGGTCAATCGGGTTAATTGACGAGCTTGACTAGTACGAGCGCACGTTGAGTTGATTGACATGAAGTGCATAAGCACATCGTATGGCCTAACCACTGCTGACATCCCAAGTATAGCTTAGATTCATCGAACACATCCTGCGTGGCGAAAACAACCTCAGCCACCAGTATAAAGCCTGTTACCGATTACCTAGACTATGATAAAGTCCCAACCTCGTACAATCATAACAATTAAGCATATGAGATAATCAAAGCAGTAAAGAAGACTTAAGTCAAATCCTACAATCATTTGAGCATACTATAAAATATAACTTAAACATGTTTATATAGTACATGGAAGAAATCATACACTCAGTTGAACATGAATTGTATACAATACATGGGGGAAATCATACACACAGCTAAGGTAGTTGGGAATCGTATCTCAACTCCCTACAAATCACAATTTACTAACTACTAACTCATTCAGTCATTTTTACAAACACTTAGGCTACACCTTCCAACATATATAACATACGCTGGTTATAATACGTATTAGGGTAAATCCTTTCGCCAAGGAATTGTCGTCTACACAACAATCATATACCCACAATAGTTAATTATGGCGAGCATGAATACATATTCTATACTCATTCAGACATTTTCATAAACACCTAAGCTTCACAATATAACATACACAACATATGTTGGCATAACATGTATTAGGGCGAATCCTTTCACCAAGAAATTGTTACACATATAACTAGCATATATACATAACAATTAATCATGGCAAACGTAATTCAAAATTTTATACGTATACGATCCTTTCTACAAATACATAGAATACACTAAACGCAACATAATTCATACATGACTAAAACACGAAACAAACATCAAATTTGGCATGTGAAATAGCACCCACGTCAATAATAAATCATTAACCAATATTAAAAGCCTTGAAAAGAATAACCTATACGCTTATAGTCTGCACCTTACGTCGGTAAACGCTCATCGTACTCAGTTTGTATGTCAAGTCACTGCCTACGACGCGAGGGCCACCTATAACACGCAATAGGCTAGTTATTTGAGTAACTTAGGCTATTTAAAACCCTAGAACAGATTAGGATTAGGTTTACTTACTCAAGTTCGGCATTGGAGGTACCAGAAGAACTATATGGGATTGGCGTTGCAGCAGATGGAATAGCAGGGAAGAATCCTAGGAATCCACACCAACTTCTCTCTCACTTTCTCTCTCTTTTCTCTCTTCTCTCTTCTAAGGTTTTCCCCAAATTCATATGGAATATGTGAGAGGGGTTTTAAGGTCCTTATATATGCCCAGAACTAACGAAAATAGCCCCAGGGCCATGGTATACTTAGGTTATAACCAAATCGGGCTTGTTCCGATCTAACGGAATATTTTCAGAGGTCCTTTTACTAAATGAGGTCGTACTTAAGTTCACTAATATTGAATCTTAAGCAAGTTAAGTTTTCAGTCTGATCGGGTTTCCAGATCAACCATGGCGGTCCAATTTCAGTTTAACGGTCACCGAAACTCGATCAGGGCCACAAGTATATTGACATGTTTGGGCCATCTTTCCTGATCCGAGGGTGTATTTGGGTTATATTCTAATGGTCAGAATGCTTATAAATGGCACGTAAGCGACACGACTCAGATTACTTAAATCCATATTTAATTTCATAAAATCTTCACTTTCTCACACTCTTCACTCCGGACTCAAGCAAATCATCTCAAGACATCATTTGGTCTTGATTTTCGAGGTGATTGTCAAGTCCAACTAGGAAATCATAATTGTCTAAGTTCATCGCTATCGGACTTTCGATGTGCGGTCCAGGTCTGTTACAATGTTTCTGAATGCTCCCGAGAGCAACTAGGCTTAAAGATGGATCATAGGTTTTAGGGTAATGTAGCGTTAACGATTCTATAAGTTTGTACAAATTTCACAGGTTATATAGTTTAGCACTAGATAATTCTCATTTAATTTCTAAAGGATTTGGTCCTAAGTGATTTCTGCTTGAGGTGGTACTCGGGTCTTCAGACGAATTTTTTTGGGACGTTACAGTGTAACACGTGTAAGATTTCACATACCCACACTCAATTTCTCAAGCATTCTACACATTTCAAATCCAAAGAAGCTTCATGCATTTCAGTTAACCAAAATTGTCACAATACAAAAGATATAGTCTTACATGGATCATGACAGAAGATGTATGTGAGCTAATCTAACAAAAGCTTTAAACACTAAACACACCAACAACTAACTAAGCCTACCAAGGCTATTACAAAAAAGAAATAAGAAATAAGGAAAACTCAAAGATGACTACATCCTATGCCTAGTCTCCCGACTCTGGTGATGGTAGAGGAGCACCCTTGTCCTGTATGCAGCATACGAGGGCCTTTAGGGTGTGAGACATCTTCTTGCATTGCTTCTTTAGGTAAGCCTGATTTTCTTCAAGCTTTTGTTTCACTTCGGCTGGGGTCTCTCTAACCTCTTATCTCAAGGCGACTTGACTCTCCTCAATCTGAGCCAAGCGGGCTTCCATGGCACCCCGATCACGGTGGTGCTCATGTGTAGCAAGAGGAGGTCCCCCATCAGAATATCGGGACTTCTCCTCTTCTTCAATGCTCCTTTCTTCACTGCCTTCTTCACCTTCACCTTCTTCCTCTCTGCCACTTCATTCTTCATCATCACTTCCATTTTCCTCTTCGCTTTCTTCCTCTATCTCATCTCTATATTCATTAAGATGGGCTTCCATTAACCTCACTAATGATATGGATCGGGGCAACGTCATCCATATGGAGTCTGAAACTGAGATGGTGGGCAATTTTACAAATAAGTCCACCAAAGGGAAGTGAGGCATCTCCCCGTATAGATCATGTAGTATCCACAATCTGAGACAGTACATATGTAGGAGACATAGCTTGTCTCCTTGACTAGCTCTGTATAAGAAATCCACCCTTAGCCAATTACATTCTGTGTAGTTACTCCACCTCGGGTATACATTATATGTGAATATGTGGTGGAGCAGGAAAAAATCGTCTATGAATTTGGTCGATGCAAGGCTATTTCCTCACCTCCACCCCTCAAGCTGGCCGCAGAGGAAACACGTGCGGCGATTTCTTTCTCATTCACTGGCAAGGTTTGTTGCACTAGCATGTACAAGTCCACGCTCCATACTCATAATACAAGCTATCATGTCAACATTGATTATGGCTTTCTCTCTTCCCAAAGGGATAGTAAACTGTAGCGGCTCTAGTAGTGGGTCTCGTATAAGAGCATAGAAGGCACGCATGTACCTTCATTCGCATGGGTGTTTCCCTCAAATATGGGACCCCACCCTTTTTTTAGGAGCATATCCATCATAGGATATAACTTAAAAAGCCTTTCATCCACATGAGCCTCAAATATAACTCTTTGGTTATGGTACCTACCTAATTCGATGTCCGCTGGTAGTGATCTCTCGATAGGGATCTGTGGGTCAAGGTCCTGTTTTGATCTTCTTTCTCTCTTGGCACCTGTGCTTGCTTCGGCACCAGTCTTCTTCCTCGAATGGGTTGGGCGGCTAGGCCCGGCTTCTTCCATGGACACTCTCTTCTTTCCCATGAGGGAAAGGAGCGCTGAGAGCGAGAATATGGCGGTAACTTGCTCAAGGAGTACCATGAGAGTGGAAAAATTTTGGATATTGAAGTGAATGGGAAGGTTTGGGAATTTTAAGACACAAAGATGGGTTTGTGTACTCAAATGAGAAGAAATAAGTGGAGTAGTAAGAGAGGCTTTTGAGGAAAATGGTGGAAGATGGGTGTGTATTGTCGAAGAAGAAGATTTGAGTATGGAATGAAGATTAGAGAGGGAGAATGAGATTTTTGAGGGTTTAGAGGGGTTGGAAACTTGAAAATGGGGGAGAATAGGGCAAAAGGGAATGAAATAAGTTGGCCCCACACGTGGATGGAACTCACATACATGTGGGAAGGGCGGCGAGTCGCCGGACCCACGTGCCCACCGCAGGTCGCTAGAGGTGGGTGCGACGCTCCACAGTCGGCATGATGCCACCGCAGTCCGTTGGATGGGTGGTGGTGCCTCCACCCCTGGATGGTGGCCTCCCCCTACCATGGTGCCGGAATGGCACAGGGTACCCTCCGGTTCCCCCCGTTTGATGTGGTTTGGACCCCCGTGTCCGTTTGAGGTGGTCTCGAATCCCATCGTGCACATATTCATACCTTTTGGCGTGATTTAAGTTTAGTATTTGTTGAAAAATAACTCAAACCTATCGATCGGTGGCCTAAGAGGGATTGAGATCATTTCATGTGATCTCAGATGTATACGGGGTGGATTTCAGCGGTCAGTTTCGCCTGTCGGTGAAACTTAGAATCCTACATTCGTTTCTACATTTTATCGCCCCCACCTAAGTCAATGTAAGTCAGTGTGCATTGTGTTACCATAACTCAGGTCCAATTTAATCCAAATAATGCTCTGATACCAACTTGTAACACCCTAAAAATCGAGGGTCGAGCAAAGCTCAACTCCTGAGATCTATTGCATCACTTTTGTAACATAGATAATGATGATTGAATGTTGTCCATATTAGTGCATTAAACATTAGTGGGATTACACTAAAACAACATATCATACTCCAGACATAATTGAATTGAGGAAGCGGAAGACTATGATAGACATATAAAGTTATGAGTGATTCTCAATCCCCAGAGTATGAATATGTCACCGGGTTGAATATGTACATATACTATTCCAAATTTTACAAAATATCAAAGTGTGAATGTCCGACTAATCCAAGTATCCCTATAGTCCCGTCGAATCAAAACAAGGTCTACGAAGACCCGACTGAAAGTTGCACATAGGACAATTCCTCCTCCTCATCATAGAAGTCTGGCTCCACCTTGTTAGTTGTATCATCATTTGCAACTACAACAGAGTTTGGTTAGTGTTTTAAAACACCATCCCAAAGTCGAAGTGAGTGATCAACTCAGTGGTACTATAAGGTAAAGATTAACATGTTATCAATTTAGTCAAGAAGTAATTATAAAGCAATACAACAATCATATCTTAAGTACTCTTGTTAATGCAGGAATAGTATGCTGTGATGATGCATGCCCTTGCCTACACTCCCTCAGCATCTTTATCTCACGACCGTGCATGACAAAGTCCCTAAACTTGTGCTTCCTTGCCAAAGCACATGAAATGCGGTGCATGGTTGCGTTAATCGAGTTCTTATTTAAGCTTATTCATATAGCAGATTCGGGAAGCAAAGGTCCCTTTATATCATTTACCCAAAACAGAGAACCATCTAAGGTCGTCAATCCTAGTTAATCACATACGATATGCAAGTTGTAGGGTGTCACCCCTAATGAAAGCAGTGAAAAGGCAAGTTCAATTGATTATACTCGAGGTTACTACGGGAGGCTCATCACCTAAACATAGGCCGACATCTTGAATACAGTGTCCCATACCTCCATATTCGGCTCACGAGTTTGGGTTGCTCACTTGTCACTATGGGGAGGCTCGTCACCCTAACATAGGACGACAGCTCGACCATGGTGTCCCATACCATAATGTCCAGCTCATGAATCTTAGAGGATCGTGGTAACAAGGTTGAAACGGGTTTTACATTAGTAAGTGGTATCTTAGCACTACAAGAAAAATGGGTAAAGGCTATGGCCAAAAACCATAGCAAAAGCCCTTTTGCTACGGATATAATCTGTAGCACATCCGTCGCTATTACTGGGGTAACTAAAGGTATAGCTACGAATTATATCCATAGCTATAGATACCAATAGCTACGGATATAATCCATAGTAATAGATACTAATAGCTACGGATTATATCCTTAGCAATAGATACAATAGCTACGGATTATATCCATAGCAATACCTTTAGCAACCCCACTAATAGCGATGGACGTGCTACAGATCATATCCGTAGCAATAGATACCAATAGCACTAATAATATCTGTAGCAATAGATACCAATAAGTATGGACAAAAGCCGTAGCGATAGCTACGAATTATATTTGTAGCCATTTTTTTAAAATTGTAATAATACAACCTATTTCCATTGTAAGAACCTGCTATGATTGATAACTCATCTAAGCTTAATGCTGATAGAAATAGTACATAAAATGCAATCAGAAGAAAAAAAATGATGCATTTATTACAAATAGCAATTAAATCATACAATACATCCTACTTTCACATTTCTAAATAAACAATACTTCACTTTGCTAAACCTATCATAAGAATTATAACTAAGGCGTGCCCTCATGTGCAAGAAACAAATACTCTCCAACACTGCATGCAATAATGATCACATTTTTATAGAATTTTCTTCTTTTAGACGGTCAATTTCAGCAAATGCAGAAGATAGAGCTTCTTCTTTCCTTAAAATTGCATATGTAACTTCTATGGACTTCGACACAAGATCACTTTTAAGTTTTAAAATCCTTCCCTTGAGAAAATAAATTTCATCCTCCACTGACTTCTTTAGGTTTTCAGCTCGTATAAAACAGCATTTGTAGACACAATCAAACAAGGATGCCTTTGTACACATCTTAAAAGGAAGAAAGATAAAAAAAAATACTTATATATGAAGAAATAAAAAATGTACGTATAAATCTTCTAAACTATAGCAAAATCCAACATGAGTAATGTGTTCAAACCTAGGATGGACTTTTAAACTCAAAACCTAGGTTTAGGTTAAGGTTATAGGCTTAAGTTTAGGTTTTAGGTTTAGGTTAAGGTTATATGTTTAGGTTATGTTTAGGTTATAGGTTATAGTTTATAGCTTTAGGGAATTGAGAATAGGTTAAGGTTTGGGTTTAGGAAATTGGGTTCGGGATCGGGTTTAGGTATGGGTTTTCAAGTTCAGGTTTAGGTTTAGGTTAGGGAGTTGAGATTAGGATTAGGTGTAGCTTTACGTTTAGGTTAGGGACTTGAGATTAGGTGTAACATCCCGAAAATCGGGGGGTCCAGTAAAAACCCAACTCCCGAGTTCTAAAATGTTAATTATGCAACATAGATATGTATGATTGAATGTTGTCTATGTTAATGTATTAAACATGAGTGAGATCAAACCAGAACAACATATCATACTCCAGAGACAGTTAACTTTACAGGCGAAAGCCTGTAATAGTATGTATAACATATATAAACTGTTGTATGTCTTCAGAGTGTGAACATGTTACCAGGTTATACACATACATGTATACTCCAAAAGTAAACAAAAAGGATGTACATGAGTGCTCTAAAAATATAGAATGACAAGTGTCAAGGTATCTAATAAACCTCCCTGTAATCCCGTCAATCAGAACACGTATAAAGGAGGAATCCTCCTCATCATCATCAAGTCCAGCTCTGCTTCTCAAGCAGCGTCATCATCTGCAATCACAAAAAGGGACTGGTGGGTGTCCGAAAACACCATCCCGTAACGTGGGAGTGAGTGATCAACTCAGTGGGATAAGAGAGCAGAGATTACCATGTTATCAAATCAATCATGCGATAATAGTAAAGCAGTAAATCAAACAATCCTAATACTGTTGTTAATGCAATATGACATGACGTGATGTATGCCCTCACCGACGATCTCCCTCATACGGCACCATCATACGACCGCGACATGCAATCGACCCTCAAGTGCTTCACATCTTCCAGGAACATGCAATGGTATGGTGATATGATTTATGAGTTGTTATTAGTCCATTCAAACAGCAGGATTGAGAAACTAAGGTACTTTGCTTATATCAATCCCAACACAGATCCTGTCTAGGGTCGTCACTCCTAGTAATCTCATACGATGTGTATTTTGTAGGTCGCTGCAAGGGCTGCCAGGGCTGTTGCTCGCACTCGTTGCACCGCTCCCCCATCACCTTATCAATACAGGCCTACTGTACTCTATTGCTACTGAAGGGTCGTCGCCTCCCGTAGACTCAGAATACGCTTGCGGTCACTACGAAGGGCTGCCAGGGCTGTTGCACGCACTCATTGCTCCGCTCCCCCATCACCTTATCAATGTAGGCCGACAGCAAGAATATAGTGTCCCATACCACCATAATCTGCTCACGAGTCATAGGTGCTCACTGGTCACTATGGGGAGGTTTGTGGCCCCAGCGTAGGCCGACAGCTCGACCACGGTGTCCCATACCACCATGCCCGACTCATGAGTCTTCGTGGATCAAGGTACCATGGTTGACAGGGTTTACAATGGTAAGTTCAGTACCCTAGGTTCAAGCAGTTATGACTCATGCAGGGTGAACATACAATGGCTAGTCGGTTACTTGACGGGCTCGACTAGCACGATCGCATCTCAAGTCGAACGACCACTGCCGCCAACTCCAATACGACTCGCGTTAATCGACGCGTCGTTGGTGGCCAAGATAAGCCAACCACAAATTCGCTCAGTTACCGACTGTCTGGACTAAGTATAGTCCCAAACAATTATGGAATCACATCAGCAAATCATATGAAAGTATTGGAAATGGAATACAAACATGTGAGCATGATAACACATGTTATAACGTACAACTTAAGTAAGTCATCTTACACATGTCTTTCACACATATAATGAAATTATGCATATCGCCACATATAGGAAATCATCACCATCAGCGTATTAATTGAGAATTCGATCTCAAACTAAATTATAAAGAAATCATCAAGCACATGTTATAACATACCACTTAAGTGAAACATCAAGCATATGCATTTCATACATATAATGAAATCATGCATATAGCTATCATGTAGGAAATCATTTACATCAGCATTTTAATTGTGAAATCAATCTCAAACTAATTCATAACACCATTTAATTCAATACATACTAATATAAACATTTATACAAACACTTACACTACACACTTAAGTCTACATATAGTATGTCGACCCGAAGTGTGCATTTAGGCGAATCTCTTCGCCAAATTAATTATGCACGTATTCCTAACATTCTAATACGACAATAAACCATGTCAATCACATCAGCAAAATCTGAATGAAAACAGTACTTCCTACAAATGACTAAAATGCCCTAAATCTCATATTCTTCGTTGGTTTACGAAACAGGAAACGGACAGCATGTTGTACATGTCAAACGGCGTTGCCGTCAAGAATCTACTATTAAACGACATTGAAACGTTGAAAACAGTCAATCAAAGCACCTAATATCCGCACCTTTTCCCTTATAGATGTGTGAATTCGAACGGAGCGTATACGCTTCGTCTACGACGAATAGGGAACCTAATACACAAGCTACATAAGCTACATCACTAATGGAATTGACGGAAGCTTAAATTAGCAAGTGTTGAAGGTTTTCCTCACCTAGAAGTGCGTTGGAATCGCCGAAAAAGTGATTGGAGTGCGTCGCCTAAGCACGTACAGTAGCAGCAGGTGGCAGGAAGATCTCTCCCACCTTCTCTCACATACTCTCACCTTTTCTCTCTCCCAATCTAGGGCTTTTTATAAATTCGGATGGGAGAGAGGAGTGAGGGTTTCAACCCCTTTTATAAGCTTAAAAGTGCCCAAAATAGGCTCCAGGTCAAGGTATACTTGAGGTATGTCCAATTCGGGGCTGTTTCGGTCCAAAATGTGCTTTCTGGTGGTCCCCTGGCCAAATGCGGTCGGACTTAAGCTCATGCATACTGGATCTAGCATACATCAAGTTTTCAGTCCGGCCGGGTTCGCAGATCGTACGTGGCGGTCCAGTTTCAGTTCAACGGTCACCGCACGTAGATCAGGCCTGCAAATCTCATGATATGAAATAGAAAATTTTCCTGATCCGAGGGTGTAATTTGGCTGAATTATGATGGTCAAAATGCTTAATACTGACACGTCAAGTCGTGTGCCAGATTTAAATTTCAAATTTCAAATCTGTCCCTATTCGCACTCTCTTCAGTCCGGGCTCAATGAAATAGCCTGTGATTATCGGTTGGACTTGATTTTCAAAATGATTGTCAAGTCCAGCTAGGCGGTCCTAACGGTCTAAGATTGAAGGTATCGGACTTTCGACTCGCGGTCTAGATCCAATACAAAGATTCAAAGTGGTCCAGAGAACAAACCTGCTTAGAGTTTGATCCGAGGTTATAGAGTATTGTAGGGTCGTTGGTTCTACTCGATTTGGGTCTTGTAGAACGTATTTAAAGTGATCAGGGACTATTTCCCAGCTACTCTAGCGTCGCGCTAGCTAACTTATGCTTAGTTTATAAAGGAATTAACCCTAAGTGATTTCTTTGGCTATGGAATTGGGTTCTGAGCAATTTTCTAGGCATTTTAATTGAACCATTGCCTAAGGACATCTAATCCCAGGTTGGCCAAAATTCGAGGTGTTAAAATCTACCCCCCTTAAAACACAATTTTGTCCCCGAAATTGGCGAAGGGTAAGGAGTACTTTTTCGAAGGAAGGTTCAAATCCTATTTAATAACCTAACCGTACGTACAACATAAATCAAATGTTTCGATCTTGGGCTAGTGGGGAAGAGGCTAACCATGCTTCCGCTGCGCCACTCTGATCGAACGGTAGCGTTGACTAACCTAACTGGATTGGAATCAATACGTTCTAACCCCCTTAAAACTTGGTTCTACTTAAAGTTCAAGAGTCTATGCATCGCTCCGTACATCAGAACGAGGTGAAACTTAAGACCTATCCTTGACATAAATTGGGAAACAACTTCTCTACATGGTTTTCCTTGTTAATGATGCGTTCTATGGCATTGGTACCTATGATCATAGAGATGAGCCTAATCTCTATTGTGGTTTAGTTCAGGGGCAGGTATGAGTTGGTGGCAAGATGTCAAATTCTCTACTGACTTTAAGTCCTCGCCATTTACCAAGGGCAAAGCAATAACTTGTGGTTGTAGGTGGTCGGCCCAACACGGAAGAATAGTTGTGTAGTGGGTCTGAGCCGGATACATAGACTTTCTGTCTAGCTAGGACAGAAGATTTATTGTATCAATTCTTAATCCGAGTCGATGCCGATCTTCTGCTTGATCAGAGCATTGGATTTATTGGTAACCACTAGGATTAGGAAGTCGATTCAAACCCCGAATACATCGCTTACATGTAGTTCCTTTATTCCGCGTTCCCGAATGCAATAAGCCCTTGGGGAAGGCAATTCTAAGGGGCGTGCTAGTACATTCTAAGTCCATTCTGAGGGATCTATAAATGGTCCCTAAGAGTGAATGGCTCCCTCCTATGGGAAACAACAGAAGTCTATAAGTCATAAGGGGATCTATCGAAGGAAGGGAGTCCCATTCCAACCAAATCTAACCTACTATCCCTTAGCATATATAGGCCTTACACTGCCTAAGACAACTAGTAGCCTAGTCTGTAACTCAGTAGTTATAATTCAAAGCCTAAGTTTATACGTTAAATGGTTCTATACCATCTCTACTACAGGGAGTTGTACTATTGTTTAGGGTCAAGATTATCTAAATGGAATTGGATTTCTTATGTCGTCAGATCCTTCAAATCTAGGAGTGCTATCGCTAGGTCCAAAACGCCAAGGGCCTATTGTATGACACGAAACTACATTCCTAATCCCATGTTGGGATTGGGAGTAGCATGCTAGTCACAATACATGGAACAAGTTCCACACTTTCTACCTCTGACGTCACTAAATCTAACAACAACAAAACACAGAGATCTCAAATGGCAATCAAACAATCTACAAGACAATGGCACAGATGCCTAATTCTACCAAAGGACTCTACCACAGTCCCGACTTACCTTCTTTATCACTGTCAAGTCTAATACTGTCTGTTGCTCACTAGAGCTCTCTCGGCCATATATTTTCAGTATCCCTTAAGCAAAGAAAATGGAGAAATAGGATTGAGAGGGAGGATGGTGGAAAGAGAGAAAAAGGCTAAAACAGCTTAACAATAGTCATGGAAAATGGAGAAAATGCAAGGAAATGGCTAACCAAACTAGAAAAGGGAGATCAAGGCATTGTAGAGGGATGCTTCAAGCTCCCCTAGGATGTATTTCCAGAAAGAAAAGAGAATGAAAAAGGGGAATGGAGCACCTCACGATTTCAGCTCGATTTGGTGGTTGTAAGAGCTCTAAACGATGAAATCTTCAAGAGGAAAGGCTGCAAACCGAAATAGAATGATGGAGAGTGGTCGTTTTTGGCCAAGAATGGATTTAGGGACGATTTGAAATCACGGTTTTGGGTGAGGACATCAAGAAAACGTAAATGGAGCTAGGAGAAGGGCTGTTTGTGAAGGAGGTAGGGTATATAGGGGGTTTCAAGGTGTGAATCATATATGGGGGAGGTGCCCTAGCCATATTAGGGCGTGCGCCCAAAAATTACATCCAGTGGGCCCCACCGGACGGCGATGGCATCACCGGCCAACTCTCATGTTGGTCGGTGGGACCACATGGGCCTGGTCCCCCATGGTCCAAGGACTCCAAAAAACTATGGGCCCCACCTTGGTTCATTGTAGATTGCCCTGTATAGGCCCAAACATGAGTTCGGGACTTTTCGGGGCCAATATACAATCCCAAATATAAAACCCTATCATGCAGCATATGCTTTTGGGGTAGAAGGAGCTTGTACATCTGTCTAGCCCATTAGTTGCTAAAGAAAGCAAAGTTAGAATGACCTTATGGCCATTTTTCATGAAATTTTACAATTCACTGTAAAATTTTGTGAAAGTATGATTTTATGCCATTTTTACCTTAGTATTGATGCCTAACATGAAAAGGATAATAAATAATTGAAGATTGGAGTGGTGAGAGGAAGAATTTTGAAGATTTTTGGTGAAACGGGGTTTTTAAGCCCTGGTGATTGAATGCAGGGGTTGTGGTTGTCCCACAGCCCAATGATTCACATTTATGGGTTTAGAATCATTCAAAGAACGTGTCAACCCACTTACCTACAACCTAAGAGCTACTCGGGTTGCTTCATGCGACCCTAGATGCGTTATGGACTCGATCACGCGATCGATTCGAATAGTCTTCGCCTATTGGCGAATCTGAGATCCTAGAAGTATTTTTAGACCCTTCTCGCACCCACCTAAGTCAAAGGAAGTGACAGCGTACGTCGCGTGACCATAACTCAGGCCCGGTTTAATCTAAATCATGCTTTGATACCATCTGTAACATCCCGAAAATCGGGGGGTCGAGTAAAAACCCAACTCCCGAGTTCCAAAATGTTAATTATGCAACATTGATATGTATGATTGAATGTTGTCTATGTTAATGTATTAAACATGAGTGAGATCAAGCCAGAATAGCATATCATACTCCAGAGACAGTTAACTTTACAGGCGAAAGACTGTAATAGTATGTATAACATATATAAACTGTTGTATGTCTCCAGAGTGTGAACATGTTACCAGGTTATATACATACATGTATACTCCAAAAGTAAACAAAAAGGATGTACATGAGTGCTCTAAAAATATAGAATGACAAGTGTCAAGGTATCTAATAAACCTCCCTGTAATCCCGTCAATCAGAACACGTATAAAGGAGGAATCCTCCTCCTCATCATCAAGTCCAGCTCCGCTTCTCAAGCAGCGCCATCATCTGCAATCACAAAAAGGGACTGGTGGGTGTCGGAAACACCATCCCATAACGTGGGAGTGAGTGATCAACTCAGTGGGATAAGAGAGCAGAGATTAGCATGTTATCAAATCAATCATACGATAATAGTAAAGCAGTAAATCAAACAATCCTAATACTGTTGTTAATGCAATATGACATGACGTGATGTATGCCCTCACCGACGATCTCCCTCATACGGCACCATCTTACGACCGCGACATGCAATCAACCCTCAAGTGCTCCACATCTTCCAGGCACATGCAATGGTATGGTGATATGATTTCTGAGTTGTTATTAGTCCATTCAAACAGCAGGATTAGAAAACTAAGGTACTTTGCTTATATCAATCCTAACACAGATCCTGTCTAGGGTCGTCACTCCTAGTAATCTCATATGATGTATATTTTGTAGGTCGCTGCAAGGGCTGCCAGGGTTGTTGCTCGCACTCGTTGCATCGCTCCCCCATCACCTTATCAATACAGGCCTACTGTACTCTACTGCTACTGAAGGGTCGTCGCCTCCCGTAGACTCAGAATACACTCGCGGTCACTACAAAGGGCTGTCAGGGCTGTTGCACGCACTCGTTGCTCCGCTCCCCCATCACCTTATCAATGTAGGCCGACAGTAAGAATATAGTGTCTCATACCACCATAATCTGCTCACGAGTCATAGGTGCTCACTGGTCACTACGGGGAGGTTTGTGGCCCCAGCGTAGGCCGACAGCTCGACCACGGTGTCCCATACCACCATGCCCGGCTCATGAGTCTTCGTGGATCAAGGTACCATGGTTGACAGGGTTTACAATGGTAAGTTCAGTACCCTAGGTTCAAGCAGTTATGACTCATGCAGGGTGAACATATAATGGCTAGTCGGGTTACTTGACGGGCTTGACTAGCACGATTGCATCTCAAGTCGAACGACATGAAGTGCGTAAAACACTTCGTGTGGCCTAACCACTGCCGCCAACTCCAAATACGACTCACGTTCATCGACGCGTCGTTCGTGACCAAGATAAGCCAACCACGAATTCGCTCGGTTACCGACTGCCTGGACTAAGTATAGTCCCAAATAATTATGGAATCACATCAGCAAATCATATGAGAGTATTGGAAATGGAATACAAACATGTGAGCATGATAACACATGTTATAACGTACAACTTAAGTAAATCATCTTACACATGTCTTCACACATATAATGAAATTATGCATATCGCCACATATAGGAAATCATCACCATCTGCCTATTAATTGAGAAATCGATCTCAAACTAAATCATAAAGAAATCATCAAGCACATGTTATAACATACCACTTAAGTGAAACATCAAGCATATGCATTTCATACATATAATGAAATCATGCATATAGCTATCATGTAGGAAATCATTTACATCAGCATTTTAATTGAGAAATCAATCTCAAACTAATTCATAACATCATTTAATTCAATACATACTAATACAAACATTTATACAAACACTTACACTACACACTTAAGTCTACATATAGTATGTCGACCCGAAGTGTGCATTTAGGCGAATCTCTTCGCCAAACTAATTATGCACGTATTCCTAACATTCTAATATGACAATAAAACATGTCAATCACATCAGCAAAATATGAATGAAAACAGTACTTCCTACAAATGACTAAAATGCCCTAAATCTCATATTCTTCGTTGGTTTACGAAACAGAAAACGGACAGCATGTTGTACATGTCAAACGGCGTTGCCGTCAAGAATCTACTATTAAACGACATTGAAAGCGTTGAAAACAATCAATCAAAGCGTCTAATATCTGCACCTTTTCCCTTATAGATGTGTGAATTCGAACGGAGCGTATACGCTTCGTCTACGGCGAATAGGGAACCTAATACACAAGCTACATAAGATACATCGCTAATGGAATTGACGGAAGCTTAAATCAGCAAGTGTTGAAGGTTTTCCTCACCTAGAAGTGCGTTGGAATTGCCGAAAAAGTGATTGGAGTGCGTCTCCTAAGCACGTACAGCAGCAGCAGCGGGTGGCAGGAAGATCTCTCCCACCTTCTCTCACATACTCTCACCTTTTCTCTCTCCCAATCTAGGGCTTTTTACAAATTCGGATGGGAGAGAGGAGTGAGGGTTTCAACCCCTTTTATAAGCTTAAAAGTGCCCAAAATAGGCTCCAGGTCAAGGTATACTTGAGGTATGTCCAATTCGGGGCTGTTTCGGTCCAAAGGATGCTTTCTGGTGGTTCCCTGGCCAAATGCGGTCGGACTTAAGCTCATGCATACTGGATCTAGCATACATCAAGTTTTCAGTCCGGCAGGGTTCGCAGATCGCACGTGGCGGTCCAGTTTCAGTTCAACGGTCACCGCACGTAGATCAGGCCTGCAAATCTCATGATATGAAATAGAAATTTTTTCTGATCCGAGGGTGTAATTTGGCTAAATTCTGACGGTCAGAACGCTTAATACTGACACATCAAGTCGTGTGCCAGATTTGAATTTCAAATTCCAAATCTGTCCCTATTCGCACTCTCTTCAGTCCGGGCTCAATGAAATAGCCTGTGATTATCGGTTGGACTTGATTTTTGAAATGATTGTCAAGTCCAGCTAGGCGGTCCTAACGGTCTAAGATTGAAGGTATCGGACTTTCGATGCGCGGTCTAGATCCAATACAAAGATTCAAAGTGGTCCAGAGAACAAACCTGCTTAGAGTTTGATCCGAGGTTATAGAGTATTGTAGGGTCGTTGGTTCTACTCGATTTGGGTCTTGTAGAACGTATTTAAAGTGATCAGGGACTATTTCCCAGCTACTCTAGCGTCGTGCTAGCTAACTTATGCTTAGTTTATAAAGGAATTAACTCTAAGTGATTTCTTTGGCTATGGAATTGGGTTCTGAGCGATTTTCTAGGTGTTTTAATTGAACCATTGCCTAAGGACATCTAATCCCAGGTTGGCCAAAATCCGGGGTGTTACATTAGGATTAGGTGCAGGTTTAGGTTTAGGGATTTGAGAATACATTTAGGTTTTAGGTTTAGGTTTAGGTTTTAGGTTATAGGTTTAGGTTTAAGGTTATAGGTTTAGGTTAAGGTTAGGTTATATGTTATAAGTTTAGGTTATAGGTTATAGGTTATAGGTTAACGTTTAGGTTATAGGTTTTGGTTTAGGTTAAGTTTATAGGTTTAGGTTTAGGTTAAAACTTTAGGGAATTGAGAATAGGTTAAGGTTTAGGTTTAGAAAATCGGGTTCGGGTTTGAGATCGGGTTTAGTTTAGGTTTTCAAGTTTAGGTTTAGGTTAAGGAGTTGAGATTGGGATTAGGTGTAGGTTTAGGTTTAAGGATTTGAGAATACATTTAGGTTTTAGGTTTAGGTTTAAGTTTTAAGTTTAGGTTAAGGTTATAGGTTTATGTTAGGTTTAGGTGTAGGTTATAGGTTATAGCTTTAGGGAATTGAGAATAGGTTAAGGTTTAGGTTTAGGAAATCAGGTTCAGGTTCGGGATCGGGTTTAGCTTTGGGTTTTCAAGTTTAGGTTTAGGTTTAGGTTAGGGAGTTGAGATTAGGATTAGGTGTAGGTTTAGGTTTAGGGATTTGAGAATACATTTAGGTTTTAGGTTTAGGTTTAGGTTTTAGGTTTAGGTTAAGGTTAGGTTATCGGTTATAAGTTTAGGTTATAGGTTATAGGTTATGGGTTAAGGTTTAGTTTACAGGTTTTGGTTTAGGTTATATGTTACAGGTTATAGATTATAACTTTAAGGAATTAAGAATAGGTTAAGGTTTAAGTTTAGGAATTCAGGTTCGGGTTTAGGTTTAGGTTTTCAAGTTTAGGTTGAGGTTTAGGTTAGGTAGTTGAGATTAGGATTAGGTGTAGGTTTAGGTTTAGGGATTTGAGAATACATTTAGGTTTTAGGTTTAGATTTAGGTTTTAGTTTATAGGTTTAGGTTATAGGTTAAGGTTAGGTTATAGGTTAAGGCTTAGGTTTAGGTTAAGGTTTAGGTTTAGGTTATAAGTTTTGGGATTTTAGAATAGGTTTAGGTTAAGGTTATAAGTTTAGGTTTAGGAAATCGTGTTCGGGTTTGAGATCGGGTTTAGGTTTGAGTTTTCAATTTTAAGTTTAAGTTAGGGAGTTGAGATTTGGATTAGGTGTAGGTTTAAGTTAAGGGATTTGAGAATATGTTAAGGTTTAGGTATAGGAAATCATGTTCGGGTTCGAGATCGGGTTTATGTTTGGGTTTTAGGTTTAGGCTAAGGATTTAGGGATTCAGATTCGGGTTCGGGATTGGGTTTAGGTTTAGGTTTAGGTTTTACGTTTAGGTTAAGGTTACAGGTTTAGGTTTAGGCTATAAGTGTAGGTTATAAGTTTAGGTTTAGGTTAGGTTATAGGTTACGGTTTAGGGAATTGAGAATAGGTTAAGGTTTAGGTTTAGGAAATCGGGTTCGGGTTTGGGTTCGGATTCAGGTTTAGGTTTGGGTTTTCAAGTTTAGATTTAGGATAAGGAGTTGAGATTAGGATTAGGTGTAGGTTTAGGTTTAGGGATTTGAGAATACATTTAGGTTTTAGGTTTAGGTTTAGGTTATAGGTTTAGGTTTAGGTTATAGTTTATAGCTGTAGGGAATTGAGAATAGGTTAAGGTTTAGGTTTAGGAATTCAGGATTGGGTTTAAGTTTAAGTTTTCAAGTTTAGGTTTAGGTTTAGGTTATGGAGTTGAGATTAGGATTTGGTGTAGGTTTAAGTTTAGGGATTTGAGAATACGTTAAGGTTTAGGTATAGAAAATCAGGTTCGGGTTTGAGATTGGGTTTATGTTTGGGTTTTAGGTTTAGGCTAAGGATTTAGGGATTCAAATTCCGGTTCGAGATTGGGTTTAGGTTTAGGTTTAGGTTTTACGTTTAGGTTAAGGTTACATGTTTAGGTTTGGGTTATAAGTTTAGGTTATAGGTTTAGGTTTAGGTTAGGTTATAGGTTACGGTTTAGGGAATTAAGAATAGGTTAAGGTTTAGGTTTAGAAAATTGGGTTCAAGTTCAGATTCGGGTTTAGATTTACGTTTTCAAGTTTAGGTTTAGGTTAAGGAGTTGAGATTAGGATTAGGTGTAGGTTTAGGTTTAGGAATTTGAGAATAAATTTAGGTTTTAGTTTTAGGTTTAGGTTATAGGTTTAGGTTAAGGTTATAGGTTATAACTTTAAGGAATTGAGAATAGGTTAAGGTTTAGGTTTAGGAAATCAGGATATGGTTTAGGTTTGGGTTTTCAAGTTTAGGTTTAGGTTAAGGAGTTGAGATTAAGATTAGGTGTAGGTTTAGGTTTAAGGATTTGAGAATACATTTAGGTTTTAGGTTTAGGTTTAGGTTTTTGGTTATAGGTTTAGGTTTAGGTTATAAATGTAGGTTATAGGATTAGGTTTGGGTTAGGTTATATATTAAGGTTTAGAGAATTGAGTTTAGGTTATAGGTTTAGGTTTAGGTTTAGGTTATAGGTTTTAGGATTTGAGAACAGGTTTAGGTTAAGGTTATAAGTTTAGGTTTACGAAATCGGGTTCGGGTTCGAGTATAGGTTTGGGTTTTCAAGTTTAGGTTTAGGTTTAGGTTAGGGAATTGAGATTAGGATTAGGTGTAGGTTTAGGTTTAGGGATTTGAGGATACGTTAAGGTTTAGGTTTAGGAAATCGGATTCGGGTTCGAGATCGAGTTTACATTTGAATTTTAGGTTAAAGGTGTGATCCCTGCAAATATAAATATAAACACGGCTTGTCTAAATGGCCAGGCTCCTTCAATGTTGTCCATAGGAAATAGATAACTTCATCATGGTCATAATAACGGTTCCCACCTTACAGGGACCCCCTCTCATCCGGATAGCTTCGACGCTCATCCGAGTTTGCTCCATTAATTTTGAGCAAATAAATAAATACGGCTTGTCCAAATGGTCAGGCCCCTCCAATGCTGTCCATAGAAAATGGACAGCTTCATCATGGTCATAATAGCTGTTCACACCTTCCAGGGACCCTCGCTCATCCGGATAGCTCTGACGCACATCCGGGTCTGATCCATTAATTTTGAGCAAATACATAAACACGGCCTGTCCCCAGGATCCACCGAATTCGTCTGATCCTGGGATCTAAAGAAGCTAGCCTTGGATGTACAAAACCATAAACCCATTATGCTAAAACTAAAGTATAACACCCCAGATTTTTTCCAACCTGGGATTAGACGTCCTTAGGCAATGGGTCAACCATAACACCTTGGTAACCTCTCAGAACCTAATTCCAAAACCAAAGAAATCATGTAGAACCTAATTCTTTAGAATTTGATATGAATTAGCCAGCACTAAACTAGATTACCTGTGAAATTAGCACCAACCACTTTAAATACGATCTATATGACCCAAAACCTCTAGAATCGTTGACGCTATGTTACCCTAAACTCTAGGATCAAACTCTAAACCCATTTATTCTCAGGAACCCTTTGAAACTTCGTATTGGATTTAGGCTGTGGGTCAGAAGTCCGATACTTACAATATTAGACCGTTATGACCACCTAGCTGGACTTGACAATCGTTTCGAAAATCAAGCCCAACTGATGCTCTGAGGCTATTTCATTGAGCCTGGAGCAGGGAGTGTGAGAAAGAGTGAAATTCAATTATAATTAAATGGGATTTAAATAAATCTGGCACGTTTCACTTGCAGGATCAGTATAAGCAATCAGACCATCGAAATCTAACCAAAATACACCCTCAGATCAGGAAACATTTCTCACTCAGGTCAATGTACTTGGAATCCCTGATCGAGTCTCCGTGACCACTGAACTGAAACTGGTCCGCCACATGCAATCTGGGAATACTACTGGACTGAAAACTTCATGGGAGCAGGATCCAGTAACCATGAGCTTAAGTCCGACTGCGTTCAGCCAGGGGACCTCCCGAAATGCTCTTTTAGATAGAAAAAGTCCCGATTTGGTTATAACTTAAGTATACCTTTGTCTCAAGTCTATTTTGGTGAAGTTTTAGCCTATATAAGGGCTTGAAACCCTCTCATATCTCCCCCATCAGAATTTTCTTTAAACCCTAGATTGAGGGATAGAGAAAGTGACAGTTTGTGGGAGAGTTGTGGGAGAGAATTCCTACCACCTGCACCAGCTTTTGTTCATATCGAAGCACCGCATCCCAATCACTTTTTCGGTGATTTCCAACTCACTTTTAGGTAAGAAAACCCTAACCACTTGCTATTTTGGGGATTCCTTCGATTCAAATAGTGAAATAGCTTATGTACCTTGTGCATTAGGTCGCCTTTATGCAGTTGACGAAGCGTATGCATTCTATTCGAATCGATACACTTTTACGACAAAAGGTACAGATTTTAGACGCTTTGATTGACTGTTTTCAAAGCTTTCAATGTCGTTTAATGATAGATTGTCGATAAGAATGCTATTTGACATGTACAACGTGCTGTCCATTTTTCATTTTGAATACGTACGAAGAATATGAAATTTAGGGTGTTTTGGGTATTTTCAGGAAATACCGTATACGTACGTATTTTACCGTTATGATTGCCATGAGTATTTGTCATGTACCTATACTAGTTATACGTGTATGATCGGTTTGGCGAAGAGATTCGCCCTAATGCACATATTGACCGACATATGCTATGTGGACTAATGTGTGTAGACTAAGTGTTTGTTGAAATGCCTAAATCAATATGATTTATGCTTGCCATATGTTTTGAATGTAAGAACATGATTGTTGTGTATTAGACATCTCCTTAATATAAGGATTTGTCATATTATATGTTGAAACTAACATACGTCAAGTACGTTGGAGTTGTGTAGTCTTAGTGTTTGTATAAATGCTTGCGTGAGTAAGCACTTAGTAAATAGTGTTGTAAACTAGTGTTGAGATAGGATTCTCAACTAAATTGATGATGCACATGTTTTCCTCCCTGCTTATTGGATTTGAATTGATTGTCTTATATATATACAAAATGCTTGTGTATGGTTAAATTGCTTATGTTGTATCTTATAACATGTTGCTAACATGCTTGAATTACTTGTTATTTCAATTCTGTTCATCTCATATGATTACTGATTCACATTACATGTGCTTGCGGCTATACTCTAGTCCAGGCAGTTGGTAACAGTTTAGAATTCGTGGTTGGATACTATTTGCCATGAAGGATGTGTATGACGAACCCGAGTCGTACTAGAGTCATCGGTAGTGGTTAGGCCACACGAAGTTCTTGTGCACTTCATGTCGGTCGATTCAACGTATGCTCGTGCTAGTCAGACTCATCAAGTAACCTGACTGACCATTGTATGTTCACCTTATATTCGTCATAACTGCTTGAACCTAGGGTACTGAACTTACCATTAAAAATCCTATTAACCATGGTACCTTGATCTATAAAGACTCATGAGCCGGGCATGGTGGTATGGGACACCGTGGTCGAGCTGTCGGCCTACGTTGTGGCCACAAACCTCCCCGTAGTGACCAGTGAGTACATTTGACTCATGAGTCGATTGTGGTGGTATGGGACCTACATTCGAGCTGTCAGCCTACTCTGATTGGTGACGAGCCCTTTGTAGTGACCACGAGCGTATTCTGAGTCTACGGGAGGCGACGACCCTTCCGTAGCGATGAGAGTACACTAGGCCTGTATTTATAAGGTGATGGGGGAGCGGTGCAACGAGTGCGAGCAACAACCCTGGCAGCCCTTGCAGCGACCTACAAATATAACATCGTATGATATTTCTAGGAGTGACGACCCTAGACAGGATCTGTGTTGGGATTGATATAGGGAAGGTACCCTAGTTTCCCAATACTGCTGTATGAAAAGGACTAATAACAACTTGGTAATCATTATCCATATCGCATTGCATGTGCTTGGAAGATGTGGAGCACTGTGGGAAGAAAGCATGCCGCGGGAGTAAAATGGTGCCGTATGAGGGAGTATGTCGGTGAGGGCATCCATCATGTTATTTCATCCATGCGTTAATCACAGTATCTAGGAATGTTTCTTTTCCTTACTTTATCATTATCGCATGATGGATTTGATAACATGTTAATCTTTGTTCTATGATTCCACTGAGTTAGTTACTCACTCCCACGTTACGGGACGATGTTCCGGACACCCACCAGACCCTATTGTGGTTGCAGATGATGGCGTGGCCTGCGAGGCGGAGCCGGACTTGATGATGATGAGGAGGATCCCTCCTTTATGCGTGTTTTGATCGACGGGATTACAGGGAGGTTGATTAAACACTATGACTCTTGTCATTTTTTATATTTTTGGAGAACTCATGTATATTCTTTTGTTTCCATTTTTGGAGTATACATGTATTTAATTAACCTGGTAACATGTTCACACTCTAGAGACTTACAATCAATTATATATTTTATATATTTATTACAGTCTTCCGCTTGCTAATTTAACTGTCTCTAGAGTATGATATGCTGTTTTAGTTTAATCTCAATCTTGTTTAATGCCATTCTACAGACAATATGCATTCATCATTATTTAGGTTGCATAAGTGACGTTTTGGAACTCGGGAGTTGGGTTTCTACCCGACCCCCGATTTTCGGGATGTTATACAAAGACTAAGTCACTGAAGAGACGAGTCACTAAACAAATATGTTGGAGTTAGAAGTAAAGAGTAGGCTCTTACCAGAGAGGATCTACTTGTCTGATCAGATGGCAACGACGGATTTGTGAAATCCCTGCAATCAAAAAGTGAGTCTCAATAGCAGTAACATTAAGCTGACAATCGATAAGGATCCTTAAGTATAAAATTTTCAAGCCACAGAAAGCTAAATGTATGAGAAGCCACAGAAACCTAAATGTATGAGTCGCTTTCGACAAGAATGCCTCGGTTCCATTGGATTCAATTTTAACCTTTAGACGCTCTTCTTCCTCTTCCTCTTCCTCATTGAATGAGTATGCAACATCCTTAACTAACTTGAAGCTGATTGAAGTCACAACTTCTGTAGCTTTTTCATTGACAATAATGGTGTCTACAAGCAACAGCGAGAACATCTTAGTCTCTGGATTGTTGGTTTCTGATTGTAAGTTCTGGAACCCAAGAGATATATTAAAAACCATTTCAGGCTTCAACACCTGATCATTCCTGGCATTTAAACTCAATCCCAACTCACGGAACTCAAGTCCAATTCCCATTCCTGCGCACTGACTTTGTAAGATGAGAGGCAAATTCAGGAGCATCCCTCTTTACCACCGAGACTAATGCTTGGTAAACAGCACTGACCTTATTCCCAGCCTTCAATGCACCTATCACTGCCTTATTGGCCTTGAGGAGAACCTCATAAGCCTTACTCTGCATTGCATTTTCATCAATGAGAAATGTTCTGGCAATGTTTGAGCAGTAGTTGTTGTAGCGCGATCCGATTGCGCATATGATCGCACTTGTCGAGTCATGACCAAGAGCACCAAAGACAAATTTCAGCAAGCATTTTTAACCAAAAATAAAAGAAAGAAAAGAAGGAAAAAAAAGAAAAAGGAGAAAGGAAACAAATTATTTTTCCTCCAAGGTTAACTCATCACGCTTCATAAGTATTCTAATAGGATCTGTCATAAACTTGTTTGTTATCTCCAAAATTTCATGAGGCTGAGTTGCAGATGTCAGTACAACCTACACCAAGTAACCCATACATTTCAAAACCTTTACATGGATGAAAGATGAATATACGCTTGAACTGCAGTTAAGCTGCACCTGTTGTAGTCAAGCTGCAGTTAAGCTGCACCTATTGCAATTCTGGGGCTGCACCTGCTGCAATTCTAAGGCTACACCTGCTGCAGTTAAGATGCACCTGTTACAGTTCTGGGCTACACCTGCTACAGTTAAGCTGAATATATGCTTGAACTTACACCATAAACACAAGTTAAGCCGAACGGTCCCTTGGCTTCCACATGCCACGTTTCTATATCATCAATCCCGTTCTAAAATATTATTTTTGACAGATTAGAGGAGAATTGAATGCAATGCAGACAAATAAAGAAGGGCATATATGCAATGTAGACATATACAACGCAGATAATTGCAATGCAATCCTAAAAGTTTCGAATCCTAATTTTATGCATAGTTAAGTAGATTAAATCAGGGACTGTAAATTTACCCATCAATGTCTGCATCAATGGTCCAGATCATTAGAACATGGACCCCACTTGTAAAGACTTAATACCCAAGAATTATAAGTATTGCAATGCCTAAATTAACCGCTGCCTAATTTTAGTTCCATGTATTTCAATTTTGACTTGATAAAAATAATCCAACTTATTATTATTGGGCTAGTCCCTTTTTATGAATTGAGAGGAGCTTGTCCCACTTGGGTCATTTTCACCTTTTTTGGACTTCACATGAAGTGCAATGCAAACTAATGTGCATTACAATCTATGGTTTCTTTACTTTGAAGCCATTTTACATCCAATTGAATGAGAAAATTGTTCGCTCCTAATCCAAACACTCCATGTAGGTGGTAAAGCAGGTAGTGTTCCATCCAAATAGACTGCATGTATGGAAAATACAAAATAGAATAATCATTGTATGCTTTTCTAAAGAAGCTCAAACATATGTTGACACTCAAATAAAAAGAAGATTTTCTTCGTCTTCATCTTTTTGGAGGACATGTAACAACATTTTAGTAAGAATAAAGGACAAAAGAAATTACCAAGGGGCAAAGAATGCCATTAGCTCTCATGACCCTAAATGCATTTATAGCTTGCTCAGACAAACCCTGCCAAGTGCCAACAGATTGAAAACCCAAACCTATAAATAGCAACATTTCTACATTATCCCTCATTTAACAAATAAGCTCTTACTAGTTTATACAATTAAAAATAAATGAGAAAGAAGTTGATGAATAGCATTTAAGATAGAAAGGTAAGCAATCATTAACATAAGGAAAAACATTTACCATGGTGAAAGGCCCTAGGGCATCCATCACAAAGCAGAAGATCTCCAAAATCTGCACATATTGTGCAAAGTGCAATGGAAGTAGAGAACATTCGTCAGTTGACACACACCCTTCTTGGTTAGAGATCTCATACATGCACAAATTGAATGAAAAGCTCTACTAAATTCAGTTATGGGTGTCCATGTGCAAGCATCTGGATCAAGCGTCTGAACAGCTGCTAACGACCATTAAGCTATAGTTCATTAATGCAAGACCATGAAATTTCAGACTGTGTGTTGCGTGGTGGGTACTACTCATCATTTTAAACATCATTTAGTACAGAGTCAAATCGATACCAGTGGAATTGACAGTTTGGTAGGTCCACCAAATGGTCTATTCCAATGACAAACACAGAAAGGAGATGGGAGTCTAGTTTGTCATTTGTCATTAGCATTGAAATAATGGCCCTAACTTTCAATAGAAAGGAGAAGATGGAGGATACCGTACCCATACTACTTGAACTACCATTTGTCAGGACCACCATGTTTTGATTTTGGTTTTCACATTACGATTTTTCCTCAGCAAAGCTGGCTCCTTTAGCAGCCCAATTGCATCTTATTTTTCTATTTCTAAGCCATTTACTTGACAGGAGCATAGTAAAATCAAAGAAAAATACCATGTACAAGCATTCTAACAAACCTAAAATTTACAAACCCCAGATGCCTTTCCAGTCAAGTCATTGATAGCATTCTCAGCATCCTGCAAAATAATAACAAATAAATAGATAATCAGGTTTCAATGAATAATGAACCATGAAGATTGACATAGAATAAATAGATAATCAGAAAATGAAGAAAAAGTACACAACTCACCTTGATGCCCATTCTCCCTCCTCCTTTACCCAGGCTTGGGACCTGCAATGCAAGGAGTTGCATTGGCGGAGTTAAAAAGGGGCTTAGGCTCCATTTGGTTTGTAACGACCAAATGGAGTCTAATATGTTTAAATATAGAGTATAAAGTTTATTCAAAATTATAAAAACCAAACTAAACAACATATAAAGTAACAAAAAAAAAAAACAAGTGAAACATCAATATAAAGTAACTAAAAACCAAACCAAGTTCTGAGTTCATCAATATAAAGTAACTAAAGTTCCAAATTAGTTCAAAATTAACCAAAAATAAAAAAACAAGCGAAACATCATATAAAGTAACTAAAAAAAGCATCCACACCAAGTTCAATTATAGAGTACCAAATTTTTTCAAATTATCAAAATCTCAAAGATTCCTTCCCCCATTGCACAAGTGATCCCGAATTGGCCTCTCTAAGTGTAAATGTGAACCCATCTTCTTTCCACAAACGAGTGTCAGGATGTATAATCTCAATCAGGGTAACAAAAGCTCCCTCCTCCAATGGTTCGCAATGGACAACTGCATTTGGATTAACTTCGTGTACTTGACCATGAGCAACTACATCACGATTTCTCCAACCTAGCAAGTTGCATCTCCTACCGATATATATAACATTGGCTACATGTACACATATAAAATGGCATTAGTATTGTTATCATTTATAAAATAATTATAAGTTCAATACAGCAGCAAATTTACACTTACATATTAGCGATGCCTGAGTAGATTTAACAATTGTCGGTGATGAGAGGTTTTGAGTAGATTGTGCGTGTTGCTACAACTCCATCCAAGCCTCCATCTTCGCCAATGATTTCTTTATATCGAATATCTCTTGCACTAGGCCATCTCTTTCTTTTATCAAATTCTCTACCTTTGAATGGGCAGGGGCTGACATCTTCAATCTTGTCTTGGTTATTGAGTAACCTAGACCCCGCATTCGCCCTCTACTATGAGAACTAACCAATTGTAAAACATTACAAATCAAGTTATTAGAAAATTCATAATTACCATGAATCTCACTATAATTTTTAAATTTTATTATTACCTGTGTAAGGGCATTGTTAACACCGGTAATCTTAGAAGAAGGATTGCTAGAATAAAGCTCATCTAATTTTTCCTGCGACAAAATACAAATGAATGTAAAATAATTCAAAGTTATACATGGGCATCTCATAAAGGTACTAGTTAGTGGTAGAAGGGGATGTACTTACAACAAGGTCAGGATACTAGACAACTTTGTCCTTGCTTGTATGGGCTCCTAAGTAAACATCACATCTACCTATCTCGGCATCAGAGGTAATATTCCTCTCCTTCGCCTTTAGCACATTACATATTAATGGAGTTAGATGAGTGATAATTCAAAAGTAAATTCAATATTAAACTATAATACCTATATTTATAAATAAATAATACATACCATCTGATGGTGAATAACAGCCATGCTATTCCTCCCAAGACATGCAGGTCCTTTTAGCTTGGACCGATTGATTTTTTTCCTTTCGCTTGCTCTCTTGAATTCCTCAGTGCCATGTTGATTCACGAAGACTAACCAATCCTCCATAGGGATTCCTGAGGGGGCAGGACTATCTCTCATAATTGTAGGATCCTTTTCTTTAATATATTTTACAGTCAACCTTTTCTTGTAATTCTGCCATGTTTCCTCGATGCGTTTTATTATGTATGTAAGACTTGCATCCCAACTTTGACCCTCAAAATCATAAGCCCATGACAATGACTCTATGATCATTTAAATGTGTGCATGAGGCACCTGGAAAAAGTCCTGGTATATGATTGGGATATGAGTACGGGTGAGGATACCGATATGCGATGCAAATTGCTTTTGTTTAGGACAATCCTCATTCGATTGTCCGAATTCATTCGTCTTTAGGACTTTTTTCCTATTAGGTTGCTCATTAAAAAAGCACCCCTAGTAGGACCTCTCTTTCTAGACGAAGAAGAAGAAGCTAACACAATAACATAAAAAGAATAACAGTTATATATACACATCGTTGATTACAGCCAATATATAAGAAAATTGAAATTTACATATCTAATTAAGGAGAACTATCATATTACCTTTGGTCTTGCTCGCATCTGTAGTCTCGGTCAAGTGCACACCCAATGCCTCTAGATGTGAATCCACGTGCCTGTTTAAAATAAAATAAAATAAAAATACTAATGATTAATACAATAATTTGGATAACAGATAAAGTACAAATAATTCACTACATTATCCATACCTTGATTGGATTTTCGCCAATAAATATAATATTTTTACATGCTTAGTAAATATAAACAATTTAAGAGATTCTCCTCGGTCGCTTTCTTTTCTTTATTTTCTTGACTACAACACTGATGTCTTCAGGTTCATTGAATATCAACTCATCAACAATTGCTAATGAGGTGAGATTAGGTCCTGCATCGGCATCAGTTACATCTTAAAATCGTTCTGATAGATAGCATGTCTCTTCTTTAATAAAAATCTTTTTTGGAACCTCCAATACCACATGTCATTCAGGATTTTTTAGATCTTTGGCGTAGAAAACTTGCGTGGCATGCTCTGCAAGAATGAATAGCTCGTCACCCAATTTGTCTGAACTATAAAGACTGAACAAATTTACTAATCTCATATTCACATGACATCAAAAGAAACACCATGATGCATCACCTTCACCCAATCACACTTAAATAAGATGGGCTTGTACCCTATTCTATACTCTAAATGGATAATTCTACGAAGGACTCCGTAGTAAGGTTGATTTTCATCCACTGTATTCATATCCTTAGCACTAGATCGGAATGCGGTCATACCCTCTATCATAACCCCACTATTTTGGTTCATTTTATTCTCCTCATAGTCCTTAGTGACAAAGAGAAAACCATTAATACAATACTTATTGTATTGAGTGCAAAAACCTAGAGGTCCCCTAACTATATCTTTAAATTCTTTATCGTCAGATTCAACAAACTCTAGTTGCCTCTTCAACCAAGGTATGAATTTATCCTCGCTAGGCACCTTGTTGGTCCTCCTGTAACATCGCTGCAAGAAATCTTTGTGCTTTCTGCACATTATTTGATACCATTTTTATATTGAAATCATATAAAGTAAAGAAGATATATACAAATGAGCTAATTGTGCATACCCTTCCCACACATCATAGCTGGGATGACTCTTCAATACCCATGTACGAGCCTATTCGTATTCGATACACGCTAGGGTAACACTTTGACCTGAACCTATTAGACCAACATCGTCATCATTGTTATCATCATCAATGACATCTTGCAACTTTTGTAGTCCTGAAATGACTCCATTAAACCATTTTTTCAATTTTTCCAAGAGGCTTGTTTTTTATTTTCCTCTGTATTGGTTGCAATATATAATTATCTCCTCTTGGATATATTGTTCTGCAATGCAACCCTCAGGTCGCGTCTTGTTACGGACATAGGCCTTGAATGTCTTCATAAACCTAACAAAGATAATGATACATTACAAATACATACAACCGTAGATGTTAAGCCAGATTATTCTTACTAAACTTATAGCGTACCTTTCGAATGGATACATCCATCGATAGTATACAGGACCACATATGCGAGCCTCGTAAGCCAAGTGGATGGACAGATGCATCATCACGAAAAATATAGATGGAGGGCATATAATCTCAAGCTGACATAACGTCCTAGCTATACCCCTCTCAAGAGTGAGGAGCATTTGAACGTCTACTGTTGTCGAGCACAAGGCATTAAAGAAGGTGCAAAAGCTTGTAATTATAGGACGAATGACCTTTCTATCCCTGAATGCATACTGAATGAGAACTAGAAGCAAATTTTGCATCAACACATGGTAAGAATGAGACTTCATTCCCTTTAAATCCACGTAATCTCCCTTTATAATGGTCATCCAGTTTGCACTAAAACTGATTAGAACACACAAGTCATGCAAAGTCTGGATGAAAAGCTTTTTCTCTTCTTTTCTTATACAAAAAGGACCTTGTTTCTGAATCATCTTGCCATTGCTAGTTTTTAGCCATGGACGCTTCTTAATTCCCAACCATTTTAGGTCCTTGTGTGCATTAGCATCATCCTTGGTCTTGCCAGGCGTGTTCAACAATCAGGCCATAAGAATTTCACATATATTTTTCTTGACATGCATAACATCAAGGTTGTGATGCACTGAAATATCTTTCCAATACTCCAGATCAAATAATATAGACCGTTTGAAGGACCATGGTGATTCAACATCACCCATTAGCTCTTGTCGGCCTCCATCAATACCCCTCATATTCCTCTTCTCAGTCTTCCCCCATTGCATATGCAGGTTCGCAATCTGTCTTTCGACCTCAATCCTGTCCAGATGAATGTGTTGACGTCGTATCTCCACCTTCTTATTGAATGTGTTAGCATTTGTGTTCTTCCTTGCCTGGTCTAACATTGGCAACCATTGTCCATGACCCATATAAACATGTTTCTTTCAATAGTGGAGTCGCAAGAAATTTGTGTTGGGACCACATACAGGACAACCATACTTACCCTTAGTCCTATAATCAGAAACATTACTTATGCTGGAAAGTCATGGATTGTCCAAAGTAAAATCGCACGCATCTTGAATTTGTTTTTATGATATGCGTCAAGCATCATGACCCCTTTATGTCATAAGTCTTGTAATTCATCAATCAATGGTCATAAATAAACATCAATATCCTTTCCTGGTTGTTGTGGTCCCTCAATGAGCAAAGTCAACATAGTACATTGAGGTTTCACGCAAAGCTTTGGTGGAAGATTATACGTCACACACATAATGGGCCATGAACTATGAGCTGTAGTGAAAGCACCGAATGGGTTAAACCCATCTGTAGCCAAGCCCAATCAAACATTGCGAGGCTCAACTGAAAAATCCATATACTTCTCATGGAGATTCTTCCATGAAATAGAATTAGCCGGATGCTCCATCTTTTTAGGTTGTAATTTTTTAGTTGAGTGCCAGGACATTTCTTTCACTAACCATGGCATGCTGAACATTCTTTGTAGCCTCAGTGTTAATGAAAAATACCTTAACACCTTGAGAGGTACTTTAGATTATTTTTTCTCAACATTCATTTCTATCTTGAACCTAGGAGCTTTACAAGTTGGACAACTGGCTTTCATCTCATTCTCTTTCCAGTATAAGATACAGTTATTTGGATAAGTATGGATCTTCACATAATCAAGACCCAACTTTGTAATGATCTTCTTCGCTTGGTAGGTATTAGTAGGGGCCTTGTTACCGGAAGGTAACACCTTCTTTAGTAGTTAAAGGATCTCTGTAAAGCTTTTTTCGCTTCATCCATGGTTCACATTTAATTTAAAAAGTTGCACAATAAAAGTCAGCATGGTGAAATCTTGGGCCCCTGGGTATAGCTCAGTCATTGCATCTCGTAGATTTTCTTCAAACTTATCAGTTTCATTTTCCCCAAAGACGCCTTCGACTATAAGGGTCACATTCGGCTCATCCTGTACAAATTCATCTAGGTTATTACCACTGAGTTCTTGAACAATCGCGTTGTGAACTTCATTTAAGTTAAGGACATTGTGGTACTGTTGGGAACTTGATGCATATTCAGTACGTTTAGGTGATACATGCTCACCATGCATGTCCTAAACCCTATAGCTTGAGTCGAATCCATTTTTCATTAGATGTATTTTGAAATCATCATAAGAAATCGGTAATCATAAACATTTGCAAGTGGTGCATGGATAAAGAATAGTTTCTCTACCAAGAAGGTGTTCTCGTGCAAACATCACAAAGCTTTTGATTTCATAAAGAAAATGAGGGTTTGGAAAACTTAGTGTCATCCACTCCCTATCTGTTATAGCTGGATCCTGATTAACCACGTGGTTCATTTTGAACTGCACCTTACAAAAAAAATAATAATTATTTTTTTTCACCCATTCACGGATCTAATTCTAAACACATGCATCTATGACTATCTTTGGAGTTTAGTCTTTGAATAACTTTAACTTTTCATTGGCATATCACGAGGGACTTGGATCGGGTAAACTAACATGGAAATGGCATATTGCAACCGCTGCAATAACTGATCATGCAGTTTGCTAATAAAAAATGTGGGGCCCATTGATTGATAATCCAAAATGGTGATCTTACATTCCACCCCACCAAATACTCCATATTAGATGATGACCAACAAATAGACAATGGTCAAAAACCATATTGATTGGTTGGGGGGGGGAAGGTACCAAGACTTCTGCATAAATTTAACATGAGCTAACGATTCCAAGTGAACCATCGCCAAGATCAGATTTTTATAAGGTCTTTCCTGTGTTAGTTGTCTTCGTATTTGACCTATTTTCCTAAAGTGAAGCAAAATCTTCATCTCAAAAATGGGATATAGCTCAAGAAAAGTGTACATACCCATATTCATCATTCATCCCATTTCAAATGTGTATTCTTTATTGCCTTTGGTGAAAAAAATTGCTCTCTCTCTCTCTCTCTATATATATATATATAAGCTGTTGATTCACATCTATGGTGATCAGGATGGATGTCTTAGTACATGTGGTACACAGGTAATCATGTTTGTGGAGCAATGACCAAGAGAACAACAACAGTTGGATGATTTTAATCATTTTCTCATTACAAACTTTCCCTGTTGAATGAGGAAGTCTGCTCCACCTTTTTTAAACCATCCATTCATAGACTACTTATCAAATGGCTATTAAAATCCAAACTTTGAGCTACAGCCCACCCACGTGACAGCCCAACAGTTGCTATGGTCACATACTCGTGCGGCACATGTACGGTAGACAGATTCCTCAATTTAATATGTGGAACATCATGACATGCGTGCATTATAGAGAAAAGTTCCATCGTGATATAATAGCTCAAACACATAACAACCCCCTTCATGAGGGTCTGGCGCATAAGCATGCGACTACAAGCACAACAAAGAAAATAAACTATTTCACTAATATGACCATTTGTCAATCATAGACTTGTTTTGCATGAATTAGAAATAAATTAAAAAAGAAGAACAAGAAGAAGAAGAACAAAAATGGATGGTGATGGTTCACTTTATTGCAACATTAGTTGAAGTCTGTCCTTGACAAAGGAGCGCTTTAAAACTTGAATCCTACAAATTCATTTGTCTTTTCCTTTTTTCACCTAATTTCTTTTGTTTATATGCAGTTTGACAAACCTAACCAAGCCAAGTGATTGCTTTCTCTCAATGTTTGTAGATGATTTTGCAGAATGACCTTCCTGATGTCATGGGGTAACTACCTAAAATCAGATCTCTGGAAAATATATACAGGTAATGAATGATTGGAGAATTTAAAGATATATACTTGAAATGGATGGTTGCATTGTCTTTTATATAATTGTGTGCATACCTTATTTATTATTATGGTCTATTACAACTATTACTACTAATATTATTATTATTGTTTCCTTTGTTGTGGTTATTATATTAGTATCTGACAAGTGTCTTTTGTACACCTTTTAGCCTTGAAACCACAAGGCACATGTCAATGATCAAGATAACTTTGTCCAAGGAGTTGGATGCATCCTTTGTCGGGTGAGTGGGAAATAGTTTGTTTTCTATCATAAAGAACATTAGAGATTCTACATTCTAGAAGAAAAAACAATACAATGGAACCAAAGTTACAAGTTGGGTTGGTAGAAAGAGTAAAATGATTTACATATTTTGATAACCCATAATTTACATAAACTATTTTCTCTAATACATCATTACTGTTAAATGAGATGAAATCATTTTTAAGAGGCAATTAAACAGGACTTGAGCTGTGTTTGAGACATGAGTTCTTCGTGGCTATCAACAAGTTTTGGCTATTTTGGGTGTGCATTTCAATTTGAGATTTGTCATTTAGGTCTTGATGGTTAATAAAGCATCACATATTTTTTAATTAAATGGGTTTAATTCACAATACAAAAAAAAAAAAAATTAAAAAAAAAGTTGTGATTTTTGTGATTGTTTACTTCTGAGTGTGATCTTAGTCAGCGTGGATGTTTAAAGTGGTTTTTAGGCACTCTTTTATGGAACTACTAACATGAAGAAATGCTAATAAATAAATAAATATGGTGCTGAATGTTTGAGACTTTTGGTTTGGGATTGTGAAAAACTAGCATCATAGCAGCCAAATAACTATTTTGGGACATCTTCTTTTCCTGTCCAAATGGTTTAGAGGCCATTTAGGGTGCTAAATGCAGTTCTTGAAAAAAATACCAAGCAAGAGGAAATTTCACTTAGTTTGTTAAAATTTAAAGAAGAGAAAACCAGACAATGTTAGGTTGGAGTGCGGATTCTTGTTCGGAACATGAAAAGTAGCACATCCATGATGATTGTCCATATGAAGTTCCCACCTTTCAGTTTTCTTCCATAACCAAATGGAATAACTTTAAATTGTCATCTTGTTGTCATCTTGAGAGTTTCAATGGGTTTGATCTTTCTTATTAAACTCCCTTATAGTAGGTTAAGTTAGGACTACCTCCAAGAAATGATTTGAGGGTCCATGTGGCCACTATAGATTTTATGGACCATTGGGCAAGGTAGGCACGAGATGGGATGTAGATAATAAGTCTACATGTTTATAAAGCTGCCCATCTCTCCATGGATTCATCTCTGAAGATACATACACAAGAATTAACTGAGGGTATTTGGATTGGTGGCAACCAATGGAAAATCATGGAAATGAAATCTATTTCCACAAATGTGATGTTTTCCCTAGATTGCGAATGCCCAATTATAGGTGAAAATTGATTTCCATTTCCACAGTTTCCTTAAAAAATGAGTAAAATGATTCCCCAAAAAACATGTTAAATCTAGATTTACATGGTTCTGAGCGGCAAGGCAAGTTGCTACCTAACCATACATCAAATCCAAAATTCCACAGTTTTCGTTTCCTGAGGATTTTATAAGGGTTTTTCATGTCTGCATTTTAAAGCAACTGGAATTTATTAAGAACAAAAAATAGGAAAATAGGGGGGACTGTTGAGATAGCAAAAAAAAAAGAGAGAGAGAAAGAGAGAGAAGAAGCCGATTATCCAAACTGTTGAATTGGTGGACTAGGGTGCAGGTGGGCTATCCTGTACTGATGAACTTCCAGGGACAACCTACTTGGTGACAATTTGGTAACAACTCTAAGGGTTGGACTCTAAGCTGAAAATTAAGGTCCACAAATTAAATGGGATGGGGACATTGCATTAAAATAAAAATAAAAAATAAAAAAATAAAAAAAAACCTAGTCAATATCTCCTAGTATGAATGTCATTTCAATAAACAGATAGCATATCATTTCATCAAATAGATATAATGTCATTTCAACAAACAGATAGCATGCCATTTCAACAAACAGATGGCGTATATCAAATCTGAAAGACAGGAAAAGAGATACAAATAGAAGAAGATATCAAACCTGTGGAGAGGAGCTTCACGGCGTGTGTATCTTCGGGGAGGAGATTCATGGCTGCTTTAATGGAGAGAGAGAGAAGAGGGCATTCACGGTTGATGCATTGGAGAGAGAGGGAGGAGAATAAGAGAGATGGAGCAGAGATAGGGAGGGAGAGAGAGGATGAAGGAAAGAAGAGCATAGGGAATGCTCTGATAAGGGAATGGAGGGAGGGAGAGAGAGAGAGAGAGAGAGAGAGAGAGAGAGAGAGAGAGAGAGAGAGAGAGAGTGAAATACACTCGCATGCCCAAATTTAGGCATTTCTGATGGAGGAACATAGACGGTCCGATCAGGGGCTCCGTGGGGCCCATCATGATGTATTTCCTCAATCCATTCTGATCTATAATTTAAATAAATTATTTTAGCTTACCACAATAAACTCCAGATATATTGAGGATCCAAGTGGACCATAACATAAGAAGCAACTGTAATTTAATATTAATGTTTCCAACTATGTGGTCCACCTGAGCCTTCGATCTAGCTGATTTTTTTTCCTAATTCTCTAAAGTAATATTTACAAATATATGGCCGGCTTAGATAGAACATATAGTTTCTTTTAAACCTCATAGAGCCCCTTACATCACTATTAAATATTAATGGTGTATTGACTTTTAGGTACGGATTAAAACCGTAGCAATCTTAGCTAAGGCTTATTGTAACACCCTGAAAATCGGGGGTCGTGTCTAAACTCAACTCCCGAGTTCCAGACCTCACTTATGCAACAAAAATGGTTATGATTCAATGTTGTCTGATTTAAAGCATTCACATGAGTAAAAGTATACCAAAACTGCAATTCATACTTCAGATCCAGTGATAAAAGCAAGCGGAAGACTAAACAATGTATATATCACTGTATGGAAAAACAAAGTAATCTCATCTGTCTCCAAAGTATGACTACATCTCTGAGTCTCATATACATATACATAACAAAAGAATAATGTTCAAAAAGAGAAAGTCCCACTGATGTCCCCTCGATCCAGGTCGCCTACGGGAAGCCGTCGTGATACTGCATATACGAGAACTTATCTTGGTCCTCGTCGATCTCTGGCTCCGCCTCCTGAATCTCGACCTCACCTGCATCTACAACAGGGTCTGGTGGGTGTTGCAAACACCATCCCGTAACGTGGGAATGAGTGATCAACTCAGTGGAATCATAGAGCAAAGATTAGCATGTTCACAATTCAATCACGCGACAATAGTAAAGCAGTAAATCAGACAATCCTAATACTGTTGTTAATGCAAGATGATATGACGTGATGTATGCCCTCACCGACGATCACCCTCATGCGGCAACATCTTACGACCGCGGCATGCCACACTCCCTAGAGTGCTCCACATCTTCCAGGCACATGCAATGCTATGGTGATATGATTTCCAAGTTGTTATTAGTCCGTTCAAACAGCAGGATTGGGAAACTAAGGTACTTCCCTTGTATCAATCCCAACACAGATCCTGTCTAGGGTCGTCACTCCTAGTAATCTCATACGATGTATATTTCGTAGGTCACTGCAAGGGCTGCCAGGGCTGTTGCTCGCACTCGTTACACCGCTCCCCCATCACCTTATCAATACAGGCCTACCGTACTCTACTGCAACGGAAGGGTAGTCGCCTCCCGTGGACTCAGAATACGCTCGCGGTCACTACAAAGGGCTCGTCGCCTGATCAGTGTAGGCCGACAGCTAGAATATAGTGTCTCATACCACCATAATCTGCTCACGAGTCAAGGTGCTCACTGGTCACTACGGGGAGGTTTGTGGCCCCAGCGTAGGCCGACAGCTGGACCACGGTGTCCCATACCACCATGCCCGGCTCATGAGTCTTCGTGGATCAAAGTACCATGGTTAACAGGGTTTACAGTGGTAAGTTCAGTACCCTAGGTTCAAGCAGTTATGACACATACAAGGTGAACATACATCGGCCAGTCGGGTTACTTGACGGGCTCGACTAGCGCGATCGCATCTCAAGTCGAACGACATGAAGTGCGTAAAACACTTCGCGTGGCCTAACCACTGCCGCCAACTCCAAATACGAATCACGTTCATCGACGCGTCGTTCGTGGCTATGACCAGTCAGCCACGAATTCGCTCGGTTACCGACTGCCTGGACTAAGTCAAGTCCCACACATCTATGGAATCATATTAGCACTATATGCAAAGGTATTGGAATTGAAATACATCATGTGAGCATGTTAACACATGTTATAACATTCAACATAAGCAAATCTTCAAGGCATACTTTCTATGCATGTAATGCAATCATGCATAAGGTAAACGTGTAGGAAATCATTTAGGTCAGCATATTAATCAAGAAATCAATCTCAAACTACTACATAACATCATTTAGTTCAATACGTACTAATACAAGCATTTATACAAACACATACACTACACACTTAAGTCCACATATAGTATGTCGACCCAAAGTGTGCAACTTGGCGAATCTCTTCGCCAAACTGATTATGCAAGCATTCCTAACTCCCTAATGCGGCGACAAACCATGTCAATCACGTCAGCAAAATATGCATGTAGACCGTACTTCCTACAAATGACTAAAATGCCCTAAATCTCATATTCTTTGTTAATTTACGAAACAGGAAACGGAGAGCATGTTGTACATGTCAAACGGCAATGCCGTCGATAATCTACTATTAAACGACATTGAAAGCATTGTAAACCATCAATCAAAGCGTCTAAAATCCTCACCTAGTCTCTTATGGTTGCGGGATTTTGAACGGAGCGTGTACGCTTCGTCTACGGCAGTAGGAGAGCCTGATTTATGGAATACGTTAGCTAACATGCCATGAATCTAAATAAACCCTAAATCAGCAAGTTCTAGGGTTATTTCATACCTGAAAAAGGGGAGAAATCACCAGCCAGGTGATTGGGAAGAAGTGCTGAAGCACTAGCAGTCGGCGGCTCGGAAGCGGGAAAATTCTCTCCCAATCTCTCTCTCAAACTCTCTCTCCTTTTCTCTAGGGTTTGCTATTTTCGGATGGGAGAGGGAAATGAGGGTTTCAACCCCTTTTATAAGCTTAAAAACGCCGGAAATAGGCTCCGGAACGAAGTTTACTTAGTGCCTATCCATTTCGAGGCTGTTTCGATCCAAAAACTGCTTTCTGGTGGTCCCCTGGTCGATTGCGATCAGACTTAAGCTCATGCATACCAGATGTAGCACGTATTAAGTTTTCAGTTTGGCAGGGTTCGCAGATCGCACGTGGCGGACCAGTTTCAGTTCAGCGGTCACCGCACATAGATCAGGGCTGAAAGTCTCATGATAATAAATAGAAATTTTTCCTGATCCGAGGGTGTAATCTGGATGAATTCTGACGGTCAGAACGCTTAATACTGACGTGTCAAGTCGTGTGCCAGATTTGAATTTGAAATTCCAAATCCGTCCCTATTCGCGGTCGCGTCAGTCCGGGTTCAACGAAATAGTCTGTGATTATCGGTTTGACTTGATTTTCGAGATGATTGTCAAGTCCAGCTGGGCGGTTCTAACGGTCTAAGATAGGAGGTATCGGACCTTCGACGCGCGGTCTAAATCCAATACAAAATTTCAATATGGTCCAGAGAACAAACCCGCTTAGAGTTTGATCCGAGGTTATAGAGTATTGTAGAGTTGTTTGTTCTACTCTATTTGGGTCTTGCAGAACGTATTTAAAGTGATCAGGGACTATTTCCCAGCTACTCTAGCGTTGCGCTAGCTAACTTATGCTTAATTTTCATGGAAATTATTTCTACGCGATTTTGGGTCGAGTTGGTACTCGAGCCCAAGTACGGATTTTTCACGGGCGTTACACTTATATCCGTTACAAACAACAAACGTAGTCTGAATCCTTTGCCCCTTTTTTTGGTAGTGTAGATTCATGCAGTAGCGTCCATACATGGTGAAGATACAATAGGCCAATCGGGTTATTTGACGAGTTCGATTGGTACGAGCGCATGCTAGATTAATCAACATGGAGCACACAAATACTCTGTGTGGCTTAACCACTGTCGATAATCACCATACAACTCAAATTCATCAAACGTATCCCTTGTGGCAGGACTAGTTCAGCCACTTGATCAGAAATCGTTACCAATTGCTTGAACTAGTTAGTAGTCCCAATCACACGTAAATGTAACATGTGGATACATGTAATAGTCATATAAGCATTTAACAAACATGTCAAAAATAAATCTCATTTGAGCATTTTAACCAATACATTGAACATGTAATTATACATATGCATTTCATCCATAAATCACGTAGCAGTAATTTAGTTTACATAAAGGGAACTATAGATATTAATAAGGTAGTTGAGAATCCTATCACAACACCCTCATTAAATACAAATCAACAAGCAATTTCTCATTTAGGCATTTTATCAAACACTTAGACTACACATTTCAACATACCTGAAATAAATTAGTTATAACATATATTATGAAAAATCCTTTCATAAAGGAGTTGCCATACATACTACACTCATGTATTCTATGTTAATAGTCATGACAAGTGCAAATCATGATTTCGTTTTCATTCAAACATTTCAACAAACACATGGAATGCATTATATTTTCAACATAGTTCATATATATGTGATATATGGAAAACATCGTATCTAAGTGCATCTAGTAGCAATCAAGTCAGTCATAAATCATTAAATGACATTGAAAGCCTCAAAAACTATAACCTAAATGTTTATAGTTTGCACCTTTCATCAGTACGCCCGTTACAAAGAGTTTTCGTACACTACGTCTCCATCTACAGCACAATGACTACTAAATCATGAAATAAGTTAGCTATTTCACTGATTTCTCTATTTGGATTCCTAAAATAAGATTAGGGTTAGGATTTCTTACCTAAATCAAAGTTGGAATCGACGGTGTAGCGAAACGAGAGAGATGATTCGGTACGTGGAGTGGTGGGAGTGAATCCTAGTAACGATCTACTGGCCTCTCTCTCTTCTCCTCACTCTTTCCTCCTCCTTTCTCTCTTCTCTCTCCTAAGGTTAGAGAAATTCATATGGAATGAGAGACGGCTGGGTTAAGGGCCTTATATAGGCTCAGAAGTGATATCAATGGCCCCAAGGTCATGGTATACTTAGGTTTTAGCTAAAAGGCATCTGTTTCGGGAAAACAAAGATAATTTAGACGTCCAATACTCGCATACAACATGGAGCAAGTTTCCTGATGATGAATCTAAGCCAGGTCATGCTTTCGGTCCAATCAAATTTGTGGATTGAAGGTGGAGGACCTGTTTCAGGTCAACGGTCATTGTCTCTTGATCATGGCCACAAGTAGATTGACATGTGCAGAGAAATTTCTCTGATCCATGGGTATAGTTTGAATAGAATCTGATGGTCTGAAGTCTTTAATTTGGCCTGCAAGCGAATGGTCCAATTCACTTAAGTTTGAGTTCATTTTCAAAAGATATTCGTATTTCTTGTTCTAACATCCCAAAAATCATGGGTCGAGCATAAACTCCACTCCCGAGTTCCAGAACATCACTTATGCAACATTTTCAATGATGAATGAATGTTATCAGCATAAGGCATAAAACATGAGGTAGATTAAGTCAAAACAGCATATCATACTCCATAGACAGTTAAATTTCTTAAGCGGAAGACGGTGATAAATATATAAAATGTATAATTGATTATAAGTCTCCAGAGTGTGAACATGTTACCAGGTTAACCAAATACACATATACTCCAAAAATAGAAAGAAAAGAATATACATGGGTGTTTAAATAAAAGGCAAAATATCAAGTTTATTGGCATCTAATCAATAACCCTATAACCCCGTTGATCAGAACACAGTCTACATAGACCCGCCTGATAACCGCCTATAGGAGAAATCCTCCTCATCATCAAACAAGTCCGGCTCCGCCTCGCAGGCTGTGCCATCACCTGAAACTACAACAGGGTCTGGTGGGTGTCTAGAACACCGTCCCGTAACGTGGGAGTGAGTAGCTAACTCAGTGAAATCATAGAGCAAAGGTTAACATGTTATCAAATCAATCAAGCGATAATAATAAAGCAAGCAAATCAAACATTCCTAAATACTGTAATTAATACAAGAATGAAATGACATTATGGATGCCCTCGCCAACATACTCCCTCATGCAACACTATTTTGCGTCCGCAGCATGCTTTCTTCCCTCAGTGCTCCACATCTTCCAGGCACATGCAGTGAGATATGAATATGATTACCGAGTTGTTATTAGTCTTTTTCATACAGCAAGATTGGGAAACTAGGGTACCTCCCTTATATCATTCCCAACAAGGATCCTATCTAGGGTCATCACTCCTAGTAGTCTCATACGATGGTATATTTCTAGGTCGCTGCAAGGGCTGTCAGGGCTGTTGCACGCACTTGTTGCTCCGCTCCTCCATCACCTTATCAATACAGGCCTAGTTGTACTCTTGTTGCTACGAAAGGGTCATCGCCTCACGTAGACTCAGAGTACGCTCGAGGTCACTACAAAGGGCTGTCAGGGCTGTTGCTCGCACTTGTTGCATCGCTCCCCCATCACCTTATCAGTGTAGGCCGACAGTAAGAATATAGTGTCTCATACCACCATAATCTGCTCACGAGTCTGGGTTGCTCACTGGTCACTACGGGGAGGTTTATGGCCCCAGCGTAGGCCGACAGCTCGACCACGGTGTCCCATACCACCATGCCCGGCTCATGAGTCTTAGTGGATCAAGGTACCATGGTTATTAAGGTTATCATTGGTAAGTTCAGTACCCTAGGTTCAAGCAGTTATGACCAATACAAGGTGAACATACAATGGTCAGTCGGGTCGCTAGACGAGCCCGACTAGTACGAGCGCACCTCAAGCTGAACGACATGAAGTGTATAAACACCTCGTGTGGCCTAACCACTACCGTCAACCAAAGCACGACTCGGGTTCGTCAACGCATCCTTCGTGGCGAATAGAATCCAACCACGAATTCAAATCTTTTACCAACTGCCTGGACTAGAGTATAGCCCTAAACACTTGTAATCTAAATCCATAATCATATGAGAGAGACAGAATTGAAATACAAGAAATTCCAGCATGTTATCAGCATGTTATAACATACATCATAAGCAGTTAACCATACACGAGTATTTCACACATAAGGTAATCAATTCAATACAACAAGCATGGAGGAATTCATATACATCATCATCAAATTAGTCAACGCTAATCTACAACACCATTTACTCAATACTTACTAATACATACATTTATATAAACACTTAGACTACACAACTCCAATGTACTCGACGTATGTTGATTTCAACATATAATATGACAGATCCTTATATCAAGGAGATGTCTAAAACACAACAATCATGTTCTTACATCCAACACATATGATAGGCATAAATCATATTCATTTAGGCATTTCAACAAACACTTAGACTACACACATTAGTCTACATAGCATATGTCGGCCAATATGTGCATTAGGGCGAATCTCTTCGCCAAACAGATCATACATGCATAACAGATATAGGTACACGGTAAATACTCATGGCAATCATATCAGAAAAATACGTATGTATACAGTATTTCCTACAAATACCCAAAATATCTTAAATCTCATATTCTTCGTACGTATTCGAAATAAAAAACAGACAGCATATTCTACATGTCAAACAGCATTCTTGTCAACAATCTATCATTAAACAACATTAAAAGCTTTGAGAATAAGTAATCTAAGCATCTAAAATCCGAACCTTACGCCGTAGGAGCGTAATGAATCGAATAGGAACTCTACGTCATCGTCAACGACTGATTGGCAACCTACAGTATGATTTAAGTTAGTTACCTCACCACTTGCACCAATTGAAACCCTAGAACAGGTTAGGGTTAGGCTTTCTTACCTAAGAACGAAGTTGGAATCGCCAGAATAGCGATGCAGGCAGATGACTTTGACATGTGGAGCAGCAGGGAAGAATCCCAGGAGAAAACCTCAACTTCTCCCTCACTTTCTCTCTCTTTTCTCTCTCTTTCTTACTAGGGTTTGAAAATTCGTATGGGATTTGTGAGAGAGAGTTTAAGGCCCTTTTATAAGCCCAAACATAATGAAAAAAGACTTGAAGTCAAGGTATACTTAAGCTATAACCAAATTGGGTCTGTTCCGATCCAACGGAGCACTTTTGGAGGTCCTGTTACTAAATGTGGTCAGACTTAAGCTCTCTAATATTGGATCTACGTCCAACTAAGTTTTCAGTCCCGTCGGGTTTCCAGATCGACCTTGGCGGACCAGTTTCAGTTCCGTGGCTACGAGAACTCGATCAGAGCCACAAGTGTTATGACATGTAAGGGCCACCTATCCTGATCCGAGGGTAAAATTTGGTCGAATTCCAACTGCCAAAACGCTTAAAAATAACGCACAAGTGAACCATGCCAGATTTCATAAAAATGTATTTAATTTTCTAAATATTTTCCTTTTTCTCACTCTCTTCACTTCGAACTCAGTAAAATGGTGGCAGGACATCAGTTGGGATTGATTTTCGAAATGATTGTCGAGTCCAACTAGGCGGTCGTAATTGTCTAAGTTTGTAGATATCAGAATTTTGACGTGCGGTCTAGATCCAATACAAAGTTTTCAAATGATCTTGAGGGCAACTGGGCTTAGAGTTGGATCCTAGATTTTATGGCAACGTAGCGGTAATAATTTTAGAGGTTTTGGATCGTACAGATCGTATTTAAAGTTATTGGTGCTAATTTTGTAGGAAATCTACTGTAGCGCTGGTTAATTCACGTTAAAATTTTAAAGAATTAGGTTTTAAATGATTCCTTTGGCTTTGGAATTGATTCCTGAGAGGTTACCAAGGTGTTAGGGTTAACCCATTGCCTAAAGACGTCTAATTCCAGGTTGGCAAAAATCCGGGGTGTTACACTTGTACTCTTTACTCAGGGCTCTAGTTGTGCGTTTCTAGATACTATTCGGGATCAATTTTTACGATGGTTGTCAAGCCCAATAAGGTGGTCATAACCTTATACTTTCACGGTAGTCGGACTTATGACGCTTGGTCCAGATCCAATATGGAGTTTTAATGTGCTCCCGAGAACAACTGGGTTTTGAGATTGCTCTTAGGTTTTTAGGTAATGTTAAGTTGGCGATTCTATTAGTTTCGGGTCTTGCAGTTCGTATACATAGTGGTCCAAGCTAATTTCACTAATTGTTCAGTTTAGTACTTAATTAGTTTTCTTCTAATTTCTACAGGATTCGATTCTTAGTGATTTCTGCTTAAGGTGATACTCGAGTCTTTATACGGATTTTTTCGAGACGTTACAATTATGGTAACCATCAAATTGTGGGAATGATCCAAAATGGCTGGATGAAAGCCATAAATAGAAGAAGATTTTAGGAGGACAAACCATATCACACCAACCCAAATGAATCAACAAATCAATTATCTTTCAATTATCCTGTCGAATTTACATTCCATAGTGTAATCATTACTTTTATCAAGTAATTCCTTTCCTTTAGAGTAATCATTTACTTATTGTAATTACTTGCTTTCTTTAGCATAATCCTTTAGAGTAATTATTTACTTATCACATTTGCTTGCGTTCTCTAACATAATTCATAGCATAAATACAGTAATTGTAGCTATTGTCAAGTACTCTCTAATGGTCTATTTCAATTTCTCATTTTACATTCCACCATTTATGCATTAAGAAAGTCCTTTCGTACGGAAGGCAAGAAGAAACCCATCATCAGAGGATGAACCACACCGTCTAACTATCTCCTAATCCATTTACACTTTGAGCTAGTGGCTGAATAGGTGACAAATCTCATCAGATCTCAGTCATACTCAGTGTCTACCTACTTTGGCACTCGGGATCATTTTTGTTCTATTTGAATTAGAACCGCAATCTTAATTCTAGCATGCCCACACACTTGTCACCCGTACCGGAGAAAGGAACATCAAAACAATGGCGAACAATGACATTACAAATGAAGGTTGATCGAAAGTTATTTTCTCAGCTTCTATTTCTTCGACATCTCCATCGATACTACTTTGCCAATTTTGCTTGGCCAAGAAGTTAGGAGGAAGTATGAATAACATATGGAAATTCACCTTGATTGGCGATATAGTCCCGAAGGTGATAATTGTTGGTTCTTGCCAACCATTTTCTTCATCGTTCTTCGAATTTGTTGTTTGTTGAAAATCAACATCTATTTCTAGAATTTCACATTTGCCAATAATTCCTTAATCAACATATCTTCCTCTAGAGACTCATGTTGATTCAAACTCTTTTCAAACAAATCACTAGACTTTTCCTCGACAAGTTCATGTTCATTATAAACTATTTGTTGGTTTTTAAGGGATTTAGTTTTGTTAATCTTGTGTCACTTGTTTAGGTTGTTTGAGCTATTCACCCATGACCAGTTATGACCATGACTTGGTCAAACATGTGCCAATGAAAAATTATGTCAGCTATGCATAAGATTTCAATCTTTCAACTCTCTAAGGGGTGCCCATTGCCACTGCCAATGGAGTTTCTACATCCTTGTCATCTTTGTCGGGTGTTGTGAAAACTTAGGATGCACAACCTTCGTCCAACGGTCAACAGAATTCACAACTGGCTTATTCATTCAAGATTTCTTTTCAACATGCTCTCTTTGAAAATTTTTTTGTCTTTCCCCTAAATTAAAGTCTTAGGGCTAAACAGTCTAAGTATTTTAAATATTGTTAAATTTACCATACCTATTTCCTTGACCTTTTGTCAGATAAAATTCTTTTATCAACCATTGTTGTTGAATATCACTACGACACCTTTCACATAAACGACGACACTCCTTAATCACCAAACTACTACTAGAAGAACTCTATCCCCTATTCTTTCTTCGGTGATTATAGTTTGTTTTATCGAAATTATCTGACCGATAATTTTATCGTTGTTTTATTGATCTAACTTATTTTTCCCATTTTGAAGCATTCATATTACATAAATCTGCCTTGGCCATGTTAATTCCTAAAGTCGATGGGAATGGGTCAACATCAACCAACATGGCCTCATTTTCTTTTCTATATTGAATTACGTTCCTAAAAGCAAGCCTTGAATTTCAGGGGCCAAGTAGGAACTTGACTCTCGAATTCCCGAGTACTACGTGTGCCCTAATGGGCTTCAGATTTTCATTTTATTTAGATGATCTCATAAGCAATGGAGAGTTTAGCAAGGCATGAAGCATAAGTAAGTCATAAAGCAATATTAAGTGCCACTAAATATAAAAATATCTAAGCCACAAATCCAAAAATATCCAAATAAGGAACTAGTCTCACCCATCAATATGTTCCAAAGTGACTAGGGCCCTGGCCCATACCCCGCGATTGCCCAAACTCGGACTAAAAGGATCCATCGAAAGTCTGGAAACATGCTCGCTCCTCCTCGTCGTCCACACTAGCATCCTCCTGAGCATCCAGTTCCATCATCCCTGCATCTATGATAGGTTATGGTTGGTGTTTTAAAACATCATCCTGGAGTGGGAGTGAGTGATCAACTCAGTGGTACCATTAACTATAAGTTACACAAGTTATCATGCACATAATCCTATATACTCTAGTTAATGTAAATGCATGATTCAATGATATGATGCATGCCTCTAACCACAACACTCCCTCCTGTGACACCATTTAACATTCGCAAACCAACACTCCCACAAGTGACCATGAATGTCAAATCACAAAAGTAACTAATGCATGTAATGCACATGTTATCCAAGTTGATTAGTTAAGTTTATTCATCCAGCGGGTTGGGAAAACTCAGATATCCCAACGAATCGTTGCACTAATCTAACCGCGCAGCTCTAATGGTCGTGGCCTTGGAACTCTTGTAATCTTTACCCATTGTGGGTTCGTCATTCCTACAATTCTTGAACTCATACGAAAACTGGTAGGACATTAGAGTCCTGTTAGCGGTCACTACGAGGAGGTCGTCACCCCATCATAGGCCGACAACTTGAGCATAGTATCTCATACCACTATCCCTGACTCACGAGTCTTTGTACTCATTAGTCACTACGAGGAGGCTCGTCACCCGAGCGTATGCCGATAACTTGGGCATAGTGTCCCATACCACCATCCCTAACTCATGAGTCTTTATGGGCTGCAAATTATGGTTATCAGTGGGCGCAAAGGTTACAGGGTGCCCCACATTCTAGTAGGCATGTACAAACATGATTAACGTACAAGGAGGGCCAACCAGTGTACCAATCTATCCCCATGAGACAAACCACGGACTGTACGACCTGAGAACAACATCTCATGTAGTCCAGCTACAGCCGACAACTCGTGGTTTAGCTAATCGGGCCAAACTTGCATGTGGGCTGACCCAACAGAAAGGTTGCCCAAAAAGAGTTCCAATTAGCTGGCCGATCCACAAAGGGGCATGTGTGCAAGTGTATAACATATATTCAATAATTCCGAGAACAATTCCAGCAAGAGATTAGCATATTTCAAAATCTTGACAATATGGACAACAATACACTAGATTCCGACAAGTCATCCGTATGCAACAAGGTCAATCTTACAAGATCATCAATAGTGGAGATCAGGTTCAACATATTTCAGCAATTCTACAAAGTAGAAGGCCATACACCCAACTTACACCATTTCAATTACATGTGCCATCATATAATATACAAATTAGTAACATAGGGGAAGTCAAGTGCAACATAATTTAGCAATTCAACAAGTGGACAACAATTCACCCAATTACATTTATCAATTGCATGTGACGAAATTTAAGGTGCAAAATCAACAACATTGGGGAATTGCACAAACAATTCCCAAAATTGACCAAAACTTCAGTAATCTACATATTAGGGAACCTCAAGACCTAAATCCCTCTCCCAATTTTAGGGAAATTCTATGTATGGGTCCTAAACCAAACAATATATAAAATTCAGCAACATGCACACATATTTTCCACATAAAATCACTATGATTTACGTTAGGCACGATAATCGGCTACCTAGAGGTAATGGCCCGCACATATTGTCGATCGAAAATTCTTGTGGTTGCTCTAGCGGTGTTGAGTCTGCAAACCTAACATGTCGGGGCCTTATGTCAAATGAACTTCATGTCAAGGCGCATGCATGTGACCCTAGCTTAAGAAAAATGGAGGAGAGCTTGAATTTGTTACCTTAGATCAGTCACACCTTTATCTCTACGACGGTAGGACCGTGGTTTCAGGTGAATGATGGAGGTAGGAGTGTGAAAATTCTAATTTCCTAGCACCCTTCCCTTTCACAACCTCATTTCTCTCTCACACTCTCTCTCTCTCCTCTCTCTCCTCTCTCTCTCTCTCCCTTTACTGGAAATTGATGTGGGAATGAGGGAGACAGGGGGTAAAAGGGTTTTATACCTTAAATTTTAAATTAGTTGGCCCTATGTTCTATAAATTCCTTCAAATGGCCCTATGGACCCATTTCTGACTATTGTGCCTGCCCTGATAGTTCCTTGGCCCATCTAATTTATGAGATAAGTGCCCCATGGTCCGATGAAGGGCTATGCAAAGTTTGACAACAAATGGATGCAGAATTTTATCGCAAGGGTCCAATTTGCTATCAACGATCACTTTTTCTCGATTGGGGGTCAGATTTGGCGGACAAGTGCAGAAAAATATCTTCAACCTATGGTACAAATTTGGGTGGAATTCGACGGTTGAAATATTCTAATTTATTTACCTAAGTGGCAGGGCCATTTATTTTAAATTTTAGATTTTTAGCTAATACTTGAGAGAGTTGCATTTAACAAGTGCCAACTGGATGGCCCAAATCATCTGTTTTCAGGCGTCATTTGAGTCTATTTCTCACGTTGGACCACAAGCCCAATAAGATGGACATTACTGTATAATTTTAGAACTAACGGTCGACAAATGAGCAGCCTAAAGCTAGTTCAGGTAATCAGGGCATTTATGGAATAAATCTGTAACGCCCGTGAAAAATCCGTACTTGGAATCGAGTACCGATTTGACCCGAAATCGCGTATAAATAATTTCCATGGAAATTAAACGTAAGTTAGCTAGCGCAACGCTAGAGTAGCTGGGAAATAGTCCCTGATCACTTTAAATACATTCTACAAGACTCAAATCGAGTAGAACAGACAACTCTACAATACTCTATAACCTTGGATCCAACTCTAAGCAGGTTTGTCCTCTGGACCATATTGAACTTTTGTATTGGATTTAGACCGCGCGTCGAAGGTCTGATACCTCCTATCTTAGACCGTTAGAACCGCCCAGCTGGACTTGACAATCATCTCAAAGATCAAGTCAAACTGATAATCACAGAGTATTTCGTTGAACCCGGACTGAATCAACCGCAAATAGGGACGAATTGGGAATTTCAAATTTAGATCTGGCACACGACTTGACGCGTCAGTATTAAGCGTTCTGACCGTCAGAATTCATCCAGATTACACCCTCGGATCAGGAAAAATATCTATTTATTATCACGGAACTTTCAGTCCTGATCTATGTGCGGTGACCGCTGAACTGAAACTGGTCCGCCACGTGCGATCTGCGAACCCTGCCAGACTGAAAACTTAATACGAGGTACATCTGGTACCCATGAGCTTAAGTCTGATCGCAATCGACCAGGGGACCACCAGAAATCAGTTTTTGGACCGAAACAGCCCCGAAATGGATAGGCAATAAGTAAACTTCGTCCCGGAGCCTATTTTCGGCGTTTCCAAGCTTATAAAAGGGGTTGAAACCCTCATTCCTTCCTTGCATACGAATTTCACAAACCCTAGCATAAGAGAGAGAGAGTTTGAGAGAAAGGGAAGAGGTGATTTTTCCCGCTTCCGAGCCACCAACGGTTGCTGCTTCAACACTTCATTCCAATCACCTGGCTGGTGATTTTTCCACTTTTTCAGGTATAGAAAAACCCCAAAAACTTACTGATTTAGGGTTTATGTAAATTCTGAATATGTTAGCTAACTAAATCCACAAATCAGGTTCTCCTACTACCGTAGACGAAGCGTACACGCTCCGTTCAAATTCTCGCGACCGTAAGAGATTAGGTGAGGATTTTAGACGCTTTGATTGACGGTTTACAACGCTTTCAATGTCGTTTAATAGTAGATTATCGACGGCATCGCCGTTTGACATGTACAACATGCTCTCCGTTTCCTGTTTCGCAAATTAACGAAGAATATGAGATTTAGGGCATTTTAGTCATTTGTAGGAAGTACGGTCTACATGCATATTTTGCTGACGTGATTGACATGAATTGTCGCCGCATTAGTGAGTTAGGGATGCTTGCATAATCAGTTTGGCGAAGAGATTCGCCAAGTTGCGCACTTTGGGTCGACATACTATATGTGGACTTAAGTGTGTAGTGTATGTGTTTGTATAAATGCTTGTATTAGTATGTATTGTATTGAATGATGTTATGTAGTAGTTTGTGATTGATTTCATGATTAATATGCTGACCTAAATGATTTCCTACATGTTGACCTTATGCATGATCGCATTACATGCACAGAAAGTATGCCTTGAGGATTTGCTTAAGTTGAATATGCTTGGGAAGTATGCCTTGAAGATTTGCTTAAGTTGGATGTTATAACATGTGCTAACATGCTCACATGATGTATTTCAATTCCAATACCTTTGTATAGTGTTAATGTAATTCCATAGATGTGTGGGACTTGACTTAGTCCAGGCAGTCGGTAACCGAGCGAATTCGTGGCTGACTGGTCATAGCCACGAACGACGCGTCGATGAATGTGATTCGTGTTGAGAGTTGGCGGCAGTGGTTAGGCCACGCGAAGTGTTTTACGCACTTCATGTCGTTCAATTCGAGATGCGATCGCGCTAGTCGAGCCCGTCAAGTAATCCGACTGGCCGATGTTTGTTTACCTTGTATGTATCATAACTGCTTGAACCTAGGGTACTGAACTTACCATTGTAAACCCTATTAACCGTGGTACCTTGATCCACGAAGACTCATGAGCCGGGCATGGTGGTATGGGACACCGTGGTCGAGCTGTCGGCCTACGCTGGGGCCACAAACCTCCCCGTAGTGACCAGTGAGCACCTTGACTCGTGAGCAGATTATGGTGGTATGGGACACTATATTCTAGCTGTCGGCCTACACTGATCAGGCGACGAGCCCTTTGTAGTGACCGCGAGCGTATTCTGAGTTCACGGGAGGCGACGACCCTTCCGTGCAGTAGAGTACAGTAGGCCTGTATTGATAAGGTGATGGGGGAGCGGTGCAACGAGTGCGAGCAACAGCCCTGGCAGCCCTTGCAGTGACCTACGAAATGTACATCGTATGAGATTACTAGGAGTGACGACCCTAGACAGGATCCGTGTTGGGATTGATACAAGGGAAGTACCTTAGTTTCCCAATCTTGCTGTTTGAATGGACTAATAACAACTTGGTAATCATATCACCATAGCATTGCATGTGCCTGGAAGATGTGGAGCACTCTAGGGAGTGTGGCATGCCGCGGTCGTAAGATGTTGCCGCATGAGGGTGATCGTCGGTGAGGGCATACATCACGTCATATCATCTTGCATTAAACAACAGTATTAGGATTGTCTGATTTACTGCTTTACTATTATCGCGTGATTGAATTGTGAACATGCTAATCTTTGCTCTATGATTCCACTGAGTTGATCACTCATTCCCACGTTACGGGATGGTGTTTGCAACACCCACCAGACCCTGTTGTAGTTGCAGGTGACGACGAGATCCAGGAGGTGGAGCCGGAGATTGACGAGGACCAGGATGAGTTCTCGTATATGCAGTATCACGACGGCTTCCCGTAGGTGACCTGGATCGAGGAGGACTTCAGTGGGACTATTTTGAACTTATTCTTTTGTCTATTTACATGTATATGAGACTCAGAGATGTAGTCATACTTTGGAGACAGTTGAGATTACTTTATTTTTCCATACAGTGATATATATATTGTTTAGTCTTCCGCTTGCTTTTATCACTGGATCTGAAGTATGAATTGCAGTTTTGGTATACTTTTACTCATGTGAATGCTTTAAATCAGACAACATTGAATCATAACCATATTTGTTGCATAAGTGACGGTCTGGAACTCGGGAGTTGAGTTATACACGACCCCCGATTTTCAAGGTGTTACAAGTTGGTATCAGAGCATAAATGAGAGTATACTGGGCCTGGGTTATGGTCTTGCGACGTACGCTGTCGCTTCCTTTGACTTAGGTGGGTGCGAGAAGGGTCTAGAAACACTTCTAGGATCACAGATTCGCCGATAGGCGAAGTCTATAAGGATCGATCGCAAGATCGAGTCTGTAACGTATCTCGGGTCGCGTAAAGCGACCCGAATCACTTCTAAGCTGTAGGAAGTCGGGTGGAGCATGAGGAGCATTTGCGTTTGGTCCTGGATACGCTCAGACGACATCAGTTGTTCGCACAGTACAAGAAGTGCGACTTCTGGAAGCAGGAGGTGAAGTTTCTGGGACACGTGGTGTCCAAGGATGGCATGGGAGTTGACCTGTCTAAGGTAGCTGCGGTGCAGGACTGGGAGCAGCCTAGTTCTGTCACTGAGGTGAGGAGTTTCTTGGGTCTCGCTGGTTACTATCGGCGCTTCATTCAGGACTTCTCGAAGATCGCGAGACCCTTATCTCAGTTGACACGGAAGGACGTGAAGTTTGCCTGGAATGATAAGGCGGAGTCAGTTTTTCAGGAGCTGAAGGACAGACTTACGTCCGCCCCTGTGCTAGTATTGCCAGAGCAGGGGGTTAGATACACTATATACACTGACGCGTCTAGCGTTGGTTTGGGTTGTGTCCTTATGCAGAGGGACAGGGTAATTTCGTATGCCTCGAGACAATTAAGGAAGCACGAGGAGAATTACCCTACACACGACCTGGAGTTGGCAGTCGTTATATTCGCACTGAGACTCTGGAGACATTACCTCTACGGAGAGGAGTTCGAGCTCTTTTGCGACCACAAGAGCCTCAAGTACATATTCACGCAGCGAGACTTGAATATGAGGCAGCGGCGATGGATGGAGACGCTGAAGGACTTCAAGTTTGAAGTCTCTTACCATCCTGGGAAGGCGAACCTTGTGGCTGATGCGTTGAGCCGCAAGAAGGCGATAGAGTTTGCGGCTCCGCTGATGGTTGCCGAGTGGGATATGGTAGAGTTTTTGTGAGACTTTGAGCAGAAACTCACCGTAGAGGAGCCATTTGAGTTCATCGCACATGTACAGGTGCGATCTCAGATCGATGACCGTGTCATCGAGGCGCAGAGGGACGACGCGCATCTTACTGAGCTTCGAGAGCAGGCCAGTGATGATGCTGACGCCGACTGGCGAGTTGGTATGGATGGAGGCTTACGTTACCGTGGCCGCCTATGCGTCCCAGATGTCCCTGACTTGAGACGAGAGATTCTCGAGGCTGCGCATTCTACTAGACTCGCGATGCATCCTGGCAGCACGAAGATGTATCGTGACGTGAAGAGGACGTACTGGTGGGAAGGTATGAAGACCCACATTGCTGAGTTCGTGTCCCGTTGTCTCACTTGTCAGCAGGTGAAGGCAGAACATCGCCCACCACCTGGACTTTTGCAGCCTATGCCGATTGCAGAGTGGAAATGGGATTTCATTTCCATGGACTTCATTTCTGGGTTGCCGAGGACGAGGAAGGGGCATGATTCCATTTGGGTGATCGTCGACCGATTGACGAAGTCGGCGCACTTCCTACCGATCAGAGTTACGAACTCTACAGACGAGCTGGCTAGATTGTATATCCGTGAGATTGTGCATCTGCATGAGTTCCGTTGGAGATCGTGTCGGACAGAGACACGCGGTTCACTTCTATTTTCTGGACTCGCATTCAGGAGGCTATGGGTGTGAAGTTGAAGTTCAGTACTGCCTTCCACCCACAGACGGACGGACAGACAGAGCGAGTGAACCAGATCCTGGAGGACATGTTGCGAGCTTGCGCATTGGACTTCAAGGACAGTTGGGATGACTGTCTTACATATGCGGAGTTTGCGTACAACAATAGCTTCCAGGCGAGTATCGGCATGGCACCTTATGAGGCGCTGTATGGGCGACCTTGTCGCGCACCGCATTGCTGGTTAGAGGTCGGTGAGCGCAGCTTGATTGGCCTAGAGTTGGTGCAGGCGACGTCAGAGAAGATTGATATTATACGACGTCGGCTTCTTACAGCGCAGAGCAGACAGAAGAGCTACGCCGATACGAGACGGAGACCACTAGAGTTCACAGTCGGGGATCATGTGTTTTTGCGAGTTTCCCCTATGAAGGGAGTCCTTCGGTTCGGGAAGAAGGGGAAGCTGGCACCACGATTCATTGGTCCATTTCAGATCCTCGATCGTGTGGGAGCAGTGGCTTACCGATTGGCTTTACCCACGCCCCTCGCGAGCGTCCACAACGTATTTCATGTTTCTATGCTGAAGAAGTACGTTGCTGATCCTTCCCATATCATCAGATGAGAGCAGGTGCAGTTAGGAGAGGATGTTACTTATATCCTGTGATCGACACGCATTTTAGACCGGAAGGAGCAGGTACTGCGTAGCAAGGTGATTCCCCTTGTGAAGGTACTATGGACGCATCACTCTGAGGAGGAGGCTACTTGGGAGACAGAAGCCGAGATCAGAAAGAACTACCCACACCTTCTCGAGGAGTACGAACAAGTACAAATTTCGAGGACGAAATTAATTGTTAAGGGGGGTAGATTGTAACGCCCGTGAAAAATCCGTACTTGGAATCGAGTACCGATTTGACCTGAAATCGCGTATAAATAATTTCCATGGAAATTAAACGTAAGTTAGCTAGCGCAACGCTAGAGTAGCTGGGAAATAGTCCCTGATCACTTTAAATACGTTCAACAAGACTCAAATCGAGTAGAACAGACAACTCTACAATACTCTATAACCTTGGATCCAACTCTAAGCAGGTTTGTCCTCTGGACCATATTGAACTTTTGTATTGGATTTAGACCGCGCGTCGAAGGTCTGATACCTCCTATCTTAGACCGTTAGAACCGCCCAGCTGGACTTGACAATCATCTCAAAGATCAAGTCAAACTAATAATCACAGAGTATTTCGTTGAACCCGGACTGAAGCAACCGCAAATAGGGACGAATTGGAAATTTCAAATTTAGATCTGGCACACGACTTGACGCGTCAGTATTAAGCGTTCTGACCGTCAGAATTCATCCAGATTACACCCTCGGATCAGGAAAAATATCTATTTATTATCACGGAACTTTCAGTCCTGATCTATGTGCGGTGACCGCTGAACTGAAACTGGTCCGCCACGTGCGATCTGCGAACCCTGCCAGACTGAAAACTTAATACGAGGTACATCTGGTACCCATGAGCTTAAGTCTGATCGCAATCGACCAGGGGACCACCAGAAATCAGTTTTTGGACCGAAACAGCCCCGAAATGGATAGGCAATAAGTAAACTTCGTCCCGGAGCCTATTTTCGGCGTTTCCAAGCTTATAAAAGGGGTTGAAACCCTCATTCCTTCCTTGCATACGAATTTCACAAACCCTAGCATAAGAGAGAGAGAGTTTGAGAGAAAGGGAAGAGGTGATTTTTCCCGCTTCCGAGCCACCAACGGTTGCTGCTTCAACACTTCATTCCAATCACCTGGCTGGTGATTTTTCCACTTTTTCAGGTATAGAAAAACCCCAAAAACTTGCTGATTTAGGGTTTATGTAAATTCTGAATATGTTAGCTAACTAAATCCACAAATCAGGTTCTCCTACTACCGTAGACGAAGCGTACACGCTCCGTTCAAATTCTCGCGACCGTAAGAGATTAGGTGAGGATTTTAGACGCTTTGATTGACGGTTTACAACGCTTTCAATGTCGTTTAATAGTAGATTATCGACGGCATCGCCGTTTGACATGTACAACATGCTCTCCGTTTCCTGTTTCGCAAATTAACGAAGAATATGAGATTTAGGGCATTTTAGTCATTTGTAGGAAGTACGGTCTACATGCATATTTTGCTGACGTGATTGACATGAATTGTCGCCGCATTAGTGAGTTAGGGATGCTTGCATAATCAGTTTGGCGAAGAGATTCGCCAAGTTGCGCACTTTGGGTCGACATACTATATGTGGACTTAAGTGTGTAGTGTATGTGTTTGTATAAATGCTTGTATTAGTATGTATTGTATTGAATGATGTTATGTAGTAGTTTGTGATTGATTTCATGATTAATATGCTGACCTAAATGATTTCCTACATGTTGACCTTATGCATGATCGCATTACATGCACAGAAAGTATGCCTTGAGGATTTGCTTAAGTTGAATATGCTTGGGAAGTATGCCTTGAAGATTTGCTTAAGTTGGATGTTATAACATGTGCTAACATGCTCACATGATGTATTTCAATTCCAATACCTTTGTATAGTGTTAATGTAATTCCATAGATGTGTGGGACTTGACTTAGTCCAGGCAGTCGGTAACCGAGCGAATTCGTGGCTGACTGGTCATAGCCACGAACGACGCGTCGATGAATGTGATTCGTGTTGAGAGTTGGCGGCAGTGGTTAGGCCACGCGAAGTGTTTTACGCACTTCATGTCGTTCAATTCGAGATGCGATCGCGCTAGTCGAGCCCATCAAGTAATCCGACTGGCCGATGTTTGTTTACCTTGTATGTATCATAACTGCTTGAACCTAGGGTACTGAACTTACCATTGTAAACCCTATTAACCGTGGTACCTTGATCCACGAAGACTCATGAGCCGGGCATGGTGGTATGGGACACCGTGGTCGAGCTGTCGGCCTACGCTGGGGCCACAAACCTCCCCGTAGTGACCAGTGAGCACCTTGACTCGTGAGCAGATTATGGTGGTATGGGACACTATATTCTAGCTGTCGGCCTACACTGATCAGGCGACGAGCCCTTTGTAGTGACCGCGAGCGTATTCTGAGTTCACGGGAGGCGACGACCCTTCCGTGCAGTAGAGTACAGTAGGCCTGTATTGATAAGGTGATGGGGGAGCGGTGCAACGAGTGCGAGCAACAGCCCTGGCAGCCCTTGCAGTGACCTACGAAATGTACATCGTATGAGATTACTAGGAGTGACGACCCTAGACAGGATCCGTGTTGGGATTGATACAAGGGAAGTACCTTAGTTTCCCAATCTTGCTGTTTGAATGGACTAATAACAACTTGGTAATCATATCACCATAGCATTGCATGTGCCTGGAAGATGTGGAGCACTCTAGGGAGTGTGGCATGCCGCGGTCGTAAGATGTTGCCGCATGAGGGTGATCGTCGGTGAGGGCATACATCACGTCATATCATCTTGCATTAAACAACAGTATTAGGATTGTCTGATTTACTGCTTTACTATTATCGCGTGATTGAATTGTGAACATGCTAATCTTTGCTCTATGATTCCACTGAGTTGATCACTCATTCCCACGTTACGGGATGGTGTTTGCAACACCCACCAGACCCTGTTGTAGTTGCAGGTGACGACGAGATCCAGGAGGTGGAGCCGGAGATTGACGAGGACCAGGATGAGTTCTCGTATATGCAGTATCACGACGGCTTCCCGTAGGTGACCTGGATCGAGGGGGACTTCAGTGGGACTATTTTGAACTTATTCTTTTGTCTATTTACATGTATATGAGACTCAGAGATGTAGTCATACTTTGGAGACAGTTGAGATTACTTTATTTTTCCATACAGTGATATATATATTGTTTAGTCTTCCGCTTGCTTTTATCACTGGATCTGAAGTATGAATTGCAGTTTTGGTATACTTTTACTCATGTGAATGCTTTAAATCAGACAACATTGAATCATAACCATATTTGTTGCATAAGTGACGGTCTGGAACTCGGGAGTTGAGTTATACACGACCCCCGATTTTCAAGGTGTTACAAAATCGGATAGGGAAATTTCTTGGGTGCAATTATTGAGGTATGGATTAACTAAGTTCATAGTATGGCCTATTTAAAATTAACGAAAATGGTGATTCCGTCATGATTGCTCTAAATCATCGGTTTTAGGCTAAAAGAGTAACTAGGTTGATTTAGTTCATTAGTCAAGATCCAGGCCATAGATGACTTGGCTTTGGGAAGATCTTTAATTTAGTTACGGTTGTTTGATTAGTCAGTGGTAGGTCGGTTAAATTTGGGCCCTATATGAACAAATCATAGGGATAAACTCGATGTTGAAGTTATTGGTTAGATTCATTACTTTTCTATGGTTGACCAATCTTATTTGTATGGTTCTTTATTGGTATCAGCCGCGTATAAGCTCACCTCAAGCGTTAAGGGTCAGCAAGTGGTGACATGACTAGTTAGATGAAAAAAATTAGGGATTTTTTTAACAATATAAAATACTAAAAATTTGGGGTGTTATAATCTACCCCCCTTAAAAATAATTTCATCCTCGAAATTTTCTAATGTAATTAGGTAAAGGTATTTTAATTCTATACACCTAAGTTTCAATGATTTTACTTTTATGTGCATGGTAGGGTGCACACTATCTATGTGCATGGTAATGGTTTACTACAATATATATATATATATATATATATATATATATATATATACACATATGAAATTGTGGTAAAGACCGCTTTAGTTGAAGGAGGAATATGCTAATATGTCCTGGAGGGGGGTGAATAGGACTTTTTAATAATTTTATAATAATTTAAAATCCTATCACTCTAATCCTAATAACAAGCATATATTATGATTACTCAAGAATAACTCTACTGGCTTCCAAGCCTAGTAGAGGATCCAATCACAAACTATTTGAGAGATGAACAATATACAAATTAGTTTATGATGGATATGATTGTGCATATGTGTGAGGTGTGATCTCATATAATCAAATATGAAAGTATTTAAGGAAATCATATAAGTAAATGGAAGACAATAACAATCTCAAACATAGTCATTTTTATAGTGGTTCGACTACTTGTCTACTCCACTCCCGGCAGACACACTCAACTCTTGAGTGTGCCATATTTCATTAAAGAGGTTTCACAAGGTTCACCTCAAACCCGAGGTTTTAAATCAGGTTTACATCTAATCAATACAACCTACACCTAGGTAGACAGTTTATGCTCCCACGAGCAAGGGTCAACACATAGCACCCGATTTTAGGCACACTGGCCAAGGATCCACACAAGGAACCTCTCTTGTTTATGCTCTCACGAGCAAGGATCAACATAACACACCCACTTTTAGGCACACTAGCCAAGGAGCTTCTACAAGACCCTAACTATTTATACTCTCCACAAAGCAAGGGTCAACACAATGCACCCACCATGTACACTCCTGCCAGAGGCCTCCTAGAGGACTTGCAAGGGGTGAGAAACACCTTAGACCCAATCTTATAAAGGAATGATCACAAGGGTCCTCTGGACTTTAATAACTTACTAATAAGCGGATGAGTCCCTTTTAGCCCTTTGTCGAAGATCTCCTCCTTTGTTGATGAAGAGTCTTCTGCTTCCTTGAACCGCAACTCAGAAGATATAATAATCCATTGCGATGGGTTGGGTCAAGGTTGTAATAGAATCCTACTCTATTAAAAATTTTCCTATAAGGGAAATAGAACGATTCCAATCATTTATGTATTCAAGGCATCCCAGGTTAATGATTTTCCATTAAGGTGGTAGCTGAAGGATCCTTCAATGTGGAAGTTCATTCCCTAATCCACTCTATTGAATATCAATGATAAGGGTGGATTGGAGGATGAACTTCCATGAGAGAAAGGGCTTTAGGTATATGATCTAAGGTTAAACACTCAAAAGCACTCTCTTCTTTCTCTACTAACAACTAAAGACAAGTTCCCTATATATAGGCAAAAAGTTCTAACAGATATAAAACCGTTCACTCGATGTATCGACGGGTATATCAAAGGTGAATGTTTTCAATTTTCAGTATTTAGACAACCCTTTATGTATACTTTAGTATATCTATGAATTAACAATATACACAGTAAAATTTTATACAAGCATTGTACAAATCAAAATTATAAACATTAGAATGTTTATATATAGAAAGATTGAGGTGAGAGACCTCAGATGTATCATTAGGAGCTCAGCAAAAATTGCATCATTTCAGGAGATATCCAGATCTCGATGCTCAGTTATTTGTGTGAGAACCCTTCATCACTGATTTTCCTGAGAGGTCTAGGATTTCGCATTTTTCTTGTTGAATATAACCATATGCTCATTGTCACATATTTGAGAAATTCTTAGAAGATTGTGTGTTAATCCTTTTATGCAAAAAGCATTCTCATTTTTGAGCAAATGTATTCCTTTAATAATTCCCTGTCCAATTACCTTAGCGGTGTTTCCGTCTCCATAGGTGGCTATCCCATTATTAAGATCTGAATAATTTGTAAGGAGAGATTTGTCACCTGTGACATGTCTTGAACATCTGCTATCCATATACCACTTAGTTTCATTGTCTGGTATATGATTTGAATGAGTAACCAAACAAGTCTTCTTTTCTTTTGGAGCCAATTTTGTGACAGGATTTTTAACTATAATAGATTTTGTTTTCTTGTTTAATTCGATGTAACACCCCGGATTTTGGCCAATCTGAGATTTGACGTCTTTAGGCAATGGGTCAATTGAAACACCTGGAAAATTGCTTAGAACCCAATTCCATAGCCAAAGAAACCACTTAGAATCAATTCCTTTAGAAAATATGACTAAGTTAGCTAGTGCAACGTTAGAATAGCTGGGAAATGGTCCCTGATCGCTTTAAATACGTTCTACAAGGCCCAAAGCGAGTGGAACCAAGGGTGCTATAATGCTCTAAAGCCTCGGATCAAACTCTAAGCCGGTTTATCCTCGGGACCTCCTTGAAACTTTGTATTGGATCTAGACCGCGCGTCGAAAGTCCGATACCTCCTATCTTAGACCGTTAGAACCACTTAGCTGGGCTTGGCAATCGTTTCGAATATCAAGTCCAACTGACGATCACAGGCTATTTCATTGAGCCCGGACCGAAGAGAGTGTGAATAGGGACATAGTTGGAATTTCAAATTCAAATCTGGCACACAAATTTGACGCATCAGTATTGAGCATTCTGACCGTCAAAATACAGCCAAATTACACCCTTGGATCAGGAAAAATTTCTATTACATATCACGAGACTTATAGGCCTGATCTTGGTGCGGTGACCGTTAAACTGAAACTGGGCCGCCACGTGCGATCTGGGAACCCTACCGGTCTGAAAACTGGATGTGTGCTAGATCCAGTATGCACGAGCTTAAGTCCGACCGCATTTGGCCAGGGGACCTCCAGAAATGCTCTTTTGGACCGAAACAGCCCCGATTTGGATATACTTTAAGTATACCTTGACTTGGAGCCTATTTTGGGCATGTTTAGGCTTATAAAAGGGGTTGAAACCCTCACTCCTCTCTCCCATCCGAATTTGCAAAAATCCCTAGATTGGGAGAGAGAAAAAGAGTGAGAGATTGTGAGAGAGTGGGAGAGTTCTTCCTGCCACTTGTGCTACGTGTTGCACGTGCTTAAGCAACACTCCTCTACCGCTTTCCCGGCGATTCCACCACGATCCTAGGTAAGTAAAAACCCTAAATAGATGTTGATTTGAGTTTTCCTTGTTTCCATAGCGATGTAGCTTATGGATCTTATGTATTAGGCTCCTTACTCGCCGTAGACGAAGCATATACACTCCGCTTCAATTCCCGAGTCTACAAGACACTAGGTGCGGATATTAGACGCTTTGATTGACTGTTTTCAAAGCTTTCAATGTCGTTTAATAGTAGATTCTTGACGGCAACGCCGTTTGACATGTACAACATGCTCTCCGTTTCCTGTTTCGTAAATTAACGAAGAATATGAGATTTAGGGCATTTTAGTCATTTGTAGGAAGTACCGTTTACATTCATATTTTGCTGATGTGATTGACATGGTTTGTTGTCGCATTAGGAAGTTAGGAATGCGTGCATAATTAGTTTGGCGAAGAGATTCGCCTAGTTGCGCACTTTGGGTCGACATACTATATGTAGACTTAAGTGTGTAGTGTATGTGTTTGTATAAATGCTTGTATTAGTACGTATTGAATTAAATGATGTTATTTGATAGTTTGTGATTGATTTTTCAATTATTATGCTGACCTAAATGATTTTCTACATGTTGACAAAATGCATGATTTCATTACATGCATGGAATGTATGTGCTTGAGGATTTGCTTAAGTTGAATATGCATGGGAAGTATGCCTTGAAGATTTGCTTAAGTTGAATGTTATAACATGTGCTAACATGCTCACATGATGTATTTCAATTCCAACACCTTTGTATAGTGTTAATGTAATTCCATAGATGTGTGGGACTTGACTTAGTCCAGGCAGTCGGTAACCGAGCGAATTCGTGGCTGACTGGTCATAGCCACGAACGACGCGTCGATGAATGTGATTCGTGTTGAGAGTTGGCGGCAGTGGTTAGGCCACGCGAAGTGTTTCACGCACTTCATGTCGTTCAATTCGAGATGCGATCGCACTAGTCGAGCCCGTCAAGTAACCCGACTGGCCGATGTTTGTTCACCTTGTATGTATCATAACTGCTTGAACCTAGGGTACTGAACTTACCATTGTAAACCCTGTTAACCATGGTACCTTGATCCACGAAGACTCATGAGCCGGGCATGGTGGTATGGGACACCGTGGTCGAGCTGTCGGCCTACGCTGGGGCCACAAACCTCCCCGTAGTGACCAGTGAGCACCTATGACTCGTGAGCAGATTATGGTGGTATGGGACACTATATTCTTGCTGTCGGCCTACACTGATAAGGTGATGGGGGAGCGGTGCAACGAGTGCGAGCAACAGCCCTGGCAGCCCTTTGTAGTGACCGCGAGCGTATTCTGAGTCTACGGGAGGCGACGACCCTTCCGTAGCAGTAGAGTACAGTAGGCCTGTATTGATAAGGTGATGGGGGAGCGGAGCAACGAGTGCGTGCAACAGCCCTGGCAGCCCTTGCAGCGACCTACAAAATATACATCGTATGAGATTACTAGGAGTGACGACCCTAGACAGGATCTGTGTTGGGATTGATACAAGGGAAGTACCTTAGTTTCCCAATCCTGCTGTTTGAATGGATTAATAACAACTTGGTAATCATATCACCATAGCATTGCATGTGCCTGGAAGATGTGGAGCACTCTAGGGAGTGTGGCATGCCGCGGTCGTAAGATGTTGCCGTATGAGGGTGATCGTCGGTGAGGGCATACATCACGTCATGTCATAAATGCATTAACAACAGTATTAGGATTGTTTGATTTACTGCTTTACTATTATCGCATGATTGATTTGAGAACATGTTAATCCTTGCTCTATTATTCCACTGAGTTAGCTACTCACTCCCACGTTACGGGACGGTGTTCCGGACACCCACCAGACCTTTTTGTGATTGCAGATGATGGCGCGGCCTGTGAGGCAGAGCCGGACTTGATGATGATGAGGAGGATCCCTCCTTTATGCGTGTTCTGATCGACGGGACTACAGGGAGGTTGATTAGATACTTTGACATTTGTCATTTTATATTTTTAGCGCACTCATGTATATTCGTTTCATCTACTTTTGGAGTATACATGTATGTGTATAACCTGGTAACATGTTCACACTCTGGAGACATACAACAGTTTATATATGTTATACATACTATTACAGACTTCCGCTGGTTATTTTAACTGTCTCTGGAGTATGATATGCGGTTCTAGCTTAATCTCACTCATGTCTAATACATTATCACAGACAACATTCAATCATACATATCTATGTTGCATAAATAACATTTTGGAACTCGGGAGTTGGGTTTTTGCTCGACCCCCCGATTTTCGGGATGTTACAGATGGTATCAGAGCATGATTTGGATTAAACCGGGCCTGGGTTATGGTCACGCGACGTACGCTGTCGCTTCCTTTGACTTAGGTGGGTGCGAGAAGGGTCTAGAAACACTTTTAGAATCACAGATTCGCCGATAGGCGAAGTCTATAAGGATCGATCGCAAGATCGAGTCTGTAACGCATCTCGGGTCGCGTAAAGCGACCCGAATCACTTTTAAGCTGTAGGAAGTCGGGAGGAGACGTCATATGAGTGGTTTTAAACCGCAAAAGTGAATCTTGGGCCGTGGAATGACCACGACTCCAGTAATCAATCGCCAGGGCTTAAAAACCCCGTCTTGCCAAAAATTCTCAAAATTCCTCCTCTAAACACTCCAATCTTCATTTCTTTCTTATCCATTTCATATTAGGCATCAAACCTAATAAGAAAATAACACAAATTAGTACTTTCACAAAATTTTACAGTGAATAGTAAAATTTCATGAAAAATGACCATAAGGCCATTCTAACTTCACTTTCTTTAGTAACTAAGGATCTAAATAGATGTACTGGCTCCTTCTACCCCAAATTCATATGCTGCATCATATGATTTGGTATTCGGGATTGCGAGGTGGACCCGGAGAGGCCCGAACACATATTTGGGCCCATACAGATCAAAGTACAATGAACCAGGGGGTGGGCCATATATTTTTGGACCCCTGGGATCATGGGGGACCAGACCCATGTGGTCCCACCGGCCAACTTGGAAGTTGGCCGGCGATGCCATCGCCGGTCGGGCGATGCATCGCCGACCGGTGGGGCCCACTTGCAGTGATTTTTGGGCGCACGCCCTATTTTGGGTCGTGTACCCCTCCCATGTAGGTCCCGTCCATAGAAAACCCCAAATATGGGTACTTCCTTCACAAACAGCCCCTCCCCTAGCCCCATTTTCGTTTTCAGCTGCCCTATCCCAAAAATTCGTGATTCCAAACCACCCTAGATCCATTCCCCGCCAAAAACGACTACCCTCCGTCATTCCTTTGAAGTTGGCAGCCCTCCCTCTTGAAGATTTCATCCGTTGGAGCTCCTAAAACCCCAAAATCGAGCTGAAATCGTGAGGTGCTCCATTCCCTTTTTTCATTTTCATTTCTTTCTGAAAATACATCCTAGGGAAGCTTGAAGCATCCCTCTACAACGCCTAGATTTCATTCTGTCCCTTTGGGCGACCATTTCTTCGCATTTCCTCCATTTTCCATGGCTATTGTTAAGGCTGTTTCAGCCTTTTTCCTCCCTTTCCATCGTTCTCTCTCTCATGTCCCTTTTATTTGAGCCTTTACCCCCTTTTTGGGTCTCAGAATCATGCTAACCTCAAATCCCATTTCTCAACTTTCTCCGTTTGAGAAGTATTGAAAACACATGGCCGATAGAGCTCTAATGGGCAACTGACAGTATTGAACTTGATAGTATTCAAGAAGGTCAGTCGGGACCCTGGTAGAAGTCCTTTGGTAGAATTAGGCATCTATGTCGTTGCCCTTTAGCTTGTTTGACTACAGTTTGAAATTTCTGTGTTGTTTTGTTGTTAGGTAGAAAAATGTGTTTGTGTTGTGGTTTGGGCTTAATATAGCCAAAATTTGCCGAATGGAATGCATGTTGTTTCATTTCGCTATAAAATATTGTCCCTAGATTGGGAGTATTATAACTCCCTGAGATCCAGCCTACAAATTAATTTTTATCCCCACCCACCCTCCTACCAAGCATACCACATCCAATCCTGCCATGGGACTAGGAATGCAGTTCCATTTAATACAACTAAGCGCTACCGGCCACATAGGCTCTAGGCGTTTGGAACCTAGTGTTAGTACTCCTAGATTTGAAGGATCTGACGACATAAGAAATCCAACTTCATTTAGATAATCTTGACCCTAAGCAATAGAAGACTTCCCTGTAGTAGAAATAGTATGGAACCATTTAACGTACAAACTTCGGCTTTGGATTATAACTATTGAGTTATAGACTAGGCTACTAGTTGTCTTAGGCAGTGTAAGGCCTATATATACTAAGGGATAGTAGGTTAGATTTGGTTGGAATGGGACTCCCTTCCTTCGGTAGATTCCTTTATGGCTTATAGACTTCTGTTGTTGCCCATAGGAAGGAACCATACACTCTAAGGGAACATTTATAACTCCCTCAGATTGAACTTAGAATGTACTAGCACACCCCTTAGAATTGCCTTCCCCAAGGACTTATTGCATTCGGGAACGCAGAGTAAAGGAACTACATGTAAGCGATGTATTCGCGGTTTGAGTCGATTTCTTACTCCTAGTGGTTACCAATGAATCCAATGCTCTGATCAAGCAGAGGATCGGCATCGACTTGGATTAAGAACTGATACAACGCATTTTCTGTCCTGATTAGACAGAAGGTTCAACGTATCCGGCTTAGACCCACTATACAACCTTTCTTCTGTGATGGCCCAACCATCTACAACTAAACAGGATCACATTGTCTTTGGGAAATGGCGAGGACTTAAAGCCAGTAGAGAATTAGACATCTTGCCACCAACTCATATCTGCCCCTGAATTCAATCATAATAGAGATTAGGCTCATCTCTATGATCATAGGTACCAATGCCATAGAACGCATCATTAGCAAGGAAGACCATATAGAGAAAGGCTGTTTCCATTTTAGGTTAAGGATAGCCCCTAAGTTGCGCCTCGTTCTGATATACGGATCGATGCAAATATTCTTCAACCTTAAGTAAAACCAAGTTTTAAGGGGGGTAGAACGTATTGAGTCCAATCCAGTTAGGTTAGTCAACGCTACCGTTTGATCAGAGTGGCGCAGCGGAAGCGTGGTTAGGCTCTTCCCCACTGGCCCAAGATCGAAACATTTGATTTAGGTTATATGTACGGTTAGGTTATTAAGTAGGATTTGAACCTTCCTTAGAATGTCAATACTAAAGTCCCTCTAGGTACTCCTTGCCGTTCGCCAATGTCGGGGACGACATTGTGTTTTAAGGGGGGTAGATTGTAACACCCCGGATTTTGGCCAATCTGAGATTTGACGTCTTTAGGCAATGGGTCAATTGAAACACCTGGAAAATTGCTTAGAACCCAATTCCATAGCCAAAGAAACCACTTAGAATCAATTCCTTTAGAAAATATGACTAAGTTAGCTAGTGCAACGTTAGAATAGCTGGGAAATGGTCCCTGATCGCTTTAAATACGTTCTACAAGGCCCAAAGCGAGTGGAACCAAGGGTGCTATAATGCTCTAAAGCCTCGGATCAAACTCTAAGCCGGTTTATCCTCGGGACCTCCTTGAAACTTTGTATTGGATCTAGACCGCGCGTCGAAAGTCCGATACCTCCTATCTTAGACCGTTAGAACCACTTAGCTGGGCTTGGCAATCGTTTCGAATATCAAGTCCAACTGACGATCACAGGCTATTTCATTGAGCCCGGACCGAAGAGAGTGTGAATAGGGACATAGTTGGAATTTCAAATTCAAATCTGGCACACAAATTTGACGCATCAGTATTGAGCATTCTGACCGTCAAAATACAGCCAAATTACACCCTTGGATCAGGAAAAATTTCTATTACATATCACGAGACTTATAGGCCTGATCTTGGTGCGGTGACCGTTAAACTGAAACTGGGCCGCCACGTGCGATCTGGGAACCCTACCGGTCTGAAAACTGGATGTGTGCTAGATCCAGTATGCACGAGCTTAAGTCCGACCGCATTTGGCCAGGGGACCTCCAGAAATGCTCTTTTGGACCGAAACAGCCCCGATTTGGATATACTTTAAGTATACCTTGACTTGGAGCCTATTTTGGGCATGTTTAGGCTTATAAAAGGGGTTGAAACCCTCACTCCTCTCTCCCATCCGAATTTGCAAAAATCCCTAGATTGGGAGAGAGAAAAAGAGTGAGAGATTGTGAGAGAGTGGGAGAGTTCTTCCTGCCACTTGTGCTACGTGTTGCACGTGCTTAAGCAACACTCCTCTACCGCTTTCCCGGCGATTCCACCACGATCCTAGGTAAGTAAAAACCCTAAATAGATGTTGATTTGAGTTTTCCTTGTTTCCATAGCGATGTAGCTTATGGATCTTATGTATTAGGCTCCTTACTCGCCGTAGACGAAGCATATACACTCCGCTTCAATTCCCGAGTCTACAAGACACTAGGTGCGGATATTAGACGCTTTGATTGACTGTTTTCAAAGCTTTCAATGTCGTTTAATAGTAGATTCTTGACGGCAACGCCGTTTGACATGTACAACATGCTCTCCGTTTCCTGTTTCGTAAATTAACGAAGAATATGAGATTTAGGGCATTTTAGTCATTTGTAGGAAGTACCGTTTACATTCATATTTTGCTGATGTGATTGACATGGTTTGTTGTCGCATTAGGAAGTTAGGAATGCGTGCATAATTAGTTTGGCGAAGAGATTCGCCTAGTTGCGCACTTTGGGTCGACATACTATATGTAGACTTAAGTGTGTAGTGTATGTGTTTGTATAAATGCTTGTATTAGTACGTATTGAATTAAATGATGTTATTTGATAGTTTGTGATTGATTTTTCAATTATTATGCTGACCTAAATGATTTTCTACATGTTGACAAAATGCATGATTTCATTACATGCATGGAATGTATGTGCTTGAGGATTTGCTTAAGTTGAATATGCATGGGAAGTATGCCTTGAAGATTTGCTTAAGTTGAATGTTATAACATGTGCTAACATGCTCACATGATGTATTTCAATTCCAACACCTTTGTATAGTGTTAATGTAATTCCATAGATGTGTGGGACTTGACTTAGTCCAGGCAGTCGGTAACCGAGCGAATTCGTGGCTGACTGGTCATAGCCACGAACGACGCGTCGATGAATGTGATTCGTGTTGAGAGTTGGCGGCAGTGGTTAGGCCACGCGAAGTGTTTCACGCACTTCATGTCGTTCAATTCGAGATGCGATCGCACTAGTCGAGCCCGTCAAGTAACCCGACTGGCCGATGTTTGTTCACCTTGTATGTATCATAACTGCTTGAACCTAGGGTACTGAACTTACCATTGTAAACCCTGTTAACCATGGTACCTTGATCCACGAAGACTCATGAGCCGGGCATGGTGGTATGGGACACCGTGGTCGAGCTGTCGGCCTACGCTGGGGCCACAAACCTCCCCGTAGTGACCAGTGAGCACCTATGACTCGTGAGCAGATTATGGTGGTATGGGACACTATATTCTTGCTGTCGGCCTACACTGATAAGGTGATGGGGGAGCGGTGCAACGAGTGCGAGCAACAGCCCTGGCAGCCCTTTGTAGTGACCGCGAGCGTATTCTGAGTCTACGGGAGGCGACGACCCTTCCGTAGCAGTAGAGTACAGTAGGCCTGTATTGATAAGGTGATGGGGGAGCGGAGCAACGAGTGCGTGCAACAGCCCTGGCAGCCCTTGCAGCGACCTACAAAATATACATCGTATGAGATTACTAGGAGTGACGACCCTAGACAGGATCTGTGTTGGGATTGATACAAGGGAAGTACCTTAGTTTCCCAATCCTGCTGTTTGAATGGATTAATAACAACTTGGTAATCATATCACCATAGCATTGCATGTGCCTGGAAGATGTGGAGCACTCTAGGGAGTGTGGCATGCCGCGGTCGTAAGATGTTGCCGTATGAGGGTGATCGTCGGTGAGGGCATACATCACGTCATGTCATAAATGCATTAACAACAGTATTAGGATTGTTTGATTTACTGCTTTACTATTATCGCATGATTGATTTGAGAACATGTTAATCCTTGCTCTATTATTCCACTGAGTTAGCTACTCACTCCCACGTTACGGGACGGTGTTCCGGACACCCACCAGACCTTTTTGTGATTGCAGATGATGGCGCGGCCTGTGAGGCAGAGCCGGACTTGATGATGATGAGGAGGATCCCTCCTTTATGCGTGTTCTGATCGACGGGACTACAGGGAGGTTGATTAGATACTTTGACATTTGTCATTTTATATTTTTAGCGCACTCATGTATATTCGTTTCATCTACTTTTGGAGTATACATGTATGTGTATAACCTGGTAACATGTTCACACTCTGGAGACATACAACAGTTTATATATGTTATACATACTATTACAGACTTCCGCTGGTTATTTTAACTGTCTCTGGAGTATGATATGCGGTTCTAGCTTAATCTCACTCATGTCTAATACATTATCACAGACAACATTCAATCATACATATCTATGTTGCATAAATAACATTTTGGAACTCGGGAGTTGGGTTTTTGCTCGACCCCCCGATTTTCGGGATGTTACATTCGACCACTTGATTCAATTACTTCTTGTTATCATGTTAGATGGTGGTGGATGTGAATCTCTTTTATCCATATTCCTAAGTTGATTCCAGACATTTTGCATTGCTCTGGTTAATTTGAATTTTCCAATATGATTCTGACCAGAGCTATGTTGAGTCTTCCTAGGAGACATGCATTCGATCTTATAAAGATCAGAATCACCACACAAATGAAAAATGGGAGTAGTTTTTGTATTACTTCCTGAGGCAGCAGATTTTTAAACCATTGGTACTGCATTTCCATAATTTGATTTAAAATTTTCATATCCTAAGCCGCTCTTGTCCTTTCCAAGTCTTTCCATGCCTAAAAGTTTTTCTAACTTGTCACCACTTTAGGAAAACTTATAGTTTAGCTTAGATATTTTTCTTAATTCTTCTAAATCAAACAGGAGTATATGATTTTCATTTTGAAGAAGCATGTTTTTGTCTTTTAATATCTTAACATGTTTGTTTAGTTTTTCAGACTCGAATTTAAGGAAGGTATTAATTCTATAAGACTCGCATCGTAGACCGTACCATTCCATAGGCTTCCGCAGTCCTTTCGGTCGAATTTCGGCAACCCTCGACCCATATCCAACATTTGCACATGATCATAAGATGAATCCTACATATCAGAGTCGATTCATCTTGAAACTTATACCCTAGCGACCGCGCCGTCACCGTGGTTCTAACGCCATGACTCGTCCACAAATCCAATACCCAGGCCAGAAGATGTGGGCCCGCGTTCATTCTAAAGAAACACCACGCGCTATGAATTCTGAGAGAATCTCTACAACTTATCCCATCAATCAATTAATCAATGTCAAGTACAAGTCAAGTACACTCCATACCCCAAGTACAATAACCCATCCCTTCCCATTCCCGAAGTCAACTCTCTCTCTCTCTCTCTCCACCCATCCCTTTCTTACAACCCCATCACTCCATGTATCACCCATCACACATCATCCCATCCCTTTTCACCCATCACTTCCCTCTCTCTCTTTCATTCCCTCTCTTCACTCCCAAGCAATAAAAATTCCATACGTCCAAGCCTCCCCTAGCTCCCTTTTAAAACAACAAGTGTGGCCCACTTTCCTACCTTCTCATCTCCCATCTCAACCTACCAATCACCATCAACCTCCATCAAAGTTGAAGGCAAGGAGCATATAAGTCCAAGGAGTTAAAGAAAGAGGCTAACAGGTGGGTCATCGACCGTTAGAATCTAATTTTTTTGGCCCACTTTTTGTAGGACCCGCTTGATATATACATTGTATTTGGGAGGGCCCAATAGTGGTGGGGTCCCTCCCCTTCACATGTCATCTTTTCTTTCTCTCTTGTTTCCTCCCCTAGAATGAAGTGGGCCCCACCAAATTGTGTTAAATCTACTCCATCGATCAGATGGTGTGGCCCACCACATTTAAAGGAGATCCGTCGTCCACTGATGGGACGGTGCAAAATCCCACCCGCTAGACTGAAATATATAATATATTTATATTATATTAATATATATATATATATATATATATATATATATATACATGATTGGTGGGCCATGTCCATGTGGGACCCACCATGATGCAAGTGTTTATCCATGTCGTCAGCGTCCTTGGATGCTGGACGTAATGCAGTAGGGTGTAGCTAACATGGAGTGCGTGTACTAACATGGGTGTGTACTAACAAGCTAATAAAAAATATTATATATATATATATATATATATATATATATATATATATATATATATATATATATATATATTTATGAGCTTTTGGGGTGGGCAGTCATGCAGGCCCCACCTTGATATAAGGATCAAATCCACGCTGTCCATCCTATTTCTTAGCTCATTTTAAGCGTTGAGCCAAGAAATGAAGCTAATCCGATTTTCTGGCAGGCCATAGCATAGTAAATATAGATTTTTACCATTAAAATTGACTAAGACCCACCTTGAGCCAAAATATACTAAATATTAGGCTTGTTTGGTTAGTCTTGAGCCATGAAATGCAATGGTTGGGGTGGATTCTCTTAATGCGGGCCCCACCTACAAAAAATCCCATGGAAAAAAAAATCACGCAGCAGCAGGTGCTATTGCTGACCGTCCAGAGGACGCAGTAGCGTCCTACGCTGCCATGGTAGGTAGAGACGTGGGTCCCATATGTAAGCCCCACCAATGTTTGTCATCACCAACACTGTGGATTTGGGTGGGCCCCCCTAAAAATCAGTCGTATACAAACTCGAGTGGCCCACATCATAGGAAATAGTGGATTGAACGATTGTCATTGAAACCCTATTTAGGTTCACAGAAGCTTTGGATCATTATGAAATTTTATCTTTCCTCTTCATCTTGGGTCTGTGTGACCTTATTAACTTGGATGGAAAATAAATGTTATGGTGGGCCACACATGTGAACCCTTCCTATGAAGCAGATTAGTTGGAATGCCACACACCAGCTATATAGCTGGTGTACGTGACATCACCAAGTTACATGGGTCCCACCTATTTCATCCACACCATCCATCTATGGGACCTGCCATGATGCATGTGTTGCATCTAAGCCGTCCAACCATTTTGAAAGCTCTTTTTAAGGCTTGAGACTAAAAATAAGATAGATCTAGGATTAGGTGGACCACATTTCAGGAAACAATGGGTTTGAACGTCCACCATTAAAACCCTTAGACTACAGGGTTTGGCCCAATAGGATATTTGTTTTCCCCACTTAATCCAGGTCTTTAAGACCTTAAGATTAGATTAGGTGGGAAATAAACCTTATGGTGGACCCCTGTGAATTGTTTAAACAATGAAAATTATCTCCATTGTTACTTTGGGTATGGTCTAAATGATCCTTCAATATGATTCTTTTTAGGTATGTGATGAGGCCCATCTTGATGTATTTGTGGCCTATTGTTAAGGCCCACCTTGATGTGTATGAGGTATGTTGTTGAGTTCCACTATAATATATATACATATATATATATATATATATATATATATATATATATATATATATATATATATATATATATATATATAAGGCCCATGTGATACGACCCATTTGATGTATTTGGAGCCCTTGGGTCAAGGCCTAACGAGATGTGCATAAGGCCTATTGTAATGTGTGATTCCACCATGGTTTATGTAATAATGTTCATGGCAGGTCGTGCCTTAGGAGCAATGATAGTTTGATGCCCACATTGTAAGGATGATGTTGGTTAAATATCCACATTGTCACTCTCTCTAGGGCTCATTGATAGGCCCATACTTGTAGTGTGTAGGCCATCTAGGTCCATCTTTATTATGAACAGAGTCCATCACCATATAATATGTTCAGTATAGATCTATGATTCATGCTCACACGCATCATATGTATGCTTGATATGAGGAGTGACTGATCATAACATGTCTTCGGGCAGATTGTTCATGGCCTTCCTAATAGGCGGAGTTGCCCTTCATGAGCACATAGTATGAGCAGGATTGTTGCATATTTGGTAGAGTGATTCATGCACTTGGATTTATGTGATTGTAATTATTGTATGTTATATCGACATCAAGGCCATAGCCTTCATAGACACATCGTGGATGGCTAGATTGGATACTGAAAATATTGTTTCTAGCATCGCGGCGCCATATATATCCCTGGGTGAAAATCTCTAAACCCGATGGTACCAGAAGATGACTCTAACGTCTAGACCAAGTGAATATATGAGCACGCAAGGGCCATATACCAATAGGCCACGTCTCTCACTGTGTCATGGTCTTTTGGAAAGGGGTGTGACCTTACCAGCCTGAGTGAGGGGCAATTTCTAGGTTAAGTTTGACCAACTTGAGGAATAGGTCTGCTATTGACGAGTCTGGCCCGATAATGGCAGGCGGATAGTGAGGTTTCTTCCACTCACCCAGTTGTGCGTTCAAATAGGGGTGGCAAGCTAGCATAGAGTGTACTCACTACCAAAAAAAGGGGCAAAGGATACAGACCATGTTTGTTTTTTGTTATAAATATAAACCTTAGTTATACTTGCTACAGACTTAATCTGTAGGTAAAACCTAGTTATTTGTAGCTAAAACTTACCTCCTGACCATAACCTTATTAGATATTGATGGTGCTTAAGGGGCTCCATGGGACCCATTGGAATATATGCGTTTGATCTAAACCGCCCATAAATTCTAATATATAATTTTAGTGGATGAGCCAAAAAAATTATGTAGATTAAAGGTATAAGTGGACCACATCATAAGAAATAATAAAAAATAATTTTCTATCATTAATATGTTATGTAGTCCGCTTACAGCTTCGATCTAACTGATTTTTTGGATCAACTGCTAAAATGATCTGTTAAAATGAATGGATGGAGTGGATAAATAACATACATCATGGTGGGCCCAAGAGTGCTAAAACTAGGCACTTAAAAGTGTCGTCCATCACCCCTAAAATTCCGTCCGCCCTTATCTCTCGCGCTCACACCCCACCTCCCAAAACCCAAACCCTCACTTTCCCTCTCTCTTGCGTCCACAACAAGCTAGGGTGTGCGTCGGCCCTACCTCTCCTCTCTCTCTCTCTCTCTCATACCGTCCTACCTCCTTCCATTCTCCTTCCATTCTCATACAGATAGAGGGAGAGACATGAAGAGGAGCTCGACGAGAAGAGGTCAGCCCATCCGGCCATCCAACCTTCCACCAGCCAAAGTGAGTCCACTCCCCTCTATAGTCATTGTTGTGGGGGTGTGTTAACAACAAGAAGGGTTGCAAATATCAGGATTTCGAGAAGAAAAGGAAAGAAAAAGAAGAAGCTCTGGTTCCTATCTTTCTAAATCTTTCCTTTATTTTAGCTCTTGTATTTCATTGTATCTCTCCTCTCCTTCTTTTTTTCTGTTTTGATTTATAAGAAAGAAAGAATCTGATTTCGAGTGTTATTTGGATTTGGGTTTTGAGTGTTGAGGATTTTGAGATTTGGGTTTTCTTTATTGGGTGAAAAAGAAGGCGTCTGAAGATTTGGTAAGCGTTTGGCTGAAAGATTTGGGTTTGAGGGATTTGGGGATTTGGGTTTTCTTTATTGATTTGAAAATTTGGGGTTTTTCTTTATTGGAGCAGTTACAAAGATGTTTGGGTATTCGGCAGTTGCAAAAAGACAGTAGAAAGGAATGAATTGGACGATACTTTGATAATTGGGAAGCATTTTTTAGACTGCGATTTGTGTTTTGCATTGAGTTTTTCTTATATGGGTTTTTAGAATTACGTTCCCATGGGCCATGAGTGATTGGGAAAAGAAGATGTAGAGGAGTCGGGAAGAATGATTTTCAGCGGTGTTTGTGTTTTGGCTTCAAGAACTTCTTAAGAGACACTAGCAAGAGTCCATAGACAATTGGAGAGCTTTTTCTTTGGTCTGAAACTCTGATTTCTTGATTTGGGTTTTGTTTGCATAACCCGCCTCTCTTTATCTACCACTATCATCATCTATTGTCTGTCAAATTACTTGTAATAACAAACATGCTGAAACCAGAAATTTACTCTTGCGGCTCCACTATGTTGAATCTGCTAGTGTTGTTATTTTATGTATTTTATGCATCAACTATATGGTTTGCTTCTAAGCTTTATACACTTAGATTGTACCCTTGCTTTGTGGTTAACGGTGAAAATAATAAAAAATGTGAGTGAGGCCTGATGTGTGGGGCCCCTGTTTATATACATTGCTAGCCAACTGGACCAATCTAACTAAGAGCCTCATGGGATTCTAAATGTTTTTTCTCAAACCATTTGGATGGGCCAATAATCCAAGTGTTATAATCATCTAATCATGCGTCTATTCTAGATTCCTTTAGATCAAGGGTCGGGATTCCTAAATCAAGGCTCCTACCTGTACAAACTTGCATATCACCATACGGTTCCTCACACCCACAACATATTTTTGTGATAGGATGCCAAACAGTCAACCCATCTACTTCCTTGATACTTCACTTAAATTAACGAATAACAATCTTGTGAGTTTATATACATTGAGAAAGCATTGGCAATTTAAATTGACTCTATCTTACCTTACTCGTACAAAGTACAAGGAATCAAGGTGCTTTGAAAGAGGTTTTGGCTAATGGCATGAGAACTATTTTTTTTCCAGCCAGGACAAATCATAAAAACACATCTATTTTTGTTTCATTTTGTTGTAATTCCAGGTGTAGCTTTGAAAGAGGTTTCTTTTACATCTTTTTCTTTTAAAAAAATGTTGTTACTTTGGCTAATGGCATAAGAACTAATTCTTTTATTTCATCCAAATGAAAAAAATGCTGTTTCATCTGCACTTTTCTTTTTTCTTTTGGAATCTCTACGAATGTCAATCCGAGTTCATACTTCTATGCAAGTTTGATTTACCATTCCTTTTTTGGTTGAAACTAATGGACAGCCTTGATGCTATGGAAGATCAGGTCTTTGAAACTAAGTTTGCCAAAATTGGAAAGAGATTTGCTAATTCCACACGCGTGTGAGCCCTGCCATCCACGTGCATTCCAGGTTTGGACAATTTAACTTAATTACTTGCATTCCAGGTATGTAATTTTTTTAACAATTTTTAAGTGCCTGCCTTTCATCCATTAACTCTGCCGGGTTACTAACTTTTTTCTCTTGTCTGAATGTATAAATAAAAGACAGTCCACTGCTAAATACACCCAAAGAACAAACCGAATGGTTAAGCTATGTTTTTTCATTGAAAAAAAGAAATGTAAAGTGGACCCACATGTCAATGCATATGTCTTATGGGCCACAGATTTTGCCGACGTTGTTATATTAAACATAAGATGTGTTTGGATGCAAGGCATGCTCAATTGAATTGAACTAAAGGAAACAAAGAAAAATGGAAAAAAAAAGGATCTTGCATCAGGTATCATTATTCTAATTTGAATGAGATTGGCAATGCATATCATGTATTTTAATTCAGACTCAAAATCATCTGAATTTTCAGTTTCGATCTTCTTTTTTTTTCAATTCCTCTCTGTTAAGCATTAATTCTTGCGATTCAATTCAATTATCATTCTACATACTATTCAAATTCAAATTCAATTATCAATCAGAGAAAACTTGGAAGTGTGGGATTAATATGATAAATTAGGTTATTTTTTCCTTTCAAAGAGAAGATGATGGAAGGAGAAGCAAGAACTGTTGACCGTTTAAGGGGAAGATTGCTTGCAGAGAGAGTGACTTCAAAGGCTACAAAAGAAGATGCATAAATCATGGGTAAAAAGGTCTTTCTTCTTCTTTATTTCCTTTTGCTACTGTCTTCTTTCTTTTTCTTTTTTTTTTTGAAAGACTACTATCATTTCTATTATATTCTTCTTCATTTCCATAGTTTTGGTTTTAAACATGTAGTTTTGAAACTTTGTAACAATCACATTTTTCTTTAACTGCATTTTTCAGATTCAAGCATATGTTGTTGTCATACATGCAGAACAATTCTTCTATGTTTGAGATTTTCATTCTTAAAATTTTTTTATTTTTATTTTTTTTTTAAAAAAACATGAGATTACGTGGTGGCTGAACATCAAGATTTACTAAATGCTTCAAAGTGCTCCTTCTTGTAGTATGGAGTCTCGAAAAAATCTCTCAGATTGAATGATTCAATCTTTTGATTATACAAAGGTTATGGAAAGCATCCATTTTCAAAGCAAAAGAGCCGAATTTCAAAGTGTTAAGATAATCCAATTAAAATATTTTTATTATTTTCTATCCATGATACAAAACAAGACGCATTGTCTATATGGTTAGGATCACTGGGAGACAACCCATTTTCAAGGACTAAAGCCACGTCACACAAACATGCACAAAAGACATCCTTAAAGGGATAAAAGTAGACCAAATGCACTACCACACAATATTGCCTCTATAGTAGTGTGTTCATTGCATGATCAGTAGCAGCACATTAGAATTGCCACAACAAGAATAGTTGGTTGCTGAGAATAGACATCTAGAATCCTACGTGTTTTCTTTTATGTTGGCATGCACAGGCTCATGCACTTGCACATGCACATGCTATGCATTTGTATTAATGCTTTCGTTGCACCGTTTTTTTCTTTTTTCCTTTCCTTTATCAAGAAACATCACAAAAGAAGTTGGACGTGTAAGCTTCAGGTGAGTTGGCCTTTTGACTATAAAGGAGAATTCTACATGCTTCTTTCTTTATTTTTTTTCTTTCACCAGATGATCAGTCAAGCTTAACTTTTGGTTCATGACACATCTGTACTAGATACCATAAGTTGTGCCTATGCCACATGTGCAATATCTAAGTAATTTATAAGTTCCTGTGTTTCACCCATAACATTGCCAGAGTATCCAAGTTTTTCTCATCTTCCGTTTTCTTAACTTTGGGTCTTTACTTTGTTATGCCAATGTTACAAAATCATTAGTTTCCTTTTGATAACTGCAGAATTTGTTGAAAGTAATGGAAAATTACTATGTGATATATATTTTATGAAATCAGGTCCCTCTTTTGTTGAGCATTGTTGTTAGTCATTGTTTTATTTTTTTTACATTACTTTGAGTTTCTATTTACACTATGTAAAATTGCATCATAAAAAGGGGCATGGGTTATGATTCATCATGAAATGAAACTGGCCACTAATATGACCATTTTGTCAATCATAGACTTGTTTTGTAAGAATTAGGGAAAAAAGAAAGAAGAACAAAAATGGATGGTGAAAGTGCACTTTATTGCAACATTAGTGGAAGTTTGTCTTTGACAAAGGAGCTTTAAAACTTGAATCCTACAAATTCATTTATCATTTCCATTTTTCACCTAATTTCTTATGTTTATATGTAGTTTGACAAACTTGACCAAGCCAAGTGATTGCTTTCTCTCAATGTTTGTAGATGACTTTGCGAAATGAGCTTCTTGATGTCATTGTATAGTTTGACAAATTTGTCATCAATTAATCCATGTTATAATGTTTCAATTGCATTGCTAATATAGCTACACTTTCTATTTCTTGTTATGACTAATACACAATTTGCAGGCGAAATCGAATGCAATGGTTAAGGGCACAACTTTCTTTGGGGTATTGCTTTCCGATCATCTTAAACTTGACTTCAATCCTCTTATCATCAAGAGCAAGGTAAGTGCTTGTTCATTCATCAGTTAACTAGAGACTATTGGATATGGAAATTCGATTCAGATTGCAATAATTAAGCAACCCCCAACTGAAACTAATCTAAAGCTGGATTAGTCCCATCTTGTTTTAAGGGAATTTGACTAATTCCATTTCAAGTTGAATTTGAAGAAGAAGAAGAAGTGCCATTTATACAGAGAGACAACCAACATTTCTTGGTGGGAAAATACTGAAATAATCAATCATTAATTTATTGTAGAACTTGTCTTATTTTCCTTTTTCTTCTTCTTGGTGGATTAGTTATGTTTTTCAGGAGATAGACTCATCTGTCGTTAAGGATGAAAAGTCTAGATTCCATCTTAAAATGACAGCTAATCTTCTCTTATTTTTCTTCTTCCTTAGGCTGAAACCAGGCCTCAACCTTAGGCTGAAACCAGGCCTTCTTCAGGCCACACAAGGGAGCTAAAACAGGCCTCAACCTTAGGCTGAGACCAGGCCACACAATGGAGCTGAAATACATCCTTCAGCTAGCCCCAAATCTGGTCAAAATACCTCCCAAATACTTTCAACCAGACTGACATTTGTGCACTGGTTGGATGGTAACTTATTGTACAACTAGTTGTGAGTGAGACCTCAATAACCAAGTGCTTTTCTACTACATTGATTTCACAAAAAATCTCTACAACAAACATCATATGCAAGAAAGTGGTCAAATTACCATATTATTGATCAGGAAATGTGTGTTTCTCTTCACCTCAAAACTGTTTTTACAAATTCTTCTGAGGTAGATTATAGTTCCCAAGGAAAGGTATTACTCAACCTTTACACATTTATAGGCTTCTGAAACATGTTGTTATTTTATTCCACTTTGTTTTCTTCTCCTTATGTTTTAATGTTTTAACTTCTAGGACCATGTACATTTGAAAGAAGGTAACTGTCTGGATGAATCAGAGATGGAAGCTAATTGTGAAGTTGAAGGCTTGTCTAGATTTGAATTTAATTCTGAAAAAGCAGAATTGATGGAGGGAGGAAACCTCAACTCAGCAAGCGATGGTTTCTCGGCAGATGAGTCACAGACAGAAGCTGATTCTGAAGTTGAAGACTTGTCCGGAACTGAATTTGATTCTGACAGTGAAGATGCGTTGGAAACTAAATTATATTACAAGGATGAAGAAAATGCCTCTAATATACCTGCATGCTCAGCCTCGGTGGTGCGCCCTCCTTCGACAGTGGAAAGTGGTTGGAGTTCTAAAAGTTTCTAGGGTAACCAATTTAGGAATTCAAAATATTAATTTTGTTTTCATCTGATTACCGCTGCTAAGGTGGGAGGTTGTCTGTCACTGTGGAGGAATTATTGGATCCTGATGCACCAAGCAAGTACGATGGAGCCCATGGTTCAGTGATCCAAGCAGTTGATCTGATGGACCTCACCGTGGATGAGGGATGATTGAGGGGGTGTGTTTGGTTGCACTAAATATCATGATATATTGCACTAAACACACCCCAAAATACATCCATTGGAAGTTACTAATATTTCTAGCAGTGTCCTGCAACTAGACAGTTAACAAAATAATACATGAAAGTTTGGAGAAGAAATCTAAGGATTGGTTAGTATTTTCTGTTCTGGAAGAATTTTGGGTTGTGCTGCCCATCAAATCAATGGTGTGGATAATAGAACCACAGGCTGCTGCTCCTACTGAATCAGATCTTTGGCACGTCATTCATGTGTGATGCATTAAGACCTATATTTCCTCATCATTGTATATGAAAAAAAAACCAACAACAACAACAACAAACAACATCGATGACATAACATATTTTCCTTCTTGTTCTTTCCTTCCTTTCTTGAAAAAGAGAATTTTTTCCTTTTCTTTTTAAATCAAAATGAGCACCCAAAATCTTATAAGAAAAGGCATGAGAGTATTAGAAAGATTCCATATAGTTGAAAAGGAAAAAAGAATGCGGGTGTTTTTATGTCCTCGGAATAGTACTGTCTTCTGCAACAATAAGCCCCATCCTTACAATGATGGAAGCAAATTTCAATTTCCCTATACAACTTTTTTGGATCATTGGATGCAATGTTAACTGGACACGGGGCACGGATGCCATGTGTCGAAGTGTCCTGAATTGTGTGGCAAGGTAAACTCTAAAAAATCTTGACATGGGAAACTTAAGTGCCAAAATAAATAATGTTTTATTTAAATCAATATTAGAATAGAATAAATATAACCATGAAAACATTAAGAATAATAGAAATTAGGAGATGAGATTCACATAGTTCCAATAAAATACAATATAAACTAAGAAATGTTTGACTAACAAAACATAAAAAAATCATGCATAATCATCTAGACAAATAGCTTTTTTTTTTCTCAAAACCCCAACAAAGGAAAAAAAAATAACAATATATATATAGTACAACTTTTCTTGTACATGGAAAAAATAACAAAAATAACAATAACAAATAGCTTTTCTTTTTCTTTTTTTCTTTTTTCTTTTTGCAATTGAATAGTACAGCTTTGTACTATTTTAATAGTGGCATGCTTAATGTTGCTTGTTTGACTTAAACACCACACCAAACGTACATCCACTTAAAAAACTAAAACTTGGTAGGAAACAATGATATCTGAAACTATTAGGATTACATTGCATTGCAATTGTCTGCATTATATATTTCATTGAAACCATCGCATCAAGTTTTCTAATGTATGTGTGATAGCCACCATTATCTTCTACAGAAGGTTATTTATCTAGGAAATTTTCATACAGCTGATTTGAGGTGCTCTTTATCACTTGCAATGAATTCAGGTCTTGCCTACTCTAACATATTCTTTTCAATGTGAAGTAATGTTGTTTTGCACCATAATATTTTATAGTGTTTTATTTTGTAAGGACCGGCACTTTTGGATATAAAATGGCTTCAAAGTAAAGAAACCATAGATTCTAATGCACATTAGTTTGTATTGCACTTCGTGTGAAGTCTAAAAAAGGTGAAAATGACCCAAGTGGGACAAGCCCCTCTCAGTTTATGACAGATCCTGTTAGAATACTTGTGAAGCGTGATGAGTTGACCTTGGAGGTAAAATAATTTGTTTTCCTTTCTCCTTTTTATTTTCTTTTTCTTTCTTTTCTTTCTTTTATTTTTGGTTAAAAATGCTTGCTAAAATGTGTCTTTGGTGCTCTTGGTTATGACTCGACAAGTGTGATCATATGCGCAATCGGATCGTGCTACAATAGCTACTGCTCAAACATTGCCAGAACATTTCTCATTAATGCAAATGCAACACAGAGCAAGGCTTATGAGGTTCTCCTCAAGGCCCATGAGGCACCGATAGGTGAATTGAAGGCTGGGAATAAGGTCAGTGCCAGGAACGATCGGGTGTTGAAGCCTGGAATGGTTTTTAATGTATTTCTTGGGTTTCAGAACTTGCAATCAGAAACTAACAATCCAAAGACTAAAATGTTCTTGCTGTTGCTTGCAGACACCAATATTATTAATGAAAAAGCTGCAGAAGTTATGACTTCAATCAACTCCAAGTTAGTTAAGGATGTTGCGTACTCATTCAATGAGGAAGAGGAGGAGGAAGAAGAGCGTCCAAAGGTCAAAGTTGAATCTAATGGAGCTGAGGCATTCTTGTCGAAGGTTAACTCGTACATTTAGGTTTCTGTGGCTTCTCATACATTTAGCTTTCTGTGGCTTGAAAATTTTATACTTAAGGGGCCTTATCGATTGTCAGCTTAATGCTACTACTGTTAAGACTCACTTTTTATTTACAGGGATTTCACAAATCCGTCATTGCCATCTGATCAAACAAGCAGATTCTCTCTGGTAAGAGCCTACCCTTTACTTCCAACTCCAATGTATCTGTTTAGTGACTCGTCTCTTTAGTGACTTAGTCTTTGGTTTTAGCATAATGGGTTTGTGGTTTTGCACATCCAAGGCTAACTTCCTTGGATCCTTAGATTAGATGAATTCGGTGGATCTCGGGGACAGGCCATGTTTATGTATTTGCTCAAAATTAATGGAGCAGACCCGGATGTGCGTCGGAGCTATCCGGATGAGTGGGGGTCCATGGAAGGTGGGAACTGTTGTTATGACCATAATGAAGCTATCCATTTCCTATGGACAGCATTGGAGGGGCCTAGCCATTTGGACAGGCCATATTTATGTATTTGCTCAAAATTAATGGAGCAGACCCGGATGTGCGTCGGAGCTATCCGGATGAGCGAGGGTCGCTGAAAGGTGGGAACAGCTGTTATGACCATGATGAAGCTGTCCATTTCCTATGGACAGCATTGGAGGGGCATGACCATTTGGACAGGCCATGTTTATATCTGTATTTGTAAGGACCGCACCATTAACCTAAAACCCAAACGTAAACCTGATTTCGAACCCAAATTCGATTTCCTAAACCTAAACCTTAACATATTCTCAAATCACTAAACCTAAACTTACACCTAATCCTAATCTCAACTCCTTAATCTAAACCTAAACTTAAAAACCCAAACCTAAACCCAAATCTGAACCCGATTTTCTAAACCTAAACCTTAACCTATTCTCAATTCCCTAAACTGTAACCTATAACCTAACCTAAACCTAAACCTATAACCTACACTTATAACCTAAACCTAAACCTAAACCCAATTTCAAACCCGAATCTGAATCCCTAAATCCTTAGCCTAAACCAAAAACCCATATGTAAACCCGATCTCGAACCCGAACCTGATTTCATATACCTAAACCTTAACGTATTCTCAAATCCATGAACTTAAACCTACATCTAATCCTAATCTCAACTCCCTAACCTAAACCTAAACCTAAACTTGAAAACCCAAACCTAAACCCAATCTCGAATCCAAAAATAATTTCCTAAACCTAAACTTATAACCTTAACCTAAACCTATTCTTAAATCCCAAAACCTATAACCTAAACCTAAACCTTAACCTAAACTTTAACCTATAACCTAACCTTAACCTATAACCTAAACCTATAAACTAAGACCTAAACCTTAACCTAAAACTTAAAGGTATTCTCAAATCCCTAAACCTAAACCTACACCTAATCCTAATCTCAACTCCCTAACCTAAAACTAAACCTAAACTTAAAAACCCAAACATAAACCCGATCCCGAACCCGATCCCGAATTCCTAAACCTAAACCTTAACCTATTTTCAATTCCCTAAAGCTATAACCTATAACCTAAACCTAAACCTAAACCTAAAACCTAAAACCTAAATGTATTCTTAAATCCCTAAACCAAAACCTACACCTAATCCTAATCTCAACTCCTTAACCTAAACCTAAACATGAAAACCCAAACCTAAACTCGAATTCGAACCCAAACCCGAACCTGATTTCCTAAACCTAAACCTTAACCTATTCTTAATTCCCTAAACTGAAACCTATAACCTAACATAAACCTAAACCTATAACCTACACTTATAACCTAAACCTAAACCTATAACCTTAACCTAAAAGTAAAACCTAAACCTAAACCTAAACCCGATCCTGAACCCAAATTTGAATCCCTAAATCCTTAGCCTAAACCTAAAACCCAAACATAATCCTGATCTCGAACCCGAACCTGATTTCATATACCTAAACCTTAACATATTCTTAAATCCCTAAACTTAAACCTACACCTAATCCTAATCGCAACTCCCTAACCTAAACCTAAACCTAAACTTGAAAACCCAAACCTAAACCCGATCCCAAACCCAAACATGATTTCCTAAACCAAAACTTATAACCTTAACCTAAACCTATTCTCAAATCCCAAAACCTAAAACCTAAACCTAAACCTTAACTTAAAACTAAACTTTAACCTATAACCTAACCCTAACCTATAACCTAAACCTATAAACTAAAACCTAAACCTAAACCTAAAACCTAAATATATTCTCAAATCCCTAAACCTAAACCTACACCTAATCCTAATCTCAACTCCCAAACCTAAACCCAAACATAAACTTAAAAACCCAAACCTAAACCCGATCCTGAACCCGATCCCGAATTCCTAAACCTAAACCTTAACTTATTCTCAATTCCCTAAAGCTATAACCTATAACCTAAACCTAAACTTAAACCTAAAACCTAAAAGTATTCTCAAATCCCTAAACCTAAATCTACACCTATTCCTAATCTCAACTCCTTAACCTAAACCTAAACTTGAAAACCTAAACCTAAACCCGAATCCGAACCCGAACCCGAACCCAATTTCCTAAACCTAAACCTTAACCTATTCTTAATTCCCTAAACCGTAACCTATAACCTAACCTAAACCTAAACCTATAACCTACACTTATGACCTAAACTAAAACCTATAACCTTAACCTAAACATAAAACCTAAACCTAAACCTAAACCCGATCCCGAACCCGAATCTGAATCCCTAAATCCTTAGCATAAACCTAAAACCCAAACGTAAACCCGATCTCGAACCCGAACCTGATTCCTATACCTAAACCTTAACGTATTCTCAAATCCCTAAAATTAAACCTACACCTAATCCAAATCTCAACTCCCTAACCTAAACCTAAACCTAAACTTGAAAAACTAAACCTAAACCCGATCCCGAACCCGAACACGATTTCCTAAACCTAACTTATAACCTTAACCTAAACCTATTCTCAAATCCCAAAACCTATAACCTAAACCTAAACCTTAACCTAAACCAAAACCTATAAACTAAACCTTAACCCATAACCTATAACCTATAACTTAAACTTATAACTGATAACCTAACCTTAACCTAAACCTAAAACCTAAAACCTAAACCTAAACCTAAAACCTAAATGTATTCTCAAATCCCTAAACCTACACCTAATCCTAATCTCAACTCCCTAACCTAAACCTAAACCTAAACTTGAAAACCCAAACCTAAACCCGATCTCGAACCCTAACCTGATTTCTTAAACCTAAACCTTAAGCTATTCTCAATTCACTAAAGCTATAACCTATAACCTACACCTAAACCTAACCTTAACCTAAACCTAAAACCTAAATGTATTCTCAAATTCTTAAACTTAAACCTACACCTAATCCTAATCTCAACTCCTTAACCTAAACTTAAACTTGAAAACCCAAACTAAACCCGAACCCAATTTTCTAAACCTAAACCTTAACCTATTCTCAATTCCTTAAAGCTTTAACCTAAACCTAAACCTAAACTTATAACCTATAACCTAACCTTAACCTAAACCTAAACCTAAAACCTAAATGTATTCTCAAATCCCTAAACCTAAACCTACACCTAATCCTAATCTCAACTCCCTAATCTAAACCTAAACCTAAACTTGAAAACCTAAACCTAAACCCGATCTCGAATCCGAACCTGATTTCCTAAACCTAAACCTTAACCTATTCTCAATTTCCTAAAGCTATAACTTATAACCTAAACCTAAACTTATAACCTTAACCTAAACCTAAAACCTAAATGTATTCTCAAATTCTTTAACTTAAACTTACACCTAATCCTAATCTCAACTCCTTAACTTAAACCTAAACTTGAAAACCCAAACTAAATCCGATCTCAAACCTGAACCCGATTTTCTAAACCTAAACCTTAACCTATTCTCAATTCCTTAAAGCTTTTTTACCTAAACCTAAACCTATAACCTAAAACCTAAACCTAAACCTAAACCTATAACCTAAATGTATTCTCAAATCCCTAAACCTAAACCTACTCATAATCCTAATCTCAACTCCCTAACCTAAACCTAAACCAACACCTAATCCTAATCTCAACTCCCTAACCTAAACCTAAACCTAAACCCGATTCCAAACCCAATTTCCTAAACCTAAACCTTAACCTATTCTCAATTCCCTAAAGCTATAACCTATAACCTATAACCTAAACATAACCTAAACCTAAAACCTAAACCTAAGCCTATATAACCTTAACCTAAACCTAAACCTAGGTTTTGAGTTTAAAAGTCCATCCTAGGTTTGAACACATTCCTCATGTTGGATTTTGCTATAGTTTAGAAGATTTATAGGTACATTTTTTATTTCTTCATATATAAGTGTTTTTTTTTTTTTTATCTTTCTTCCTTTTAAGATGTGTATAAAGGCATGCTTATTTGATTGTGTCTATAAATGTTATTTTATATAGGCTGACAAGGTAAAGAAGTCAATGGAGGATGAAATTCATTTTCTCAAGGGAAGGATTTCAGAACTTAAAAGTGATCTTGTGTCGAAGTCCACAGAAGTTACATATGCAGTTTCAAGGAAAGAAGAAGCTCTATTTTCTACATTTGTTGAAATTGACCATCTGAAGGAAGAAAATTCTGTAAAAATGTGAGCATTATGGAATGCAGTGTTGGAGTGTATTTGTTTCTTGCACATGAGGGCACGCCTTAGTTGCAATTCTTATAATAGGTTGAGCTAAGTGAAGTATTGATTATTTAGAAATGTGAAAGTAGGATGCATTATATGATTTGATTGCTATTTGTAATAAATGCATCATTTTTTTTTCTAATTGCATTTTATGTACTATTTCTATCAGCATTAAGCTTAGATGAGTTATCAATCATAGCAAGTTCTTGTAATGGAAACAGGTCGTATCATTATAATTTTAAAATAAATGGCTACAAATATAATCTATAGCTATCGCTATGGCTTTTGTCCGTAGCTATTGGTATCTATTACTATAGATATTATTGGTGCAATTGGTATCTATTGCTATGGATAAAATTCATTTTGCTAAGGATATAATCCTTCGAACGTCTGTAGTTATTGGTGGGGTAGCTAAAAGTATAGCTACAAATTATAATCAATAGCTATTGGTATCTATTACTATGGATTATATCCGTAGTTATTGATATCTATTGCTACGGATTATATCCATAGCTATTGGTATCTATTGCTACGGATTATATCTATAACTATACTTTTAGCTACCCCACCAATAGCTACGGACGTTCTACGAATTATATCCGTAGAAAAAGGGCTTTTGCTACAGTTTTTGGCCGTAGCCTTTGCCCATTTTTCTTGTAGTGACTAGACCCCAGTGATTATCCAGAATGAGAACCGTACTGATATTTGATGAGATGTATGAGGATTTGGATGAGGATTGGCATGCTTGAGTTGTATTTCAAATCGCGTAGTGTCGATATGGCCAATAGCACTCATATCTTACACTGCATAGCCTTGATACGGCTGATTGCATTCATGTACCCATCAGCATGATTCTGCATTACTCTGACATTGCATTCTGAGCACGTGCACATTACACACACACTTACACCACTCTTTAAGCTTTCTATAAGCTTATGCATGATTGATGCGTGCAGGTGACTCTGGGTCGTAGCCGTAGTCTCACTGCAGTTGGAGCGTGTAAGACCCGTATCTTGGTCCGTACCGTTCCATACACTTTCGCGGTCTTACCGGTCGAATTTCGGCAACCTTAACCGATATCGATGCGCGACCCTGATTCATGTGCCGATAATTCGAGTCGACTCAACCCGAGACCAATACCATAGCGACCGCGCCGTCGTTGCAGTTCCGATGTCGCGACTCGCGCGCCGAGGCGATACCCTGGTCAAGAGATGTGGGCCAACGTTCAGTGCGAGAAAATGCAGCGTGTTGCGAAACTCAAGGGAATCTCTACGATGTGTCACATCAATCACATCAATCCCATCAATCAATCAATCTATCAAGCCATCACATGTCAAGTACACATCACTTTATTCCCTTTTCCCAAGCAACCACAAAAGTCTTCACTACCCATACCTCTCTTACACAAAAAGCCACAAAAGTCTTCACCACACATACCTCTCTTACACAAAAGCCTCAAAAGTCAAGCTTTTCTTACACAACCATCACTCACCACATTCATCCATCACTCTCTCTCTCCCTTTATAACTCTCTCTCTTTCTCTCTTTCTCATTTCAAATTTCTAAGCATCAAAAAAAAAAAATTTCAAGAGCCCATACGTATGGAATTCTCCCTCTCTTCTTAAACTCCAAATGTGGCCCACCTCTTCATCCCAAGATCTCCCATCTCAACACTCCATTCCTCATCTTAACCGTTGAAAACCAAGCTAAGGTGCCAAGAAACTCCTAGGAGCAAGAAGATCGGACGGTGGGTGTTAGATCATTCTAGTTTTTCTTATTTTTATGAGGTACCAAGTGAGGCCCACCGATCAATGGTGTGGATCTCACTTGGGACCCTAAAATGTGGTCGATGGCCCACTTGGATCATCATGATCGTTCCATGATGGGACCATTCTCCATGGACCCCCATCATGATGTTTATCTCATTTAGAAAGGTCATCTAGACCGTCCATATCGGTGGGGAATGGATCTCCACTGTTGATTTACATTTTCGATGGTCCCATGTACAAGGGATCCGTTTATTGTACGATTTTCTTTTAAGGGAGGGCCCATAATGTCGGGGTCCCTCCATCATAAGGCGTGTCCCACTCTCCATATCTCTCTCCCTCTTTTATTTTATTTTATTTTATTTTATGCAATAGGATTGTGTGGCCCACTTGAATGGATCCCACCTTGAGGTATTTATTTTATTCAAGTGGGGCCCACTTTAGATGTTGTACCCATGTCACCCATCAATGGTGGCCCACTTCATCAGGGCCCACCACTCCCAAAAAAAAATAATAATATAAAACCGTTCAGCGTCTGGGACGCTGGACGTTTCAAAAGACAGAAGAAAAAGGAAAGAAGAAAAGAGGCTTTTGGTGGTCCACTTGCTTAGGCCCCACTGTGATGCATTTAGACAATCCAAGCGGTCCATCCTCTTACCTACGGTATTTTAGCCGTTGGGTAGAAGTTTGGGGCTGATTGGAAGACCTGGTAGGCCATAGCGTTAAAAATTGCATCCTCACCATTCAAATGTCATTTTCCTATTTTATTTTACTTCCTAAGCATTTTAAAATTTGAACTCTGGACTCATTTGGACGGCCTGGAGCCACTGATCGTAATGGCCGGGACGGATTTTGGTACAGTGGGCCTCATGTGTGAAAAACCTCAAAAAGACAGGTTTTTCCCAAAAATTGCAAGAGGCTTTGCCTCCTTGCTTCTGACAGCAGCTGCACGCAGCAGCGTGTGGGTGGGTGGCGTCCAGTAAGGGACCCACGGCTCCAGCCGTGGGCCCTACCATAATGTTTGTTTGTCATCCAACCTGTTCACGAGGTGGGTCCCCTCCTCAGGTGGGCCCCCTCCAAATTTTGCCCAGATCCAAAACTCAGGTGGCCCACACCACATAAAATAGTGAGATTGAGCATCTACCATTGAAATCTTTCTGGGGCCCACAGGCGTGTTGGATCAAGCTGAAATTTATGTTTTCCCTTCAACCAGGCCCGAGTGACCTTATCAATGGGCTGGATGCAAAATAAACATTATGGGGTGGGCCCCACATGGGACCCACAATGTTGTATGTGTTTCAATGGCCACCGTCCAGGCGGACGGTGGCACCCACCTTGCTTGTGTGCCTCCACCGTCCATCTAGACAGTGGGGCCCACCCTTGACGCATGTGATGCATCCAAACCATCCATCCCTTTCATTTAGCTAAGGCCTATGGGCTAGGCCCATTTGGTTTATGAAATGCTTATGGGCTAGGCCCATTGGATTCATTTAAGGCCTAAGGACTTAGGCCCATTTGATGTGTTGCAAGTCTATGGGACTAGCCCATTTGATATTGTAACACCCTGAAAATCGGGGGTCGTGTATAAACTCAACTCCCGAGTTCCAGACCGTCACTTATGTAACAAAAATGATTATGATTCAATGTTGTCTGATTTAAAGCATTCACATGAGTAAAAGTATACCAAAACTGCAATTCATACTCCAGATCCAGTGATAAAAGAAAGCGAAAGACTAAACAATATATATATCACTGTAAGGAAAAACAAAGTAGATCTCATCTGTCTCTAAAGTATGAATACATCTCTGAGTCTTATATACATATACATGAACAAAATCAAATGTTCAAAATAGTCCCATTGAAGTCCCGTCAACCCAGGTCGCCTAAGCAAAGCCATCATGATACTGCATGTACAAGAACTCGTCCTGGTCCTCGTCGAAGTCTGGCTCTGCCTCCTGGATCTCAGCCTCACCTGCATCTACAACAGGGTCTGGTGGGTGTTGCAAACACCATCCCGTAACATGGGAGTAAGTGATCAACTCAGTGGAATCATAGAGCAAAGATTAGCATGTTCACAAATCAATCATGCGATAATAATAAAGCAGTAAATCAGACAATCCTAATACTGTTGTTAATGCAAGATGACATGACGTGATGTATGCCCTCATCAACGATCTCCCTCATACGGCACCATCTTACGACCGCGGCATGCAATCGACCCTCAAGTGCTCCACATCTTCCAGGCACATGCAATGGTATGGTGATATGATTTCCGAGTTGTTATTAGTCCATTCAAACAGCAGGATTGGGAAACTAAGGTACTTCCATTGTATCAATCCCAACACAGATCCTGTCTAGGGTCGTCACTCCTAGTAATCTCATAGATGTACATTTTGTAGGTCGCTGCAAGGGCTGCCAGGGCTGTTGCTTGCACTCGTTGCACCGCTCCCCCATCACCTTATCAATACAGGCCTACTGTACTCTACTGCTACTGAAGGGTCGTCGCCTCCCGTAGACTCAGAATACGATCACGGTCACTATAAAAGACTCGTCGCCTGATCAGTGTAGGCCGAAAGCTAGAATATAGTGTCTCATACCACCATAATCTGCTCACGAGACTATGTGCTCACTGGTCACTACGGGGAGGTTTGTGGCCCCAGCGTAGGCCGACAGCTCGACCACGGTGTCCCATACCACCATGCCCGGCTCATGAGTCTTCATGGATCAAGGTACCATGGTTAACAGGGTTGTACCCTAGGTTCAAGCAGTTATGACTTATACAGGGTGAACATACATCGGCCAGTCGGGTTACTTGACGGGCTCGACTAGCGCGATCGCATCTCAAGTCGAACGACATGAAGTGCGTAAAACACTTCACGTGGCCTAACCACTGCCACCAACTCCAAACACGACTCGCGTTCATCGACGCGTCGTTCGTGGCCAAGACCAGCCAGCCACGAATTTGCTCGGTTACCGACTGCCTGGACTAAGTCTAGTCCCAAACAATTATGAAATCACATCAGCAATCTATGTAAGAGTATTGGAATTGAAATACAATCATGTGAGCATGTTGACACATGTTATAACATTCAACTTAAGCAAATCTTCAAGCACATATATTTTATGCATGTAATGAAATTATGCATATAGTCAACATGTAGGAAATCATTTAGGTCAGCATATTAATTGAGAAATCAATCTCAAACTATTTCATAACAAGCATTTATACAAACACATACACTACACACTTAAGTCTACATATAGTATGTCGACCCGAAGTACGCAATTAGGCGAATCTCTTCGCCAAACTAATTATGCACGTATTCCTAACTTCCTAATGCGACAACAAACCATGTCAATCACATCAGCAAAATATGAATGTAAACTGTACTTCCTACAAATGACTAAAATGCCCTAAATCTCATATTCTTCGTTGATTTACGAAACAGGAAACGGATAGCATGTTGTACATGTCAAACGGCGATACCGTCGATAATCTACTATTAAACGACATTGAAAGCGTTGGAAACCGTCAATCAAAGCGTCTAAAATCCTCACCTAGTCTCTTATAGACGTGTTGTTTCGAACGGAGCGTATACGCTTCGTCTACGGCGATAAGAGAACCTGATTTACGAGTTACGTTAGATAGCATGCTACGAATCTAAGTAAACCTTAAATCAGCAACTTCTAGGGTTGTTTTATACCTGAAAATGTGGAAGAATCACCGGCTCGGTGATCAGGAGGTGTTGCTTAGGCACTAGCAACAGGTTGCACGAAGGCTGGAAAAATCTCTTCTTCACTCTCTCTCAAACTCTCACCTTTTCTCCCTCCAAATCTAGGGTTTCTCTCAAATTCGGATGGGAGAGAGGAGTGAGGGTTTCAACCCCTTTTATAAGCCCAAAAATGCCAAAAATTGGCTCCGGTACAAAGTTCACTTAGTGCATATCCAAATCGGGGCTGTTTCGGTCCAAAAGATACTTTCTGGTGGTCCCCTGGCCGAATGCGATCGGACTTAAGCTCACGCGTACCAGATCTAGCACGTATTAAGTTTTCAGTCCGGATGGGTCCGCAGATCGCATGTGGCGGACCAATTTCAGTTCAGCGGTCACCGCACGTAGATCAGGGCTGAAAGTCTCATGATATAAAATAGAAATTTCTCCTGATCCGAGGGTGTAATCTGGCTGAATTCTGACGGTCTGAACGCTTAATACTGACGCGTCAAGTCGTGTGCCAGATCTGAATTTGAAATTCCAATTCTGTCCCTATTCGCACTCTCTTCGATCCGGGCTCAATGAAATAGCCTGTGATTATCGGTTTGACTTGATTTTCAAAATGAGTGTCAAGTCCAGCTAGGCTGTTCTAACGGTCTAAGATAGGAGCTATCAGACTTTCGACACGCGGTCCAGATCCAATACAAAGATTCAAAGTGGTCCAAAGAACAAACCTGCTTAGAGTTTGGTCTGAGGTTATAGAGTATTATAGAGTCGTTGGTTCTACTCGATTTGGGTCTTGTAGAACGTATTTAAAGCGATCAGGGACTATTTTCCAGCTACTCCAGCGTTGCGCTAGCTAACTTATGCTTAATTTCCATAGGAATTAATTCTACACAATTTCGGGTCGAGTTGGTACTCGAGCCCAAGTATAGATTTTTCACGGGCGTTACAATCTACCCCCCTTAACAAATAATTTTATCCTCAAAATTTGTACCTTTTCGTACTCCTCGAGAAGCTGTGGGTAGTTCTTTCTAATCTCGGCTTCTGTCTCCCAGGTAGCCTCCTTCTCAGAGTGATGCGTCCACAATACCTTCACAAGGGGAATCACTTTGCTACGCAGTACCTGCTCCTTCCTGTCTAGGATACGTGTCGGTCGCAGGATATAAGTAACATCCTCTCCTAACTGCACCTGCTCCCATCTGATGATATGGGAAGGATCAGCAACGTACTTCTTCAGCATAGAAACATGAAATACGTTGTGAACGATCGCGAGAGGCGTGGGTAAAGCCAATCAGTAAGCCACTGCTCCCACACGATCGAGGATCTGGAATGGACCAATGAATCGCGGTGCCAGCTTCCCCTTCTTCCCGAACCGAAGGACTCCCTTCATAGGGGAAACTCGCAAAAACACATGATCCCCAACTGTGAACTCTAGTGGTCGTCGTCTCGTATCGGCATAACTCTTTTGTCTGCTCCGCGCTGTAAGAAGCCAACGCCTAATGATATCGATCTTCTCTGACGTCGCCTGCACCAACTCTGGGCCAATCAAGCTACGCTCACCGACCTCTACCCAGCAATGCGGTGCGCGACAAGGTCGCCCATTCAGCGCCTCATAAGGTGTCATACTGATACTCGTCTAAAAGCTGTTGTTATATGCAAACTCCACATAAGCAAGATAATCATCCCAACTGTCCTTGAAGTCCAATGCACAATCATCCCATCTGTCCTTGAAGTCCTCAAAGATCTGGTTCACCCGCTCTGTCTGTCCGTCTGTCTGTGGGTGGAAGGCAGTACTAAACTTCAACTTCACACCCATAGTGTAAGACCCGTATCTTGGTCCGTACCTTTCCGTACACTTCCGCGGTCTTACCGGTCGAATTCCGGCAACTTTCGACCCTTAACCGATATCGACGCGCGACCCGGATTCATGTGCCGACAACCCGAGTCGACTCAACCCGAGACCTATACCATAGCGACCGCGCCGTCGTTGTGGTTCCGATACCGCGACTCAAGAGCCAAGGCGATACCCTGATCAAGAGATATGGGCCAACGTTCGGTGCAAGAAAACGCCGCGCGTTGCGAAAACCAAGGGAATCTCAACGCTGTGTCACATCAATCACATCAATCCCATCAATCAATCACCCATCAAGCCATCACATGTCAAGTACACATCACTTCCATCCCTTTTCCCAAGCAACCACAGAAATCTCCCAAACCCATACCTCTCTTACACAAAAAGCCAACAAAGTCTTCTCAACCCATACCTTTCTTACACAAAAGGCCAAAAAGTCAACTTTTTCTTACACCACCATCACTCACCCATCCATCCATCACTCTCTCTCTCTCCCTTTACATCACTCTCTCTCTTTCTCTCTTTCTCATTCCAAAATTTCCAAGCAACAAAAATTGCAAGGGCTCCATACGTATGAAATTTCTCCAAAGACCTTAAGCTCCAAGTGGCCCACCTTCCTACCCCAAAATCTCCCATCTCAACCCTCCATTCTTCATCTTAGCCATTGAAGTTGAAGACAAGGTGCCAAGGAACCCCTAGGAGCGAGAAGATCGGATAGTGGGTGCCTCTATAGGGTAGTTTTTATTATTTTTATGGTAGACCAAGTGAGGCCCACCGATCCATGGTGTGGATCTCACTTGAGACCCTTATTTGTGGCCGATGGACCACATGGATCATCATGATCATTCCATGATGGGGCCATTCTCCATGGACCTCATCATGATGTTTATTTTCTCTTCAAAGGTCATCTAGACCGTCCATGTTGGTGGGGAAAGAATCCCCACCGTTGATTTTAAATTTCGGTGGTCCCACATGTTTTAAGGCCCACTTGTTGTATGATTTGTTGCAAGGGAGGACCCATAACGACGGGGTCCCTCCATCACAAGCCGTGTCCCACTCTCCATGTCTCTCTCTCTCTTTTATTTTATTTTATTTTATTTTATTTTATTCTATTTTATTGCAACAGGATGGTGTGGCCCACTTGAATGGATCCTATCTTGATGTATTTATTTTATTCAAGTGTGGCCCACCTTAGATGTTATTCCCATGCCGCCCACCATGTGGTGGCCCACTTCATCAGGGCCACCACAAAATTTTTATGAGAGCCAGCCGTCCAGCGTCTAGGACGCTGGACGTTTCTAAGGAAATGAGAACAAGAAGAAAAAGAAAGGGAAAAAAAAAAGGAAGAAAAGAAGGGAATGGGGTGTTTCCCCTTGCATAGGCCCCAACCTGATGTTTATGTTCGATCCAAGCCGTCCATCCTCTTACCCACGACATTTTAGCCGTTGGGTAGAAGTTTGGAGCTGATCTAATCACCTGGTGGGCCATACTACTAAATATTGTATTGTCACCATTCAAACGATAATTTCTTACTTTATTCCACTTCCAAGCATCAAAAAAATTCTAACTCTGGACTCATTTGGACGGCGTCGAACCGCTGATCGCAATGACCGGGGCGGATGTCACTTTCACGGGCCCCACGTGCGAAAAACCTCAAAAAAACAATTTTTTTTTAAAATTGCAAAGGGCCATGCCCCCTTCCCTGACAGGTGCAGGCGCTGCACGCTGCTGCGTGCAGCGTCAGCCAGCGGCGGGCGGGCGTCGGGTGTCAATGACCCACGGCCTCCAGCCGTGGGCCCCACCTTGATGTATATGTTATATCCAGGCCGTCCGCGAGGTGGGCCGTCCCCAGTAGTGGGCCCCCTCCAAATTTTAGCCCCGTTCAATAATCAGGTGGCCCACACCTTAAGAAACAGTGTGAATGAGCATCCACCATTGAAACTCTTCCTGGGGTCCACAGAAGTGTTGGATCAAGCTGAAATTTTATGTTTTCCCTTCATCCAGGTTGAGTGACCTTATGAACGGATTGGATGGCAAACAGACTTTTCAGTGGGCCCCACATGGGACCCACAGTGTTGTATGTATTTCTAGCCACCGTCCAGGCGGACGGTGGTACCCACCCTGCATGTATGCCTCCACCCTCCAGCGGACGGTGGGGCCCTGTGTATTGTACGTGCGCCATCCGCACTGTCCACTGGACAGTGGGACCCACCATGATGCATGAAATGCATCCATACCGTCCATCCACTTTAACATATAAGGCCTATGGGTTAAGCCCCTTTGGACTGTAAAAAGGGCTATGGGTTAGGCCCATTTGAATTATAAAATGCTTATGGGCTGGGCCCATTTGATCCATTTAAGGCCTAAGAATTTGGGCCCACTTGATACGTAAAGCCTATGGGCTTGGGCTCACTTGTACTTAGGCCCATTTAATGTGTTGCAAGTCCATGGGACTAGGCCCATTTGATGTACTTCAAGGCCCATGTAATTGGACCCTTTTTGTTGAAATTTAAAGCCCATGGAGGTAGGCCAATTGATATATGTAAGGCCTAAGGGTTTAGGCCCACTTTGACATGCATGCAAGCTCATGGTTTAGGCCCATTTGAATTGTTTAGGGCCTAGGGATTTAGGCTCATTTGAGTCATATAAGGCCTCTGGGTTGAGGCCCATTGGATATACATTTGGGAGTCCAATTGGTGTGGCCCATTTGATACATATTAGACTCATATGATTAGGTCCAATTGATGCAATCCAAGGCCCACGGGTTTTGACCCATTGCAATGCACTTAAGACCCATTGGTGTGGCCCATTTATATGGCCCATCTGATGAATAAAAGGCCCATAAGATATGGCCCATCTGATGAATAAAAGGCCCATGAGATATGGCCCATTTGATATATATGTAAGGCCCAATGGGAGGAACCTAAGGTCCATTGCAATGTGTAAACCCAATACCGATTATGTAACGGTGTTTAAGAAGATTGTACCTGGAATGCAATGATGGTTTGACGTCCACATTGTGAGTGTAATGTTGGTTGGATGTCCACATTACGACTCTCCTTAGGGCCCATTACTAGCCGTACTTGCCGTGTATAGACCGTCCAGGTCCATCTGCATTGTAAATAGTTCATTTTGTTATAGCATGTTTAGTACAGTTCATGACTCATGATCATACGCATCATATGTATGCTTGACGTGAGAATTGGCTGATCATAGCATTTGCCTTCGGGCAGGTTGTTTATGGGCTCCCGGTTAGGCGGTGTTGCCCTACATGAGCGCACGGTATGCGCAGGATTGGTTGTATGACTGGATAGCGTGATTCATGCATTCTGCATTTGTGTGACATGGTTATTGTACACCCTAGCGACATCAGGGCCGTATCCTCCACAGACGCATCGTGGTTGGCAGGATTGGATACCGGAAATCTTGATCTACATGGGGTACTATAGATATCCCTGGGTGAAAGTCCCTAAACCCTTATGGTACCAAGAGGTTGCTCCAACGTCTAGACCGAGTGGGTAGATGAGCGTTGAGTGTTGATTACCAGACGGTTACGCTCTCCACTGTGTCGTGGTCGGTTGGAAGGGGGTACAGCCTTACCCGCCCGAGTGTAGGGGGCAATGCTAGGCTGAGTCTGACCAGCTCGAGGAATGGGTCCGCTATCGACGAGTCGCGCCCGATATTGGCAGACGGATAGTGAGGTCTCTTCCACTTACCTTATTGTGCGCGATGTGGTGGCAATCTGGTTTAGAGTGTACTAGACCCCGGTGATATTCCATACTTTGAGCTGTACTGATATGTGGACATTGATGAGGATCTGTATGCTTGAGTTGCATTGCACATTGCATGGCCTTGGGGTGGCCAATACCATTCATGTCTTGCATCGCATAAGCCTTGGTTCGGCTCATGATATTATAGTTCCATCTGCATATTCCGCATTACTCTGATATTGCATGGTCATATTCTGCCTTGTGCACACACTTTCACCACCCTCTAAGCTTTCTGTAAGCTTATGCACGACCGTTGCGTGCAGGTGACGTTGGATCGCAGCAGCGTTGAGGCAGGAGCACGTTGCTGAGCATTTTGGAGTTTTTGTACTTTACCTTTGTATTTCCCTTTATGCTCATTGTACTTGTAAAGTTTTTTATCATAGTGGAAATGTAATGGAGTTTCTTGGTTGTTGTTTGTGGGTTATGCCTTTGGTTATGCTTATTACGAATCAAACTGGTATTTAAAATCCTCCTCGTAGCATCCCAGGATCAGAACCTGGCGAATGGGAGCTAGGAGCCGAGAATGGGGTTCTACGGAGGCTGTCGGCGCCGGATTCGGCGATCGGGATTTTGTGAGCCCGGTTTCTGAGTTTGGGGCATGACAGAAGTTGGTATCAGAGCATAACTTGGGAATAACCGAGAACAACATTACATGTTTACTATGAGTGAAGAATGACTAAGTTCTGAAGTTCGGATAACTTCCCGACCTTCTGATTCAGACCGTTAACATGCGTACATTCGAGAGTTTTTGAAGATGATAGGCGCTTTCGTTCTTTCCTGTAGGATATGGCGCCTGTGAGAGTTACTCGCTCGACTCCCGCACCACCACCTGAGGATTCTGCTTCACCATCGGAGGCTCCAGCTTTACCTCCTGCGTCTCCTGTTCCACCCTCAGAGATCCCTGATTCCTCCCATGAGGATGACATTCCTCGACCTGAGGCCGATGAGGAGCCGACGGTGACTGTGAGTGCCTCTCAGTTACAGCAGATGTTACAGGCTGTGACAGCCGCACTCTAGGGACAGGGCAGACGCCCAGCTGTTTCGCCAGCTCAGGCAGAGCAGGAGCGCGCGAATGCTCTACTTCGTGAGTTTAGACGGCATGATCCCCCTCGTTTCCAGGGCGAGCCAAATCCGACCGCTGCCGAGAGATGGCGCTCCGATGTGGAGAAGATATTCAATACCATGTTATGCACGACCGAGTAGCGCGTCCGGTTAGCAGTATTTCTCTTCCACGGTGAGGCCGAGCATTGGTGGACCTCTGTCGCCCGTGTCGCCGGACCTGATTATGTCTGGACATGGGAGGACTTTGTGGACCGATTCGAGGAGCAGTACTTCCCTGACCACATCCATCGTCAGCGAGCCTTAGAGTTCGAGACTCTGGTGCAGGGAGATATGACTGTGGCGCAGTACGCGGCCCTTTTCATGGCACTATCGAGATTCGCACCATACATGGTTGATGATGAGGGGCGGAAGGCCCGCCGTTTCGAGCACGGCTTACGTTACGGCCTTCGAGATCGTGTCATTGGGCATGAGCTTCCTACTTTCCAGGCAGTAGTGCGGAAGGCTCAGATATATGAGACTGAGTGGGCCGGTTCTCAGTCTGATCGTGGTCAGAGGGGAGACCGGAAGAGGCAGGCTTCTTCCAGTCATTCCCAGCAAGGTCGACCACAGCAGCAGAGGCGTACTGGTCGTCCAGCTTTCCGTGCACCATCAGCACCAGCAACACCTCCACCACCACCTCAGAGGCAGTTCACCGGCACTTGCTTCAGGTGCGGTGCGACGGGACACCGTTCATGGGAGTGTCCCAGTCCCCAGCAGCAGCAGAGAGGTCCACAGCAGCAGAGACCTCCACCGCAGCAGCAGAGACCCCCACAGCAGTAGCGACAGCAGCAGCGACAGCAACCTCTACCACCGAGGCCACCTCAGCAGCAGCATCAGCATCAGCATCAGCCTCAGAGGCCACAACAGCAGAGGCAGCAGTTTTGACTGCCTCAGCGACCCCAGCAGCGCACGTTCAGAGGGGACATGCACCTCCCCAGCTGGCTCAGGCTAGATTTTATGCGGCTCAGGCTAGATTTTATGCGGCTCAGCAGGATCCGCAGTCATTCGGAGGAGTCGTTGAGGGTATACTGCCAGTTTTTGCATGCATTGCACGTGTACTGTTTGATTCTAGTGCATCGCACTCTTTTGTGGCCGAGAGCTTCTGTCGATCGGCCGGTTTACAGTTGGAGTCTGCTGATGAGACTCTATCAGTATCGACTCCCTTGGGGAGGACTGCAGCGTTGGGACGATTTTATTCATCTTGTCCCGTTCTAGTTGGGGATACATTCCTACCCGCTGATTTGTTTGTTTTACTGATGTCCGAGTTCGACGTCATCCTGGGCATGGATTGGCTCGCTGAGTATTATGCTATTTTGGACTGTGCCGCGAGGACCGTCACGTTTTGTATACCCGGCGTGCCTCAGTTCCAGTTCGTTGCAGAGGCTAGAGGGGAACGGTTGTCTTGTTTGATGTCTTGCGCCATTGAGGAGCCTGTTGCCGTTTGCATCGACCATTTGCCCGTGGTTTACGATTTTCCCGATGTGTTCCAGGAGATTCCGGAATTACCGCCTCGTCGACTCACCGAGTTCCAGATCGATCTCGTGCCTGGTACCGCGCCTATTTCGAAGGCCCCGTATCGTATGGCACCGTTAGAGTTACGGGAACTGCAGAAGCAGTTGGACGAGTTGCGTGAGCTGGGCTTTATTGGTCCAAGCAGTTCACCGTGGGGAGCGCCGGTACTCTTCGTGAAGAAGAAGGATGGCTCGTTGAGGTTCTACGTTGACTATCGCGAGCTCAACAAAGTCACGATCAAGAACAAGTACCCGCTCCCTAGGATTGATGATTTGTTTGACCAGCTGCAGGGTGCACAGTTCTTTTCGAAGATTGACCTGCGTTCCGGTTATCATCAGATTCGGGTCCGAGATGAGGATATTCCGAAGACAGCATTCAGGACGGGTTACGGTCATTTTGAGTTTCAGGTCATGTCCTTCGGGCTGACTAATGCACCCGCGGTCTTCATGCAGCTGATGAATGAGGTTTTTCGCCCATATCTAGATCAGTTTGTTGTAGTCTTCATCGACGACATTCTGATCTACTCGAGGACCCGTGAGGAGCATGAGCAGCACTTGGAGATTACTTTACAGACCCTTCGTGCACACCAGCTGTATGCGAAGCTGGAGAAGTGCGAGTTCTGGCAGGAGGAGGTGAAGTTCCTCGGTCACGTGGTGACGAGGGAGGGTGTCGCAGTGGACCCCTCGAAGGTCGAGGCAGTGCGTCAGTGGGGCCAGCCCACGACTGCGACAGAGATCCGTAGTTTCCTTGGTTTAGTGGGCTATTATCGACGTTTCATTGAGGGTTTTTCTCGTATTGCAGCCCCGCTGACCAGGTTGACTTGGAAGGGCACGGAGTTTATTTGGAGTGACTCCTGCGAGCGAACATTTATGGAGTTGAAGGACCGTCTGACATCAGCTCCTGTCCTCACTCTTCCCTCTGGGAATGAAGGCTTTATTGTATTCACTGATGCCTCGCATATCGGTTTAGGTGCTGTCCTGATGCAGTACGGGAGACCAGTGGCCTTTGCGTCTCGTCAGCTCAAAGTCCATGAGCTGAACTATCCTACACATGATCTGGAGTTGGCTGCAGTTGTCTTCGCACTGAAGGTGTGGAGGCACTACCTTTACGGGATTAGGTTCGAGCTCTTCTCTGATCACAAGAGCTTGAAGTACCTCTTCTCATAGTCTGAGTTGAATATGAGACAGAGGCGCTGGATGGAGCTCCTGAAGGACTATGATTTCGACCTCCAGTACCACCCGCGCAAGGCGAACGTGGTGGCAGATGCCCTCAGCCGTCAGCCACGAGGCCTAGTGGCGCATATGATGATTCAGGAGTGGCGGATGATTGAGGATATTGCTGCGTATGACTTTGAGTTCGGCCTGCAGTCTTCCATTGTACAGTTATCGAGCTTGTCGATTCAACCCTCTCTTGTCGCTAGGGTGATCGAGGCTCAGCAGGCTGATCAGTCGTTGCAGGGTTATATGGCTGAGGCGGCATCTGAGGGTCAGGTTGATTGGTAGATCGGTACAGACGGTGGACTTCGTTTCAGAGGCCGATTATGTGTCCCGGATATTCCAGAGTTGCGCAGAGATCTTATGACCGAGGCACATCGATCGCGGTTTTCTATCCACCCGGGCTCGACGAAGATGTACCGTGACATGAGGCGACAGTATTTTTGGGCAGGGATGAAGCGCCAGATTGCCAGTTTTGTGGCCGAGTGTGACACGTGCCAGCATGTCAAGGCCGATCATCAGAGACCTCCTGGTCTGTTGCAGCCGTTGAGCGTCCCGATGTGGAAGTGGGAGCACGTGTCGACTGATTTCATTATGGGTTTGCCGAGGACTCAGCGCGGTCATGACGCCATTTGGGTTGTTGTGGATCGTCTGACGAAGTCGGCAAATTTCCTTGCGATGCGTGCGACTTGGTCTATGGACCGGCTTGCGAGACTGTTTATTGAGGAGATTGTGAGACTACATGGCATTCCAGTCTCGATCGTTTCTGACCGGGACTCGAGGTTCACGTCTCAGTTTTGGGGGAGCTTCCAGCATGCGATGGGGACTGATTTGTAGCTCAGCACCGTGTACCATCCGCAAACTGATGGCCAGACCGAGAGGGTCAATCAGATACTTGAGGATATGCTTCGGGCCTGCGCGATTGACTTCGTGGGTAGCTGGGATGAGCATCTGCGATTGGCTGAGTTCGCGTACAATAACAGCTATCAGGCGACCATCGGCATGACTCCTTTTAAGGCACTATATGGCAGACTATGCAGATCACCGAGTTGTTGGACCGAGGTTGGAGAGCGTCGTCTCCTAGGTCCTGAGCTTGTGCAGGAGACTTCAGAGGCTATTAACATCATCAGGCAGAGGATGCGCACAGCTCAGAGCCGACAGAAGAGTTCTGCTGATCGTCGGCGTCATCCCTTGGAGTTTGATGTAAGGGACCATGTGTATCTCAAGGTCTCGCCTATGAAGGGCATAGTTCGATTTGGAGCGAAGGGAAAGCTTGCCCCGAGATTCATAGGACCTTTTGAGATCACTGGGCGCGTTGGCGCCGTGGCCTATCGGCTTGCCTTGCCATCTCAGTTGTCCGGCGTCCACAACGTGTTTCACGTCTCCATGTTGAGGAAGTGTGGGTCAAACATAGTTCCCGTTATTGATTGGCAGCCGTTGGAGGTTCGTGAGGACGCTTCTTACATTGAGCAGCTAGTCCGTATCCTTGATCGGAAGGAGCAGGTCCTCAGAACCAAGGTCATTCCGTTGGTGAAGGTGCAGTGGGGTCACCATTCTGTAGAGGAGGCTTCTTGGGAGCGTGAGGCTGAGATTCGAGAGCGATATCCTCATCTCTTTGATGGTTGATGATCATGTATTGTATTTTGTACGCTGTCCCTGATTCTATATGATGACGTTATGCTTCTTATTCGTCGCGAGTTATGCTTAGTTGCGACGCTTGTGTAAATTTCGAGGATGAAATTTTTATAAGGAGGGGAGAGCTGTAAGACCCGTATCTTGGTCCGTACCTTTCCGTACACTTCCGCGGTCTTACCGGTCGAATTCCGGCAACTTTCGACCCTTAACCGATATCGACGCGCGACCCGGATTCATGTGCCGACAACCCGAGTCGACTCAACCCGAGACCTATACCATAGCGACCGCGCCGTCGTTGTGGTTCCGATACCGCGACTCAAGAGCCAAGGCGATACCCTGATCAAGAGATATGGGCCAACGTTCGGTGCAAGAAAACGCCGCGCGTTGCGAAAACCAAGGGAATCTCAACGCTGTGTCACATCAATCACATCAATCCCATCAATCAATCACCCATCAAGCCATCACATGTCAAGTACACATCACTTCCATCCCTTTTCCCAAGCAACCACAGAAATCTCCCAAACCCATACCTCTCTTACACAAAAAGCCAACAAAGTCTTCTCAACCCATACCTTTCTTACACAAAAGGCCAAAAAGTCAACTTTTTCTTACACCACCATCACTCACCCATCCATCCATCACTCTCTCTCTCTCCCTTTACATCACTCTCTCTCTTTCTCTCTTTCTCATTCCAAAATTTCCAAGCAACAAAAATTGCAAGGGCTCCATACGTATGAAATTTCTCCAAAGACCTTAAGCTCCAAGTGGCCCACCTTCCTACCCCAAAATCTCCCATCTCAACCCTCCATTCTTCATCTTAGCCATTGAAGTTGAAGACAAGGTGCCAAGGAACCCCTAGGAGCGAGAAGATCGGATAGTGGGTGCCTCTATAGGGTAGTTTTTATTATTTTTATGGTAGACCAAGTGAGGCCCACCGATCCATGGTGTGGATCTCACTTGAGACCCTTATTTGTGGCCGATGGACCACATGGATCATCATGATCATTCCATGATGGGGCCATTCTCCATGGACCTCATCATGATGTTTATTTTCTCTTCAAAGGTCATCTAGACCGTCCATGTTGGTGGGGAAAGAATCCCCACCGTTGATTTTAAATTTCGGTGGTCCCACATGTTTTAAGGCCCACTTGTTGTATGATTTGTTGCAAGGGAGGACCCATAACGACGGGGTCCCTCCATCACAAGCCGTGTCCCACTCTCCATGTCTCTCTCTCTCTTTTATTTTATTTTATTTTATTTTATTTTATTCTATTTTATTGCAACAGGATGGTGTGGCCCACTTGAATGGATCCTATCTTGATGTATTTATTTTATTCAAGTGTGGCCCACCTTAGATGTTATTCCCATGCCGCCCACCATGTGGTGGCCCACTTCATCAGGGCCACCACAAAATTTTTATGAGAGCCAGCCGTCCAGCGTCTAGGACGCTGGACGTTTCTAAGGAAATGAGAACAAGAAGAAAAAGAAAGGGAAAAAAAAAAGGAAGAAAAGAAGGGAATGGGGTGTTTCCCCTTGCATAGGCCCCAACCTGATGTTTATGTTCGATCCAAGCCGTCCATCCTCTTACCCACGACATTTTAGCCGTTGGGTAGAAGTTTGGAGCTGATCCAATCACCTGGTGGGCCATACTACTAAATATTGTATTGTCACCATTCAAACGATAATTTCTTACTTTATTCCACTTCCAAGCATCAAAAAAACTCTAACTCTGGACTCATTTGGACGGCGTCGAACCGCTGATCGCAATGACCGGGGCGGATGTCACTTTCACGGGCCCCACGTGCGAAAAACCTCAAAAAAACAATTTTTTTTTAAAATTACAAAGGGCCATGCCCTCTTCCCTGACAGGTGCAGGCGCTGCACGCTGCTGCGTGCAGCGTCAGCCAGCGGCGGGCGGGCGTCGGGTGTCAATGACCCACGGCCTCCAGCCGTGGGCCCCACCTTGATGTATATGTTATATCCAGGCCGTCCGCGAGGTGGGCCGTCCCCAGTAGTGGGCCCCCTCCAAATTTCAGCCCCGTTCAATAATCAGGTGGCCCACACCTTAAGAAACAGTGTGAATGAGCATCCACCATTGAAACTCTTCCTGGGGTCCACAGAAGTGTTGGATCAAGCTGAAATTTTATGTTTTCCCTTCATCCAGGTTGAGTGACCTTATGAACGGATTGGATGGCAAACAGACTTTTCAGTGGGCCCCACATGGGACCCACAGTGTTGTATGTATTTCTAGCCACCGTCCAGGCGGACGGTGGTACCCACCCTGCATGTATGCCTCCACCCTCCAGCGGACGGTGGGGCCCTGTGTATTGTACGTGCGCCATCCGCACTGTCCACTGGACAGTGGGACCCACCATGATGCATGAAATGCATCCATACCGTCCATCCACTTTAACATATAAGGCCTATGGGTTAAGCCCCTTTGGACTGTAAAAAGGGCTATGGGTTAGGCCCATTTGAATTATAAAATGCTTATGGGCTGGGCCCATTTGATCCATTTAAGGCCTAAGAATTTGGGCCCACTTGATACGTAAAGCCTATGGGCTTGGGCTCACTTGTACTTAGGCCCATTTAACGTGTTGCAAGTCCATGGGACTAGGCCCATTTGATGTACTTCAAGGCCCATGTAATTGGACCCTTTTTGTTGAAATTTAAAGCCCATGGAGGTAGGCCAATTGATATATGTAAGGCCTAAGGGTTTAGGCCCACTTTGACATGCATGCAAGCTCATGGTTTAGGCCCATTTGAATTGTTTAGGGCCTAGGGATTTAGGCTCATTTGAGTCATATAAGGCCTCTGGGTTGAGGCCCATTGGATATACATTTGGGGGTCCAATTGGTGTGGCCCATTTGATACATATTAGACTCATATGATTAGGTCCAATTGATGCAATCCAAGGCCCACGGGTTTTGACCCATTGCAATGCACTTAAGACCCATTGGTGTGGCCCATTTATATGGCCCATCTGATGAATAAAAGGCCCATAAGATATGGCCCATCTGATGAATAAAAGGCCCATGAGATATGGCCCATTTGATATATATGTAAGGCCCAATGGGAGGAACCTAAGGTCCATTGCAATGTGTAAACCCAATACCGATTATGTAACGGTGTTTAAGAAGATTGTACCTGGAATGCAATGATGGTTTGACGTCCACATTGTGAGTGTAATGTTGGTTGGATGTCCACATTACGACTCTCCTTAGGGCCCATTACTAGCCGTACTTGCCGTGTATAGGCCGTCCAGGTCCATCTACATTGTAAATAGTTCATTTTGTTATAGCATGTTTAGTACAGTTCATGACTCATGATCATACGCATCATATGTATGCTTGACGTGAGAATTGGCTGATCATAGCATTTGCCTTCGGGCAGGTTGTTTATGGGCTCCCGGTTAGGCGGTGTTGCCCTACATGAGCGCACGGTATGCGCAGGATTGGTTGCATGACTGGATAGCGTGATTCATGCATTCTGCATTTGTATGACATGGTTATTGTACGCCCTAGCGACATCAGGGCCGTAGCCTCCACAGACGCATCGTGGTTGGCAGGATTGGATACCGAAAATCTTGATCTACATGGGGTACTATAGATATCCCTGGGTGAAAGTCCCTAAACCCTTATGGTACCAAGAGGTTGCTCCAACGTCTAGACCGAGTGGGTAGATGAGCGTTGAGTGTTGATTACCAGACGGTTACGCTCTCCACTGTGTCGTGGTCGGTTGGAAGGGGGTACGGCCTTACCCGCCCGAGTGTAGGGGGCAATGCTAGGCTGAGTCTGACCAGCTCGAGGAATGGGTCCGCTATCGACGAGTCGCGCCCGATATTGGCAGACGGATAGTGAGGTCTCTTCCACTTACCTTATTGTGCACGATGTGGCAGCAATCTGGTTTAGAGTGTACTAGACCCCGGTGATATTCCATACTTTGAGCTGTACTGATATGTGGACATTGATGAGGATCTGTATGCTTGAGTTGCATTGCACATTGCATGGCCTTGGGGTGGCCAATACCATTCATGTCTTGCATCGCATAAGCCTTGGTACGGCTCATGAAATTATAGTTCCATCTGCATATTCCGCATTACTCTGATATTGCATGGTCATATTCTGCCTTGTGCACACACTTTCACCACCCTCTAAGCTTTCTATAAGCTTATGCACGACCGTTGCGTGCAGGTGACGTTGGATCGCAGCAGCGTTGAGGCAGGAGCACGTTGCTGAGCATTTTTGAGTTTTTATACTTTACCTTTGTATTTCCCTTTATGCTCATTGTACTTGTAAAGTTTTTGATTATAGTGGAAATGTAATGGAGTTTCTTGGTTGTTGTTTGTGGGTTATGCCTTTGGTTATGCTTATTACGAATCAAACTGGTATTTAAAATCCTCCTCGTAGCGTCCCAGGATCGGAACCTAGCGAATGGGAGCTAGGAGCCGAGAATGGGGTTCTATGGAGGCTGTCGGCGCCGAATTCGGCGATCGGGAATTTTGTGAGCCCGGTTTCCGAGTTTGGGGCGTGACACATAGCCTCCTGAATGCGAGTCCAGAAAATAGAAGTGAACCGCGTGTCTCTGTCCAACACGATCTCCAGTGGAATTCCATGCAGACGCACAATCTCTCTGATGTACAATCTAGCCAGCTCGTCTGCGGAGTTCATAACTCTAATCGGTAGGAAGTGCGCCGACTTCGTCAGACGGTCGACGATCACCCAAATGGAATCATGTCCCTTCCTCATCTTTGGCAACCCAGAAATGAAGTCCATGGAAATGAAATCCCACTTCCACTCTGCGATCGGCATAGGCTGCAAAAGTCCAGGTGGTCGGTGATGCTCTACCTTCACCTGCTGACAAGTGAGCAACGGGACACGAACTCAGCTATGTGGGTCTTCATACCTTCCCACCAATACGTCCTCTTCACGTCACGATACATCTTCGTACTGCCTGGATGCATCGCGAGTCTAGTACAGTGCGCAGCCTCGAGAATCTCTCGTCTCAAGTCAGGGATATCTGGGACGCATAGGCGGCCACGATAACGTAAGCCCCCATCCATACTAACTCGTCAGTCGGCGTCTGCATCATCACTGGCCTGCTCTCGAAGCTCAGTCAGATGCGCATCGTCCCTCTGCGCTTCGATGACTCGGTCATCGATCTGGGATCGGACCTGTACATGTGCGATGAACTCAAACGGCTCCTCTATGGTGAGTTTCTGCTCAAAGTCTCGCAAAAACTCAACCATATCCCACTCAGCAACCATCAGCGGAGCCGCAAACTCTATCGCCTTCTTGCGGCTCAACGCCTCAGCCACAAGGTTCGCCTTCCCAGGATGGTAAAAGACTTCAAACTTGAAGTCCTTCAACGTCTCCATCCATCGCCGCTGCCTCATATTCAAGTCTCGCTGCGTAAATATGTACTTGAGGCTCTCGTGGTCGCAAAAGAGCTCGAATTCCTCTCCGTAGAGGTAATGTCTCCAGAGTCTCAGTGCGAATATAACGGCTGCCAACTCTAGGTCATGTGTAGGGTAATTCTCCTCGTGCTTCCTTAATTGTCTCGAGGCATACGAAATTACCCTATCCCTCTGCATAAGGACACAACCCAAACCAACGCTAGACGCGTCAGTGTATATAGTGTATCTAACCCCTTGCTCTGGCAATACTAGCACAGGGGCGGACGTAAGTCTGTCCTTCAGCTCCTGAAAAGTTGACTCCGCCTTGTCATTCCAGGCAAACTTCACGTCCTTCCGTGTCAACCGAGATAAGGGTCTCACGATCTTCGAGAAGTCCTGTATGAAGCGCCGATAGTAGCCAGCGAGACCCAAGAAACTCCTCACTTCAGTGACAGAACCAGGCTGCTCCCAGTCCTGCACCGCAGCTACCTTAGACAGGTCAACTGCCATGCCATCCTTGGACACCACGTGTCCAGAAACTTCACCTCCTGCTTCTAGAAGTCGCACTTCTTGTACTGTGCGAACAACTGATGCTGTCTGAGCGTATCCAGGACCAAACACAAGTGCTCCTCATGCTCCTCTCGACTCCTGGAGTACACGAAAATGTTGTCAATGAATACAACGACGAATCGATAGAGGAAGGGTCGAAATACCCGGTTCATCAGATCCATGAACACGGCTGGTGCGTTCGTGAGACCGAACGACATCACGAGGAACTCGTAGTGGCCAAAACTGGTCCTGAATGCTGTTTTCTGCACGTCCTCATCCCTGACGCGCAACTGATGATATCCTGACTAAAGATCAATCTTCGAGAAGTACTGCACTCCTCTCAACTGATCAAACAAGTCATCGATCCTGGGTAAAGGGTACTTGTTCTTCACCGTGACCTGGTTCAGCCTGCGATAATCAATACATAATCACATCGAACCATCCTTCTTCCTCACGGATAGGACCGGTGCTCCCCAAGGAGACACACTAGGTCGTATAAGGTCAAGCTCTAGCAGACCATCAATCTGCGTCCTCAACTCCTCCATCTCACACGGTGCCATGCGATGCGTCGGCAGTGAGACGGGCGTAGAACTAGGAACCAGATCGATAGTGAAATCGATCTCTCGTCGGGGCGGCAAACCAGGGATCTTCCTGAACAGATCCCCGAACTCGAAAACGACTGGCGTATGCTCAAGTATCTGGGTAGCAGCATCGCGCAATAAAGTGGTGTAACTAAGTATGCGGAAAAGGAGATTTACCCGCACTGGAAATGTGAAGGATGCACCCTCTAGCTCGTACACAGTCACAATACGAGTCTAGCAGTCAATCTCATCCCTCGCTGCAGTCAACCAATCTATGCCAAGAATGCCGTCGAGATAAACAAGAGAGGGGTCGACGACAAGATCAATAGCCATCGTCCTGCCTCCCAAATCCACCAAACAACCCTCACACATCTGGGTAACATCTGAATAATCTCCATGAGCTGCAAGTACTCGCACCCTATCCATGGTAATAGTCTGTAACCCAAGACGCCTCACTATATCACGTGATATTAAAGAAATCGTGGAACCAGTGTCCACCATCACAAGAATAGGAGTACCTCCAATATGTGCTGTGACCTCGATGGCTGAATGCTGAAGGTCAATGTCGCAGCTGCCTCAGCTGTCAATGCATGAACCCGAGCCTGCTGTGGCCGGTTCGGCCGCTTTGTCAAGGGCCGTGGAGGCTTTCTGATCTGCGATACCGGAGGTCTGAAAGAAGGGTGGGCAAGAGCTAACCGTATAGGCGGTGCTGATATCGCCTGTGAACGTGCACGGTCAATCTTCTACGGCAGCGAGAACCCACTGTCCCGCATCCGAGAAAAACAGCTCTGCGCCAAGTGGCCCATCCTCCCACAATATGTGCACGATAACTCGGGGCGCCGAAACAATGGTGCTGGCACTAGAGCCCGAGTAGGAGGGTCGACGCGAGGCCTCTTGCCCGTGAAGGGCCTGTCCTGCATATCTGGTCGTGGCCTAGAAGCAATAGGGCCACGAGATCGCGCAAGTCGATCCACATCCTGCTCTTCCCGCATAGACAAGTGAATCAACTCCGCATATGAGGGAATGCTCACACATCACATCTTCGACCGAATATCCGGTCGCAAACCCTCCAAAAAGCGCCGTATGCGCATCTACTCATCAGCCAAAATAGTCGGGACGTATCTGCTCAACTCCGTAAACCGATGCTCATACTCCGTGACTGTCATGGCTCCCTGTCGGAGGCGGAGAAACTCATTCTCCAGATCATGCCTGTAAGTCTGGGGGTAATACTTCTCGTGAAAGAGGAACTCAAACGTTACCCATGTCCATATAAAGTCAGCGGCATCGGTCCGCAATACGCTATCCCACCACAGGCTGACCTCTCGCTCAAACAGGAATGTAGCCAGCTCTACCTGCTCAGCCTCTGTGCAATGAAGCATTCGCAATATCTTCGACACACGATCGAGCCAGTACTCGGCCTCCTCGGGTCTATGAGAACCCATAAAAGTGGGAGGCCGTAAGCGCTGAAATCACTCTAATAGGCCCCGTGTATCTGCGGCATTCCCCGCAGGGTAAGCAGGTGTTACAAGATAAGTCGTCCCCTCATCCTGGGTGTATGTATAAGCATCCTCAGCTGGATGAGCAGGTGGTGCAGGTGGAGTCACACCCCCACCCTGGGCTAATGTCCCCACAATGGTAGTCAGAAGCTGCTGCTGCTGTTGTATCATAGCCATCATCTTCTCAAATCTGTCAGGAGGTGGAGCAGGCTGTGGAGGGTGCTGCGTCGAAGTAAATGCACGATAAGGCTCTCTGACTGACGGTGTGAACGGCGGTGGTCCAACTGTAGGACCAGCAGTAGGCTGAGACGCACGAACTGTCTCAGGAATCGGGCCCACAGCAGGGTTCGCATGGGTGTCAGACTGCGAAGGAGTCTGATCCATATGCTCACTCAATGCAAGCCGAACCGTACTCCACGTAGCCTTAGGCAGCATTCCCTATATTCAAAATAGGGCGTAACCTTGTCAGTCTCAATAGCACAAATACACCGCAATCATTCACACAAGGAGTCAAAGGCATTCCATGCATTTCATTTAATCAAAATTGTCATAATACAAGGGATATATCCTTACAAGCAACATGACGAGAAATATATGGGAACTAAGACAGTTAAAATTACAACAGCAACATAAGCAAAGCACTAGCCCTAACAAGCTTACACAACATAAAGAAGAAAATAACTAGCTACTGATAACAACATCAAAGGTCGCATGCTAGTCTGAGTCGGGTGATGGAGGAGGAGCACCCTTATCCTGCAAGCAACACAGGATCGCCTTCAAGGTGCGAGTCACCTTGCCGAATTTCCTCTTCGTCACGGCCTTGGCATCCTTGACTTCAGCGCGAAGTTCCTGAACTTTCCTTCGCAAGGCGATCTGACTCTCCTCAATCTGAGTAATGCGATCATCGCTAGTAGCCTGCGCAGAAGGAGGAGGGCTCTCATCTGTATCCTGAGCCTCCTCTTCTGCCTCTTCCTGAACTTCTTCCTGAACTTCTGCTCCAGGTTCTTCTTCGCTTTGATCTTCCTCATCATCAAAGTCATCCTCGCTATCCTCCTCAAGTTGATTTTCACGGTACTGAGACCCAATCTTCATCTTAACCATAGTCGACTCATCAATGCTATGAATCGAAACTGGCAATTCCAGCCCAAGTCTGTAAGAAAACTCAAGCGCGATCTTGCATATCAGTCAGCCAAAAGGAAGCGATTCAGATGTTCTTCTTGACTTGGCTATGAGGATTATCTGTCGCAAGATGAAAGTGGCCATACATACGTTCTCTCCCTGGGCCACCAGATACAAGAAATCGACCATAAGGCGTGTGCATTCAATGCAATTCGTCGACCTGGGATAAACATTGAACTTACAGATATGGTGCAGTAGGCGTAAATCATCAAACATATACGTCGCCTTGAGGCTATTATTAGACTTGCATGGAACCAACTTACCGTACAGAAACCTGGTGCGGCGATCTCGTTCACGCCTACTCCTCAGATTCTTCTCACTAGGATGAACATCACCAAGAGGCACGTTCAGAAGTCGCACAACCAGTCGCACATCAATCGTAGCCATCCGATCTCTACCAAAAGGGATTTTGAACTGTAATGGCTCCAAGGTAGGATTCTGGATACAAGCGTAAAAGGCACGAACGGTGCTCACATTAGCACAAGCGTGAGCTTCAAAGATCGGACCCCAATGCCCAGCTTCAATGCGCTCGAACAACAAAAATTCACCGAACAGTCGCCCTTCCACGTCCGCCTCAAATAACACTTTACAATCAGTGTATTGGCCGTGAGGCATCTCAGCTAGAATCACTCGCCCAAGGTGAGTATGGAGATCCAAATCCTGCTTTGTACGACACTCTAGGGCTGTAGCTGGACCTGTAGCGGTGCTTGAACTTGGGGCACCACCCCGCGATTTTCTCGATTGAGCAGGGCGACTTGGCCCAGCCTCGTCTACTGCAGTCTTCCTTTTACCCATCAAAGACAAGATGGAGGAGAGTGATAAAAGGCCTAAAATGGCTTCCACGAAAGCCATGAAAAATGAAGGAAATGTGGAGAAGTGGTTGTCCAAACTGGAAAAGGGAGATCTAGGCGTTGTAGAGGGATACTTCAAGCTTCCTAAGGGTGTATTTTCAAGGAGAAATGAAAATGAAAAAGTGGAATGGAGCACCTCATGATTTCAGCTCGATTTGGGAGTTTTTGGAGCTCCAAAAGATGAAATCTTCAAGAAGGAGGGCTGCCAACTTCAAAGGAACGATGGAGGGTAGTCGTTTTTGGCCAAGGATGGATCTAGGGTGGTTTGGAATCACGAATTTTTGGAGATAGTTGCTGAAAAACGTAAATAGGGCTTTGGGGAGGGCTGTTTGTGAAGGAGATGCAAGTTTTAGGGGTTTTCTTCGGTCGAACCCTACATGGGGGGTGTACTCGACCCAAGATAGGGCGTGCGCCCAAAAATCACTTCAAGTGGGCCCACCTGTACGGCGATGGCATCACCGACCGGTGGTGCATCCGGCCAGTGGGACCAGATGGGTTTGGTCCCCCATGGTCCAAGGACCCCAGATATATATGGTCCCCACCTTGGTTCATTGTATTTTGACCTATATAGGCCCAAACATATGTTCGGGGCTTTCTGAGACCAATCTGCAATCCTGAATATAAAACCCTATTATGCAGTATATGATTTTGGGGTAGAAGGATCTAGTACATCCATCTAGACCTTTATTTTCTAAAGAAAGTGAAGTTAGAATGGCCTTATGGCCATTTTTCATGAAATTTTACTATTCACTGTAAAATTTAGTGAAAGTATTATTTTATGTTATTTTCACATTAGGTTTGATGCCTAAAATGAAAATGATAAGAAAGAAATGAAGATTGGAGTGGTGAGAGGAAGAATTTTGAAGATTTTTGGTGAAACGGGGTTTTTAAGCCCTGACGATTGAACACAGGAGTCGTGGTCATCCCATGGCCCAAGGATTTACTTTTATGGGTTTAAAATCATTCAAAGAACGTCTCAACCCGACTTCCTATGACCTAGGAGCTATTCGGGTTGCTTCACGCGACCCGAGATGCGTTACAAACTCGATCATGCGATCGATTAGAATAGACTTCGCCTATTAGCGAATCTGCGATTCTAGAAGTGTTTCTAGACCCTTCTCGCACTCACCTAAGTCAAAGGAAGTGACAGCGTACATCGCGAGACCATAACCCAGGCCCAGTATACTCTTATTCATGCTCTGATACCAACTTGTAACACCCTGAAAATCGGGGGTCGTGTATAAACTCAACTCTCGAGTTCCTGGTCCTCTTCGACGTCTGGCTCTGCCTCCTGGATCTCAGCCTCACCTGCATCTACAACAGGGTCTGGTGGGTGTTGCAAACACCATCCCGTAACGTGGGAGTGAGTGATCAACTCAGTGGAATCATAGAGCAAAGATTACCATGTTCACAAATCAATCATGCGATAATAATAAAGCAGTAAATCAGAAAATCCAATACTATGTTAATGCACGATGACATGACGTTATGTATGCCCTCACCGACAATCTCCCTCATATGGCACCATCTTACGACTGCGGCATGCAATCGACCCTCAAGTGCTCCACATCTTCCAGGCACATGCAATGGTATGGTGATATGATTTTCAAGTTATTATTAGTCCATTCAAACAGCAGGATTGGGAAACTAAGGTACTTCCATTGTATTAATCCCAACACAGATCCTGTCTAGGGTCGTCACTCCTAGTAATCTCATACGATGTACATTTTGTAGGTCGCTGCAAGGGCTGCCAGGGCTGTTGCTCGCACTCGTTGCACCGCTCCCCCATCACCTTATCAATACAGGCCTACTGTACTCTACTGCTACTGAAGGGTCGTCGCCTCCCGTAGACTCAGAATACGATCGCGGTCACTACAAAGGACTCGTCGCCTGATCAATGTATGCCGACAGCTAGAATATAGTGTCCCATACCACCATAATTTGATCACGAGACTATGTGCTCACTGGTCACTACGGGGAGGTTTGTGGCCCCAGCGTAAGCCAACAGCTCGACCACGGTGTCCCATACCACCATGCCCGGCTCATGAGTCTTCGTGGATCAAGGTACCATGATTAACAGGGTTTACAATGGTAAGTTCAGTATCCTAGGTTCAAGCAGTTATGACTCATACAGGGTGAACATACATCGGCCCGTCGGGTTACTTGACGGGCTCGACTAGCGCGATTGCATCTCAAGTCGAACGACATGAAGTGAGTAAAAAACTTCGCGTGGCCTAACCACTGTCGCCAACTCCAAACACGACTCGCGTTCATCGACGCGTCGTTCGTGGCCAAGACCAGCCAGCCACGAATTTGCTCGGTTACCAACTGCCTGGACTAAGTCTAGTCCCAAACAATTATGGAATCACATCAGCAATCTATGTAAGAGTATTGGAATTGAAATACAATCATGTGAGCATGTTAACACATGTTATAACATTCAACTTAAGTAAATCTTCAAGCACATATATTTCATGTATGTAATGAAATCATGCATATAGTCAACATGTAGGAAATCATTTAGGTCAGCATATTAATTAAGAAATAAATCTCAAACTATCTCAAAATGTGGAAGAATCACCGGCTCGGTGATCAGGAGGTGTTGCTTAGGCACTAGCAACAGGTTGCACGAAGGCTGGAAAAATCTCTTCTTCACTCTCTCTCAAACTCTCACCTTTTCTCCCTCCAAATCTAGGGTTTCTCTCAAATTCGGATGGGAGAGAAGAGTGAGGGTTTCAACCCCTTTTATAAGCCCAAAAATGCCAAAAATTGGCTCCAGTACAAAGTTCACTTAGTGCATATCCAAATCGGGGCTGTTTCGGTCCAAAAGATGCTTTCTGGTGGTCCCCTGGCCGAATGCGATCGGACTTAAGCTCACGCATACCAGATCTAGCATATATTAAGTTTTCAGTTTGGCTGGGTCCGCAGATCGCACGTGGCGGACCAGTTTCAGTTTAGCGGTCACCGCACGTAGATCAGGGCTGAAAGTCTCATGATATAAAATAGAAATTTCTCCTGATCCGAGGGTGTAATCTGGCTGAATTCTGACGGTCAGAACCCTTAATACTGACGCGTCAAGTCGTGTGCCAGATCTGAATTTGAAATTCCAATTCTGTCCCTATTCGCACTCTCTTCGATCTGGGCTCAATGAAATAGCCTGTGATTATCGGTTTGACTTGATTTTTGAAATGAGTGTCAAGTCGGTTCTAACGGTCTAAGATAGGAGCTATCGGACTTTCGACGCATGGTCTAGATCCAATACAAAGATTCAAAGTGGTCCAGAGAACAAACCTGCTTAGAGTTTGGTCCGAGGTTATAGAGTATTATAGAGTCGTTGGTTCTACTCGATTTGGGTCTTGTAGAACGTATTTAAAGCGATCAGGGACTATTTCCCAGCTACTCCAGCGTTGCGCTAGCTAACTTACACTTAATTTCCATAGGAATTAATTCACGCAATTTCGGGTCGAGTTGGTACTCGAGCCCAAGTATGGATTTTTCACGGGCGTTACAGATGTACTTCAAGGCCCATGTAATTGGACCCTATTGTTAAAATTTTAAAGCCCATGGAAGTAGGCCATTTGATATATGTAAGGCTTAGGGGTTTAGGCCCACTTTGATATGCATACACAGCCTACGGGTTTAGGCCCATTTAATGTACCATAAGGCCTAGGGGTTTAGGCCCATTGAACTCATTTAATGCCTATGAATTGATGTCTATTTGATGTACATGTGGGGGGCCCAATTGGTGTGGCCCATTGGTCACATATTAGACTCATGAGACTAAGCTCATTTGATGCAATCCAAGGCCCACGGGTTTTGACCCATTGCAATGCACATGAGACCCATTGGTGTGGCCCATTTATGTGGCCCATCTGATGAATAGAAGGCCCATAAGATATGGCCCATTTGATATATATGTAAGGTCTAATGGGAACAACCTACGGTCCATTGCAATGTGTAAATCCATTACAGACTAAGTACTGATGTTTACAAAGATCGTGCCTTGAGAGCAATGTTGGTTTGACGTCCACATTATGAGTGTAATGCTGGTTGGATGTCCACATTACGACTCTCTTTAAGGCCCATTACTGGGCCGTACTTGCTGTGTATAGACCGTCCAGGCCCATCTGCATTGTAAGAATGGTTCATCACTCATTTACATGTTTAGTATAGTTTCATGACCCATGATCATACACATCATATGTATGCTTGATATGAGGATTGACTGATCATAGTATATGCCTTCGGGCAGGTTGTTTATGGGCTCCTGGTTAGGCAGTGTTGCCCTACATGAGCGCACGATATGCACAGGATTTGTTGCATGACTGGATAGCGTGAAACATGCATTTCGCATTTGTGTGACATGGTTATTGTACGCCCTAGCGACATCAGGGCCGTAGCCTCCACATACGCATCGTGGTTGGAAGGATTGGATACCGAAAATCTTGTTCTACATGGAGTGCTATTAATATCCCTGGGTGAAAGTCCTAAACCCTTATGGTACCAAGAGGTTGCTCCAACATCTAGACCGAGTGGGTAGATGAGCGTTGAGTGCCGATTACCAGATGGTTACGCTCTCCACTGTGTCGTGGTCGGTTGGAAGGGGGTGTGGCCTTACCCACCCGAGTGTAGAGGGCAATCCTAAGCTGAGTTTGACCAACTCGAGGAATGGGTCCGCTATCGATGAGTCGCGCCCGATATTGGCAGACGGATAGTGTAGTCTCTTCCACTTATCTTATTGCACTCGATGTGGCGACAATCTGGCTTAGAGTGTACTAGACCCTAGTAATATTTCATATTTGAACTATATTGATGTGTGGACATAGATGAGGATCTATATGCTTGAGTTGCATTGCACATCGCATAGCCTTGGGTGGCCGATACCATTCATGTCTTGCATTGTATAGCTTTGGTACAGCTCATGATGTTATGGTTCCATCTGCATATTCCGCATTACGCTGACATTGCATGATCATATTACTGTCCTGCGCACACACTTTCACCACCCTCTAAGCTTTCTGTAAGCTTATGCACGACCGTTGCATGCAGGTGACGTTGGATAGCAGCAGCGTTGAGGCAGGAGTACTTTGCTGAGCATTTTGGAGTTTTTGGTTATTTACCATTGTATTTCCCTTTATGCTCATTGTACTTGTAAAGTTTTTTATCATAGTAGAAATGTAATGGATTTCTTGGTTGTTGTTTGTGGGTTATGCCTTTGGTTATGCTTATTACGAATCAAACAGATATTTAAAATTCTCCTCGTAGCATCCCAGGATCGGAACCTGGCGAATGGGAGCTAGGAAATGAGAATGGGGTTCTACGGAGGCTGTCGGCGCCGGATTCGGCGATCGGAAATTTTGTGAGCCCGGTTTTCGAGTTTGGGGCATGATAGAGCGTGTAGTTGAGCTTTTGGATTTTTTATTATTTTCATTATCATGTATTTCCCTTTCATAGGCATTGTACTTAAAGTTTTAAATCATGGTGGATTTTGTGATGGTGTTCTTGTAGTTATTGTTCGTGGGTTATGCTTATGGTTATGCTTACTACGAATCAGATTGATATGTTAAAAATCCTCCTTGTAAGATCCCAGGATCAAAACCTCTGGGAGCCGAGAATGGGGTACTACGGAAGCTATGGGCACCAGATTCGGCAATCAAGAATTTTATGAGCCCAGTTTTCGAGTTTGGGCCATGATAGAAGTTGGTATCAGAGCATACTTGGGAATAACAGAGAACAACATCACATGTTTGTTATGGATTTAGGACGATTAGGTTCCGTGTGCATAACCTTCCGTTTGAGTTCCCTAACGTGTTGATTGGCATCCTTGTTTGTTCCTATAGGACATGTTGCCTAGGAGAGTGACTCGATCGACTTCTGCTCCACCACTTGAGACTCTCGCTTAACCACCTACGACTCCCGCTCCACCCCCAGAGATCTCTACTCCCCAGCCTGAGGATGTCGTTCCTTCACCAAAGATCGGTGCGGATCTGACCGTACCTGTGAGTGCCTCCCAGCTATAGCAGATGTTGTAGGCCATGACGGCTACGCTTCAGGGATAGGGCATACTCCCAGTTATTTCACCAGCCCTGGCAGACCAGGCATGCACAAGCACCTTCTTCGAGAGTTCAAATATCTCGATCCTCCGCATTTTTTCTACAGGGTGAGGTCGAGCACTGGTGGACCTCCGTTACTCGTGTTGTAGGGCCAGATTTCGTATGGACATGGGAGGATTTTGTAGACCGATTCAACCAGCAGTACTTCCCCGACCACATTGGTTGGCAGCGAGTGTTAGAGTTCGAGACCTTGGTGCAGGGAGACATATCCATGGCAGGGTACGCGGCACGTTTCGTGGGGCTATTGAGGTTCCTGCCATATTTAGTTGATGATGAGGGGCAGAAGGCCCACCATTTTGAGAACGGCTTATGTTACTGTCTTTAAGGTCATGTTTTGGGGCATGAGCTCCCAACCTTTCAAGCGGTAGTACGGAGGGCTTAGATTTATGAGACTAAGTGGGCCAGCGAGCAGAGCGATCAAGATCAGAGGAGAGGCCGAAAGAGGCAGCCCCCTCTAGTAGCTCTCAGCAGCATCGACAACCGTAGAGATATAGGAGCCACCCATCCACCAAAGAACCAACAGCACCATTGGCACATCCAGCCGCACCACCTTAGGGGAAGCTTTCTGATACATGCTATGGATGCGATGGGATAGGACACCATAGGTGGGAGTGTCTCCGACCTTAGCAGCAGCAATCGAGAGCACAACAGCAGCCTCCACATTAGTCGCTAAGATCACCGCAGCAGCTTCTGCAGCAGCAGCCACAGCAGATCCTACCACCAAGCCCCCTCAACAGTAGCATCAGCACCAGCCTCTGAGACCTCAGCAACAAAGGCAGCAGTTTCGAGTGCCTCAGCGACATCAGTAGAAGTAGCATCCTCCGAGGGGACAAACACCCCCCCAACTAGCTTAAGCTATGTTCTACTCTGCTTGGCAGGATCCGCAGTCATCTGGAGGAGTCATAGAGGGTATTCTTCTCGCCTCTACATGCATCGCCTGAGTATTATTTGATTCTGGGGCTTCACACTCATTCATTTCTGAGCATTTTTACCGATCGACTAGATTGCCGACAGAATTTTCTAGTGAGAGATTGACCGTATTGATGCCCTTGGGGAAGACTATAGTGTTAGGCCATTTTTGTTCATCTTGCCCTGTTTTGGTTAGTGATATCTTCTTGCCCACAGATTTATTTGTGCTATCGATGTCATATTTTGACATTATCCTAAGCATGGATTGGCTTGCCAAGTACCTCCCCATCTTAGACTGTTCTGCGAGGACGGTCATGTTCTGCATACCAGGCTTGCCGTAGTCTCAGTTCATTGTCGAGACCAGAGGAGAGCCGTTGTCTTGTTTGATGTCCTATGTCGTTGAGGAGCCTGCTGCCTCATGTATTAACAGTTGTCAATTTCTTATGATTTTCCCGACGTGTTCCAAAAGATTCTGGGGTTGCCGCCTCATTGGCATATTGAGTTTCAGATCGATCCTGTGCCTGGTACTGCGCCTATCTCGAAGGCCCCATATCATATGACACCAATAGAGTTACGAGAGCTACAATAGTAATTGGATGAGTTGCGTGAGTTAGGATTCATTCATTTGAGCAATTCACCTTAAAGAGCACTGGTACTCTTCGTCAGGAAGAAGGATGGCTCGTTGAGGCTCTTCATAGATTATAGTGAGCTCAACCAGGTCACGATTAAGAACAAGTACCCGCTCTAGAGGATATATATTTATTTGATTAGATGCAAGGTGCACAGTTCTTTTCAAAGATTAACATGCTTTCTGGTTATCATCAGATTCGGGTCCGAGAGGAGGACATCCCAAAGACGACTTTTAGGATGCGTTATGGTCATTTTGAGTTTTAGGTCATGTCCTTCGGATTGACCAATGCACCTGTAGTCTTCATGTAGTTGTTGAATGAGGTCTTCCGTCCATATCTCGATCAGTTTATTGTGGTATTCATTGACGATATTCTGATCTATTCGAGGACCCGTGGTGAGCATAAGCAGCATTTGGAGATTGCATTGTAGACCCTCCGTGCCCACCAACTGTATGCGAAGCTAGAAAAGTGTGAGTTTTGGCAGGAGGAGGTGAAGTTCCTCGATCATGTGGTGATGAGAGAGGGTGTCACAATGGACCACTCGAAGGTTGAGGCAGTGCGTCAATGGAGACAGCCCACGACTACATCCGAGATCCGTAATTTCCATGGTTTAGTTGGATATTATCAACATTTCATTGAGGGCTTCTCCAGTATCGTAGCCCCATTGACCAGATTTACTCGGAAGGGTGCATAGTTTGTTTAGACTGACACATGTGAGTAGGCATTCATGGAGCTAAAGGACCGTTTGATGTCCGCTCCTATCCTCATTCTTCCCTCTGGGAGTAATGGATTTGTTATGTTTACTGATGCTTTACGTATTGGCTTAGGTGCTATCTTGATGCAGCATGGGAAACCAGTGGCTTATCCGTCTCACTATCTCAAGGTCCATGAACTGAACTACCCTATGCATGATTTGGAGCTGGCAGCAGTCATCTTCGTACTAAAGTTATGGAGACACTATCTCTATGGGGACAGGTTCGAGCTCTTCTCCGACCACAAGAGCTTGAAGTATTTATTCTCTTAATTCAATCTGAACATGAGGCAAAGACGTTGGATGGAGCTCCTAAAGGATTATGATTTTAATTTCCAATACTACTCAGGTAAGGAGAACATGGTGGTGGATGCCCTCAGCTATCAGTCACGAGGCCTGGTGACACACATGATGATTCAGGAGTGGAGGATGCTCAAGGATATAACAGAGTATGACTTCGATTTTGGTCTACATTCTTCTATGGTTCAGTTATCGAGCCTATCGATTCAACCCTCTCTTATCGCGAGGGTGATCGAGGCTCAGTAGACAGATGAGTCATTACAGGATTACCGAGTAGATGCAGCATCTGAGAGTCAGACAGATGGGCAGATTGGTTCTGATGGTGGACTTCACTTCAGATGCTGATTGTGTGTCCCAGATATTCCTGAGTTACACAGAGACCTTATGACTGAGGCACATCAATCGTAGTTTTCTATCCACCCTGGCTCAATGAATATGTATCATGATATGAGGAGGCAGTATTTTTAGGTGGGGACAAAGTGCCAGATCGTCAGTTTCATGGCCGAGTGTGACATATGTCAACGTGTCAAGGTCGATCATCAGAGACCCTGTGGTCTTTTGCAACCATTGAGCGTCTCGACATGGTAGTGAGAGCATGTATTGACAGATTTCATTATGAGCATACCGAGGACTCAGCGTGGTCACGACGTTATCTGGATCATCGTCGATCATCTGATGAAGTTGGCATATTTTCTTGCGATTCGTGTGACTTGGCCTATAGATCGGCTTGTGAGGTTATTCATCGAAGAGATTGTGAAACTGCACGGCATTCCAGTCTCAATCGTTTCTGACCGAGACACAAGGTTCACGTCTCAATTCTGGAGGAGCTTTCAGAGAGAGATGGACACTGATATACAGCTCAACACCGCGTATCATCCGCAGACCGATGGCCAAACCAAGAGGGTCAACCAGATCCTTGAGGATATGCTTTGGGCCTGCGCGATTGACTTCGGGGGTAGCTGGGATGAGCATTTAAGATTAGCTGAGTTTGCATACAACAACAACTATCAAGTGACCATTGGCATTGCTCCTTTTGAGGCATTATATGACAGACCATGCAGATCTCCGAGTTGTTGGACTGAGGTCGGAGAGCAGCATCTCCAAAGTCCTGAGCTTGTGCAGCAGACGTCAGAGGCCATCGATATCATCAGGTAGAGGATGCACATAGCTCAAAGCCGGCATAAGAGTTTTGTTGATCACCGACGTCGTCCCTTGGAGTTTGAAGTGGGGGACCATGTATGTCTCAAGGTCTCACCCATGAAGAGTGTAGTTCGATTTGGAGCGTTGGGCAAGCTTACCCCGAGATTTATAGGACCTTTTGAGATCACTGGGTGCCTTGGTGCCGTGGCTTATCGACTTACGTAGCCATCTCAGTTGCCTAGTGTCCACAACATTTTCAATATCTTTATACTGAGGAATTTTGGGTTAGACATCGTTCCTATTATTGATTGGCAGTCATTGGGGGTTCATGAGGACGATTCTTATATTGAGCAGCCAGTCCGTATCCTTGATCGGAAGGAGCAAATCCTTCAGACCAAAGTCATTCCCTTGATGAAGGTTCAGTGGGGTCACCATTCGTTGATGAGGCATTTTGGGAGCGCGAAGCCTAGATTCGAGAGCTTTATCTCCATCTCTTTGATGATTAATCATATATTGTATCTTGTATGTTGTCTCGGATTTTATATGATGATGCGATGTTTCTTCTTCCTTACGAGTTATGTCTGGTTGTGATGATTATCTAAATTTCAAGGATGAAATTTTTTATTTGGCGGGGAGAGTTGTAAGACCCGTATCGTAGACTGTACCGTTCCATAGGCTTTCGCGGAGCTTCCGGTCAAATTTCGGCAACCCTCAACCCGTATCCGATGTTTATGCCCAATCTTAAGCCGAGTCCCACATACCAGAGTCGACTCGACTCGAATCTTGTACCCTAGTGACCGCGCCATTACCGTGGGCCCACGAATTTACTCGAACCAGAAGATGTGGGCCCACGTTCATTCTGAGCATTGTGAATTCTGAGAGAATCTCTACAACCTATCTCATCAATCAAATAATCAATCAATCAATCAATGTCAAGTACAAGTCAAGTACACTCCATACCCCAAGTACAATAACCCATCCCTTCCCATTCCCAAAGTCAACTCTCTCTCTCTCTCTCTCTCTCTCTCTCTCTCTCTCTCTCTCTCTCTCTCTCTCTCTCTCCACCCATCCCTTTCTTAGAACCCCATCACTCGACCCATCACCCATCACACATCATCCCATCCCTTTTCACCCATCACTTCCCTCTCTCTCTCTCTCTCTCTCTCTCTCTCTCTCTCTCTCTCATTCCCTCTCTTCACTCCCAAGCAACAAAAATTCCATACATCCAAGCCCCCCCAAGCTCCCTTCCAAAATAACAAGTGTGGCCCACTTTCCCACCTTCTCATCTCTCATCTCTCATTTCAACCTTCCAATCACCATCAACCTTCATCAAAGTTAAGGGCAAGGAGCATACAAGTCCAAGGAGCTAAAGAAAGAGACCGACAGGTGGGTGATCGACTGTTGGATTGTATTTTTTTGGGCCCACTTGTTGTGAGACCCGCTTGATACATGCATTGTATTTGGGAGGGCCCAATAGTGGGGAGGTCCCTCCCCTTCACGTGTCATCTTCTCTCTCTCTCTCTCTCTTCCTCCCCGCAGAATGAAGTGGGCCCCACTGAATTGTGTTGAATTTACTCCATCCATTAGATGGTGTGACCCACCACATTTCAAGGAGATCCGCCATCCACTAATGGGACGGTGGGAAATCCCACCCACTGGACTGAAATATATATATAATATATTTATATTATATTAATATATATACATGCCTGGTGGGCCACGTTCATGTGGGACCCACCATGATGCCCATGTCTATCCATGCCATACAACATCCCTATATGCTAGACGTGATGCAATAGGGTGTGGCTAACATGGAGTGTGTGTACTGACACAGGTGTGTACTAATAAGCTAACAAATATATATATATATATATATATATATATATATATATATATATATAAAAGCTTTTGGGGTGGGCTACCCATGCAGGCCCCACCTTTATATAAGGATCAAATCCACGCCGTCCATCCTATTTCTTAGCTCATTTTAGGAGTTGAGTCGAGAAATGAAGCCAATCCAATTTTTTGGCGGGCCATAGCAGAAAAATTTTGATTTTTACCGTTAAAATCTACTAGGACCCACCTTGAGCCAAAATATACTAAATATTGGACTTGTTTAGTCAGTCTTGAGCCATGAAATGCAATGGCTAGGGTGGATTCTCCTAATGCGGGCCCCGCTTACAAAAAACACCATGAAAATAAAAAATTCAGGCAGCAGCAGGCACTGCTGCTGACCATCTAGAGGACGCAGCAGCATCCAGCGCTACCCTGGTGGGCAAGGACATGGGTCCCATACGTAGGCCTCACCGTGATGTTTGTCGTCATCAACACCGTGCATTTGGGTGGGCCCCATTTAGGTAGTGGGCCCCCCAAAAAATTAGCAGTATACAAACTCGGGTGGCCCATGTCAGAGGAAACAATGGATTGAACGACTGCCATTGAAACCCTGTTTGGGTTCACAGAAGCTTTGGATCATTATGAAATTTTGTCTTTCCTCTTGTAACACCCTGAAAATCGGGGGTCGTGTATAAACTCAACTCCCGAGTTCCAGACCGTCACTTATACAACAAAAACGGTTATGATTCAATGTTGTCTAATTTAAAGCATTCACATGAGTAAAAGTATACCAAAACTGCAATTCATACTTCAGATCCAGTGATAAAAGCAAGCGGAAGACTAAACAATATATATATCACTGTATGGAAAAACAAAGTAATCTCAACTGTCTCCAAAGTATGACTACATCTCTGAGTCTCATATACATGTAAATAGACAAAAGAATAAGTTCAAAATAGTCCCACTGAAGTCCCCCTCGATCCAGGTCACCTACGGGAAGCCGTCGTGATACTGCATATACGAGAACTCATCCTGGTCCTCGTCAATCTCCGGCTCCACCTCCTGGATCTCGTCGTCACCTGCAACTACAACAGGGTCTGGTGGGTGTTGCAAACACCATCCCGTAACGTGGGAATGAGTGATCAACTCAGTGGAATCATAGAACAAAGATTAGCATGTTCACAATTCAATCACGCGATAATAGTAAAGCAGTAAATCAGACAATTCTAATACTGTTGTTAATGCAAGATGATATGACGTGATGTATGCCCTCACCGACGATCACCCTCATGCGGCAACATCTTACGACCGCGGCATGCCACACTCCCTAGAGTGCTCCACATCTTCCAGGCACATGCAATGCTATGGTGATATGATTACCAAGTTGTTATTAGTCCATTCAAACAGCAGGATTGGAAAACTAAGGTACTTCCCTTGTATCAATCCCAACACGGATCCTGTCTAGGGTCGTCACTCCTAGTAATCTCATACGATGTATATTTCGTAGGTCACTGCAAGGGCTGTCAGGGCTGTTGCTCGCACTCGTTGCACCGCTCCCCCATCACCTTATCAATACAGGCCTACTGTACTCTACTGCACGGAAGGGTCGTCGCCTCCCGTGAACTCAGAATACGCTCGCGGTCACTACAAAGGGCTTGTCGCCTGATCAGTGTAGGCCGACAGCTAGAATATAGTATCCCATACCACCATAATCTGCTCACGAGTCAAGGTGCTCACTGGTCACTACGGGGAGGTTTGTGGCCCCAGCGTAGGCCGACAGCTCGACCACGGTGTCCCATACCACCATGCCCGGCTCATGAGTCTTCGTGGATCAAGGTACCACGGTTAATAGGGTTTACAATGGTAAGTTCAGTACCCTAGGTTCAAGCAGTTATGATACATACAAGGTAAACAAACATCGGCCAGTCGGGTTACTTGACGGGCTCGACTAGCGCGATCGCATCTCGAATTGAACGACATGAAGTGCGTAAAACACTTCGCGTGGCCTAACCACTGCCGTCAACTCTCAACACGAATCACATTCATCGACGCGTCGTTCGTGGCTATGACCAGTCAGCCACGAATTCGCTCGGTTACCGACTGCCTGGACTAAGTCAAGTCCCACACATCTATGGAATTACATTAACACTATACAAAGGTATTGGAATTGAAATACATCATGTGAGCATGTTAGCACATGTTATAACATCCAACTTAAGCAAATCTTCAAGGCATACTTCCCAAGCATATTCAACTTAAGCAAATCCTCAAGGCATACTTTCTGTGCATGTAATGCGATCATGCATAAGGTCAACATGTAGGAAATCATTTAGGTCAGCATATTAATCATGAAATCAATCACAAACTACTACATAACATCATTCAATACAATACATACTAATACAAGCATTTATACAAACACATACACTACACACTTAAGTCCACATATAGTATGTCGACCCAAAGTGCGCAACTTGGCGAATCTCTTCGCCAAACTGATTATGCAAGCATCCCTAACTCACTAATGCGGCGACAATCCATGTCAATCACGTCAGCAAAATATGCATGTAGACCGTACTTCCTACAAATGACTAAAATGCCCTAAATCTCATATTCTTCGTTAATTTGCGAAACAGGAAACGGAGAGCATGTTGTACATGTCAAACGGCGATGCCGTCGATAATCTACTATTAAACGACATTGAAAGCGTTGTAAACCGTCAATCAAAGCGTCTAAAATCCTCACCTAATCTCTTACGGTCGCGAGAATTTGAACGGAGCGTGTACGCTTCGTCTACGGTAGTAGGAGAACCTGATTTGTGGATTTAGTTAGCTAACATATTCAGAATTTACATAAACCCTAAATCAGCAAGTTTTTGGGGTTTTTCTATACCTGAAAAAGTGGAAAAATCACCAGCCAGGTGATTGGAATGAAGTGTTGAAGCAGCACTGTCAGGGGCTCGGATGCGGGGAAAATCTCCTCTTCCCTTTCTCTCAAACTCTCTCTCTCTTTTCTAGGGTTTGTGAAATTCGTATGCAAGGAAGGAATGAGGGTTTCAACCCCTTTTATAAGCTTGGAAACGCCGAAAATAGGCTCCGGGACGAAGTTTACTTATTGCCTATCCAATTCGGGGCTGTTTCGGTCCAAAAACTGATTTCTGGTGGTCCCCTGGTCGATTGCGATCAGACTTAAGCTCATGGGTACCAGATGTACCTCGTATTAAGTTTTCAGTCTGGCAGGGTTCGCAGATCGCACGTGGCGGACCAGTTTCAGTTCAGCAGTCACCGCACATAGATCAGGACTGAAAGTTCCGTGATAATAAATAGATATTTTTCCTGATCCGAGGGTGTAATCTGGATGAATTCTGACGGTCAGAACGCTTAATACTGACGCGTCAAGTCGTGTGCCAGATCTAAATTTGAAATTCCCAATTCGTCCCTATTTGCGGTTGCTTCAGTCCGGGTTCAACGAAATACTCTGTGATTATCAGTTTGACTTGATCTTTGAGATGATTGTCAAGTCCAGCTGGGCGGTTCTAACGGTCTAAGATAGGAGGTATCAGACCTTCGACGCGCGGTCTAAATCCAATACAAAAGTTCAATATGGTCCAGAGGACAAACCTGCTTAGAGTTGGATCCAAGGTTATAGAGTATTGTAGAGTTGTCTGTTCTACTCGATTTGGGTCTTGTAGAACGTATTTAAAGTGATCAGGGACTATTTCCCAGCTACTCTAGCGTTGCGCTAGCTAACTTACGTTTAATTTCCATGGAAATTATTTATACGCGATTTCGGGTCAAATCGGTACTCGATTCCAAGTACGGATTTTTCACGGGCGTTACAATCTACCCCCCTTAACAAATAATTTCGTCCTCGAAATTTATACCTGTTGGAAGCTATTGTTGTACGCAAACTCCGCATATGCAAGACAGTCATCTCAACTGTCCTTGAAGTCCAATGCGCAAGCCCGCAACATGTCCTCCAGGATCTGGTTCACTCGCTCCGTCTGGGGGTGGAAGGCAGTACTGAACTTCAACTTCACACCCATAGCCTCCTGAATGCGAGTCCAGAAAATAGAAGTGAACCGCGTGTCTCTGTCCGACACGATCTCCAACGGAACTCCATGCAGACGCATGATCTCTCTAATATACAATCTAGCCAGCTCGTCTGCAGAGTTCGTAACTCTGATCGGTAGGAAGTGCGCCGACTTCGTCAATCGGTCGACGATCACCCAAATGGAATCATGCCCCTTCCTCGTCTTCGGCAACCCAGAAATGAAATCCATGGAAATGAAATCCCATTTCCACTCTGCAATCGGCATAGGCTGCAAAAGTCCAGGTGGTCGGCGATGCTCTGCCTTCACCTGCTGACAAGTGAGACAACGGGACACGAACTCAGCAATGTGGGTCTTCATACCTTCCCACCAATACGTCCTCTTCACATCACGATACATCTTAGTGCTGCCAGGATGCATCGCGAGTCTAGTAGAATGCGCAGCCTCGAGAATCTCTCGTCTCAAGTCAGGGACATCTGGGACGCATAGGCGGCCACGGTAACGTAAGCCTCCATCCATACCAACTCGCCAGTCGGCGTCAGCATCATCACTGGCCTGCTCTCGAAGCTCAGTAAGATGCGCGTCGTCCCTCTGCGCCTCGATGACACGGTCATCGATCTGGGATCGCACCTGTACATGTGCGATGAACTCAAACGGCTCCTCTACGGTGAGTTTCTGCTCAAAGTCTCGCAAAAACTCCACCATATCCCACTCGGCAACCATCAGCGGAGCCGCAAACTCTATCGCCTTCTTGCGGCTCAACGCATCAGCCACAAGGTTTGCCTTCCCAGGATGGTAAGAGACTTCAAACTTGAAGTCCTTCAGCGTCTCCATCCATCGCCGCTGTCTCATATTCAAGTCTCGCTGCGTGAATATGTACTTGAGGCTCTTGTGGTCGCAAAAGAGCTCGAACTCCTCTCCGTAGAGGTAATGTCTCCAGAGTCTCAGTGCGAATATAACGGCTGCCAACTCCAGGTCGTGTGTAGGGTAATTCTCCTCGTGCTTCCTTAATTGTCTCGAGGCATACGAAATTACCCTGTCCCTCTGCATAAGGACACAACCCAAACCAACGCTAGACGCGTCAGTGTATATAGTGTATTTAACCCCTTGCTCTGGCAATACTAGCATAGGGGCGGACGTAAGCCTGTCCTTCAGCTCCTGAAAAGCTGACTCCGCCTTATCATTCCAGGCGAACTTCACGTCCTTCCGTGTCAACTGAGATAAGGGTCTTGCGATCTTTGAGAAGTCCTGAATGAAACGCCGATAGTAGCCAGCGAGACCCAAGAAACTCCTCACCTCAGTGACAGAACCAGGCTGCTCCCAGTCCTGCACTGCAGCTACCTTAGACAGGTCAACTGCCATGCCGTCCTTGGACACCACGTGTCCCAGAAACTTCACCTCCTGCTTCCAGAAGTCGCACTTCTTGTACTGTGCGAACAACTGATGTCGTCTGAGCGTATCCAGGACCAAACGCAAATGCTCCTCATGCTCCTCTCGACTCCTAGAGTATACCAAAATATCGTCGATGAAGACAACGATGAATCGATAGAGGAAAGGCCGAAAAACCCGGTTCATCAGATCCATGAACACGACCGGTGCGTTCGTGAGACCGAACGACATCACGAGGAACTCGTAGTGACCAAAACTGGTCCTGAATGCTGTCTTCTGCACGTCCTCATCTCTGACGCGCAGCTGATGATATCCTGACTGAAGATCAATCTTCGAGAAGTACTGCGCTCCTCTCAACTGATCAAACAAGTCATCGATCCTGGGCAAAGGGTACTTGTTCTTCACTGTGAGTTGGTTCAGCCTGCGATAATCAATACACAATCGCAGCGAACCATCCTTCTTCTTCACGAACAAGACCGGTGCTCCCCAAGGAGACACGCTAGGCCGTATAAAGCCAAGCTCTAGCAGGCCATCAATCTGCGTCCTCAACTCCTCCATCTCACATGGTGCCATGCGATACGTCGGCAGTGAGACGGGTGTAGAACCAGGAATCAGATCGATAGTGAAATCGATCTCACGTCGGGGCGGCAAACCAGGGATCTTCCTGAACAGATCCCCGAACTCAGAAACAACTGGCGTCTGCTCAAGTACCTGGGCACCAGCGTCGCGCAATAGAGTGGCGTAGCTAAGAATGCGGAAAGGAAGATTTACCCACACTGGAAATGTGAAAGGCGTGCCCTCAGGCTCGTACACCGTCACCACACGAGCCTCGCAGTCAATCTCGGCTCTCGCTGCAGTCAACCAGTCCATGCCAAGAATGACGTCAAGATAAACGAGCGAGGGATCGACGACCAGATCGAGAGTCATCGTCCTGCCTCCCAGGTCAACTAAACAACCCTCACACATCTGGGTGACATCCGAATAATCTCCATGAGCTGCAAGGACTCGCACGCTATCCATAGTGATAGTCTGCAACCCAAGACGTCTGACTACGGCACGCGATATCAAAGAAATCGTGGAACCAGTGTCTACCATGATAAGAACGGGAGTACCTCCGATATGGCCCGTGACCTCGAAGGCTGAATGCTGGAAAATCGGCGCCGTAGCTGCCTCAGCGGTCAGTGCATGAACTCGCGCCTGCTGTGGCCGGTTCGGCCGCTGTGTCAAAGGCCGTGGGGGCTGTCGAATCTGTGATACTGTGGGTCTGAAAGAAGGATGCGCAGGAGCTGACCGTATAGGCGGTGCTGATATCGCCTGTGGACGTACACGATCAATCTTCTGCGGCGGCGAGAACCCACTGTCCCGCATCCTGGAAAAGCAACTCTGCGCCAAATGGCCCGTCCTCCCACAGTATGTGCATGATAAATCAGGGCGCCGAAACGGTCGTACAGGCGCCGTGGTCCTGGTAGGAGGATCAATGCGAGGCCTCTTGCCCGCGAAGGGCCTATCTGGCAACTCCGGTCGCGGCCTGGAAGTAGTCGGGCCCCGAGATCGCGCCAGTCGATCCACGTCCTGCTCTGCCCGCATGGACATATGAACCAACTCCGCATAAGAAGGGAAACTGACGCAGCACATCTTCGACCGAATATCCGGTCGCAAGCCCTTCAAAAAGCGCCGTATGCGCATCTGCTCATCAGCTAGAATCGTCGGGACGTACCTGCCCAACTCTGTGAACCGATGCTCATACTCGGTAACCGTCATCGCTGCCTGCCTGAGACGGAGAAACTCATTCTCCCTCTCGTGCCTGTAGGTCTGGGGATAATACTTCTCATGGAAGCGGAACTCGAATGCTGCCCACGTCCATACGAAATCTGCGGCAACAGTCCGCAATATACTATCCCACCACATACTGGCCTCTCTCTCAAATAGGAAGGTAGCCAGCTCTACCTGCTCTGCCTCGGTACAGTGTAACATGCGTAGAATCTTCGACACTCGGTCGAGCCAGAACTCTGCCTCCTCAGGTCTGTGAGAACCCGAAAAAGTAGGAGGCCGCAAGCACTGAAATCGCTCCAGAAGGCCCCGTGTGTCGGCAGGATTCCCAGTAGGGAAAGCAGGCTGCGCAGGATGTGCTATGCCCTCATCCTGGGCGTAAGTATAGGCATCCTCAGCTGGATGCGCAGGTGGTGCAGGTAGAGTAGATGTAGTCGCACCCCCACCCTGGGCTAAAGTCCCAACTATAGTGGTCAATAGCTGCTGCTGCTGTAGCATCATAGCCATCATCTGCTCGAATCTATCAGGGGGTGGAGCAGGCTGTGGCGGATGAGGTGCGGAAGTAGATGCGAGCTGTGGCTCTCGAACTGATGGTGTAAATGGCGGTGGTCCATCTGTAGGACCAACAGCAGGTTGAGACGATCGAACAGTCTCAGGAATCGGGCCCACAGCAGGGTCCGGACGAGTGCCAGACTGAGAAGGAGTCTGATCCATCTGCTCAGACAATGAAAGCCGAACCGCACTCCTCGTAGTCTTAGGTGGCATTCCCTATATTCAAAATAGGGTGCAACCTTGTCAGTCTCAAGTGCACATATACACCACAATCATTCACTTAAAGAGTCAAAGGCATTCCAGGCATTTCAATTAATCAAAATTGTCACAATACAAGGGATATATCCTTACAAGCATCATGACTAGAATGACATGGAAATTAAGACAGTTAAGCAACAGCAACATAAGCAAAGCACTAGCCCTAATAGGCTTTACACACATAAAACAGGAAATGGCTAACTACTAATAATCAACATCAAAGATCGCATCGCTAGTCGGAATCTGGTGACGGAGGAGGAGCACCCTTATCCTGTAAACAACACAGGATTGCCTTCAAGGTGCGAGTCACCTTGCCAAACTTCTTCGTAACGGCCTTGGCATCAGCGACCTCTGCTCGAAGTTCTTGGACTTCCCTTCGCAAAGCGGTCTGGCTCTCCTCCATCCGAGCAATGCGATCGTCGATAGTAGCCTGCGCAGAAGGAGGAGGACTTTCATCAGTATCCTGAGCCTCCTCTTCTGCTTCTTCCTGAACCTCTTCCTGAACCTCTGCTCTAGGTTCTTCTTCGCTTTGATCTTCCTCTTCATCAAAGTCGTCCCCACTATCCCTTTCAAGTTGATTTTCACGATATTGCGACCCAATCTTCATCTTAACCATTGTCGACTCATCGATGGTGTGAATCGATACCGGCAATTCGGGTCCAAGTCTATAGGCAAACTCGAGCGCAATCTTGCAAATGAGTCGGCCAAAGGGAAGGGATTCGGATGTTCTCCTCGACCTGGCTATGAGAACTATCTGCCGTAAGATGAAAGTGGCCATACATACGTTCTCTCCCTGGGCCACCAGAAATAAGAAATCGACCATAAGACGTGTACATTCAATGCGGTTCGTCGACCTAGGATATACATTGAACGTGCAGATATGATGCAACAGGCGCAAATCCTCAGACATGTACGTCGCTTTGAGGCTATTATTAGGCTGCCATGGAACCAACTTACCGCACAGAAACCTGGTGCGGCGATCTCGTTCACGTCTAGTCCTCAAATTCTTCTCACTTGGATGTACATCACCTAGAGGCACGTTGAGAAGTCGCGCAACCAACCGGACGTCGATCGTAGCCATCCGATCTCTACCAAAAGGGATTTTGAACTGTAAGGGCTCCAAGGTAGGATTCTGGATGTTAGTATAGAAGGCACGAACGGTGCTCACATTAGCACGAGCGCGAGCTTCAAAGATCGGTCCCCAGTGCGCAGCTTCAATGCGTTCGAACAACAGATATTCGCCGAACAACCGTCCATCTACGTCCACCTCAAATAACACTCTACGATCAGTGTATTCACCATGAGGCATCTCTGATAGAATGGTTCGTCCAAGGTGTGCATGGGGATCCAAATCCCGCTTTGTACGGCACTCCAGGACTGCAGTTGGACTTACGGCGGTGCTTGAACTTGCGGCACCACCCCGCGGTCTTCTCGATCGAGCAGGGCGGCTCGGCCCAGCCTCGTCTGTCGCAGTTTTCCTCTTACCCATCAAAGATATGATGGATGAGAGCGACAAAAGGCCCAAAATGGCTTCCACAAAAGCCATGAAAAATGCCGAAAACACGGAGAAATGGCTGCCCAATCTGAAAAAAGGAAATCTAGGTGTCGTAGAGGGACGCTTCAAGCTTCCCAAGGCTGTACTTTCAGGGAAAAATACAAACAAAAAGATGGGATGGAGCAGCTCACGATTTCAGCACTATTTGGGGGATTTTGGAGCTCCAAATGGGGAAATCTTCAAGGAAAGGGGCTGCCAACACCCAATAATTGATGGGTGGTGGTCGGTTTTGGCCAAGGAAGGGTTTAAGAGTGGTTTGGGTCGCCGGGGTTTGGAATGGAGTGCTGAAAATCGAATCTAGGGTATGCAAGGGGGCTGTTTGTGAAGGAGAGGTGGGTTTTGGGGGTTTTCGTGGTGTGGGAGTTACATAGGGGTGATGTGGAGGCCATTTAAGTGGGTGCGCCCGAAGGACAGCACCAACGGAGGTCGCCGGCCGGCGATGCATCGCCGGTCAACCCTCAAGTTGACCGGTGGGACCCCATGGGTCTGGTCCCCCATGGTCCCAGGGTCCCAAAAAATCAGGTCCCACACCTTGGTTCATAGTATTTTGGTCTCTATGAGCCCAAACATGAGTTCGGAGATTTTCGGGTCCACATCGCAATCCTGAATATCAAACCATATGATGCAGCATATGAATTTGGGGTAGAAGGAGCCAGTACATCTTTCTAGCTCCTTATTTGCTAAAGAAAGTGAAGCTAGAATGGCCTTATGGCCATTTTTCATTAAATTTTACTATTCACTGTAAAATTTGATGAATGTGCTAATTTGTGTTATTTTCACATTATTTTTGATGCCTAATATGAAATGGATAAGAAAGAACTGAAGGTTGAAGTGTTTAGAGAAGGAATTTTGAAGATTTTTGGTGAAACGGGGTTTTTAAGCCCTGGCGATTGATTACTGGAGTCGTGGTCATTCCACGGCCCATGGATTCACTTTTTCGGTTTAAAACCGCTCATAGGATGTCTCCACCCGACTTCCTAAAGTTTAAAAGTGATTCGGGTCACTTTACGCGACCCGAGATACCTTACAGACTCGATATTGCGATCGATCCTTATAGACTTCGCCTATCGGCGAATCTGTGATCCTAGAAGTGTTTCTAGACCCTTCTCGCACCCACCTAAGTCAAAGGAAGCGACAGTGTACGTCGCAAGACCATAACCCAGGCCCAGTATACTCTCATTCATGCTCTGATACCAACTTGTAACACCTTGAAAATCGGGGGTCGTGTATAAACTCAACTCCCGAGTTCCAGACCGTCACTTATGCAACAAAAATGGTTATGATTCAATGTTGTCTAATTTAAAGCATTCACATGAGTAAAAGTATACCAAAACTGCAATTCATACTTCAGATCCAGTGATAAAAGCAAGCGGAAGACTAAACAATATATATATATCACTGTATGGAAAAACAAAGTAATCTCAACTGTCTCCAAAGTATGACTACATCTCTGAGTCTCATATACATGTAAATAGACAAAAGAATAAGTTCAAAATAGTCCCACTGAAGTCCCCCTCGATCCAGGTCACCTACGGGAAGCCGTCGTGATACTGCATATACGAGAACTCATCCTGGTCCTCGTCAATCTCCGGCTCCACCTCCTGGATCTCGTCGTCACCTGCAACTACAACAGGGTCTGGTGGGTGTTACAAACACCATCCCGTAATGTGGGAATGAGTGATCAACTCAGTGGAATCATAGAGCAAAGATTAGCATGTTCACAATTCAATCACGCGATAATAGTAAAGCAGTAAATCAGACAATTCTAATACTATTGTTAATGCAAGATGATATGACGTGATGTATGCCCTCACCGACGATCACCCTCATGCGGCAACATCTTACGACCGCGGCATGCCACACTCCCTAGAGTGCTCCACATCTTCCAGGCACATGCAATGCTATGGTGATATGATTACCAAGTTGTTATTAGTCCATTCAAACAGCAGGATTGGGAAACTAAGGTACTTCCCTGGTATCAATCCCAACACGGATCCTGTCTAGGGTCGTCACTCCTAGTAATCTCATACGATGTACATTTCGTAGGTCACTGCAAGGGCTGCCAGGGCTGTTGCTCGCACTCATTGCACCGCTCCCCCATCACCTTATCAATACAGGCCTACTGTACTCTACTGCACGGAAGGGTCGTCGCCTCCGGTGAACTCAGAATACGCTCGCGGTCACTACAAAGGGCTCGTCGCCTGATCAGTGTAGGCCGACAGCTAGAATATAGTGTCCCATACCACCATAATCTGCTCACGAGTCAAGGTGCTCACTGGTCACTACGGGGAGGTTTGTGGCCCCAGCGTAGGCCGACAGCTCGACCACGGTGTCCCATACCACCATGCCCGGCTCATGAGTCTTCGTGGATCAAGGTACCACGGTTAATAGGGTTTACAATGGTAAGTTCAGTACCCTAGGTTCAAGCAGTTATGATACATACAAGGTGAACAAACATCGGCCAGTCGGGTTACTTGACGGGCTCGACTAGCGCGATCGCATCTCGAATTGAACGACATGAAGTGCGTAAAACACTTCGCGTGGCCTAACCACTGCCGCCAACTCTCAACACGAATCACATTCATCGACGCGTCGTTCGTGGCTATGACCAGTCAGCCACGAATTCGTTCGGTTACCGACTGCCTGGACTAAGTCAAGTCCCACACATCTATTGAATCACATTAACGCTATATATCAGGGTATTGGAATTGAAACACATCATGTGAGCATGTTAGCACATGTTATAACATTCAACTTAGGCAAATCTTCAAGACATGCTTTCCATGCATATTCAACTTAGGCAATTCTTTAAGGCATCATTTCTATGCATGTGATGCAATCATGCATAAGGTCAACATATAGGAAATCATTTAGGTCAGCATATTAATCATGAAATCAATCTCAATCTACTACATAACATCATTCAATGCAATACATACTAATACAAGCATTTATACAAACACATACACTACACACTTAAGTCCACATATAGTATGTCGACCCAAAGTGCGCAACTTGGCGAATCTCTTCGCCAAACTGATTATGCAAGCATTCCTAACTCTCTAATGCGGCGACAAATCATGTCAATCACGTCAGCAAAATATGCATGGAGACCGTACTTCCTACAAATGACTAAAATGCCCTAAATCTCATATTCTTCGTTAATTTGCGAAACAGGAAGCGGAGAGCATGTTGTACATGTCAAACGGCGATGCCGTCGATAATCTACTATTAAATGACATTGAAAGCGTTGTAAACCGTCAATCAAAGCGTCTAAAATCCTCACCTAAGCTCTTACGGTCGCGGGATTTTGAACGGAGCGTGTACGCTTCGTCTACGACAGTAGGAGAACCTGATTTATGGATTTAGTCAGCTAACCTGTTCAGAATCTACATAAACCCTAAATCAGCAAGTTTTTGGGGTTTTTTTATACCTGAAAAAGTGGAAAAATCACCAGCCAGGTGATTGGAATGAAGTGTTGAAGCAGCACTGTCAGGGGCTCGGATGCGGGAAAAATCTCCTCTTCCCTTTCTCTCAAACTCTCTCTCTCTTTTCTAGGGTTTGTGAATTTCGTATGCAAGGAAGGAATGAGGGTTTCAACCCCTTTTATAAGCTTGGAAACGCCGAAAATAGGCTCCGGGACGAAGTTTACTTATTGCCTATCCAATTCGGGGCTGTTTCGGTCCAAAAACTGATTTCTGGTGGTCCCCTGGTCGATTGCGATCAGACTTAAGCTCATGGGTACCAGATGTACCTCGTATTAAGTTTTCAGTCTGGCAGGGTTCGCAGATCGCACGTGGCGGACCAGTTTCAGTTCAGCGGTCACCGCACATAGATCAGGGCTGAAAGTTCCATGATAATAAATAGATATTTTTCCTGATCCGAGGGTGTAATCTGGATGAATTCTGACGGTCAGAATGCTTAATACTGACGCGTCAAGTCGTGTGCCAGATCTAAATTTGAAATTCCCAATTCGTCCCTATTCGCGGTCGCTTCAGTCCGGGTTCAACGAAATACTCTGTGATTATCGGTTTGACTTGATTTTTGAGATGATTGTCAAGTCCAGCTGGGCGGTTCTAACGGTCTAAGATAGGAGGTATCGGACCTTCGACGCGCGGTCTAAATCCAATACAAAAGTTCAATATGGTCCAGAGGACAAACCTGCTTAGAGTTTGATCCAAGGTTATAGAGTATTGTAGAGTTATCTGTTCTACTCGATTTGGGTCTTGTAGAACGTATTTAAAGTGATCAGGGACTATTTCCCAGCTACTCTAGCGTTGCGCTAGCTAACTTACGTTTAATTTCCATGGAAATTATTTATACGCGATTTCGGGTCAAATCGGTACTCGATTCCAAGTACGGATTTTTCACGGGCGTTACACCTCTTCATCCAGGGTCTGTGTGACCTTATTAACTTGGATGGAAAATAAATGTTATGGTGGGCCACACGTGTGAACCCTTCCTATGAAGTAGATTAGCTGAAATGCCACACATCAAATATACAGCTGGTGTACGTGACGTCACCAAGTTACGTGGTCCCACCTGTTTCATCCACATTGCCCATCTGTGTGTTACATCCAAGCTGTCCGACCATTTTGAAAGCTCATTTTAAGGCTTGAGATTAAAAATAAGACAGATCTAGGATCAGGTGGACCACATTTCAGGAAATAATGGGTTTGAACGTCCATCATTAAAACCCTTGGATTACAGGGTTTGGACCAATACGATATTTGTTTTTCCCTCTTAACCCAGGTCCTTAAGTCCTTAGGATTAGATTGGGTGGGAAATAAACCTTATGGTGGGCCCCTGTGAATTATTTAAATAATGAAAATTATCTCCACTATTACTTGGGGTATGGTCCAAATGATCCTTCAATATGACCCTTTTTGGGTATGTGATGAAGCCCATCTTGATGTATTTATGGCCCGTTATTGAGGCCCACCTTGATGTGTATGAGGTATGTTGTTGAGGCCCACCCGGATATATATATATATATATATATATATATATATATATATATATATATATATATATGAGACCCATGTGATGCGGCCCATTTGATTTATTTGGAGCCCTTGGGTCGAGGCCCAACAGGATGTACATAAGGCCCATTGCAATGTGTGATTCCACCATGGTTTATGTAATGATGTTCATGGCAGGCCATGCCTTGGGAGCAATAATGGTTTGATGGTTAAATGTTCACATTGATAGGCCGATACTTGTAGTGTGTACGTCGTCTAGGCCCATCTTTGTTATGATTAGAGTCCATCACCATATAATATGTTTAATATAGGTCCATGATTCATGCTCACTCGCATCCTATGTATGCTTAATATGAGGAGTGACTGATCATAGTATATGTCTTCTTGCAGATTGTTATGGGCTCCCTGATAGGTGGAGTTGCCCTTTATTAGCATGCAGTACACACAGGATGGTTGCATGTCTAGTAGAGTGATTCATACACTTGCATTTGTGTGAATGTGATTATTGTATGTTTTAGGGACATCAGGGCCATAGCCTCCATAGACACATCATGGATGGCTGGATTCGATACTGAAAATACTATTTCTAGCATCGGGGTGCCATTGATGTCCCTAGGTGAAAATTTTTAAACCCGATGGTATCAGAGGATGACTCCAATGTCGAGACCGAGAAGATATATGAGCGTGCGAGGGCCGTATACCAGTAGACTACTTCTCCCACTATGTCATGGTCGGTTGAAAATGGATGTGACCTTACCCGCCTGAGTGAGGGAGCAATTTCTAGGTTGAGTTTGACCAGCTTGAGGAATAGGTCCGCTATCGACGAGTCGAGCCCGATATTAATAAGTAGATAGTGAGGTCTCTTCCACTCACCCAGTTGTGGGTTCGGATAGGGGTGGTAAGCTGCGTAGTGTGTACTAGACCCCGATAATTATCTAGAATGAGAACTATACTGATATTTGATGAGCTGTATGAGGATTTGGATGAGGATTGGCATGCTTGCATTGCGTCTCGCATCTCATGGTCTCGAATGGCAGATAGCGCACCGCATATCCTTGGTACGACTGATTGCATTCATGTACCCATCAGCATGATTTTGCATTACTCTGACATTGCATTCTGAGCACTTGCACATTATGCATACAGTTACACCAGCCTCTAAGCTTTCTATAAGCTTATCCATGATCGATGCGTGCAGGTGACGTCGGGTCGCATCCGTAGTCTCGCTGCAGTTGGAGCGTGCAGACGAGCTTTTGGAGTTTCTGTTATTTTCATTATCCTGTATTTCCCTTTCATACGCATTGTACTCAAAGTTTTTTATCATAGTGGATTTTGTGATGGTACTCTTGTGGTTATTATTCATGGGTTATGCTCATTACAAATCAGATTGATGTTAAAAATCCTCCTTGTAGGATCCCAGGATCAGAACCTAGTGTATGGGTGCCAGGAACTGAGAATGGGGTACTGTGGAGGCTGTTGGCGCTGGATTCGGCAATCGAGAATTTTGAGAGCCCGATTTCCAAGTTTAGGGCATGACAAATTCTCTCAAGTCTATCATTATCTAAATGATATTACTGTAAATCATTGATTAGATTTGTATTAATTTCTAGTGTTTTATCCAAATCTTTTTGTAGTAGTTCCTTTTTATTTTTAGATATTCCAAGCCTTCTAACAACTTTGATGCTATGAATGTAAAGTTGATTGTAAGCATCTTGTAGTTTATTCTGTTCTTCTTCCTCTTTCTTTTCAGTTTCTTCGTTGTCTAGTGGAAATGATTCAGTGGCTTGTGGTTCCTCCTCGTTCTCAGTTTCAATAGGAATGATTGGAGCAGTGGAGACCATAAGGATTTTCAAAGATTTCTGATCTCCATCACTCTCTGAGTCACTAGATTCTAAGTTTAACTCTTCTGTATCATCCCATGTGGCAGCCATTGCCTTACCCTTAGTTTTTCTATTTGGGCATTTAGTAGATAGCTGTCCAAACTTCTGACAGGTATAACATTGTGGTTCTTTGGTATTTTTATCAAATTTACCTGTAGACTATCTGTTATTCACCCTTCTTCCTTTTAATGGACGACCATGATTTTTCTGAAAGAACTTACTGAATCGTTGAGCCAACAAAGCCACTTCCTCATCTTCATCTTCTCTTTCACTTTCAATGCCCTCATTTGTTATTTTTTTTAAAGTTTTGAGGATAGTATTTTTGGATTTTGGGGTTTGTTTGAAGTGTAGTTCAAATGTTTATAGGGAACCTACAAGTTCTTCTACTTTCATTTCATCTATGTTTCTACATTCTTCAATGGTTGTTACTTTAGGGTTGAACCGTTCTGGTAATGATCTTAGTATTTTTCTACAGATTTTGGGACCGAAACCTTCTCACCTAATCCACCCATGGAGTTGTAAATGATATTCAACTTTGTGAAAAGCTCCATGAAGGTCTCATGCTCTTCCATTCTGAGACTTTCGAACTATGAAGTCAGGAGTTACAGTTTAGATCTCTTCACGGTGCTTGTACCTTCATGGGTTGTTTCCAACAAATCCCATGCTTCTTTGGTTGTCCCACACATACTGATTTGAATAAAAATATCTTGGGACACAACACAGTAGATAGCATTCATAGCTTTAGCCTCAACCGTTTGGTTTTCCTTATCGAATGCTGTCTATTTTTCTTTAGATTTTGGTTTGGAGATAGTTGTGCCATTTTCAAGTACTATTTGTTCAAGTGGTGGCACATATCCTCTTTCAACTATATCTCAAGCATCATAATCCAAAGATCTCAGAAAGTAGTGCATTCTAGCCTTCCAATATGCATAATTAGATCCATCAAATACTGGAGGTCTAAAGACAATGAACCCTCTCCTTTGGCCATATTCCTAACTTCAGTCAAGATCACACTCTAGGCTATGAAGCCCTTAAAGAGAGACCCACTTTGATACTAAATGAAATTATGGTAAAGACCGCTTTAGTTGAAGGAGGAATATGCCAATATGTCCTAGAGGGGGGTGAATAGGACTTTTTAATAATTTTATAAAAATTTAAAATCCTATCACTCTAATCCTAACAGCAAGCATATATTAGGATTACTTAAGAATAACTTTAATGGCTTCCAAGCCCGATAGAGGATCCAATCACAGACTATTTGAGAGATGAAAAATATGTAAATTAGTTTATGATGGATATGACTGTGCGTGTGTGTGAGGTATGGAAATCACAAAAGCAACTGGAAGACAATAATTATCTCAAACACAGTCATTTTTATAGTGGTTCGACTACTTGTTTACTCCACTCCCGGCAGACGCACTCAACCCTTGATTGTGCCAGATTTCACTAAGGAGGTTTTACACGGTTCACCTCAAACCCAAGGTTTTAAATCAGGCTCACCTCTAACCAGTACAACCTACACCTAGGCTAACAGTTTATGCTCACACAAGCAAGGGCCAACACATAGTACCCTATTTTAGGCACACTGGCCAAGGATCCACACAAGGAACCTCTCTTGTTTATGCTCTCACGAGCAAGGGTCAACACAAGGCACCAACTTTTAAGCACACTGGTCAAGGATCTTCTACAAGACCCTAACTGTTTATGCTCTCCACAGAGTAAGGGTCAACATAATGCACCCACCACGCACACTCGTGCCAAAGGCCTCCTAAAGGACTTGTAAGGGGTGAGAAACACCTTAGACCCAATTCTATAAAGGAATGATCACAATGGTCCTCTGGACTCTAATAACTTACAGATAAGCGAATGAGTCCCTTTTACCTCTTTGTCGAAGATCTCCTCCTTTGTAGATGAAGAGTCTTCTACTTCCTTGAACAAAAATTCAGAAGATGTAGCAATGCATGATGATGGGTTGGGTCAAGGTTGTAATGGAATACTGCTCTATTGAAAATTTTCCTATAAGGGAAATAGAGCGATTCTAATCATTTTTGCATTCAAGGCATCCCAGCTTAATGATTTGTCATTAAGGTGGTAGCTGAAGGATCCTTGAATGTAGAAGTTCATTCCCCAATCCACTCTATTGAATGTCAATGATGAGGGTGGATTGGAGGATGAATTTCCATGAGAGAAAGGGTTTTGGGTATATGATCTGACGATAAACACTCAAAAGCGCTCTCTTCTTTCTCTACCAGCAACTAAAGACAAGTTCTCTATATATAGGAAAAAAGTTTCAACGGATATACAACAGTCACATTTATGACAAAGTTCGAAATCATCGAGTAGGGTTGATATCATCAAGCGTATACTCTTGATTATATCGACTACCCGCTCGATAATGTAAACTCAAATGCCATACATTTTTAAAACTTTTTGTCAGCTGGTCGAAGAAATCAAAACTTATGTCGATGTCATCGGATTTTAAACTTTGATTTCATTGACACGGGGATCGATTCTTCGACATTTGAGAATGAGAGAGACATTGTCTTTGAAATATTTCAGGTCAAGGAAATGATCGAGGTACACTCGATATCATCAAAATTTGAATGTCGATGATATCGATAGTCGTGTCGATGCATCGATAAATTCAAAGGATTTTCCTGTTAAGTTTGTTGGACAGTTTATGTCCTTTCTCAATGCAATCAACCCGGCCTCGATATCATTGATATTTGAATATCGATTCTATCGAGTGACCCTCGTTCCAAGATAAAAACCACCTAAAAATGTTACTGGAAAACTGTGTCCAAGACTGATATCATCGAAGGCCTTCCGATATCATCGGTTTTTGAATTCTGAGGCTATTGATGAGTACTTCGATATATCGAAGGTCTTTATGATTTTCTTTAGAAAAATAAGAACACAAAAACTCTGCTTTCAATTTTATCGAGTCAACTTCAATAGATTCGAGATTTAAATTTCGATGATATTGATACAGCTATCGATACATCAATAATTCAGTCCAGAAATATATGTGGTTGATGCATAACTTTTGTCCTCATTTCGATAGTATCGATTGAGCATCGAGGACATCGACAGTACTTCTCGATTATATCGATTAGTCAATCGATAAATTGACAGAGGTAGAAAACTTAGAAATTTTCTAAAATTTTAAAAAAATTTTCTAACCCAAAAATCCTATGATATTCTAATTAATTTTAAGGGTTTTAAATACCTGGTGTTTTGGGCCATAGGATGTGAGGCTTAGATTTACCTGTGATGAGTTTGGACACACATTCGGTTGAGGCAGACGGCTGATTGATCTTCCTATTGAACTTCTCTGTCTAGCTCACTTAACATTTACGTTAATTGACAAACCAGGGCACTTTCAATATATATATATATATTTGTAAGATTTAGATTCATGACAACGATTCCCCTCTATCTAGAGTAAAAATATATGTTTTCAATATTCGACAAACATAGAGAGACGGTTATAGTGGGCTTGAAGAAGATATATCGATCATCTACCTGAATAGGGTAGAAGGTTCATTATATCCCTTTTTGGTCCTAGTGGATCCTAGTCTTCTTCTTGGTTAAAGTAGTGAGTCCATTGGTGGTCGCCCAGGATTACGAATTGGGTCAAGCCACGAATGCTATGTAGTGTATAGTTTCGTAATTCCTTAGTTCAATTAACCTAAATGTTTAGGGAATAACCATCATTGAAAATTTTAAATCTCCTATTTATAAAGTTGTCCTTTGGGTCTTGGTCTAAGAGAGTTCTCGTTTTAATTTATGTCCAAAGTATGGGTTAATATATCTCTCAATATGCTTATGGTCAAAGATCATCCTAAAATGAGTTTCTAATGGCATAAAATTTTATATGTATATTACCATTTCGATCTTATAGCTAGTGGGTTATGAGTAAACTACATTTCGATTTCATTAATCTCAAGAGGGAAGGAATGATCAAATGTTCTAAGGTATTCTAGAGGTTTGAGGTACTAATAACGCTATTAAGGACGCAAAAAAGGAAAGATGAAGGATATCATCTTCTCGATGTTATTTGAACCTTAAGACCATAAGAGAATAAGAAAACTCCAAATATTTTATTGTAGTCCGCCTTTAATATGAGCTTACAGAGTATTAAACTATGAAACTCAATCCTACTCAAGGGTCCTAACTTAATTGCACCAAAATAACTTAAACAATATATATATAATCCAATTTATTCACAGAATGATTCCTAGTATGATTATAAATAATTCCTAAATAGACACTAAATACTAAACTTTAATATGAAAAGACATGACTAGTCTATTGGCAACTCGAAGTTGTAGAAATTGTTGGTTTCAACCCTTCCATTATTTGTAACATATTTTTCACCTTTAGTTAATATATCATTTTTATAATTTTTATATAAATCCATCATTACTCTTTCTTTTATTTTACAAATTTTCATTTCATTTCAAGTTCCATAAAAATCCTAAAAATTCTGTAAGTACCAGTTGTCCAAAACCAACGATTTTCTATATGATTCCATAATAACTTTATTCCTTGTAACATTTTCTATATTTTTAGTTATTCAAATATTTTTAAAATTTTTATGGTGGTTTATTATTAATTTTAAATTCACCCCACAAAATTTCAATTTATTTGGAGTTGTATAAACATTATTAAAATTCTAGAAGTAAGAGCTATCCAAAACTAATGATTTTTGGATAGTTGTCAAAACATCCTAAAATTAACTATATTATAATTCTTATTCTAGTTTATATTTATTTTTGTATAAAACTAGGCTTATCAAGCTTTAATATAGCTTTTGAATCACCTAAATCAAAGTTATATTGAGGGAGATATGACTTTTTGAAGTTAGTCCAAATTGACAAAAATCATAGAAAATTCCAAAGACGGACCACCGATTCTTACGGTGGCTCTGCCACTCTATGTTAGAAAATGGTGTATCTTGCAAACCGGAATGATTTATTTGACGTGCCATATATGATTTTAGGGTGGGAGGAGCCACTTTATCTTAAAAAAAACTAAGTTATTTTGTGATATTCCATAATTTTAATGGTCAAAAATCCATTTTATTTACATTTTTACTATTTATAGTAAATTTTAGTTTAATTATAACTCCTTATCCTTTCAGCTTCAGGAATTGTGTTTATTATGAAAAGTACTTAGAAACATTAGGAGAATAAAGTAGTGAAATATGAGATTTTTGAAGGAGATGGGTTGGAAGGGGGAATTGAGACTTAGGGATTGAGTTTTGAGAGCTTAGGGAGAGAATGGGGTGATGATCTGAGAGTGAAAAGAGTAGAAAAGAGTAAAAATAGGATAAAAATAAAGTAGAAATGGCCTTAGGTGAAGCCCCTAGGGCTTTTATGTGATTTAGAAGAGTAAAGCGGGGTCCCTACATGTGGGAGGCCCCACACACATTTTGGGTCGTATTGTTTTCAATTTTTGAATTCCCAACTACAAGTGATTTAGATCACTTCTTGTAGTCTAAGTCTCTTCTACACATCAATTCTAGGCTAGCCTTCAATGTTCGGATTAGCCAAATGGCTTGGTCATATGGCCCTTTAATGTCACTAGGTTCGATCGCTCCCTCCTAAGTCAGAATGACATTGTGATAGACCCACTGCCCAAAGCCCAGCTTAAACCCGAACCATGCTTTGATACCATCTGTAACGCCCTGAATTTCAGGGTCTGAGTTAGAACTCGGTTCCCGAATTCCCAAGTGCCACATGTGTCCTAATGGTCTTTAAATTTTAATTATATTTTGATGATCTCATAAGCAATGGAGAGTTTAGCAAGGCATGAAGCATAAGTAAGTCATAAAGTAGTATCAAGTGCCACTAAATATAAAAATATCAAAAACATAAATCTAAAAATATCCAAATAAAGAACTAGTCCCACCCATACATATGTCTCAAAGTGACTAGGGCCCTGGCTCATACCTCACAATGGTTCGAACTCGAACTAGAAGGATCCACCGAAAGTCTAGAAATACACTCACTCCTCGTCATCCACACTGGCATCCAGTTCCATCATCCCTGCACCTATGACAGGTTCTAGTTTGTGTTTTAAAACACCATCCCATAGTGGGAGTGAGTGATCAACTCAGTTGTCACGCCCCAAACTCAGAAACTAGGCTCACAAAATTTTCGATAACTGAATTCGACGTCGATAGCCTCTATAGTGCCCCATTCTCGGCTCCCGGCACGCGTATACCAAGTTCTGATCCTTGGATCCTACAAGGAGGATATTCAACATAAATATGATTTGTAATAAGCATAATCATAAACATATCCAATGAACAATAACCAAGACACGATTACAAAATCCACTATGATAAAAAAAACTTTAAGTTTAATGTACATAAAGGGAAATACAATAACAGAATCGAAAGCTCCAGAAGTTCATTGCATGCTCCAATCTCAATGTTATTGTAGTACCCTATTGTCACCTACACATATCAATCGTGCATAAGCTTATAGAAAGCTTAGGGGGTGGTGAGAGTGTGCGCAATATAAGTGTGCTCAGAATGCAATATCAGAGTAATGTGGAATCATGCTGATAAGTCCATGAATACTAATAGTCATACCAAGGCTATGCGATGCAAGGAATGAATGCTATCGGCCATATCGAGGCCATGATGTCGGCCATACCAAGGCCATGCAATGCAAGATGCAACTCAAGCATACCAATCCTCATCCGAATCTACATATCAATGTAGCTCATCACTAGAGCATATATATCAATACAGTTTTCACTTTGGATAATCACCGGAGTTTAGTACACTCCAAATGGCACTACCCTTTTCTCAGGCGCGCAGTCCAAGCGAGCGTAAGAAACCTCACTATCCGCCTAGCCAATATCCTGCCAATACCTATCCGACATGTCGATAACGAACCCATTTACGAGCTGCTCATACTTACCCTAGCAATTAGCCCCTGCCCTTGGGTGGGTAAGGCCACACCCCCTTCCAACCGACCACAACACATTGGAAGACACAGCGTCCTAGTAGTTGACCCTCATGCACTTATGTATCCACTCAGTCTCGACGTTGGAGTCATCCTCTAATACCATCGAGTTTACAAATTTTCATCCAAGGACATCTATGGTACCCCGATGCTAGTAACAGTATTTTTCATGTTTAATCCTGTCATCCACAATATGCTTGTGGAGGCTATGGCCCTGATGTCATTAGGGCATACAGTAATCATGTCACACAAATGTGAAGTATATGAATCACACTATCAGTCATGCTGCTATCCTGTACGTATCGCGCGCTCATATCGGGTAACTCTGCTTATCAGGGAGCCCCATAAATAATATGCCCAATGACATATGCTATGATCAATCAATCCTCATGTCAAGCATACATATGATGCGTATGGGTATGAATCATGGAGTTATACTGAGCATGTTATATGGTGATGAAATCTCTTCATAACAAAGGTGGGCATAAACGGCCTACACCCAACAAGTATGGGCCTAATAATGGGCCCTAGGAAGTGTTACAATGTGGACATTTAACCATCATAGCTCTACAATGTGGACGCCAAACCATCATTGCTCCCAAGGCATGACCCACCATAAACATCATTACATTCATCACGGTGGAATCACACATCACAACGGACCTCATATACATCTCATTAGGCCTCACACAAAGGCCTCACTCATGGTCCTTATATACATCACATTGGGCCTCAACCCATGGGCCTTATATACATCTCATTGGGCCTCAACCCATAGGCCTTAAATACATCACAATGGGCCTCATATACATCCAGATGGGCCGCACCAAAGGACCTCATATACATCAAGATGGGCTGCACTAATGAGTCTCATATACATCAAGATGGGTCGCAACAATGGGCCTCATATACATCAAGTGGGCCACTTCACATAGGCTCCACCAATCAACACCATTCATCTATTTTAAAGATCATTATAGGACATTTCAAAAAAAATGAATCATATTGAGAGATCATCTGGACCATACCACAAATAACAATGGAGATAATGATTTCCACTCTTAAAATTCCTAGGGCCCACCATAATATTTATTTTCCATCCAATCTGTTCATAAGGTCACAAAGACTTGAATTAAGAGGAAAAATAAATTTCACATTGATCCAGAACTTCTGTGATACCAAAAGGATTTCAATGTTAGTCAATCAACCTCCACTGATTTCTGCAATGTGGTCCACTTGATAGATCTGTCTTATTTTTAGTCTCAAGCCTTAAGATGAGTTCACCACCTAGATGGACAGTTTGGATGTAACACATACATCAGCGGGCCCCACACACTGCTAACGTTAATACAACAGCTATTTGCTGCTAGTGGGGCTACAGACGGACGGTTCAGATGTAACACATGCCTCATGTGGGGCCCACAGAAGTTAGTAACGTCAACAACAACTGTTGTTGCTAGTGTAAGATAAATGCACGGTATGGATGAAATCCACATCACGATGGGTCATGTCTAGATGGACGAACGGTAGGGATGAAACACGTGCATTGATGATGGGGTCCACGTCCAAACTGGACGGTGAGGACCCCACACGTGTAGGGTGGGTCCCACTGTCTAGCAAGTGGACGGATTGTGTGGATTTTTCCCACATACAACAGTTATAGCTAGTGTGCAGTGGACCAGCCAATCCGCTCTCTCAACGGGTGGGTCCCACGTGGGGCCCACCATATATATATATATATATATATGCATATGGTATGTACATATCATATATAATATATTAATATATTATTTTGATTATTATTATTATTATTTTAAAAGCTGGTTGTTATGTTTTCCTTATATTCAGTCCAGCAGCAGAAGTTTTTGGACATCTAATGTATGGAGGTAATACATTCATTAAGGTGGGGCGACACGTACACATGGCCCACTTGCCACATACATCAAGGTGGCCCCACATACTTGTGGTCCACAGATGGACGGTGTGGATCCAATCCATTCATCACGGTGGAGTCCATAAGTCCTACAAATGGATGGTATGGATATAATACATACGACATAGGTGGGCCACTCACATTATCATCATCACCAAAAGAAGAGAGAGAGAGAGAGAGAGAGAGAGAGAGAGAGAGAGAGAGAGAGAGAGAGAGAGAGAGAGAGAGACGCGTGTGATGGGAGGGACCTCGGCACTATGGGCCCTCCCTTCTATGCATTACAACATACATCGAGTGGGTCCCATTACATGTGGGCCCACCAATCAAAATCAATGGTGGAGATCCCTTCTCCACTAAAATGCAAGGTCTAGATGACCTTTTCATACAAGGAAAATAAACATCATGATGGGGTCCATGGAGGATAGCCCCATCATTGAATGAACATATGAGTCATGGTGGTCCATCGGCCATACCTAGGGTCCAAAGTGAGATCCATGCCATCGATTGGTAGGCCCCACTTGGCCCATCATCAAAAATACAAAACTAATCCTATAAACACCCACCCATGACTTTGTTCTCTAGCTCCTTGGAATCCTTGGCTTATAAGCTAACTCTTTAAGGGTTAATGATGAAGTTTTCATGGTTGAATGGGAAGATTTGGTGGTAGGAAGTGGGCCTTGACCTTTACTCTCCTTAGAGCTTTTCTCTCATGGAGGCTTGGGAAATGGTGGAGAGAATGAGAGAGGAGAGAGTGTTGTAAGAAAGATGATACAGGAGGAATGGATGTTGCAAGAAATGGATGGGTGGAGAGAGAGAGAGAGAGAGAGAGAGAGAGAGAGAGAGATAGAGAGAGAGAGAGTTGACTTTGGGAATGGGAGAAAGATGGGTAGGGTATGGGTTGGTACTTGACCTATGATAGGATGTGCACTTGATTGATTGATGTGATGGGTTGTAGAGATTCTCTTAGAATTTGCAACGCGTTGTATTTTTCTAAAAATAAATACAGGCCCACAACTCCTGGCCTAGGTATCGCATCGTGCACAAGACGTGGCATTGAGACCGCGACGACTGCCCGGTTGCAATGGTACAAGTTTCGAGTCGAGCTGACTTAGAATCACAATATGCAACTTAAGGTTGTGTGCAAATGTCGATTATAAGTCGAGGGTTTTCAAAATCGACGAGGAGGATCGCGGGAGTCTACAGAATGGTACGAACTAGGATACGGGCCTTACAACTCTTCCCTCCTAATAAAAATTTCATCCTCAAAATTTACACAATCATCGCAACTAAACATAACTCATAAGGAAAGAGGAAACATAGCATCATATATAATCAGAGACAGCATGCAAAATACAACACATAATCAATCATCAAAGAAATGGGGATTGTGCTCTCAATTCTTAGCCTCGTGCTCTCACGACACATCATCAACAGAATGGTGACCTCACTGCACCTTTACCAAGGGAATGACCTTAGTGTGAAGGATCTGCTCCTTCCGATTAAGGTTACGAACTGGCTTCTCAATGTAAGAAGCGTCCTCACGAATCTCCAACAGCTGTTAATCAATAACAGGAACTATGGCTGACCCACACTTCTGTAACATAGAGACATGTAAAACTTATGGACACTAGACAACTGTGATGGAAATGTAAGCCGATAGGCCACGGCGCCAATGCGCCCAGTGATCTCGAAAGGTCCTATTAATCTCAGGACAAGCTTGCCCTTTGCTCTAAATCGAATCACGCCCTTCATGGGTGAGACCTTGAGATAACCCTGCCCCTTATTGTAAATTTCAAGGGACAAAGCCGACAATTAGCAAAACTCTTCTACGGGTTCTGAACTGTGCGCATCCTCTCCTGATAATAACGATAGCCTCTAACGTCTACTACACAAGCTCAGGACTTATGAGACGCTACTCTCTAACCTCGGTCCAACAACTCAGAGATCTGTATGAACTACCATATAGTACCTTAAAAGGAGTCATGCCAATAGTCTCCTGATAGCTATTGTTGTATGCGAACTCAGCCAATCACAAATACTCATCCCAGCTATCCCCGAAGTTAATCACACAGGCCTAAAGCATATCCTCAAGGATCTAGTTGACCCTCTCGGTCTACCCATCAGTCTATAGATGATATGCAGTGCTGAGCTGCAAAAACAGACCCCATCACTTTCTGAAAGCTCCTCCAAAACTGAGATGTGAATCTCGGGTCTCGGTCAGAAATGATCAAAACTGGAATGTCGTGCAGTCTCACTATCTCCTCAATGAATAATCTCGCAAGCTGATCCAAAGACCATGTCGTATGAATCGTAGGAAAATGTGTCAAGTTCGTCAGGTGATCCATGACACCCCAGATGGAGTCATGATCGTGCTGAGTCCTCGGCAAACCCATAATGAAATATGTCGACATGTGCCCCACTTCCACATCGGGATACTCAACAGCTACAATGGAACAGGGGGTCTATAATGATCGGCCTTGACAGGCTAGCATGTGTCACACTCAGCCGTAAAACTGACGATCTAGTGCTTCATCCCTGCCCAAAAATACTATCGCCTCATAACACAGTACATCTTCACCGAGCAAGGGTGGATAGAAAACTGAAATCGATGTACCTCGGTCATAAGATCTTTACGTAACTCAGAAATATTTGGGACACATAATCAACCTCTGAAGTGAAGTCCACCATCAGAACCAAGCTACTAATCTGACTGAATCTCAAATGCTGCCTCTACCTGTAACGCCCGTGAAAAATCCGTACTTGGAATCGAGTACCGATTTGACCCGAAATCGCGTATAAATAATTTCCATGAAAATTAAACGTAAGTTAGCTAGCGCAACGCTAGAGTAGCTGGGAAATAGTCCCTGATCACTTTAAATACGTTCTACAAGACCCAAATCGAGTAGAACAGATAACTCTACAATACTCTATAACCTTGGATCAAACTCTAAGCAGGTTTGTCCTCTGGACCATATTGAACTTTTATATTGGATTTAGACCGCGCGTCGAAGGTCTGATACCTCCTATCTTAGACCGTTAGAACCGCCCAGCTGGACTTGACAATCATCTCGAAAATCAAGTCAAACCGATAATCACAGAGTATTTCGTTGAACCCGGACTGAAGCGACCGCGAATAGGGACGAATTGGGAATTTCAAATTTAGATCTGGCACACGACTTGACGCGTCAGTATTAAGCGTTCTGACCATCAGAATTCATCCAGATTACACCCTCGGATCAGGAAAAATATCTATTTATTATCATGGGACTTTCAGCCCTGATCTATGTGCGGTGACCGCTGAACTGAAACTGGTCCGCCACGTGCGATCTGCGAACCCTGCCAGACTGAAAACTTAATACGAGGTACATCTGGTACCCATGAGCTTAAGTCTGATCGCAATCGACCAGGGGACCACCAGAAATCAGTTTTTGGACCGAAACAGCCCCGAAATGGATAGGCAACAAGTAAACTTCGTCCCGGAGCCTATTTTCGGCGTTTCCAAGCTTATAAAAGGGGTTGAAACCCTCATTCCTTCCTTGCATACGAAATTCACAAACCCTAGAAAAGAGAGAGAGAGTTTGAGAGAAAGGGAAGAGGAGATTTTCCCCGCATCCGAGCCCCTGACAGTGCTGCTTCAACACTTCATTCCAATCACCTGGCTGGTGATTTTTCCACTTTTTCAGGTATAGAAAAACCCCAAAAACTTGCTGATTTAGGGTTTATGTAGATTCTGAACAGGTTAGCTGACTAAATCCATAAATCAGGTTCTCCTACTGTCGTAGACGAAGCGTACACGCTCCGTTCAAAATCCCGCGACCGTAAGAGCTTAGGTGAGGATTTTAGACGCTTTGATTGACGGTTTACAACGCTTTCAATGTCGTTTAATAGTAGATTATCGACGGCATCACCGTTTGACATGTACAACATGCTCTCCGTTTCCTGTTTCGCAAATTAACGAAGAATATGAGATTTAGGGCATTTTAGTCATATGTAGGAAGTACGGTCTACATGCATAATTTGCTGACGTGATTGACATGATTTGTCGCCGCATTAGAGAGTTAGGAATGCTTGCATAATCAGTTTGGCGAAGAGGTTCGCCAAGTTGCACACGTTGGGTCAACATACTATATGTGGACTTAAGTGTGTAGTGTCTGTGTTTGTATAAATGCTTGTATTATTATGTATTGAATTAAATGATGTTATGTAGTAGATTGAGATTGATTTCATGATTAATATGCTGACCTGAATGATTTCCTATATGCTTACCTTATGCATGATTTCACTACATGCATAGAAAGTACGCCTTGAAGATTTGCTTAAGTTGAATATGCATGGAAAGTATGCCTTGAAGATTTGCCTAAGTTGAATGTTATAACATGTGCTAACATGCTCACATGATGTGTTTCAATTCCAATACCCTGATATATAGCGTTAATGTGATTCAATAGATGTGTGAGACTTGACTTAGTCCAGGCAGTCGGTAACCGAACGAATTCGTGGCTGACTGGTCATAGCCACGAACGACGCGTCGATGAATGTGATTCGTGTTGAGAGTTGGCGGCAGTGGTTAGGCCACGCGAAGTGTTTTACGCACTTCATGTCGTTCAATTCGAGATGCGATCGCGCTAGTCGAGCCCGTCAAGTAACCCGACTGGCCGATGTTTGTTCACCTTGTATGTATCATAACTGCTTGAACCTAGGGTACTGAACTTACCATTGTAAACCCTATTAACCGTGGTACCTTGATCCACGAAGACTCATGAGCCGGGCATGGTGGTATGGGACACCGTGGTCGAGCTGTCGGCCTACGCTGGGGCCACAAACCTCCCCGTAGTGACCAGTGAGCACCTTGACTCGTGAGCAGATTATGGTGGTATGGGACACTATATTCTAGCTGTCAGCCTACACTGATCAGGCGACGAGCCCTTTGTAGTGACCGCGAGCGTATTCTGAGTTCACGGGAGGCGACGACCCTTCCGTGCAGTAGAGTACAGTAGGCCTGTATTGATAAGGTGATGGGGGAGCGGTGCAACGAGTGCGAGCAACAGCCCTGGCAGCCCTTGCAGTGACCTACGAAATGTACATCGTATGAGATTACTAGGAGTGACGACCCTAGACAGGATCCGTGTTGGGATTGATACAAGGGAATTACCTTAGTTTCCCAATCCTGCTGTTTGAATGGACTAATAACAACATGGTAATCATATCACCATAGCATTGCATGTGCCTGGAAGATGTGGAGCACTCTAGGGAGTGTGGCATGCCGCGGTCGTAAGATGTTGCCGCATGAGGGTGATCGTCGGTGAGGGCATACATCACGTCATATCATCTTGCATTAACAACAGTATTAGAATTGTCTGATTTACTGCTTTACTATTATCGCGTGATTGAATTGTGAACATGCTAATCTTTGCTCTATGATTCCACTGAGTTGATCACTCATTCCCACGTTACGGGATGGTGTTTGCAACACCCACCAGACCCTGTCGTAGTTGCAGGTGACGACGAGATCCAGGAGGTGGAGCCGGAGATTGACGAGGACCAGGATGAGTTCTCGTATATGCAGTATCACGACGGCTTCCCGTAGGTGACCTGGATTGAGGGGGACTTCAGTGGGACTATTTTGAACTTATTCTTTTGTCTATTTACATGTATATGAGACTCAGAGATGTAGTCATACTTTGGAGACAGTTGAGATTACTTTGTTTTTCCACACAGTGATATATATATTGTTTAGTCTTCCGCTTGCTTTTATCACTGGATCTGAAGTATGAATTGCAGTTTTGGTATACTTTTACTCATGTGAATGCTTTAAATTAGACAACATTGAATCATAACCATTTTTGTTGCATAAGTGACAGTCTGGAACTCGGGAGTTGAGTTTATACACGACCCCCGATTTTCAGGGTGTTACACTACCCGATAACTCTACAACGACTCGTCTGCTTACTGAGCCTCGATTACCCTTAGGACAAGAGAGGGTTGAATCGACAAGCTTGATAACTGCATGATAGCAGAATGTAAACTGATCTCAAAATCATATGTTGTCACATCCTCAAGCATCTTCCACTCCTAAATCATCATATATGCCACCAGGCCCTATTGTTGACAGCTCAGGGCATCTGCCACCACATTTGGCTTACCTAGTTGGTACTGAAAATCAAAATCATAGTCTTTCAGGAGCTCCATCCAACTTCTCTACCTGATGTTTAGCACGGACTGAGAGAATAGGTACTTCAAGCTCTTGTGGTAGGGGAAGAACTCGAATTTGACCCTATAGAGATAGTGCCTTCACACCTTGAGTGCAATGACAACTGTAGCCAACTCCAAATCATGTGTGAGGTAGTTTCGCTCATGGACCTTGAGCTGGCGAGACGCGAAGGCCACCGGTTTCTCATGCTGCATCAGGACAGCACCCAAGCCAATATGCGAAGTATCGGTAAATACAACAAATCCATCACTCCTAGAGGGAAGAGTGAGAACAGGAGTGGATTAAGGCGGTCCTTCAACTCCACAAATGCTCGCTCATAGGCATCACTCCACATAAACTCTGCATCCTTCCGGGTCAACCTGGTCAGCGGTATTATAATACGGGAGAATCCATCGATAATATTCTGCCAAGCCCAGAAAACTGTGAATCTCATATGCGTTTGTGGGCTAGCCCCACTAAAGCACTGCATCAACCTTCGAGGGGTCTACTATGACACCCTCCTTCGTCACCATGTGACCAAGGAACTTCACGTCCTCCTGCTAAAACTCACACTTCTCTAGCTTTGCATACAGTTAGAGGGCACGGAGGGTCTGCAATGCAATCTCCAGATGTTACACATGCTCCTCACGGGTCCTTGAATATATCAAAATGTCGTTAATGAATACCACAACAAACTGATTGAGATACGGACAGAAGACCTCGTTCATCAACTGCATGAAGACTGCAAGCGAATTAGTCAATCTAAAGGATATGACCCGAAACTCAACATGACCATAGCATGTCCTGAATGTTGTCTTCAGGATGTCCTCCTCTCGGACTCGAATCTGATGATAACCGAAATGCAAGTCACTCTTTGAAAAGAACTGTGCACCCTACAGCTGATCAAATAAATCATCGATCATCGGGAGCATATATTTATTGTTGATCGTAACCTAGTTGAGCTCGTGATAATCCATGCATAGCCTCAACGAGCTATCCTTCTTCCTGAAGAATAGTACCGGCGCTCCCCAAGGCGAATTGCTCAGACAAATGAATCCCAACTCATCCAACTCACACTATAGCTCTCGCAACTCCATTGGTGTTATAATGTATGGGGCCTTTAAGATAGGCGCGGTTCCAGGCACAAGATCAATATCAAACTCAATATGTCGGTGTGGCAATAACCCCAAAATCTCCTGGAACACGTCGGGGAAATCGTAAACTATTGGCAACTGATCAACACTCACCGCCACTAGCTCCTCTACTGCACACGACATCAAACAAGATAACAACTCTCCTCTGGGCTAAGCAATGAACTGGAACTATGGCTAGCCTAGTATACAAAATGTGACTATCCTCATGATGCAGTCGGGATGATGTAGAAATCTAACATCGGTAGCACAAATAAGTCGACGGGCAAGAAAATCTCTCCCACCAACACGGGGCCAGATGAACAGAAGTGACCTAACATTGTTGTCTTCCCCAAGGGTGTCGATACGATCAGCCCCTCGCGAGTAGACTCTGTTGGTAATCCAATCGAACTGTAGAATCCCTCGGACATAAAAGAATGCGAAGCTCCGGAATTAAATAAAAATCGGGCGATGCATGTAAAGACAGGGATAATTACCTCGACGACTCCTCCGGATGACTGCTGAGCCACATAGAACCTAGCCTAAACTAGCTGTGGAGGTGTCTATCCCCTCTGAGGGTGCTTTTATTGCTGCTGCTGCTACTGGGGTAGCCTATACTGTTATCTTCACTGCTACTGGGGCCTTGGCAGCTAAGGTGGCTGTGGTCGATACTGTTGGGGTAGTTACTACTGCGGTTGCTACTGTGGTGGAGATTGTTGTGGCCCTCTCAGCTGCTTCAACTACTGAGGACGGGGGCACTCATGCATGCGGTGCCCTGTCCCACCACATCCAAAATAAGTCCTTGTAAACGGCCACTGGGGTGGCACTGGAGGTGCCACTGGTGCTGCTGGTGCTTTGGCAGATATGTAGCTCCTGTGCCTTTGAAGTTGCTGATGCTACTGGGAGCTACTGGAGGGGGCCTGCCTCATTAACTATAAGTTACAGAAGTTATCATGCATAAGAGTAAATTTAATGAAAAGTATACATTCACAGAATCCTATATACTCTGATTAATGCAAATGTATGATTCAATAATATGATGCATGCCTCTCACCACAACACTCTCTCTTGCGACACCATCTAACGTTTATGAACCAACACTACCACAAGCGACCACAATTGTTAAATCATAAAAGCCAAGTTGATTAGTTAAGTTTATTCATCCATTAGGTTGGAAAACCGGATACCCCAACGAATCATTGCCCTAATCTGATCACGCAACTCTAATGGTCGTGGCCATGCAACTCTCACAATCCATAGCCCTTGTGGGTTCGTCATTCTCATAGCTCTTAAGCTCATACGAAAACTATTAAGACATTTGAGTTCTACTCACAGTCACTACGGGGAGGTCGTCACCCCAGCATAGGTTGACTGTGAGGCTTGTATCCTAGTCTGTTCAGGTCCTTAGACTCCTGCGATTCTCCTCATCGAATTCCATCAACCCACGGTCTGTAGAAAGCATTTGTATGTGACCCTAAGTTACACCCGGTTAACCTAAGTCGATTTGACCCAAGACTTATACCCTAGTGACCGCTCCGTCGCTGCAGTTCCAACGTTACAACTTGTGCACCGATGCGATACCCACGCCATGAGTTGTGGGCCCACGTTTCTAAGAGAATCTCTACCATCCATCACATCAATTAATCAAATGCAAGTCAACTACACAACCCATTCCTCTCTTACACTGTCATCCCCAAAGTCAACTCTCTCTCTCCACCCATCCTTTTTCTTACGCACACCCATCCCTCTCTTACACCACCCATTCCTCTCATCCCATTCCTCTTACAACACCCTCTCCTCTCTCATTCTCTCTACCATTTTCATAAGCTTTCACGAGAAAAAAGCTTTAAAGAGAGAATAGCCGAGTGTGGTCTACCCCCTCATCTCACCATCCAACTGTAATACCCCGAGTTTTCAAGACCCGAGTATATGACTCGTTTCCCAAAAGCCTGAGTGTTAACCTTAAAAGATGGTCAAATTCGAGTATATATATATTTTTCTTTGATCAGAGTAAGCAGATGAGCATAGAATGGACAAGTAAGCATAAAGGAAAATTTCAAATTTCATTTAAAATATACAAGTGATTGCCCATAATGACTTATACAACCAGTGTCTCCAAAATTAACAAATACAAGAAATTACATGATCCAATACATGAGAAATAGTAGAATGCAAGTAAATTTGAGCTGCAAGACCCCTCAACTTGTCAAGGTAGATACAGTCATACAACCCTCGCGCTTGAACCCGGCTCCTCATCATCCTGAACCTGAAAATCACTTAAGCCACCTGTGCTACCTATATAATTATATTTATTTGATGGATGAGTGGCCAACTCAGTGTGAATTCTCCTCAAGATTACAGATTGCCGCATTAGGTAAGTATAGTTATAAAATAAAACATACAAAATAATACTTGATATAGGTCTTATTATGTGCATGGATGCGTGAAATATGCAATCATCGCCCTAGGGATGCTCATTCGTGTGGACAGTGGGCTCGTCACCTATGCAATCATCGAACCTGGGAAAAATCATCCAGTCAAAACAATACGTACATCACGTACGATAACAATAGTGCTGGTCTGTGCCATGTATACTTGATTATCCAAACCATTATTAATCTGTTTACAACCAGTAAGTTTAATAAGCTCAAAGGTCACTACGAGGAGCTCAGATCCTAGTGTAGGCCGACAACTCGAGCATAGTGTCCCAAGACCACCATCCCCGACTCATGAGATTACCACCTTAAGATGTTTAATGGAAACCCATCAACTAATGGCCAATCATATTATAGTATATAGGGCTTACATCGCATGGTTGTACAGTATAAAACATCAAACCCATATGCAAAAAATACTAACACAAAGACACATAGGGCGATATCACACAAGCCACATAGGGCAATTATCAAAATAGGCTACAAAGGGTGAGTATCAAAACCATGCGATAAAAGACCATCCTTGAAAATCATTGGACACAACAACCCTAGATGGTAGGCCCACATCAATGGCCAATTTAAACCATCATTAAATAACCACCAAGCCAAAGGTCCATTACAATCACAACCGGTCGAGTTACATCCCAAGTATGGGTGTACATTTATAGGTGGGGGTTTTCCATTGATGTACCAGCTTAAGTTCCATGAGCAATCCACGAATAATCCACAAGAATCAATAAATATGCCAAATAAATATTAAGCATGTAATGTAACAATTCAATTCCAACAATTAACACATATGACTATGAAATAGAGATATCAAATATAAATTAAAATAAAACTATAACTTAAGCTAAAGGAAAGATGGAAAGCTCAAGGGGAAGAATCATCACCTCATGTGTTGAATCGCCAACATATGTTACTAGTGAGCGCGTGCACCCTTAGAGCTGAACCCTACTATGGATGGTGAAGTTGTACGTGAGATCAACGTCCTACCAATTATCTATGGTTAAGACCAATACAACCTAGGGTTTGCATTACTTATTTTTAGGGTTTCACACTAAATTCTAGGACTAGGCTTAAGTCTTAGGGTTCGAACCCTAGTTGGTGTGCAATTAATTTTAATGTTAATTTAGTAATATTTATTAACGTTGGTGTTATAGTTTATATTAGTTAATAATCACTATGATGATAATTAATATTTTGATCTGTTATTTATGATAAGACGACACATTAGTGTTTAATAATGATATTATTTTAATTTCTTGTATATAATAACTATTATTAGAATAGATAATTTACTAATGGTCATGTATTCTTGATATTTTCAAATCCTAATGATGATGGATATCGTAAAACATTTATTTAATAATTAGAAAATAATTGTTATTATTCGCGTTGTAATTAATAGTAGCTACCATAGTAGTAATGATTGTTATGATGACAGTAATCACTAGGACCTACTATTAAGGACAATATTTGAGAGAGATCATTAAACTACCACCATTTGATAATTATGAATTTTTTTTATCCTAACTAACTTGAGCACAAGTAACCTACTAATGACTAATCATGGTTAAGGTCATAACATAGGGTTTAGATTACCTAGGTATAAGGTTTCAGAGTTTAAGATTTAATCCAGACAATTAATTTGTAACAGTATGAGAAATGAAGTAATGGTGAGTGGAAAATTTATCAAGTAATACTGTCAACTCTAATCTTATCATAAATAGTCTACTAATGACATCATAGAAATAATATAAATGTTAATATCTAATACTAAAGACCAAGTATTAGAATTTGAAGCATCCATTAATAGTTATATAAAAAAAAAGAATTGGTAAAGTATTGATAATTTGATTTTTTAACAATTCCAATGAAAGAAGATGGGAGGTTGGCATACCTCCGATGGTCGGTTGGAACGTGGCCCACTGAGATTTATAGTGGGGCCCACTGTAATACATGGTGAGGTCCATGTGAGGCCCACTACAATAACTAGTGAGGCCCAATGGACGTGACCCACTGAAATACACGGTGAGGCCCATGGAAGACGTGGTCCACCTGGTTTGTTACCACACAATTGGGCCCAATGCTCACTGCTTGTTGCCAAACCCAAGACTGAGCTGAACTTGGCCCTACCCTATGACCCCCAAGGTGGCCTAGGAATTAGGGTGGCTGGACCTATGGGTTATGGGCCGCCGGAGCAATGAACTAAGGTACGACCCACCTATTCTCACAGGGTGTGGCCCACCTTGTTTAACGTGGTGTGGCCCACTCGTTTTGATATGGTATAGCCCATTGCTATGGCTGGCCTTTCTCGCTCAGCCCAGTTGTGTAGCCCATTAAGCTTTGCTCAGAAGCGGCCCACAAGATTCACGGTGGCACAGTGTGGCCCACTATGGTTTCAATGGCCTGGATTTCGGCTGATTTCAGCCTATTTCTAGGACTGATCTTGGCCCATTTCCTAGGCTGACTCTCAGTGAAAGATGGTCTCAGTCCATCTCAAAGCCTAACTAAGGCTCGACTCAAGGCCCAAACTAACCAAAAAATCAAAGGGACAGTAGATGGTGGATTCAAGAACCTTGTGATATTTCTCTAAAGGCCACTAAGGCAGATGATTTTTGGGGGCCTTGCACAAAACCTTAGGATCTAGCCCTCCAGAACAAACCAGAATTATGGGATAATAAAAGTAATGAAGTAAATCAAAGTATCAATCACACAACACCAGGATTTTTACATGAAAAACCCTCAAAGAGGTAAAAACCACGGGACCTCGTCCAGATCAACAATCCACTATAAAGTAGAATGTTACAACCGATCACAAGCACACACCGCTTGGATCAAACTTTCTTCACTCACACGGGAGTGGATAAACAGTAAGAGAAACAAAGAAGACGGAGAGATCTCACCGATTACGAGGACGTGAAAGCGCTGAGATATGGTAGATCACCTCTACGAGCATAGCTTCCCTTCCACAAGCTTCCTCTCTCTCTTTCTCTCTCTCTCACAACCCTAAGCCCTTTATCAAACCCTTGCAAAGCTTTAGGAAACCCTAGAATACCCTGGAATACACCCCAATCCCAGATACACCCCTTTATATAAGAATAGAAAGAGGTAGAACCCAAATAGAAAATAAAATCTGCAGAATCTGTGCTTCTGCAATCGCATCTGCAGAATTCTTCGATCATATCGAAGGTCTCTTGATAACAACGTCGATGTCATCTGAAAGTTGCTTGATGATATCAAGACAGGACCAAAACTGTCCAGCAACCAAGGGTGAAAATTCTAACAATTATCGATGCCATCGAAGGTCTATTGATAACATCCTCGATACCATATGAAAGTCACTCGATGATATCGACAGGACAAAAAAATAGTCTAGCGACCGGGATTGAAAAATCCTGCAATTATCAATGATATCAAAACCCATTCAATTTCATCGATTCCAGCAATGAGGAGAAAAACCCATCAAATCTCTCCCTTTTCGACTCAGGAGGAATCCACCTTCTTCAAGTTAGCCCGGCTTCTACAAACCTCAAACTTGCCCTTGAGCAAAGCCTTGGTCATCATGTCTGACCCATTATCGTCTGTGTGGACCTTCTCAAGCTGTAACACATTCTGTTCCAAAGTATCCCTTATCCAGTGATACCGAACCTCTATATGGTTCGACTTAGAGTGCTGACCTGGATTCTTGCTCAAGTGTATAGCACTTTGGCTATTGCAATAGACCACGTGCTACTCTTGTTCCAGGCTAAGTTCCTGTAGGAACCTCTTCATCCAAAGTATCTCTTTACATGCCTCGTAATTACAATGTACTCGGCCTCTGTTGTCAACAATTCTACGACCTTCTGTAGCTTGCTCTGCTAAGAAACCGCTCCCCCTGCAAACGTGAACATGAACCCCGATGTAGACTTCCTGAAGTCTATGTCACCTTCCATATCTGCATCTGTGTAGCCCTCTAACACAGGTTTCCCATCACTATAACATAGGCTCAACCTGGATGAGCCTCTTAAATACTGTAGTATCCACTTCACTGCTGCCCAATGCACTTTGCCAGGATTGGAAAGATACCGGCTGACAACACCAACCGCATATGCTATGTCTGGGCGTGTACACACCATAGCATACATCAAACTTCCTACGGCTGATGTATAGGGTATCTTCTACATCTCTTCTACCTCTGCCTTCATCTTGGAACACCGCTTGTTGCTCAATCTAAAGTGACCATCCAGTAGAGTACTAACCGACTTCGCTGCATTCATATTGAACTGCTCTAGGACTTTCTCAATATACTACTCTTGTGACAGCCAAAGATTCCTGCTACTTTTATCACGGGTTATCTCCATTCCTAGGATCTGTTTAGCTAGGCCCAAGTCTTTCATCGTAAAAAATATGCCCAACTCATGTTTCAGCTTGTTAATCTTCTTGATGTCTTTTCTCATGATGAGCATGTCATCAATATATAACAGCAGAACTAAGAAATCACCATCTGAGAACTTGCGCTTGAACACATAGTGGTCTGACTCCATTCTGTCATACCCATGCTGTAACATGAATGAGTCGAATTTCTTGTACCATTTCCATGAAGCTTGTTTCAGCCCATACAACCTCTTTCTTAGCCTACACACCATATGTAACGCCCTGGAAAAATCCGTACTTGGATTCGAGTACCAACTCGACCAGAAATCGCGTAGGATTAATTCCTTTGGAAAATATGTGTAAGTTAGCTAGCGCAACGCTAGAGTAGCTGGGAAATAGTCCCTGGTCACTTTAAATACGTTCTGCAAGACCCAAAGTAAGTAGAACCAATGGCGCTATAATACTCTAAAACCTCGGATCAAACTCTAAACCCGTTTGTTCTTAGGACCTCTTTGAAACTTTGTATTGGATCTAGACCGCGCGTCAAAAGTCCGATACCTACAATCTTAGACCGTTATAACTGCCTAGCTAGACTTGACAATCATTTCGAAAATCAAGTCCAACCAACATTCAGAAGCTATTTCATTGAGCCTGTAGTGAAGAGAGTGAGAATAGGGTTAGATTTGGAATTTAAAATTCAAATCTGGCACATGACTTAACGCGTCAGTATTAAACGCTCTGACCGTCAAAATTCAGCCAAATTATACCCTTGGATCAGGAAAAATTTCTATTTCATATCATGAGACTTGTAGACCTGATCTATGTGCGTGACCGCTGAACTGAAACTGGACCGCCACGTGCTATCTACGAACACCACTGGTCTGAAAATGGGATGTGAGTGACATCCGATGTGCATGAACTTAAGTCCGATCACGTTTGGCCAGGGGACCTCCAAAAATGTCTTTTTGGACCGAAACAGCCCCAATTTGGTTAGGCATCAAGTAAACATTGTTCCCAAGCCTATTTCGGGCAAGTTTTAGGTTATAAAAGGGGCTTAAATCCTCAGTTCTCTCACCCATCCGAATTTGCTAGAAACCCTAGCTGGTGAGAGAGAAAAGGTGAGAGATTGTGAGAGAGAGTGGGAGAGAATTTCCTGCCGCTTGCACTACGTGTTGTACGTGCTTAAGCAACGCGCCTCAATCACTTTCCCGACAATTTTGCCGCGATTCTAGGCAAGAAAATATCCTAAATACTTGCTAATTCAAGGTTCCTTTGGTTCCTTAGCATGGTAGCTGATGCATCTTGTAAAATAGGTTCTCGGTATGCCGTAGACGAAGCGTACACGCTCCGTTCGAATCAATACACGTATAGGAGAAAAGGTGAGGATTTTAGACGCTTTGATTGACTATTTTCAGCGCTTTCAATGTCATTTAATAGTAGATTATCGACGGCAACGCCGTTTGACATGTACAACATGTTGTCCGTTTCTTGTTTCGTAAGCAGACGAAAAATATGAGATTTAGGGCATTTTAGTCATTTGTAGGAAATACTGTTTTCATCCATATTTTGCTGAGATGATTAACATGGCTTCTTGTTGCATTAGGATATTAGGAATGTGTGTATAATTAGTTTGGCGAAGAGATTTGCCTGAATGCGCACTTTGAGTCGACATACTATATGTAGACTTAAGTGTGTAGTATAAGTGTTTGTATAAATATTTGTATTAGTATGTATTGAATTAAATGGTGTTATGAACTAGTTTGAGATTGAATTCTCAAATTATATACTGATGTAAATAATTTCCTACAGGTTGGCTATATGCATGATTTCATTATATGTATGGAATGCATGTGCTAGATGATGTACTTAAGTTGTATGTTATAACATGTGTTAACATGTTCACATTATTGTATTTCATTTCCATTACTCTCATATGATTGCTGATGTGAATTCATATATGTTTGGGACTATACCTAGTCTAGGTAGTCGGCAACCGAGCAAGTTCGTGGTTGGCTTATCTTTGCTACGAACGACGCGTCAATGAACGCGAGTCATGTTTTGGAGTTGGCGGTAGTGGTTAGGCCACACGAGGTGTCTTGTGCACTTCATGTCGTTTGACTTGAGATGCACTCGTGCTAGTCGAGCCCGTCAAGTAACCCGACTGGCCATTGTATGTTCACCTTGTATGAGTTATAACTGCTTGAACCTAGGGTACTGAATTTACCATTGTAAATCTTGTTAACCATGGTACCTTGATCCATAAAGACTCATGAGCCGGGCATGGTGGTATGGGACACCGTGATCGAGTTGTCGGCCTACGCTGGGGCCACAAACCTCCCCGTAGTGACCAGTGAGCACCTCTGACTCGTGAGCAGATTATGGTGGTATGGGACACTATATTCTTGCTGTCGGCCTACACTGATCAGGCGACGAGTCCTTTGTAGTGACCGCGATCTTATTCTGAGTGTACAGGAGGCGACGACCCTTCCGTAGCAGTGAGAGTACAGTAGGCCTATATTGATAAGGTGATGGGGGAGCGGTGTAATGAGTGCGAGCAACAGCCCTGGCAGCCCTTGCAGCGACCTACAAAAAATATGCATCGTATGAGATTACTAGGAGTGACAACCCTAGACAGGATCTGTGTTGGGATTGATATAAGGGAAGTACCTTAGTTTCCCAATATTACTGTATGAAAAGGACTAATAATAACTCGGTAATCATATCAACATCACATTGCATGTGCCTGGAAGATGTGGAGCACTGAGCGGTATGTAAGCATGCCGCGGACGAAGATGGTGCCGTATGAGGGAGAATGTCGGTGAGGGCATCCATCATGTCATGTCATATTGCATTAACAACAGTATTAGGAATGTTTGATTTACTGCTTTACTATTATCGCATGATTGATTTGAGAACATGTTAATCTTTGCTCTATTATTCCACTGAGTTAGCTACTCACTCCCACGTTACGAGATGGTGTTTGCAACACCCACCAGACCCTGTCTTAGATGTGGGTGAGGCAGCGATTTAGGAGGCAGAGCCGGATTATGATGAGGACCAGGACGAGTTCTCATATATGCAGTACCACGACGGCCTTGCTTAAGTGGCCTGGATTGACGGGACCTCTCAATGGGACTATTTTGACATTTAATTTTTATTTATTTACATGTATATGAGACTCAGATATGTATTCATACTTTGGAGACAGTTGAGATCTATTTTGTTTTCCATACAGTGATATGTATATCCTTTAGTCTTCCGCTTGCTTTTATCACTGAATCTGGAGTATGAATTGCAGTTTTGGTATACTTTTACTCATGTGAATGCTTTAACTCAGACAATATTGAATCATAATCATTTTTGTTGCATAAGTGACGGTCTGGAACTCAGGAGTTGGGTTTATACATGACTCCCAATTTTCAGGGTGTTACACCATATACTCCTTGCCCTTGACTTCGAACCCTTCGGGTTGGTACATGTAGATCTCTTCTTCCACGTCACCATGGAGAAAGACAATTTTAACATCTAACTACTTATCTTTAGATCTATGCTAGCTGCTAACCCAAGCAACACCCGTATGGATGTCATCTTCACCACTGGTGAGAATATCTCCTCGAAGTCTATGCCTTTCCTCTGACCAAACCCTTTTACCACAAGTCTGGCCTTGAACCTCATCTGTGAATTCTTCTACTCAACCTTCTTTCTGAACACCCACTTGTTGTTCAAAGCCTTCTTGCCCTTAGGTAATTTTACCATGTCATATGTGTGGTTCTTATACAAGGATTCCATCTCCTCTTGCATAGCTTTCTACCACTCCTCCTTATGCTCGTCGGCTAGGGCCTCAGAATAGTCTTCTGGTTCTCCTCCATCAGTCAGCATAATGTACTCATGCGTCGAGTACCTCTTGGATGGTTGTCTGTCCCTAGATGACCTCCTCACCTGTAGCTCAGCAGGTGGAGCAAGTGGGAGCTTCTCCCCCGGTCCATCTTCTGTAGGAACTCCCTCGTCCTCTACACCTTGTTGTACTCCCCCGTCATCAGGCACCACGGGAGGAATAACCGGATCCATGTTCTCTAGCTCACCTGAACTAGGCTGGTTCTTCTCTGGCTTACCAATGTCTTCTATATACTGATCTTCAAAGAAAACCACATCTCTGCTCCTGACGAGCTTCCTCTTGGTCGGATCCCACAATCTGTAACCGAATTTTTCATTACCGTACCCCAAGAACACACACTGCCTGATCTTCATATCGAGCTTGGACCTCTCGTCCATTGATACGCGAACGGATGCCCTCCATCCAAACACCCTGAGATGACTATACGATGGATCCTGTCCAGTCCACACCTTCTCAGGTACTTCTCCATTCAACGGGGTTGATGGAGACCTATTTATCAGATACACCGCCGTGTGTATTGCTTCTCCCCAGAACGTCTTAGGCAACTTCACATGGGATAACATGCATTTGATTCTCTCAACAATGGTGCAATTCATTCGCTAAGCTACACCATTATGCTGGGGGGTCTTGGGAACCGTCTGTTCATGCCGTATACCTAGGGACTTGTAGTACTCATGAAAGTCGCCAATATATTCACCACCATTGTCAGTGCGGATGCACTTCAATGATCTACCTGTCTCTCTATCGACCATAGCATGAAACATTTTAAACACACCAAAGACCTCGTCCTTGGATTTTAGTGTATAAACGCAAACCCTCCTAGATGCATTATCTATAAAAGTAACAAAATACAATGCCCCACCCAAGGTTTTTGTCCTCATAGGACCACAAACATCAGAAAAACTAAATCTAATGCATGCACTTTATTAACATGAGAAGCAGTTTTGACGAATGAAACTCTATGTTGTTTCCCTGATAAACAATTAAGACAGGTTTTGAGAGGTGTACCTGTCACACCTGAAAGGAGCTGCTTCCTTACTAGTAGTTGAAGCCTTTTTTCACTCATGTGGCCTAGACGCCTGTGCCACATGTCATTAGCTAAATTTTTCACTGCGTTCAACCCACCCTTACACACATTGACACTTACCTTGTAAAGGATGTAACACTTCTTTCCTCTGGCTGTGATCAACGAACCCTTGATGAGCTTTCAGTGCCCACCAACAAACCGACTTTCATAGCCATCATCATCCAACCTTCCCGTCGACATCAAGTTGAGGCAAAGGTTTGGGATATGCCTCACATCCCTAAGAATAATGTGCATCCCACATCAGTTTTCACACAAATATCATCGACCCCTATGATCTTTGATACGCCAGAATTTTTCATCTTCACGGTCCCATAGTCACCTAACTTGTAGCTTGTGAAGAAGTTCCTGTGTGGAGTCGCGTGAAAAATAGTTCCTGAGTCAATCACCCAATCAGTGTCCTGACCCGTAGTCGTGAGATAAACATCATGATCTGTGGAAAGAATAATAACAATGTCTCCATCTGAAGCTACCGTAGTAGAATCTGATTCATCTTCCTTCTCCTTTCCTTTTCCTTTTCCTTTCTTGTCGTTATTATTCTTACAACATTCATGCTTGTAGTGGCCCTTCTTGCCACAATTCCAGCATTCAACATCCTTTCTGTTACTTGACTTGCCTCTTGATTTATCTCGGGCCTTTTCTCCCTTCCTGTTCTTTCGTCTCCCCCGTTCCTGTATTACAAGGGCCTCTTGATGAGTAGACCCCTGAGACTTCCTCCTTGTCTCCTCATTAAAGAGATAGCTAGTAACCTGTTCCATAGATATCTTTCCATCTGGCACGGAGTTGCTTATAGACACCACCAATGTCTCCTAACTGTCAGGCAATGAACTAAGAAATAGCAAAGCTTGCAATTCATCATTCAGGATCATCTTCATAGCGGAGAGCTGGTTCACTATGTTGCTGACCTCATTCATGTGCTCGGCCACAGAACCACCATCCTTGAACTTGATATTCACAAGTCGCCTTATCAGAAAGATTTTATTACTGGTTGTCTTCCTCTCATACAGCCCTTCGAGTTTCAGCCATAGGCTAGCGGCTGAGGTTTCCGTAGACACATGGTGGAACATAGAATCATCCAGCCATTGTCTAATAAACCCCACCGCCTTCCGGTCCAACTTCTTCCAATCATCATTAGTCATATCCTTGGATTTTGATGATATTCCTAAAATTGGAGAATATAGGTCCTTGCAATAAAGCAAGTCTTCCATCTTAGCCTTCCATATGGTCCAGTTGGAACCATTGAGGTTGATCATCCTTGATGAGCCACCTTCCATAATTCCAAACCGATCCTATCCGTTTAATGAACTTAGCTCTGATACCACTTTGTTGGGGGCCTTGCACAAAACCTTAGGATCTAGACCTCCAAAACAAACCAGAATTATGGGATAATAAAAGCAATGAAGTAAATCAAAGCATCAATCACACAACACCAGGGATTTTTACGTGGAAAACCCTCAAAGAGGTAAAAACCACGGGACCTCATCCAGATCAACAATCCACTATAAAGCTGTAACACCCCGGATTTTGGCCAATCTAGGATTAGACGTCCTTTGGCAATGGGTTAATTAAAACACCTGAAAAATTGCTCAGAACCCAATTCCATAGCCAAAGAAACCACTTAGGATTAATTCCTTTAGAAACTAAGCATAAGTTAGCTAGCGCAACGCTAGAGTAGCTGAAAAACAGTCCCTGATCACTTTAAATACGTTCTACAAGACTCAAATTGAGTAGAACCAATGACTCTATAATACTATAAAACCTCGGATCAAACTCTAAGCCGGTTTATTTTCTTGACCACTTTGAAACTTTGTATTGGATCTAGACCGTGCGTCGAAAGTCCGATACCTACTATCTTAGACCGTTAGGACTGCCTAGCTGGACTTGACAATCATTTCAAAAATTAAGTCCAACCGATAATCACAGGCTATTTCATTGTGCCCGGACTAAAGAGAGTGCGAATAGGGACGGATTTGGAATTTGAAATTCAAATCTGGCACACGACTTGACGCGTCAGTATTGAGCATTCTGACCATCAGAATTCAGCCAAATTATACCCTCGGATCAGGAAAAATTTTTATTTCATATCATGAGACTTGCAGGCCTGATCTACGTGCAGTGACCGCTGAACTGAAACTGGACCGCCACGTGTGATCTGCGAACCCTGCCGGACTGAAAACTTGATGTATGCTAGATCCAGTATGCATGAGCTTAAGTCCGACCGCATTTGGCCAGGGGACCTCCAAAAATGCTCTTTTGAACCGAAACAGCCCCGATTTGGTTACCCCTCAAGTGAACCGTGTTCCCGAGCCTATTTCGGGCAAGATTTAGCTTATAAAAGGGCTTGAAACCCTCACTCCTCTCTCCCATCCGAATTTGGGAAAAACCCTAGATTGGGAGAGAGAAAAGGAGAGAGTTTGTGAGAGAGAGCAGGAGAGAATTCCCTGCTGCTTGTGCCACCTGCTGCACATGCTTTAGCAACACGCTTCAATCACTTCGCCGGTGATTCCTCCGCATTTTCAGGTAAGAAAATACCCTAGAAGTTGCCGATTTAGTGCTCCCTTGGTTTAATAGCAAAGTAGCTGATAGATCTCGTAAATCAGGTTCCCTATTCGCCGTAGACGAATTGTATACGCTCCGTTCGAATTCACACGTTTATAAGAGATAAGGTGCGGATTCTAGACGCTTTGATTGACTGTTTTCAAAGCTTTCAATGTCGTTTAATAGTAGATTATCGACGGCATCACCGTTTAACATGTACAACATGCTGTCCGTTTCCTGTTTCGTAAACCAATGAAGAATATGAGATTTAGGGCATTTTAGTCATTTTTAGGAAGTACTGATTTCATTCACATTTTGCTGATGTGATTAACATGGTTTATCGACGCATTTGAATGTTAGGAATACGTGTATAATTAGTTTGGTGAAGAGATTCGCCTAAATGCGCACTTCGGGTCGACATACTATATGTAGACTTAAGTGTGTAGTGTAAGTGTTTGTATAAATGCTTGTATTAGTATGTATTGAATTAAATGGTGTTATAATTAATTTGAGATTGATTTCTCAATTAAATTGCTGATGTAAATGATTTCCTACATGTTAGCCATATGTACGATTTCATTATATGTATGAAATGCATATGCTTGATGTTTCACTTAAGTGGTATGTTATAACATGTGCTTGATGATTTCCTTATGATCTAGTTTGAGATTGAATTCTTAATGAATATGCTGATGGAGATGATGTCCTATATGTTGGCGATATGCATAATTTCATTATATGTGTGATAGACATGTGTAAGATGATTTACTTAAGTTGTACGTTATAACATGTGTTAACATGCTCACATGGTTGTATTTCATTTCCAATACTCTCACATGATTTGCTGATGTGATTCCATATGTTTGGGACTATACCTAGTCCAGGCAGTCGGTAACCGAGAAATATCGTGGTTAGCTTATCTTTACCACGAACGACGTGTCGATGAACGCGAGTCGTGTTTGGAGTTGGTGGCAGTGGTTAAGCCACACGAAGTGTTTTACTGTAACACCCAGAAAATCGGGGGTCGTGTATAAACTCAACTCCCGAGTTCCAGACCGTCACTTATGCAACAAAAATGATTATGATTCAATGTTGTCTGATTTAAAGCATTCACATGAGTAAAAGTATACCAAAACTGCAATTCATACTTCAGATCCAGTGATAAAAGCAAGCGGAAGACTAAACAATATATATATATCAATGTATGGAAAAACAAAGTAAATCTCATCTGTCTCCAAAGTATGACTACATCTCTGAGTCTCATATACATATACATAAACAAAAGAATAATGTTCAAAAAGGTCCCACTGATGTCCCCTCGATCCAGGTCGCCTACGGGAAGCCGTCGTGATACTGCATATACGAGAACTCATCCTGGTCCTCATCGATCTCTGGCTCCACCTCCTGGATCTCGGCCTCACCTGCATCTACAACAGGGTCTGGTGGGTGTTGCAAACACCATCCCATAACGTGGGAATGAGTGATCAACTCAGTGGAATCATAGAGCAAAGATTAGCATGTTCACAATTCAATCACGCGATAATAGTAAAGCAGTAAATCAGACAATCCTAATACTGTTGTTAATGCAAGATGATATGACGTGATGTATGCCCTCACCGACGATCACCCTCATGCGGCAACATCTTACGACCACGGCATGCCACACTCCCTAGAGTGCTCCACATCTTCCAGGCACATGCAATGCTATGGTGATATGATTTCCAAGTTGTTATTAGTCCATTCAAACAGCAGGATTGGGAAACTAAGGTACTTCCCTTGTATCAATCCCAACACAGATCCTGTCTAGGGTCGTCACTCCTAGTAATCTCATACGATGTGTATTTCGTAGGTCACTGCAAGGGCTGCCAGGGCTGTTGCTCGCACTCGTTGCACCGCTCCCCCATCACCTTATCAATACAGGCCTACCGTACTCTACTGCAACGGAAGGGCCGTCGCCTCCCGTGGACTCAGAATACGCTCGCGGTCACTACAAAGGGCTCGTCGCCTGATCAGTGTAGGCCGACAGCTAGAATATAGTGTCTCATACCACCATAATCTGCTCACGAGTTTAGGTGCTCACTGGTCACTACGAGGAGGTTTGTAGCCCCAGTGTAGGCCGACAGCTCGACCACGGTGTCCCATACCACCATGCCCGGCTCATGAGTCTTCGTGGATCAAGGTACCATGGTTAACAGGGTTTACAATGGTAAGTTCAGTACCCTAGGTTCAAGCAGTTATGACACATACAAGGTGAACATACATCGGCCAGTCGGGTTACTTGATGGGCTCGACTAGCGCGATTGCATCTCAAGTCGAACGACATGAAGTGCGTAAAACACTTCGCGTGTCCTAACCACTGCCGCCAACTCTAAACACGAATCACGTTCATCGACGCGTCGTTCGTGGCTATGACCAGTCAGCCACGAATTCGCTCGGTTACCGACTGCCTGGACTAAGTCTAGTCCCACACATCTATGGAATCACATTAGCAACATATGCAAAGGTATTGGAATTGAAATATGATCATGTGAGCATGTTAACACATGTTATAATATTCAACTTAAGCAAATCTTCAACCACATACATTCCATGCATGTAATGCAATCATGCATAAGGTCAACATGTAGGAAATCATTTAGGTCAGCATATTAATCAAGAAATCAATCTCAAACTACTACATAACATCATTTAATTCAATACATACTAATACAAGCATTTATACAAACACATACACTACACACTTAAGTCTACATATAATATGTCGACCCAAAGTGCGCAACTAGGCGAATCTCTTCGCCAAACTGATTATGCAAGCATTCCTAACTCCCTAATGCGACAACAAACCATGTCAATCACGTCAGCAAAATATGCATGTAGACCGTACTTCCTACAAATGACTAAAATGCCCTAAATCTCATATTCTTCGTTAATTTACGAAACGGGAAACGGAGAGCATGTTGTACATGTCAAACGGCGGTGCCGTCGATAATCTACTATTAAACGACATTGAAAGCGTTGTAAACCGTCAATCAAAACGTCTAAAATCCTCACCTAGTCTCTTACGGAAGCATGATTTTGAACGGAGCGTGTATGCTTCGTCTACGGCAGTAGGAGAACCTGATTTATGGAATACGTTAGCTATCACGCCATGAATCTAGGTAAACCCTAAATTAGCAAGTTCTAGGGTTATTTTATACCTGAAAAAGGGGAGAAATCACCAGCCAGGTGATTGGGAAGAAGTGCTGAAGCAGCAGCAATCGACGGCTCGGAAGCGGGAAAAATCCCTTCCAATCTCTCTCTTAAACTCTCTCTCCTTTTCTCCTAGGGTTGCAATTTTCGGATGGGAGAGAGAAATGAGGGTTTCAACCCCTTTTATAAGCTCAAAAATGCCGAAAATAGGCTCCGGAACGAAGTTTACTTGGTGCCTATCCATTTCGGGGCTGTTTCGGTTCAAAAGCTGCTTTCTAGTGGTCCCCTGGTCGATTGCGATCAGACTTAAGCTCATGCGTACCAGATGTAGCATGTATTAAGTTTTCAGTCTGGCAGGGTTCGCAGATCGCACGTGGCGGACCAGTTTCAGTTCAGCGGTCACCGCACGTAGATCAGGGTTGAAAGTCTCATGATAATAAATAGAAATTTTTCCTGATCCGAGAGTGTAATCTGGATGAATTCTGACGGTCAGAACGCTTAATACTGACGCGTCAAGTCGTGTGCCAGATTTGAATTTGAAATTCCAATTTTGTCCCTATTCGCGGTCGCTTCAGTCCGGGTTCAATGAAATAGTCTGTGATTATCGGTTTGACTTGATTTTCGAGATGATTGTCAAGTCCAACTGGGCGGTTCTAACGGTCTAAGATAGGAGGTATCGGACCTTCGACGCGCGGTCTAGATCCAATTCAAGAATTCAATGTGGTCTAGAGAACAAACCTGCTTAGAGTTTGATCCGAGGTTATAGAGTGTTGTAGAGTTGTTTGTTCTACTCGATTTGGGTCTTGCAGAACGTATTTAAAATGATCAGGGACTATTTCCCATCTACTCTAACGTTGCGCTAGCTAACTTACGCTTAATTTCCATGGAAATTAATTCTACGCGATTTCGGGTCGAGTTGGTACTCGAGCCCAAGTACGGATTTTTCACGGGCGTTACAATCTACCCCCCTTAACAAATAATTTCATCCTTGAAATTTGTACCTGTTTGTACTCCTCGAGAAGTTGTGGGTAGTTCTTTCTGATCTCGGCTTCTGTCTTCCAAGTAGCCTCCTCCTCAGAGTGATGCGTCCATAGTACCTTCACAAGGGGAATCACCTTGCTACGCAGTAACTGCTCCTTCCTGTCTAAGATGCGTGTCGGTCGCAGGATATAAGTAACATCCTCTCCTAACTGCACCTGCTCCCATCTGATGATATGAGAAGGATCAGCAACGTACTTCTTCAGCATAGAAACATGAAAGACGTTGTGGACGCTCGCGAGGGGCGTGGGTAAAGCCAATCGGTAAGCCACTGCTCCCACACGATCGAGGATCTGAAATGGACCAATGAATCGCGGTGCCAGCTTCCCCTTCTTCCCGAACCGAAGGACTCCCTTCATAGGGGAAACTCGCAAAAACACGTGATCCCCGACTGTGAACTCTAGTGGCCGTCGTCTCGTATCGGCGTAGCTCTTCTGTCCGCTCTGCGCTGTAAGAAGCCGACGTCGAATAATATCAATCTTCTCTGACGTCGCCTGCACCAATTCTGGGCCAATCAAGCTACGCTCACCGACCTCTAACCAGTAATGCGGTGCGCGACATGGTCGCCCATACAGCGCCTCATAAGGTGCCATGCCGATACTCGCCTGGAAGCTATTGTTGTACGCAAACTCTGCATATGCAAGACAGTCATCCCAACTGTCCTTGAAGTCCAATCGCAAGCTCGCAACATGTCCTCCAGGATCTGGTTCACTCGCTCCGTCTGTCCGTCCGTCTGTGGGTGGAAGGCAGTACTGAACTTCAACTTCACACCCATAGCCTCCTGAATGCGAGTCCAGAAAATAGAAGTGAACCGCGTGTCTCTGTCCGACACGATCTCCAACGGAACTCCATGCAGACGCACGATCTCTCTGATGTACAATCTAGCCAGCTCGTCTGCAGAGTTCGTAACTCTGATCGGTAGGAAGTGCGCCGACTTCGTCAATCGGTCGACGATCACCCAAATGGAATCATGTCCCTTCCTCGTCTTCGGCAACCCAGAAATGAAGTCCATGGAAATGAAATCCCACTTCCACTCTGCAATCGGCATAGGCTGCAAAAGTCCAGGTGGTCGGCGATGCTCTGCCTTCACCTGCTGACAAGTGAGACAACGGGACACGAACTCAGCTATGTGGGTCTTCATACCTTCCTACCAATACGTCCTCTTCACGTCACGATACATCTTCGTACTGCCTGGATGCATCGCGAGTCTAGTAGAATGCGCAGCCTCGAGAATCTCTCGTCTCAAGTCAGGGACATCTGGGATGCATAGGCGGCCACGGTAACGTAAGCCCCCATCCATACCAACTCGCCAGTCGGCGTCAGCATCATCACTGACCTGCTCTCGAAGCTCAGTAAGATGCACATCATCCCTCTGCGCCTCGATGACTCGGTCATCGATCTGAGATCGCACCTGTATGTGTGCGATGAACTCAAATGGCTCCTCTACGGTGAGTTTCTGCTCAAAGTCTCGCAAAAACTCAACCATATCCCACTCGGCAACCATCAGCGGAGCCGCAAACTCTATCGCCTTCTTGCGGCTCAACGCATCAGCCACAAGGTTCGCCTTCCCAGGATGGTAAGAGACTTCAAACTTGAAGTCCTTCAACGTCTCCATCCATCGTCGCTGCCTCATATTCAAGTCTCGCTGCGTGAATATGTACTTGAGGCTCTTGTGGTCGCAAAAGAGCTCGAACTCCTCTCCGTAGAGGTAATGTCTCCAGAGTCTCAGTGCGAATATAACGGCTGCTAACTCTAGGTCGTGTGTAGGGTAATTCTCCTCGTGCTTCCTTAATTGTCTCGAGGCATACGAAATTACCCTGTCCCTCTACATAAGGACACAACCCAAACCAACGCTAGACGCGTCAGTGTATATAGTGTATCTAACCCCTTGCTCTGGCAATACTAGCACAGGGGCGGACGTAAGTCTGTCCTTCAGCTCCTGAAAAGCTGACTCCGCCTTATCATTCCAGGCGAACTTCACGTCCTTCCGTGTCAACTGAGATAAGGGTCTCGCGATCTTCGAGAAGTCCTGAATGAAGCGCCGATAGTAGCCAGCGAGACCCAAGAAACTCCTCACCTCAGTGACAGAACCAGGCTGCTCCCAGTCCTGCACCGCAGCTACCTTAGACAGGTCAACTGCCATGCCATCCTTGGACACCACGTGTCCCAGAAACTTCACCTCCTGCTTCCAAAAGTCGCACTTCTTATACTGTGCGAACAACTGATGCCGTCTGAGCGTATCAAGGACCAAACGCAAGTGCTCCTCATGCTCCTCTCGACTCCTAGAGTACACCAAAATGTCGTCAATGAAGACAACGACGAATCGATAAAGGAAAGGCCGAAATACCCGGTTCATCAGATCCATGAACACGACCGGTGCGTTCGTGAGACCGAACGACATCACGAGGAACTCGTAGTGACCAAAACTGGTCCTGAATGCTGTCTTCTGCACGTCCTCATCCCTGACGCGCAGCTGATGATAACCTGACTGAAGATCAATCTTCGAGAAGTACTGCGCTCCTCTCAACTGATCAAACAAGTCATCGATCCTGGGCAAAGGGTACTTGTTCTTCACCGTGAGCTAGTTCAGCCTGCGATAATCAATACACAATCGCATCGAACCATCCTTCTTCTTCACGAACAAGACCGGTGCTCCTCAAGGAGACACGCTAGGCCGTATAAAGCCAAGCTCTAGCAGATCATCAATCTGCGTCCTCAACTCCTCCATCTCACATGGTGCCGTGCGATACGTCGGCAGTGAGACGGGTGTAGAACCAGGAACCAGATCGATAGTGAAATCGATCTCACGTCGGGGCGGCAAACCAGGGATCTTCCTGAACAGATCCCCGAACTCAGAAACAACTGGCGTCTGCCCAAGTATCTGGGCACCAGCGTCGCGCAATAGAGTGGCGTAGCTAAGTATGCGGAAAGGAAGATTTACCCGCACTAGAAATGTGAAGGATGCACCCTCAGGCTCGTACGCTGTGACTATACGAGTCTCGCAGTCAATCTCGGCTCTCGCTGCAGTCAACCAGTCCATGCCAAGAATGACGTCGAGATAAACGAGCGAGGGATCGACGACCAGATCAAGAGTCATCGTCCTGCCTCCCAGATCAACCAAACAACCCTCACACATCTGGGTGACATCCGAATAATCTCCATGAGCTGCAAAGACTCGCACGCTATCCATAGTGACAGTCTGTAACCCAAGACGTCTGACTACGGCACGCGATATCAAAGAAATCGTGGAACCAGTGTCCACCATGACAAGAACGGGAGTACCTCCGATATGGGCCGTAACCTCGAAGGCTGAATGCTGGAAAGTCGGCGTCGCAGCTGCCTCAGCTGTCAATGCATGAACCCGAGCCTGCTGTGGCCGGTTCGGCCGCTGTGTCAAGGGCCGTGGAGGCTGTCGGATCTGCGATACCGTAGGTCTGAAAGAAGGATGCGCAGGAGCTGACCGTATAGGCGGTGCTGATATCGCCTGTGGACGTACACGGTCAATCTTCTGCGGCGGCGAGAACCCACTGTCCCGCATCCTCGAAAAGCAACTCTGCGCCAAGTGGCCTGTCCTCCCACAGTATGTACATGTCAAATCAGGGCGCCGAAACGGTGGTACAGGCGTCGTAGTCCTAGTAGGAGGATCAATGCGAGGCCTCTTGCTCGCGAAGGGCCTGTCTGGCAAATTCGGTCGTGGCCTAGAAGCAGCCGGGCCTCGAGATCGCGCAAGTCGATCCACGTCCTGCTCTGCCCGCATGGACATGTGAATCAACTCCGCATAGGAGGAAAAACTAACACAGCACATCTTCGACCGAATATCCGGTCGCAAGCCCTCCAAAAAGCGCCGTATGCGCATCTGCTCATCAGCTAGGATCGTCGGGACGTACCTGCCCAACTCTGTGAACCGATGCTCATACTCGGTAACTGTCATCGCTGCCTGTCTGAGACGGAGAAACTCATTCTCCCTGTCGTGCCTGTAGGTCTGGGGATAATACTTCTCATGGAAGCGGAACTCAAATGCTGCCCACGTCCACACAAAGTCTGCGGCAACAGTCCGCAGTACGCTATCCCACCACATGCTGGCCTCTCTCTCAAACAGGAAGGTAGCCAGCTCTACCTGCTCAGCCTCGGTGCAGTGCAACATCCGCAAGATCTTCGACACCCGGTCGAGCTAGTACTCAGCCTCCTCGGGTCTGTGAGAACTCGTGAAAGTAGGAGGCCGCAAGCGCTGAAATCGCTCCAAAAGGCCCCGTGTGTCGGCAGGATTCCCCGCAGGGAAAGCAGGCGGCGCAGGATGAGCCATGCCCTCATCCTGGGCGTATGTATAGGCATCCTCAGCTGGATGCGCAGGTGGTGCAGGTGGAGTAGATGTAGTCGCACCCCCACCCTGGGCTAAAGTCCCCACTATGGTGGTCAGAAGCTGCTGCTGCTGTAGCATCATAGCCATCATCTGCTCGAATCTGTCAGGGGGTGGAGCAGGCTGTGGCGGATGTGGTGTGGAAGTAGATGCGCGATGTGGCTCTCTGACTGATGGCGTAAATGGCGGTGGTCCATCTGTAGGACCAGCGGCAGGCTGAGACGATCGAACCGCCTCAGGAATCAGGCCCACAGCAGGGTCCGCATGGGTGCCAGACTGCGAAGGAGTCTGATCCATATGCTCTGACAATGCAAGCCGAACCGTGCTCCGCGTAGTCTTAGGTGGCATTCCCTATATTCAAAATAGGGCGCAACCGTGTCAGTCTCAATTGCACAAATACACCACAATCATTCACATAGAGAGTCAAAGGCATTCCATGCATTTCAATTAATCAAAATTGTCACAATACAAGGGATATATCCTTACAAGCATCATGACTAGAATTATATGGAAATTAAGACAATTAAGCAACAGCAACATAAGCAAAGCAGTAGCCCTAACAGGATTACACACATAAAACAGGAAATGACTAACTACTGATAACAACATCAAAGATCGCATCGCTAGTCGGAGTCTGGTGACGGAGGAGGAGCACCCTTATCCTGTAAGCAACACAGGATCGCCTTCAAGGTGTGAGTCACCTTGCCAAATTTCTTCTTTGTAACGGCCTTGGCATCAGTGACTTCTGCTCGAAGTTCTTGGACTTCCCTACGCAAAGCGGTCTGACTCTCCTCCATCCGAGCAATGCGATCGTCGATAGTAGCCTGCGCAGAAGGAGGAGGGCTCTCATCAGTATCCTGAGCCTCCTCTTCTGCTTCTTCCTGAGCTTCTTCCTGAACTTCTGCTCTAGGTTCTTCTTCACTTTGATCTTCCTCATCATCAAAGTCATCCCCACTATCCCTTTCAAGTTAATTTTCACGGTATTGTGACCCAATCTTCATCTTGACCATTGTCGACTCATCGATGGTGTGAATCGATACCGACAATTCCGGCCCAAGTCTATAGGCAAACTCAAGCGCAATCTTACAAATAAGTCGGCCAAAGGGAAGTGATTCGGATGTCCTTCTTGACCTGGCTATGAGAACTATCTGCCATAAGATGAAAGTGGCCATACATACGTTCTCTCCCTGGGCCACCAGAAATAAGAAATCGACCATAAGACGTGTACATTCAATGCGGTTCGTCGACCTGGGATAAACATTGAACGTGCAGATATGATGCAACAGGCGCAAATCCTCAGACATGTACGTCGCCTTAAGGCTATTATTAGGCTGCCATGGAACCAACTTACCGCACAGAAACCTAGTGCGGCGATCTCGTTCACGTCTAGTCCTCAGGTTCTTCTCGCTAGGATACACATCACCTAGAGGCACGTTGAGAAGTCGCGCAATCAACCGAATGTCGATCGTAGCCATCCGATCTCTACCAAAAGGGATTTTGAACTGCAAAGGCTCCAAGGTAGGATTCTGGATGCTAGCATAGAAGGCACGAACGGTGCTCACATTAGCACGAGCGCGAGCTTCAAAGATCGGACCCCAATGCGCAGCTTCAATGCGCTCGAATAACAGATACTCCCCGAATAATCGTCCATCTACGTCCGCCTCAAATAACACTTTGCGATCAGTGTATTGGCCATGAGGCATCTCCGAAAGAATTGTTCGTCCAAGGTGTGCATGGGGATCCAAATCTCGCTTTGTACGGCACTCCAGGACTGGAGCTAGACCTGTGGCGGTGTTTGAACTTGCGGCACCACCCCGCGGTCTTCTCGATCGAGCAGGGCGGCTCGGCCCAGCCTCGTCTGTTGTGGTTTTCCTCTTACCCATCAAAGATATGATGGATGAGAGTGATAAAAGGCCCAAAATGGCTTCCACGAAAGCCATGAAAAACGGTAAAAATGCGAAGAAGTGGCTGCCCAATCTGAGAAAAGGAAATCTAGGCGTCGTAGAGGGATGCTTCAAGCTTCCAAGGCTATAGTTTCAAGGAGAAATACAAATAAAAAGATAGAATGGAACACCTCACGATTTCAGCTCTATTTGGGAGATTTTGGAGCTCCAAATGGTGAGATCTTCAAGAAGAGGGGCTGCCAACACCCAATAAGTGATGGGTGGTGGTCGGTTTTGGCCAAGGAGGGACCTAGAAGTGCTTTGGGACGCCGGAGTTTGGAGATGGTTGCTGAAAGTCGAAAATAGGGCTATGGAGAGGGCTGTTTGTGAAGGAGGGGTATGATTTGGGGGTTTTCGTGAGATGACAGCTACATAGGGAGGATATACATCTCACTTAGGGGCGTGCGCCCGAAATTTGGGACCAATGGACCCCACCAGTCGGCGATGCATCGCCCAACCGGCGATGGCATCGCCGGCCAACTTTCAAGTTGGCTGGTGGGACCACATGGGTCTAGTCCCCCATGATCCCAGGGGTCCAAAAATATATGGCCCACCCCCTGGTTCATTGTACTTTGATCTGTATGAGCCCAAATGTGTGTTTGAAGATTTCTGAGACCACATCGCAATCCTGAATACCAAACCATATGATGCAGCATGTGAATTTGGGGTAGAAGGAGCCATTACATCTATCTAAACCCTTAGTTGCTAAAGAAAGTGAAGTTAGAATGGCCTTATGGCCATTTTTCATGAAATTTTACTATTTACTGTAAAATTTTGTGAAAGTACTAATTTGTGTTATTTTCACATTATGTTTGATGCATAATATGAAATAGATAAGAAATAAATGAAGATTGGAGTGTTTAGAGGAGGAATTTTGAAGATTTTTGGTGAAACGGGGTTTTTAAGCCCTGACGATTGATTACAGGAGTCGTGGTCATCCCACGGCCCAAGGATTCTCTTTCGCGGTTTAAAACCGCTCGTAGAACATCTCAACCTAACTTCCTACAGCTTAGAAGCGATTCGGGTTGCCTTACGCGACCCGAGATGCGTTACAGACTCGATCTTACGATCGATTCTAATAGACTTCGCCTATCAGCGAATCTGCGATCTTAGAAGTGTTTCTAGACCCTTCTCGCATCCACCTAAGTCAAAGGAAGCGACAGCGTACGTCGCAAGACCATAATCCAGGCCCAGTATACTCTTATTCATGCTCTGATACCAACTTGTAACACCCTGAAAATTGGGGGTCGTGTATAAACTCAACTCCCGAGTTCTAGACCGTCACTTATGCAACAAAAATGGTTATGATTCAATGTTGTCTGATTTAAAGCATTCACATGAGTAAAATTATACCAAAACTGCAATTCATACTTCAGATCCAGTGATAAAAGCAAGCGGAAGACTAAACAATATATATATCACTGTATGGAAAAACAAAGTAAATCTCATCTGTCTCTAAAGTATGACTACATCTCTGAGTCTCATATACATATACATAAACAAAAGAATAATGTTCAAAAAGGTCCCACTGATGTCCCCTTGATCCAGGTCGCCTACGGGAAGCCGTCGTGATACTGCATATACGAGAACTCATCCTGGTCCTCGTCGATCTCTGGCTCCACCTCCTGGATCTCGGCCTCACCTGCATTTACAACAGGGTCTGGTGGGTGTTGCAAATACCATCCCGTAACATGGGAATGAGTGATCAACTCAGTGGAATCATAGAGCAAAGATTAGCATGTTCACAATTCAATCACGCGATAATAGTAAAGCAGTAAATCAGACAATCCTAATACTGTTGTTAATGCAAGATGATATGACGTGATGTATGCCCTCACCGACGATCACCCTCATGCGGCAACATCTTACGACCGCGGCATGCCATACTCCCTAGAGTGCTCCACATCTTCCAGGCACATGCAATGCTATGTGATATGATTTCCAAGTTGTTATTAGTCCATTCAAACAGCAGGATTCAGAAACTAAGGTACTTCCCTTCTATCAATCCCAACACAGATCCTGTCTAGGGTCGTCACTCCTAGTAATCTCATACGATGTGTATTTCGTAGGTCACTGCAAGGGCTGCCAGGGCTGTTGCTCGCACTCGTTGCACCGCTCCCCCATCACCTTATCAATACAGGCTTACCGTACTCTACTGCAACGGAAGGGTCGTCGCCTCCCGTGGACTCAGAATACGCTCGCGGTCACTACAAAGGGCTCGTCGCCTGATCAGTGTAGGCCGACAGCTAGAATATAGTGTCCCATACCACCATAATCTGCTCACGAGTTTAGGTGCTCACTGGTCACTACGGGGAGGTTTGTGGCCCCAGCGTAGGCCGACAGCTCGACCACGGTGTCCCATACCACCATGCCCGGCTCATGAGTCTTCGTGGATCAAGGTACCATGGTTAACAGGGTTTACAATGGTAAGTTCAGTACCCTAGGTTCAAGCAGTTATGACACATACAAGGTGAACATACATCGGCCAGTCGGGTTACTTGACGGGCTCGACTAGCGCGATCGCATCTCAAGTCGAACGATATGAAGTGTGTAAAACACTTCGCGTGGCCTAACTACTGCCGCCAACTCTAAACACGAATCACGTTCATCGACGCGTCGTTCGTGGCTATGACCAGTCAGCCACGAATTCGCTCGGTTACCGACTGCCTGGACTAAGTCTAGTCCCACACATCTATGGAATCACATTAGCAACATATGCAAAGGTATTGGAATTGAAATATGATCATGTGAGCATGTTAACACATGTTATAATATTCAACTTAAGCAAATCTTCAACCACATACATTCCATGCATGTAATGCAATCATGCATAAGGTCAACATGTAGGAAATCATTTAGGTCAGCATATTAATCAAGAAATCAATCTCAAACTACTACATAACATCATTTAATTCAATACATACTAATACAAGCATTTATACAAACACATACACTACACACTTAAGTCTACATATAGTATGTCGACCCAAAGTGCGCAACTAGGCGAATCTCTTCGCCAAACTGATTATGCAAGCATTCCTAACTCCCTAATGCGACAACAAACCATGTCAATCACGTCAGCAAAATATGCATGTAGACCGTACTTCCTACAAATGACTAAAATGCCCTAAATCTCATATTCTTCGTTAATTTACGAAACGGGAAACGGAGAGCATGTTGTACATGTCAAACGGCGGTGCCGTCGATAATCTACTATTAAACGACATTGAAAGCATTGTAAACCGTCAATCAAAATGTCTAAAATCCTCACCTAGTCTCTTACGGAAGCGTGATTTTGAACGGAGCGTGTACGCTTCGTCTACGGCAGTAGGAGAACCTGATTTATGGAATACGTTAGCTATCACGCCATGAATCTAGGTAAACCCTAAATCAGCAAGTTCTAGGGTTATTTTATACCTGAAAAAGGGGAGAAATCACCAGCCAGGTGATTGGGAAGAAGTGCTGAAGCAGCAGCAATCGACGGCTCGGAAGCGGGAAAAATCCCTTCCAATCTCTCTCTCAAACTCTCTCTCCTTTTCTCCTAGGGTTGCAATTTTCGGATGGGAGAGAGAAATGAGGGTTTCAACCCCTTTTATAAGCTCAAAAACGCCGGAAATAGGCTCCGGAACGAAGTTTACTTGGTGCCTATCCATTTCGGGGCTATTTCGGTTCAAAAGCTGCTTTCTGGTGGTCCCCTGGTCGATTTCGATCAGACTTAAGCTCATGCGTACCAGATGTAGCACGTATTAAGTTTTCAGTCTGGCAGGGTTCGCAGATCGCACGTGGCGGACCAGTTTCAGTTCAGCGGTCACCGCACGTAGATCAGGGCTGAAAGTCTCATGATAATAAATAGAAATTTTTCCTGATCCGAGGGTGTAATCTGGATGAAGTCTGACATTCAGAACGCTTAATACTGACGCGTCAAGTCGTGTGCCAGATTTGAATTTGAAATTCCAATTTTGTCCCTATTCGCGGTCGCTTCAGTCCGGGTTCAATGAAATAGTCTGTGATTATCGGTTTGACTTGATTTTTGAGATGATTGTCAAGTCCAGCTGGGCGGTTCTAACGGTCTAAGATAGGAGGTATCGGACCTTCGACGCGCGGTTTAGATCCAATTCAAGAATTCAATGTGGTCCAGAGAACAAACCTGCTTAGAGTTTGATCCGAGGTTATAGAGTGTTGTAGAGTTGTTTGTTCTACTCGATTTGGGTCTTGCAGAACGTATTTAAAGTGATCAGGGACTATTTTCCAGCTACTCTAGCGTTGCGCTAGCTAACTTACGCTTAATTTCCATGGAAATTAATTCTACGCGATTTCGGGTCGAGTTGGTACTCGAGCCCAAGTACGGATTTTTCACGGGCGTTACATTTACGCACTTCATGTCGTTCGACTTGCGATGTGCTCGTGCTAGTCGAGCCCGTCAAGTAACCCGACTGGCCGTTGTATGTTCACCCTGCATGAGTCATAACTGCTTGAACCTAGGGTACTGAACTTACCATTGTAAACCCTGTTAACCATGGTACCTTGATCCATGAAGACTCATGAGCCGGGCATGGTGGTATGGGACACCGTGGTCTAGCTGTCGGCTTACGCTGGGGCTACAAACCTCCCCGTAGTGACCAGTGAGCACCTAGTCTTGTGAGCAAATTATGGTGGTATGGGACACTATATTCTTGCTGTCGGCCTACACTGATCAGGCGACGAGTCCTTTGTAGTGACCGCGAGCGTATTCTGAGTCTACGGGAGGCGACGACCCTTCAGTAGCAGTAGAGTACAATAGGCCTGTATTGATAATGTGATGGGGGAGCGGAGCAACGAGTGCGTACAACAGCCCTGCTAGCCCTTGCAGCGACCTACAAAATATACATCGTATGAGATTACTAGGAGTGACGACCCTAGACAGGATCTATGTTGGGATTGATATAAGGGAAGTACCTTAGTTTCCCAATCCTGCTGTTTGAATGGACTAATAACAACTCGAAAATCATATCACCATAACATTGCATGTGCCTGAAAGATGTGGAGCACTTGAGGGACGATTGCATGCCCCGGTCGTAAGATGGTGCCGTATGAGGGAGATCATCGGTGAGGGCATACATCACGTCATGTCATATTGCATTAATAACAGTATTAGGATTGTTTGATTTGCTGCTTTACTATTATCGCATGATTGGTTTGATAACATGCTAATCTCTGTTCTCTTATCCCACTGAGTTGATCACCACTCCCACGTTACGGGATAGTGTTTCCGGACACCCACCAGTCCCTATTGTGATTGCAAATGATAGCGCGGCCTACGAGGCAGAGCCGGACTTGATGATGATGATGAGGAGGAGGATCCCTCCTTTATGCGTGTTCTGATCGACGGGATTACAGGGAGGTTGATTAGATACCTTGACACTTGTCATTTTATATTTTTAGAACACTCATGTATATCCTTTTGGTTTACTTTTGGAGTATACATGTATGTATATAACCTGGTAACATATTCACACTCTGGAGACATACAACAGTTTATATATGTTATACATACTATCACAGTCTTCCGCTTGTTAATTCAACTGTCTCTGGAGTATGATATGCTGTTCTAGCTTAATCTCACTCATGTTTAATACATTATCACAGACAACATTTAATCATACATATCTATGTTGTATAAATAACATTTTGGAACTCGGGAGTTAGGTTTTTGCTCGACCCCCCGATTTTCAGGGTGTTACAAAAGCAGAATGTTACAACTGATCACAAGCACACACCGCTTAGATCAAACTTTCTTTACTCACACAGGAGTGGATAAACAGTAAGAGAAACAAAGAAGACGGAGAGATCTCACCGATTACGAGGACGTGAAAGCGCGAGATATGGTAGATCACCTCTACGAGCATAGCCTCCCTTCCACAAGCTTCCTCTCTCTCTTTCTCTCTCTCTCTCTCACAACCCTAAGCCCTTTAGCAAACCCTTGCAAAGCTTTAGAAAACCCTAGAATACCCTAGAATACATTCCAATCCCAGATACAGCCCTTTATATAAGAATATAAAGAGGTAGAACCCAAATAGAAAATAAAATCCACAGAATCTGTGCTTTCGCAATCGCATCTGCGGAAATCTTTGATCATATCAAAGGTCTCTCGATAACAGCGTTAATGTCATCTGAAAGTCGCTCGATGATATCGAGACAGGACCAAACTGTCCAGCAACTAGGGGTAAAAATTCCAACAATTATCGATGCCATCGAATGTCTATCGATAACATCCTCGATACCATATGAAAGTCACTCGATGATATTGGCAAGATAAAAAAAATAGTCCAGTGACCAGGATTAAAAAATCCTGCAATTATCGATGATATCGAAACCCATTCGATTTCATCGATTCCAGCAATGAGGAGAAAATCTCGATCAATGATTACCTAAAGTGTTGAAGGAACGATCAACGCCCCCTAGATTCCACGCCTGGTTTACTTCACAGCGCTGCTGCATCGACCGGCCAGGATTTTGGGGATGGTGGGTGTAACAAATGTATATGACCCACCACCAATCACCCCCTCTCACAAAGTCCCTGACTCTAATCGACTCGAGCAAACCAAGCCAACTCTGTGGAGTGCATTTCGACGAAGAAGCCTCGACTATCAATGGTGAAATCTCGACCGTGTGATCTTCCTTCAATCCGGCTATTGTGAACTGCTTGGATAGGTGCAAGGGTGACTGTGGAATGAAGATTTTGAAGATTGAAGAAGTTCGGGTGGTGGGTTCACACTTCCAAGGGAACGTCTGATCCTCTCTTCACATAAATATCGTGCAGCTTAGTTAAATAGTTGGCAACAACCCAAGCTATTTTCAACGGCCAGGATTCGTTTCCCATGGATGGCTAAGATAGACAGATCCGGCCTCACGTGGATCGTGGGGAGGAAAAACCTCTCCAGTAGAAACTTCCATTTCAGGAAATGTCACACGTAGCTCTTTTCGAGCTTGATTTGAGAGCCTGTACGTGTAAATGGGTGTGTACGGACTACATGGGTTTGGTCAGACAGGAATGCTCTACTAGGTGAACGGTTTAGATCAACTCAAGGTGGCCCACCTAATCTTGGGGCGGCTAGAAGCACAAACGGGCTTGTACGTCTTCCCACTTATGCCCATCCATGTGAGCACGTACATGCATTTCCACGTGCGGGTAAGGTGAGGTTTTGGTAAGGCCCACGCCCCGAATACGATGGATGGTACAGATTGTCTTGATGGTTCTCATGGGTGCCACAGCGCATTTGAAATGGACGTCCTCTCATTTAATTCCTTGCTGGCGAAAGAAAAGAGGAAGAGGCTTTTGCCTCTTTTGGTTACTCATGGGTCAGACCTGGTTTGACCAGGCTAGCACGTGCGGTGCACCACAGGTGTGCACCAGCTTGTGCACACGCACCCCACCACATGGGGTTCAGTGTGATGTCTGTGAAAAATCCACTCCATCCATTCTACTTTATGCGTCATCTTAGGATGCTTGGCTAAGGTGAGATGGATCCAAAGCTTAAGTGGGTCATACGAATCGATCAATGATTTTAAATTCTATTGTGACAATCCGACAGTCAGATCAATTCCAATTCGATCATCAATGGTTAAAAGGTATTTAAGAATTTATTTAGGTGACTAGGGCCACCCGTTCTATGATTTTAGTACATTAAATGTTTTTATTAGGGTTAATTCAACATTTATTATTATTATCGTTATTACTATTATTATCATTACTTATTTCCTTTATATATTTTTTCATATATAATTTATATTATCACAAAATGTTAATATATATAAATTATATGAATATCAGTAAGCAGAGATTAATATATATGTATATGTGTGTGTGTATATATATATATATATATATATATATATATATATATATATATATATATATATATATATATATATTTGTATATTATTTGTATGGTTATATATGTGTTAGGTTTTAAATTTTATACAAGTCATTAAATTGTTTGAAATATGTTATTCATTATAAATTTTTCCAGTATATTTTATTTGTACGTATTACAAATTCTATAGTTTGTAATTTATATTAATGATGTTATAAGTATATGCATATAGTATGGATTATAGTTACATATCATTTTAATGTGAAACTTTAAATATTTATAAAATATATAAATAGCATTTCATAGTATATATATTTAGGTTGTATTATTTTCTTATATTTATATTAAATTAAATTAAATAGTAACACTTGAGTACTGGAAAGTACGGTGTGTTACAAACTACCCCGCTTAAAGAGAATTTCGCCCCCGAAATTCAGCACTCCGACTATGAATGTGGACAACAGTGTATTTTACGGTGCCTGCACACATATGCTGCTTCTCCATCCTAAATTCATTTGCATAAGCAAGTGCTCATGACTCGCTACTAGGACATGGGTCATTACCCTCTACCCCCCCCCCCCCCCCCCCCCCCCCCCCCCCCTCTTAAAGATTTCAAATTTCCAGTGTTCAGGCTAACACGAATAAATGGTCATAGTAGGTTTGAGCCCGATACATTGATTATTTGTACGCACAGGACAGAGGATTTTAGTATCCATTCATAATCCTTTTAAATCTTGATCCTTTACTTGATCAGAGCATTGGAGTCATTAAGAGTTGCAAGGACTTAGAATTGAGTCCAACCACATAACCCCGCTTAAACATGATTCCATCAGTTTGCGATCCCGATTGTTCTAGACTCTTGGGAATTGTCATGTGATCATCTATTTCCATAACGGGCTAGACTAGGTGGCCCATTATGCTTCTAATACGTACTCTGATTATCTTAGTACTACTTGGAAATTTTAAGGCAAGGATTTCTACCTGCAACCTGGGTTTAAAAGTTGTCAAGTCCATTTAAGATTTCTAATCTAATTTCAATATGCTTAGCCTAAGGTTGAAGTTTTATTTATTTATTTACCTAAGATCATACAACTTCTCCTCTAATTAATTCTTACGTGTTGAAACTTGTGAAAAATGTTATTTTCAAGTGAAAGATGTGTTGAGAGATTCAAATAACAATTTCTGGCCAAATTCCTAAGGGCCTGTTTGGCCAGGCAGATCCCACAGTATTAGGAGGGATGGGATCGGCAATATCCTTGGATAGGCATGACTAGCCAAACAGATCTGGTGAACTTGTCCCAGAATATAAGCCATCCCATGGATCTTAAGACAATCCACTGACATCATCATCATTACCTTAAAATTGATCCTATCCCTTGGTTGAATGGATTGGAAGGTAAAATCCCAGGATATGTGGGGTGTGCCAAACAGGCCCAGTGAACTTGTCCCGGAATATAAGCAATCCCGTGGATTTTAAGACAATCCACTGACACCACCATCATTACCTTAAAATTGATCCCATCCCTCCTAATACCATGGGATCTGCCTGGCCAAACAGGCCCTAAGACTTAGGAAGTACTGATGTTTAACCTAACATTCAACGTGGTGGATCCTACGAAGTCTAAGTTCGATCTATTCGATTGATTATTATGATAGCGTTATCCCTAACCATGAAATCTTAGGAAATTTCATATCTTGAATTTTTGGAAAATTTTCATTTGGAAGTTAAGTACAAGGAATGCCCTTGTTTAGCCTTACGTACCTCATAGTAGATATTCACAAAATCAATTTCTAAGTTCAAACAACCATATTGCAGTTTATAAGGGGACTAAAGTTCTTGTTTCTAAGTTCAAATAGTCGTTTTGACAATTCTCATTAGAACCAAAGTCCTTATCCTTGAGTTCCAATGACTCATCCTAAAAATTTCAGAGGGCTAAGGGTTTGGATATCCATGTTCCCAAAATTTTCCTAATCCTAATATAAGTCTAAGGTCTAAAAGTCTATCTTAAAAGTTTTAAGGGAACCTAAAGTTGAAGTACCTATGTTCTCAATTCCTCCTAGCTACAAGGGGATTTCACATAAGTTCAAATAGTGATTCTAATAATTTCTAAGGGGACCTGAGATTTTGGGTCTCAATGTTCTCAATGTCCCTTATAAGGAATTCCACATCAATGTAAATGACTATCTTAATAATTTATAAGGGAACCTAAGTTTGGGTTCCTACATTCTCAATCATTCTTCCAAGTATAAGGGAAATTCACCTAAGTTTAAATTCTCAACTCTAAACACCCCAACTTGAGACATTTGAAGTTTGGATAAGATCATTTCCTAATGCCAAGTTCGTCCAAACTATGCTCTGATACCAACTGTAACACCCCAAGTTTTCAAGACCCGAGTATATGACTCATTTTCCAAAAACCCGAGTGTTAACCTTAAAGGATGGTCAAATTCGAGTATATATATACATACCAACTTGAGACATTTGAAGTTTGGATAAGATCATTTCCTAATGCCAAGTTCGTCCAAACTATGCTCTGATACCAACTGTAACACCCCAAGTTTTCAAGACCCGAGTATATGACTCATTTTCCAAAAACCCGAGTGTTAACCTTAAAGGATGGTCAAATTCGAGTATATATATACATAATATATATACATACATATATATATATATATATATATATATATACATATATACATATATATATATATACATATATATATATATATATATATATATATATATATATATATATTTCATTAGAGTAAGCAAATGAGGGTAGAATGGACAAGTAAGTATAAAGAAAAATTTCAAATTTCATTTAGAATATGCAAGTGGTTGCCCATAATGACTTATACAAACCAATGTCTCTAAAATTAACAAATACAAGAAATTACATGATCCAATACATGAGAAATAGTAGAATGCAAGTAAATTTGAGCCACAAGACCCCTCAACTTCTCAAGGTAGATACAGTCATGCAACTCTGACACTTGAACCCGGTTCCTCATCAGCCCGAACCTAAAAATCACTTAAGCCACCTGTGCTACCTATATGGTTATATTTATTTAATGGATGAGTGACCAACTCAGTGTGAATTTTCCTCAAGATTACACACCGCTACATTAGCTAAGCATAGTTATAAAACAAACCATACAAAATAATACATGATGCAAGTCTTATTATGTGCATGGATGCGTGAAATATGCAATCATCGCTCCGGGGATGCTCATCTGTGCGGACAATGGACTCGTCATACATGCAATCATCGAACCTAGAAAAATCATCCAATCGAAACAATATGTACATCATGTACGATATCAATAGATGTTGGTCTGTGCCATGTATTCATGATTAGCCAAACCATTACTAATCCATTTACAACCAGCAAGTTTAATAAGCTCAAAGGTCACTATGGAGAGCTCAGAGCCCAGCGAAGGCCGACAGCTTGGGCAGAGTGTCACATGACCACCATCCCCGGCTTATAAGACTACCACCTTAGGATGTTTAATGGAAAACCGTCAACTAATGACCAATCATATTACAGTATATAGGGCTTACCATCACATGGTTGCACGGTATAAAACACCAAACCCATATAGGAAAAATACCAGAACAAAGACACATAGGGCGATATCAAACAAGCCACATAGGGTAATTATCAAAATACGCCACATAGGACGATTATCAAAACCATGCGATAAAAGACCATCCTTGAAAACCATTGAACACAACAACCCTGGATGGTAGGCCCACATCAATGGTCAATTTAAACAACTATTCAATAACCACCAAGCAGAAGGTCCATTACAATCAAAACCAGTCAGGTTACATCCCAAGTATGGGTGTACATTTATGGGTGGTGGTTTTCCATTGATGTACCAACTTAAGTTCCATAAGCAATCTACAAATAATCCACAAGCATGAATAAATATGAAGGATAAATATTAAGCATGTAATGTAACAATTAACACATATGACTATGAAATAGAGATATCAATTATAAATTAAAATAAAACTATAACTTAAGCTAAAGGGAAGATGGAAAGCTCAAGGGGAAGAATCATCACCTCATGTGTCGAATCGCCAACTGATGTTGATAGTGAGCACGTGCACCCTTAGAACTGAACCCGACCATGGATAGTGAAGTTGTACGTGAGATCAACATCCTACTAATTATCTATGGTTAAGACCAATACAACTTAGTGTTTGGATTACTTATTTTCAGGGTTTCACCCCAAAGTCTAGGACTAGGCTGAAGTCTAAGGGTTTGAACCCTAGTTGGTATGCAATTGATTTTAATGTTAATTTAGTAATATTTATTAACGTTGGTGTTATAGTTAATATTAATTAATAATCACTATGATGATAATTAATATTGTGATCTGTTATTTATGATAAGATGATACATTAGTGTTTAATAATGATATTATTTTAATTTCTTGTATATAATAACTATTATTAGAATAGATAATTTACTAATGGCCATGTAATCTTAATATTTGCAAATCCTAATGATGATAGAAATCATTACAAGTTTATTTAATAATTAGAAAATAATTGTTATTATTGGCGTTGTAATTAATAGTAACTACCATAGTAATAATGATAGTTATGATGACAATAATCACTAGGACCTACTATTAAAGATAATATTTGAGAGAGATCATTAAACTACCACCATTTGATAATTATGACTTTGTTTATCCTAACTAATTTGAGCACAAGTAACCTACTAATGACTAATCATGGTTAAGGTCTTAACATAGAGTTTGGATTACCTAGGTTTAGGGTTTTAGAGTTTGATATCTAATCTAGACAATTAATTTGTAACAATATGAGAAATGAAGTAATGGTGAGTGAAAAATTTATCAAGTAATACTGTTAACTCTAATCTTATCATAAATAGTCTACTAATGACATCATAGAAATAATATAAATGTTAATATCTAATACTAAAGACTGAGTATTAGAATTTGTAGCGTCCATTAATAGTTTAAAAAAAGAATTAGTAAAGTATTGATAATTTGATTTTATTAACAATTCCAATGAAAGAAGATGGGAGGTTGGCATACCTCCGATGGCTGGTTGGAACGTGGCCCACTGAGATTTATAGTGGGGCCCACTGTAATACATGGTGAGGCCCATGTGCGGCCCACTGCAATAACTAGTGAGGCCCAATGGACATGGCCCACTGAAATACATGGTGAGGCCCATGAAAGATGTGGCCCACTTGGTTTGTTACCACATAGTTGGGCCCAAAGCTCACTACTCATTGCTAGACCCAAGACTGAACTGAACTTGGCCCAGGCCTATTACCCCTAAGGTGGCCCATGAATTAGGGTGGTTGGACCTGTGGAACGGTCTCGGGTTGAGTTGACTCTGGTTGACAGCATGTGTCTTAAGGTCGCACGCAAACGTCGAATAAAGGTCGAAGGTTGCCGAAATTTGATCGAGAAAATCGTGGAAGCTTATGGAACAGTACGATCCAGGATATGGGGCTTATAGCTCTTCCCTCGTAATAATAATTTCATCCTCGAAATTTAAACCACAACACGACCAATACAGAGCTCACCAAGGGAGAAAAATCTTATCCAAACGCAACATGCCATCATAATCAAACACCTAAGAGATGGGGACAATGCCTGAGAATCTCAACCTCCGGCTCCTAAAACACCTCATCAACACTACGATGATCTAAATGGACCTCGAATCTTGGATCAAAAATGATCGAACTGAAATATTATACAACCTCACAATCTTAACGGAAGGGAGCTATATCAAAAAATCTCTAAGTTATTAGAACTCGGGTATCTAACCATTCTAAGTTCTCAACCATCATCGAGTGAAGGGTAGCTATCAGCAGATATGAGATATTATCTTTAGGTATTCCCAAGTTATGCTCTGATACCAACTTCTGTCACGCCCCAAATTCAAAAATTGGGCTCATAAAATTTTCAATCCCCGAATCCGGTGCTGACATCCTCCATAGTACCCCATTCTCGGATCCTAGCACTTATACGCTAGATTTCGATCCCGAGATCCTACAAGGAGGATTCTTTTTGTACATTTATCTCGCAATAAGTATAACCACAAGTATACCCAAATTATAAAGGCAACATCATCATCACATATCCACTAATATAAACAGTTGAGTACAGTGCTGAAGGGAAATACATGTGATGAAAATCAAAGCTCCATAAGTCCGCTACATGCTCCAAGCTCAATGCTACTGCAACCTAACGCTACCTGCACGCATCTATCACGCATAAGCTTATAGAAAGTTTAGTGGGTGATGAAAGTGTGTGTATAAGGTGAATACAAAGTAAGCAATATCAGAGTAAGCGGAAGTACTGACAAGTCCACGAGTCATACAATATCAGGGTACACAATGCAATTCAGTTATGCAAATGAGGAGTCAAAGTGAGCTAAATATTAGATGCTGAGGATGCAATGCCATAAATCATACAATATAGAAATAAGAAGAAATATACTGACAAGTCTATGAGTGTCATCAGTCGTACCAAGGCTATGCGATGCAAGGCATGAGTACTAACGGTCATATCAATGCAGAAACATGGCAACCCAAAATGCTAAGTACTGTAGATGCAATGTAATATGCAGTACGAATGAAATGACCAAGCTGGAGTGAAGTCGGGATGATAGTACGTAGTATCGCAGGCTATAGGGTCCATCACAAGGGACTTCTATCCAAACTAGTCTCATACTTAAGTTTGGATAGCCAAACTCAATGTGGTAAATTCCTGATCTCAGTTTAGTCACTTGCCCAACCGAAATCCTGGCCATGCGAAGGTACACAACAATTAGTTGCGCACCACCAGCCCGAGTGGATAGTAAATGAAACGAATGCATGAGTATGTAACTCCTACTCAATAAGTCCACATATCAGTACAGTTCCTCTCTGGAAAATCACCGGAGTTTATTACACTCCAAACCATGTTGCCGCTCCATTGCGCGCAACAAGGTGGGTGGAAGAGACCTCACTATCTGCCTGCCAATATCGAGCCCAACTCGTCGATAGCGAACCCATTCCTCGAGCTAGTCAAATTCAGCCTAGCATTGCCCCCTCATCTCGGGCAGGTAAGGTCGTACCCCCTTCCAACAGACCACGACACAGTGGGAGACACGTCCTAACAGTATGCGGCCCTCATGCGCTCATGCATCCACTCGGTCTAGACATTAGAGCAACCTCTGGAATCAAGAGGGTTTAGGAACTTTCACCCAGGGATATCTATAGCACCCCATGTAGAACAGATTTTCAGCATCTCATCTTGTCATCCATGAAATATCTGTGGAGGCTACGACCCTGATGTCGCTAAGGCATACAATAATCACAACACACAATGCAGGATACATGAGTCATACAATCCAATCATGCATTAATCCTGCTCATACCGTGTACTCATGTGAGATAATCTCCGCCTATCAGAAAGTTTCATAACAACATGTCCAATAACATATGCAAAGGTCAACCACATCTCATAACAGACATGCAGATGATGCGTATGGGCATGTATCATGTTGTTATGCTGTCACATACTCATAATCGGTATCAATAACTAGCACCGACAGTTAGCATCAATAATTGGCCTCGATAATGTAGACATTTAACCAACATTGCCCCCCCCCCCCCCCCACAGAGAGCCCAATATATAGTGGACCCATGACCTCACACAAGGGCCCAATACACATCACGATGGGCCTCAAATATGAACCGTATATACATCACATTGGGCCTCAAACACAGGTCACATATACATCATATAGGTCTCGACAATCGGCCTCGGCAATCGAAATCGGCCTCAACAATCGAAATCAGAATCGGAGTAGGCCTCAGTAATCGGAATCGGTCACGACAATCGAAATTGATCGATAATCGACCTCAATACTCAGTATCGGCAATCGGTCACGATAATCGGCCTCAATCGCTAATCGATCAATCGGCCACGATAATCGGCCTCAATCGCTAATCGATCAATCGGCCACGATAATCAGAATTAGCAATTGGCCATAACAATCAGAATCGATCGATAATCGGCTTCGATAATCAGGATTGACAATCGGTCATGATAATTGGAATCAATCGGTAATAAGAATCAGTAAATTGGTCACGTCAATCAAAATCGACAATTGGTCACAATGATCGGAATCAGCAATCGGAATCGGCCTCGACCCCGATAATTGAAATCGATAATCAACAATTAGAATCAGCCTCAACATACGGGATCGGCCTCAATAATCATGTGAATAAGGCCTAAGGGAAGGTCACAATGTGGACATTAAACCATCATTGCCCATCAATGTAGTCATTTAACCAACATTGCTCCTAAGGAGTAGTTCATATAAACATCATTACATACATCATGGAAAAATCACACATCACATTGGGCCTTGCCCATGAGCCTCGAATACATCATAATGGGCCTTGCCCATGGTTCGTAAATGCACCTCAATGGGCCGTGGCCACGTGTCTCGGATATATCACGATGGGCCACGTCCTATGGGCCTCCAAGCTATCACAATGGGCCTCATAAAATGGGCCGTAAATGCGTCACCATGGGCCTCATATGTGGGCCTTATATACAACAAGTGGGCTGCATTGCTTGGGCCTCATATGCATCAAATGGGCCACGTATCTGGGCCTCGAATACATCATATGGGCCACGCTACATGGGCCTAACAATATAATAGGTGGGCCCTGCACCTGGGCCTCAAACACATCATAGGTGGGCCCCATTACATGGGCCTTAAATGTATCACACGGGCCTCATAGATGGGCCATAAGCATATTAAAGTGGGCCTCTCGAATGGGTCACAAAATACATCAAAGCGGGCCTGACGAATGGGCCATAAAATACATCAAAGTAGGCCTAACGAATGGGCCATAAAGTACATCAAGATGGGCCCACCCGTCCGGCATATGGACGGTGTGGATAACACATATATCATACGTGGGACCCGCAAAACTTGGGATGTAGCTACAACAGTTATATAGCTGGTGGACACCAGCCGATCCACTGCCATATAAGGTGGGTCCCACGTTCATGAGATGGACGGTGGGATAGAACAATACATCAAGGAGGGCTCCACACAACACCGTCCAGACTGCCATACAAGGTGGGTCTCACGTTCATGAGATGGACGGTGGGATAGAACAATACATCAAGGAGGGCTCCACACAACACCGTTCAGATCTGGACGGTGCAAGATACATACAAGGTGGGTCCTACCCCACACGTGTGACACGTGTGGGTGGGTCCCACGTGTGCCCACCATAACAAATGTACATACATATGTATGTATGTATGTATATATAATATATATTATATTATTTAAATATCACCTGATCTAGTGTCCATGAGTGCTGGATGGATGGCTGGAATGTAAGGCCGCTCATCAAGGTGGGTCGCATGTACCTCAGGGCCTACCGTAATATTTTATTAAAATAAAATATTTTCTAAATATTCAACGTCCATGTGCATGGAATGGACGATGAGGATGAAGGCCATGCGTACTGTGGAGCCCCTGGACGGCAGGGATGAAATACATATATCATGGTGAGCTACGGATGACATGGATACAAGGTATAAGGTGGGCCCCACCAACAAATGAATGAACAGTTTGAATAAAACAATGCATCAGGGTGGAGTCCACCATCCCGACCAATGGATGGCTTGGATGAAACCATACATTTTGGTGGCTACTCAAAGCTCGTTCCCGTCCTAGATAAATGAATGCACAGTGTAGATATAACATACATAGTGGTGGGGTCCACACACGTGGCCCACCAAATATATATAATATAATATATTATAATATATATAAAAGGGAGTCTCCAGCGTCTAGGAAGAGATGGACGGCTGGGGCATAAAATTCATGCATCAAGGTGGGTCCCATCCCACACGTGCAGCACGTGTGTGGTGGGCCCCACACATCTGTTGAATGGACGAGTGGAGGAAAGTATACATCATGTTGGGCCTCACAAGCACCGTCCAGATGGACGGTGCAGACATAAGATAAATGCATTACGGTGGGTCCCATGTGCATAGTTCACGTACATCTAAGGTGGGTCCACACGTGTGGACCCACAGCTTTGGAGGAAGTTGATATTTGTGGTTTCCCAATGTCCAGCAGCGACTGCTGCTAGACGGTGCATATACAACACCAGAAAATGGTGGGGCTGACCCCAATGGATGGCTTGGATAAACATACACATCACGTGGGACCCACAGGACCTGCTATATCAGTTGGCAGGTGAGTCCCACCATCAAAATGGATGGTCAACATGGTGAAACACATACGCCATAGTGGGGACCCACAGAACTTGCTGACGTCTGTCCAGTAGTGGGTCCCATCATCTAAACGGCTTGGATGACAGGATGAAACATGTGCCATGGTGGGGACCCACCGTTCTCAAACGGGTGAATGGTTAGGATATATCATATACGTCACGGTGAGTCCCGGATATTACTGTCGTCCATAGCGGCATCCAGCTGCAACGATCCCACCGTCTAGATGGATGGTGGGTGAAACACACGCCATGGTGGGACCCTCATAGCTAGTGACATTAATACCATCTGTACACATGAGGTACAACAGCCAATCATATGAAAGAAAGGTGGGTCCCACATGGGGCTCACACACATGGATATATATATATATAGTATAATACTATATGATATTATCTTACCATAATATAATATAATATTATATATATACATACCATATATGAATATGCCAACGTCCAGATCCTCTAGACGTTCTGGACAGATGGTGTGGATGCATCCATCCAGGTGGGCCATTGGTCATAAGAAGAGAGAGAGAGAGAGAGAGAGAGAGAGAGAGAGAGAGAGAGAGAGAGAGAGAGAGAGAGAGAGAGAGAGAGAGAGATCGTGATGATGGAGGGGCCCTGCCACTATGGGCCCCTCTTTGATACAAATCATATATCAAGGTGGGTTCCACTACATGTGGGCCCTTAAATCACGAAACTAAAATAAAATAAAATCACAAAAATGTAGATCTAAGATCACCCACCGTTCCTTCGTGGTCCCTAAGCTTCCTTTGCTCCTTAGCTTTGATTCCAATGGAGGTGATGAGGTTTGGACGGTTGAGATTGGAGATGAAAGGGTAGGAAAGTGGGCCACACTTGTTGTTTGGGAGGGCTTGGAGAGGCTTGGACGGATGGTGCTCTTAGGTTGCTTGGGAGGTGAGTTTGAAAATGAGAGAGTGATGGTTGTAAAGAGAGAGAGAGAGAGAGAGAGAGAGAGAGAGATGGTTGATGGAGTGATGGATGTGTTGATGTGGTGAGTGATGTGTGTAAGAGCCTTTTTTGACTTTTGTGGTAGTTTGTGTAAGAAAGGTATGGGTGTGTAAGAGACTTTTTGACTTTGGGGGTTGCTTGGGGATGGGTGTGAGGTTATGTGTACTTGACCCTTAATGGAATTGATTGATGGATTGAGGTGACAAGTCGTAAGATTCTCTTGGGTTTTGTAATGTGCGGCATTTTCCTCGAACTGAATGCGGGTCCACATCTCCTAGTCTAGGTATCGCCTCGATGCGCGAGACACGACATCGGAACCGCGGTGATGGCGCGGTCATAAGGGTATAGGTCTCAGGTTGAGTTGACTCTAGTTGATGGCATGTGTCTCAAGGTCGTACGCAAACGTCGGATAAAGGTCAAAGGTTGTCAAAATTTGACCGAAAAAACTGTGGAAGCCTATGCAACGGTACGATCCAGGATACGGGGCTTACAGATTGTCTTCCTTGGGGTTGAGTACGTTTATTGTGAGGGTCTGCTTTACAAAGCCCTTTCTTACTACTACCGAGTAGCACCTTCATGCCTCACGCTAGTCTCCTCGGACATATCCGACCCCTCCATTAGCAGGGAACTTCATATCAGATGATACGTAGATACGACTTCCTTCATGGCGTTAAGGGACGGCCGGCCCATAATGGCATTATGTGTTGATGGTACATTCACTACCAGAAAGTCCACTAATATAGTAACCTAATGTAACACCCTGAAAATTGGCGGTCGTGTATAAACCCAACTCCCGAGTTCCAGACCATCACTTATGCAACAAATATGATCATGATTCAATATTGACTGAGTTAGAGCATTCACATGAGTAAGATTATACCAAAACTGTAATTCATACTCCAGATTCAGTGATAAAACGCAAGCGGAAGACTAAAGAATATATATATCACTGTATAGAAAATAAAATAAATCTCAACTGTCTCCAAAGTATGAATACATCTCTGAGTCTCATATACATATAATAAAATAGAAATCAAAATGTCATAAGGTCCAACTAGTCTGTCCCACCGATCCAGGCCATCTATGTAAAGCCGTCGTAAAACTGCATATACGAGAACTCGTCCTGGTCCTCGTCATAATCTAGCTCTGCATCCTGAATCGCCGCATCACCTGCATTTAAGACAGGGTCTGGTGGGTGTTGCAAACACCATCCCGTAACGTGGGAGTGAGTGATCAACTCAGTGGAATAATAGATCAAAGATTAGCATGTTCTCAAATCAATCATGCGATAATAGTAAAGCAATCAATCAAACATTCCTAGATACTGTTGTTAATGTATGCATGAGATGATATGATGGATGCCCTCACCGACATACTCCTTCATAGGAACCATCTCACGCTCGTGCCATGCTTACGTTCCTCTTAGTGCTCCACATCTTCCAGGCACATGCAATGCGATATGGATAATGATTACCGAGTTATTATTACTCCTTTCATACAGCAGTGTTGGGAAACTAGGGTACCTTGCTTATATCAATCCCAACAAAGATCTTATCTAGGGTCGTCACTCCTAGAAATCTCATACGATGTTATATTTGTAGGTCACTGCAAGGGCTGTCAGGACTGTTGCTTGCACTCGTTGCACCGCTCCCCCATCACCTTATCAATACAGGGCTAATGTACTCTCATTGCTACGGAAGGGTCGTCGCCTCCCGTAGACTCAGAATACGCTCTCAATCACTACAAAGGGCTTGTCACCTGATCAGTGTAGGCCGACAGCAAGAATAGTGTCCTATACCACCATAATCTGTTCACGAGTCACATGTGCTCACTGGTCACTACAGAGAGGTTTATGGCCCCAGCGTGGGCCGACAGCTCGACCACAATGTCCCATACCACCATGCCCGGCTCATGAGTCTTTATGGATCAAGGTACCATGGATAACAGGGTTTCCAATGGTAAGTTCAGTACCCTATGGTCAAAAGTTATGACTCATACAGGGTGAACATACAATGGCTAGTTGGGTTACTTGACGGGCTCGACTAGTACGAGCGCATCTCAAGCCGAACGACAAGAAGTGTGCAAAATACTTCGTGTGGCCTAACCACTGCCGCCAACTCAAAACACGACTCGCATTCATCGACGCGTCCTTCATGGCAAATATAAGCCAACCACGAATTTACTCTGTTACCGACTGCCTGGACTAAGCATAACCCCAAACATTTATACGTCAACATCAGTAATCATATGTGAGTAATGGAAATGAAATACAACAACTTAAGCATGTTGAAACATGTTATAACATACCACTATAGCAATTTATCCAACACATGCATTTCATACATATAATGAAATCTATGTATATAGCCAACATGGTGAAAATCATATACATCAGCATATTACTTGAGAATTCAATATCAACACTATTCCACAACACCATTTACTCAATACATACTAATACAAACATTTATACAAACACTTAGTCTACACACTTTAGTCTACATAGCATATGTCGACCCAAAGTGCACATTTGGGCGAATCTCTTCGCCAAACCGATCATGCACGCATTCCTAATATCTTAATACGACAAATAGCCATGGCAACCATTTCAGCAAAATATGGATGTAAACAGTATTTCCTACAAATGACTAAAATGCCCTAAATCTCATACTTTTCATACGTTTACGAAACGGGAAACGGACAGCATGTTGTACATGTCAAACGGCGTTGCCATCGATAATCTACTATTAAACGACATTGAAAGCTTTGAAATCAGTCAATCAAAGCGTCTAAAATCTGCACCTTTTACCCTAGACGTGTATCGTTTCGATTAGAACGTATACGCTTCGTCAACGGCGTACAGGCGACCTAATGCACAAGTACATAAGCTACTTTACTATTTGAATCAAAGAAATCCCCAAATCAGCAAGTGGTTAGGGCTTTCCTCACCTAGAAATGTGTTGGAATCACCGGGAAAGTGATTTAAATGCCTTGCTTTAGCACGTGCAAGAACTAGTGCAAGTGGCAGGAAGATCTCTCACGAGGTCTCCCACAATCTCTCTCTTTCTCTCTCTCTCTAGCTAGGGTTACTAGCAAATTCGGATGGGTGAGATAGGTGAGGGTTTAAAGCCCTTATATAAGCCAAAACCTTCCCAAATTAGGCTTGGGAACAAGGTACACTTAAGTTATAACCAAAACGGGGCTATTCCAATCCAAAAGAGCAGTTCGGGAGGTCCCCTGGTCGAACGCGATCGGACTTAAGCTCATGGTCACTGGATGTTGCTCACACCTAGTTTTCAGTCCGGTAGAGTTCGTAGATCGCACGTGGTGGTCCAGTTTCAGTTCAGCGGTCATCGTACCTAAATCAGGTCTACAAGTCTCATGACATGAAAGAGAAATTTTTCCTGATCCGAGGGTGAAATTTGACTGAATTCTGACAGTCAGAACGCTTAATAATAACACGTCAATCCACGTGCCAGATTTGGATTTAAATTTCCAAATCCTTACCCTTTCTCACTCTCTTTACCCCATGCTCAATGAAATAGCCTCTGAACGTCGGTTGGGCTTGATTTTCGAAATGATTGTCAAGTCCAGCTAAGTGGTCATAACGGTCTAAGATTGTAGATATCAGACTTTCGACGCGCGGTCTAAATCCAATACAGAGTTTCCAGACATGTTCCAGAACAACTGGGTTTAGAGTTTGATCCTAGGTTTCAGGATATTATAGCGTCATTGATTATACAAGTTTTGGATCTTGTAGAACATATTTAATGTGATCTGTGCTAATTTCACAGCTACTCTAGCGTAGCGCTAGTTAACTTATGCTTAATTTCTAAAGGAATTAATCCTACGTGACTTCTGGTCGAGTTAGTACTCGAGTCTCAGTACGGATTTTTCTAAGGCGTTACAATCTACCCCCCTTAACAAAAATTTCATCCTCGAAATTTGTACCTTTTCGTACTCATCGAGAAGCTGTGGGTAATTCTTTCTGATCTCGGCTTCTCTCCCAGGTAGCCTCTTCCTCAGAGTGATACGGCCACAGCACCTTCACAAGGGGGATCATCTTGCTAGGCAGTACCTGCTCCTTCCTGTGCAATATATGCGCTGGTCGTAGTACATATGTAACATCCTCACCTAACTGCACCTGCTCCCATCTGATGATATGGGAAGGATCAGGAACGTATTTCTTCAGCATAGAAACATGAAATATGTTGTGAACGCTCGCGAGAGGCGTAGGTAAAGCCAGACGATAAGCCACTGCACCTACACGATCGAGGATCTGGAATGGACCAATGAATCGTGGTGCCAGCTTCCCCTTCTTCCCGAACCGAAGGACTCCCTTCATAGGGGAAACTCACAAAAACACATGATCCCCAACCGCGAACTCCGCATAACTCTTCTGTCTTCTCTGCGCTGTAAGAAGCCGGCGTCTAATGATGTCAATCTTCTCCGACATCGCTTGCACTAACTCTAGGCCAATCAATTTACGCTCACCGACCTCTGCCCAGTAATGCGGTGCTCGACAAGGTCGCCCATACAACGCCTCATAAGGTGCAATACCGATACTCGCCTGGAAACTATTGTTGTACGCGAACTCATAGACTACCTCTGCTGTCAAGGCGTGTACCTGAGCCTGCTGTGGCCGGTTCGGCCGCGGTATCATAGGCCGTAGAGGCGGCCTGAACTGAGATGCGGGAGGTCTGAAGGAAGGGTGCGCAGGAGCCAACCGTAGAGGCGGTGCTGATATAGCGTGTGGGCGTGGACAGTCGATCTTCTGCGGCGATGAGAACCCGCTGTCTCTCATGCGAGCGAAACAGCTCTGTACTGCGTGACCCAATCTCTTGCAATAAGTACATGATAGATCAAGGCGCCTCATCGGAAGCACTGGCGCCGTAGCCCTAGGAGGAGGGTCGATGCGAGGCCTCTTGCCCACAAAGGGCCTGTCCTGCATATCCGGTCGTGGCCTAGGAATAATAGGACCACGAGATCGCGTAAGCCGATCTACATCCTGCTCTGCCCGCATAGACATGTGAATCAGCTCAGTGTAGGAGGGAATGCTAACGCAACACATCTTCAATTGGATATCCAGTCGCAAGCCCTTCGAAAAGCGCCGTATGCTTATCTGCTCGCCTGCAAGTATAGTCGGGACGTATCTGCCCAACTCGGTAAATCGATGCTCATACTTTGTGACTGTCATGCCTCCCTGCCTGAGGCGTAGAAACTCATTCTCCCACTCATGCCTGTAGGTCTGGGGATAGTATTTCTCATGGAAACGGAACTCGAATGCTGCCCAAGTTTAGATATAGTCGACAGCAACAGTCCGCAAAACGTTATCCCACCACAAACTAGCCTCCTGCTCAAACATGAACGTAGCTAACTCTACCTGCTCAAGCTCTGAGCAATACAGCATCCGTAGTATCTTCGACACACGGTCGAGCCAATACTCAGCCTCCTCGGGTCTGTGAGAACCTGCAAAGGTAGGAGGCCGTAAGCGCTGGAATCGCTCGAGTAGGCCCCGTGTATCAGCGGCATTCCCCGTAGGGTAAGCAGGCGATGCAAGATGAGCCATGCCCTCATCCTGAATAGAAGTACCGGCATCCTCAGCTGGATGCACAGGGGGTGCAGGTGGAGTCGCACTCCCACCCTGGGCTAAGGCCCCTGCTATCGTAGTCAAGAGCTGGTGGTGCTATTGATGCATCATGGCCATCAACTACTCAAATCTATCTGGAGGAGGAGCAGGCTGTGGCACATACTGCGTCGAGGAAGATGCACGGTACTGCTCTCTGACAGGTGGTGTGAAAGGCGGTGGTCCAGCTGCAGGACCTGTGGAAGGATGAGATTCACGCGCAGTCTCAGGAATCAGGCCCACAGTAGGGTCCGTATGAACATCAGTCTGGAGAGGAACCCGATCTATAGGCTCTCCCAATGTAAGTTGTGCTGTGCTCCGGTTAGCCTTAGGCGGCATTTCCTATATTCAAAATAGGACGCAACCTTTGTCAGTCACAACAATAGCACAAACACACCACCACACAATCATTCACATAACAAGCTAAAAATATTCCATGCATTTCATTTAATCAAAATTATCACAATACAAGAGATATATCCTTGCATGCATCATGACCAGAAACACATGGGAACTAAGCCAGTCAAGCTACAACAGCAACATAAGCAAACTACTAGCCTTATCAGGCTTACACACAGAAAGCAGGAAACAACTAACTACAACCAACAACATCTGGATCTAGATCACTAGTCCGAGTCCGGGGATGGAGGAGGAGCACCCTTATCCTGCAAGCAACACAGGATCGCCTTCAAGGTGCGAGTCAACTTGCCAAATTTTTTCTTCATGACGGCCTTGGTATCCTCAACCTTGGCCCGAAGTTCCTGTACTTCCCTTCACAGGGCAACCTGATTCTCCTCAAGTCGGGCTTTGTGAGCATCTCTAGTAGCCCGAGTCGCAGGAGGAGGGCTCTCGTCAGTATCCTAAGCCTCTTCTTCCTCTTCTTCCTGAACTTCCTCCTCAATCTTTGCCCCAGCTTCTTCTTCACCAACATCCACTTCACTATCATAATCGCCCTCTCTATCATCATTAAGCTGAGCCTCAAGCTGCCGAGGCCCGATCTTTATCTTGTCCATGGTAGACTCGTCAATGTAGTGAATCGGCACTGGAAACTCCGGCCCAAGTCTGTATGCAAACTCAAGCATGATCTTGCATATGAGCCAGCCAAAAGGAAGTGACTCAGACGTTCTTCTTGATTTCGCTATGAGGACGATCTGTCGCAACACAAAGGTGGCCATGCACACATTTTCTCCCTGGCCCACCTGATACAGGAAGTCAACCATGAGGCGTGTACTTTCACTGCAGTTTGTCGACCTGGGATACACAATGAACGTATAAATGTGGTGTAACAGGCGAAAATCATTCGACATGTGGGATGCTAAGAGGCTCCTGTTAGGCTACCATGGAACCAGACTACTGCATAGGAACCTGGTACGGAGATCTCGCTCACGCATACTCCTCAGATTCTCAGCACTTGGATGAACTTCACCAAGAGGCACCTTCAGAATGCGAGCTATCAGCTGAACATCGATCGTAGCTTCCCGATCTCTGTCAAAGGGAATCCTAAATTGTAATGGCTCCAATGTAGAATCTCGGATACAAGCATAGAAGGCACGAACGGTGCTCACGTTCGCTCGAGACTGTGCTTCAAAGAGCGGACCCCAGTGTGCAGCCTCAATGCGCTCAAACAACAGAAATTTACCAAAGAGCCGCCCATCTACATGCGCTTCAAACAGGACCTTGCGGTCAGTATAAACGCCATGAGGAAACTCTGCTAGCAGTACTCGCCCTATGTGAGCATGGGGATCCAAATCCCGTTTTGTATGAAACTCACGAGCTGTGCTTGGACTTGCGGAGGCGCTTGAACTAGCAGCACCACCCCTCGGCCTTCTTGATTATGCAGGGTGACTAGGCCCAACTTCGTCTGTGGCAGTCTTCCTCTTTCCCATCAGAGAGAGGATGGTGGAGAATGAGAAAAAAGTCAAAATAACTTCAACAAAAGCCATGGAAAATGAAGGAAATAAGGAGAAACGGCTGTCCAAATGAACCAAAATGGATCTAGGCTCTATAGAGGGATGAATCAAGCTCCCAAGGGCTGGATTTTCAAAGAGAAAAGAGAAAACTAAATGGGAATGGAGTTCCACATGATTTCAGCCTTGAATGGAGGTTGTGGGAGCATCCAGGGACGAGATTGGAGAGAGAGAGATCTATGAACAGCAGTGAAGGGGTGGGTAGGCATCAGTTTTAGCAGAAGAGGGGATTGGAAGTGGTTTAGCACTGAGTTTTGAGAGGGTGGCAGCAGTGACTTGAAAATGGAGGGCTTGGGAGGGGTTGTTGTGAAGGGGGTATGGTTTTCAGCGGGTTTAAAGGGACAAACCACACGTGGGAGGGGTGCCCTACCCCTTTTAGGGCGTCCGCCCGACGAACGGCTCACGTGGGGCCCATTGGTCGGCGATGCATCGCCGAACCGGCAATGCCATCACCGGCCGACCATCAATCTGGCCGGTTCGGCCATATGTGTCGGGTCCCCCTACCCTAGGGACCCCAAATATGTGTGGGACCCACCGTGGTTCATTGTACTTTGGCCTAGATAGGCCCAAAACTCTATTTGGGGCGTTTCGGGGCCAGTCTGTGAACCAGATTGAACTTATGCATTATATAGCATATGATTTTGTGGTAGGAGAAGCTAATCCATCCAATTAACCCATTTGTTACAAGAGATTCCATAATTTTAATGACTAAAAGTCCAATTCTTACCTATATTTACTATTTATAGTAAATTTTTGTCGAAGTATGATTTTCTATCATTTACACATTAATATTTATGCCTAGTGTGAAAATACTTAGAAAAAATTGAAGAACGGGGTGGTAAGAGGAAGGATTTTGAAGGAATTGGGTGAAACGGGGTCTTTAAGCCCTGAGATTGATTATAAGGGTCATGGTTGCCCCACAACCCAAGAACATGCATTTTAGGGTTTGAAAATACTTCTGGGAACATCTCAAACCCACCTACTAACAACCTACAGGCTACTTAGGTTGCCTCACGCGACTAAAGATATGTTACGGACTCGATCAAACGAACGATTTGAGTAAACTTCGCCTATTGGCGAAACCGCCATCCTATAAGTATTTCTAGGTTCTTTTCGCACCCTCCTAAGTTGAAGGAGCGACAGCGTAAATCACGTGACCATAACCCAGGCCCGGTATAATCCAAATCATGCTCTGATACCAACTTATAGTACCCTGAAAATCGGGGGTCGTGTATAAACCCAACTCCCGAGTTTCAGACCATCACTTATGCAACAAATATGATCATGATTCAATATTGACTAAGTTAGAGCATTCACATGAGTAAGATTATACCAAAACTGTAATTTATACTCCAGATTCAGTGATAAAAGGCAAGCGGAAGACTAAAGAATATATATATCACTGTATGAAAAATAAAATAAATCTCAATTGTCTCCAAAGTATGAATACATCTCTAAGTCTCATATACATATAATAAAATAGAAATTAAAATGTCGTAAGGTCCAACTAGTCTGTCCCACCGATCCAGGCCACCAATGTAAAGCCATCGTAAAACTACATATATGAGAACTCGTCCTGGTCCTCGTCGTAATCTGGCTCTACATCCTGAATCACCGCATCACCTGCATCTAAGACAGGGTCTGGTGGGTATTGCAAACACCATCCTGTAACGTGGGAGTGAGTGATCAACTCAGTGGAATAATAGAGCAAAGATTAGCATGTTCTCAAATCAATCATGCTATAATAGTAAAGCAATCAATCAAACATTCCTAGATACTGTTGTTAATGTATGCATAAGATGACATGATGGATGCCCTCACCGACATACTCCCTCATACGGCACCATCTCATGCCCGCGCCATGCTTGCATTCCTCTCAGTGCTCCACATCTTCAAGGCACATGCAATGCAATATGGATAATGATTACCGAGTTATTATTACTCCTTTCATACAGCAGTATTAGGAAACTAGGGTACCTTGCTTATATCAATCCCAATACAGATCCTGTCTAGGGTCATCACTCCTAGAAATTTCATGCGATGTTATATTTGTAGGTCGCTGCACGGGCTGCAAGGGCTATTGCTCGCACTGTTGTACCGCTTTCCCATCACCTTATCAATACAAGCCTAATGTACTCTCATTGCTACGGAAGGGTCGTCGCCTCCTGTAGACTCAGAATACGTTCGCGGTCACTACAAAGGGCTCGTCACCTGATCAGTGTAGGCCGACAGCAAGAATATAGTGTCTCATGCCACCATAATCTGCTCATGAGTCACATGTGCTCACTGGTCACTACGGGGAGATTTGTGGCCCCAGCGTAGGCCGACAGCTCGACCATGGTGTCCCATACCACCATGCCCTGCTCATGAGTCTTTATGGATCAAGGTACTATGGTTAACAGGGTTTCCAATGGTAAGTTCAGTACCCTAGGTTCAAACAGTTATGACTCATACAGGGTAAACATATAATGGCCAGTCGGGTTACTTGAAGGGCTCGACTAGTACGAGCGCATCTCAAGCCGAACGACATGAAGTGCGTAAAATACTTCGTGTGGCCTAACCACTGCCGCCAACTCAAAACACGACTCGCGTTCATCGACGCGTCCTTCATGGCAAATATAAGCCAACCACGAATTTACTCTGTTACCGACTGCCTGGACTAAGCATAGCCCCAAACATTTATACGTCAACATCAGTAATCATATGTGAGTAATGGAAATGAAATACAACAGCTTAAGCATGTTGAAACATGTTATAACATACCACTATAGCAATTTATCCAACACATGCATTTCATACATATAGTGAAATCTATGCATATAGCCAACATGGTGAAAATCATATACATCAGCATATTACTTGAGAATTCAATCTCAACACTATTCCACAACACCATTTACTCAATACATACTAATACAAACATTTATACAAACACTTAGTCTACATAGCGTAGTCGACCCAAAGTGCACATTTGGGCGAATCTCTTCGCCAAACCGATCATACACGCATTCCTAATATCCTAATATGACAAATAGCCATGGCAACCATTTCAGCAAAATATGGATGTAAACAGTATTTCCTACAAATGACTAAAATGCCCTAAATCTCATATCTCCCGTACGTTTACGAAACAGAAAACGGACAACATGTTCTACATGTCAAACAGCGCTGTCATCGATAATCTACTATTAAACGCCATTGAAAGCTTTGTAATCAGTCAATCAAAGCATCTAAAATTTGCACCTTTCGCTTTAGATGTGTATCGTTTCGAACGGAACGAATACGCTTCATCAACAGCGTCAATACGACCTAATGCACAAGTACATATGCTACTTTACTATTTGAATCAAAGAAATCCCCAAATCAGCAAGTGGTTAGGGTTTTCCTTACCTAGAATTACGTTGGAATCACCGGGAAAGTGATTTGAACGCCTTGCTTTATCACGTGCAAGAACTAGTGCAAGTGGCAGGAAGATCTCTCACAAGGTCTCCCACAATCTCTCTCTTTCTCTCTCTCTCTAGCTAGGGTTTCTAGCAAATTCGGATGGGTGAGATAGGTGAGGGTTTAAAGCCCTGATATAAGCCAAAACCTTCCCAAATTAGGCTTGGGAACAAGGTACACTTAAGTTATAACCAAACGGGGCTGTTCCGATCCAAAAGAGCAGTTCGGGAGGTCCCCTGGTCGAACGCGATTGGACTTAAGCTCATGGTCACTGGATGTTGCTCACATCCAGTTTTTAGTCCAGTAGAGTTCGTAGATCGCATGTAGCAGTCCAGTTTCAGTTAAGCGGTCATCGTACCTAAATCAGGTCTACAAGTCTCATGACATGAAAGAGAAATTTTTTCTGATCCGAGGGTGAAATTTGGTTAAATTCTGATGGTCAGAACGCTTAATAATAACGCGCCAATCCACGTGCCAGATTTGGATTTAAATTTCCAAATCCTTACCCTTTCTCACTCTCTTTACCCCATGCTCAATGAAATAGCCTCTGAACGTCGGTTGGGCTTGATTTTCGAAATGATTGTCAAGTCCAGCTAAGCGGTCATAACGGTCTAAGATTGTAGATATCGAACTTTCGACGCGTGGTCTAAATCCAATACGGAGTTTTCAGACATGTTCCAGAACAACTGGGTTTAAAGTTTGATCCTAGGTTTCAGGATATTATAGCGTCATTGATTCTACAAGTTTTGGGTCTTGTAGAACGTATTTAAAGTGATCTGTGCTAATTTCACAGCTACTCTAGGGTAGCGCTAGTTAACTTACGCTTAATTTCTAAAGGAATTAATCCTACGTGACTTCTGGTCGAGTTAGTACTCGAGTCTCAGTACGAATTTTTCCAAGGCGTTACACCTAATTCTACCCTTCTCCCACTATAACTGGGAGGGAAATAGCACCATCGGAGATCACCTTATCTCTGGCAAATCCATGCAGCAGAGTCTTCCTCGGTCAGAGGAGCGACCTATTCATCCCTATCTTGTCGAACGCCTCAGAGTAGAGTATATCGGCTGAGCTTCTAGTGTCGACCATGATGCAGTAGACCTTGTGGTTAGCTATCGTCATTGTGATCACCAGAGTGTTATCATAGGGATACTGGATTCCCCGTGCGTCGTCCTCCATAAATGTAAGGCTGTAGGGGCTTAATCGGAGCTCTTTCCTTGCTCTTTCGGCCGAGTAGATGTAGTGCTCAGGGTCAATGCTCTTGGAGTGGGTTTATGAGCCCGATTTGAATCCCCGCCATCAGACGGGCCACCATAAATCATTCAGATCTCTGTGGCCTCGTCTATGGCTTTTCTAGGCTGGTCATCCTTCCGAGCCCCCCTCTCTTCTTTCACGTATTGGCACAAATGACCTTTAAAAATAAGGGTCTCGATCTCCTCCTTTAAGTTAACGCAGTCACTAGTGTTGTGGGCATGGTCGTGATGGAAGTGGTAGTATTTATGTTTATCCCACTAGCCTGCCACTGTCTTCGGCCAATGCAGTAACCTCTGATCCTAAATGTCTAGAAAGATCTGCTCTAGAGATGTGTTGAGAGGAGTGTACAAGCTGAACTTGCTCTCGGGCTTCCTACTCGGCCTCATATCCTGAGAGGCATTGTCGTCTGACCTCCTTTTGTTCACATGCTGTAGCGCTTCATCCCTCCCCCTCTTCCCTTTACATGAGGACTCGGAGGTCTGGTTGCTCTTGCATGAGTTGAAGAACTCCTCGGCATTTGTATATTTTTTAGCGCGACTGATAAGTTCACGAAGGGTTGACGGAGGGTTCTTCCCTATCGAGAACAGGAATCTTCCTTCCTTGAGTCCACTGATCATTGCAGACAGTGCCATCTTGTCGGAGTAGTCGTCTACTTACAAAGACTCTTCATTGAAATGGGAGTTGTAGTCTTTCAGCAATTCCCCACTTCTCTATTTGAGGGTAAGCAAGTGGGTCAACGACTTCCAACTCTTCTTACTAACAATAAACTGGGTCAGGAATGACCTGCTGAGCTTAGCAAAGATGTTGATCGACCTTGGCTTGAGTTATCGGTACCAATTCCTTGCGACCCCAGTCATAGTTATTGAGAAGGCTCGGTACATCATCGCTTTCGAGGCAGATTAAATCTACATCTACAATTGGTAAGATTCCATGTGCTATGTGGGGTCACTAGACTAAAAGTACTGAGCGATGGGGGGCATCCTGAACTTTAGAGGCATTTCTGCACTCATGACCTCGCTGGTGAAGAGAGGTTCAGTTTCTTCCATCATCGCTTTCACTGCAACCAAAGTTGGAGTCTATTGGTTCCATTGTATAGTCTTAATCTGATTCTGGAGCTCGTCCAACTGAGCTTCTCATGGGTTTTGATTTTTTGCCACAGTTTTCGCTTCAACCTCAGGTGTTCTGCCCCTTCTCCTCTGCAACTCGTGGCGGAGGTTAGTCGGGGATAGCGCCGAGGTCGATGATATGTAGTTGGCTTTGCACACCATGTAGGATCTGGGGCTCAAGCTGACAGGTTCTGGGATGATCAGGCACAGGAGCTTACGAGCATTGGCTCCTCTTCGACAACCGGAGCCATCTCTTTTAGATTGAGAGGCACCTATTGTTCCTTTATTCGATTGGTCTCATCCCTCAGCATCTGCACTTTATTCTGCAATGTAAGACCCGTATTCTATACTGTACCGTTTCGTATTCTTCCGCGGTCCTTCCGGTCGAATTTTGGCAACCTTCGATTTCTATTCGATGTTTACGCACGAACCTAAGCCGAGTCCCGCATATCAGAGTCAACTCAACCCGAAACCTATATCTTGGCGACCGCGCCGTCGCCACAGTTCCAACGCCGTGACTCACGCACCGACCCGATACCCAGGCTAGAAGATGTTGACCTGCATTTAATTCAGAGAAAACACTGCGCGTTACGAACTTCGAGGGAATCTCTATGAAATATCTTGTCAATCAATCAATCACTCATGTCAAGTACAAGTCAAGTCACTCCATACCCAAGTACAACAACCCATACCTATCCTTACCCTTTTCTTACACAAATTACCTAAAGTCAACTCTTACATCCCTTCACCCATCACTTTCTTACAAGCCATCACTCAACCCATCACCTTTCATCCATCACTTCCCTCTCTCTCTCATTCACTCTTAAACACTCTCCCAAGCTCCATACGTCTAAGCCTTCCCAAGCATTCCATGAGCAACAAGTGTGGCCCACTTTCCTCTCCCTCTCATCTCTCATCCACACCATCAATATCCCATCAACCACCATCAAAAGTGAAGGCAAGGAACATAGAAGGCTAATGGAGCAAGAAGGAGGCCTAGAGGTGGGTGATATTTAAATTTCTACTGTTGATTTTATAATTAAGGGACCCACTTGTATGAGGGACCCAACTTGATTTATGTGTTTCAATCATATGAGGGACCCATAGTGGCGGGGTCCCTCCATCCACACCGCTTATCTCTCTCTCTTCTTCTCTTCCCCTTTCTCTCTCTTTTATGATGGGTGTGGCCATTGGATCCACCCGATCGTGGAACCAGCATGATGGATGTATTTTTAGTGATGTCGTCCACCTGTTTTATCCAAGCCATCTAGTGGGCCTGGATGATAAGAAAGTATAAATATCATGTTGAGTAGGTGGGCCACGTGCATGTGGGACCCACCATGATGCAGTATTTATCTAGGCCGTCCAGCATCCCTGGACGTTGGACTAGGAGTGGCTAACATGGAGTGCACGTACTAACAGGGAGTGTACTAACAAGCTAACAAAAAAAGAAAAAAAAATGGTGAGCCACTCATGTAAGCCCCACCTTAATGTATGTGCTTGATCTAAGCTGTCCATTCTTTTTCTCATATTATTTTAAGCATTGAGCCAAAAGATGAAGCTGATCTGATAAACAAGTGAGCCATACCGTAGTAAATAGTGGTATTACCATTAAAATCCACATTAATTCTTCCATTGGTCAAAAATATATCGCATATTGATCTCATTGGGTTGATCAGGGGCCATAGAATCTAATGGTAGGATCGGATTTTTTAGATGCGGCCCCCACCTATCAAAAACTACAAGATAAGTGGTTTACAAAAAAAAAACAACAAGTGCAGCAGCTGGCGCTGCTGCTGTCAGAACGCACGAAGGCACTGACGGGCGGACGGACGGCTGGGCCTCACGGCCCCAGCTGTGGGCCCCCATCGTGATGCGTTTCGAACATCAACACCTTGCATTTGATGGGTCCCCTTTGTCTATGGGGTGTCCCCAAAAATCAACCGTATACAGAATTCAAGTGGTCATACCATTTGAAATCATGTAAAGACATGCCTTAAACACATAAAACCACTCGGTGGGGCCTACCTGAAATTTGGATGTGGCTGAAACTTAGTCTGAACCCTCAGCCAGGTGGGACACACATAATGGGTGGGCTGGATTTGTGAACCGCATCACAATGGGCCCCCTAGCCCACGTAACCTTATGAACATGTGGTTTGGCAAACAAACATTACAGTGTCCCCCCCCCCCTAACCGTGTGGCCTTATGAACGGTATGGACGGCACATAGACATCACGGTGGACCCTAGTCCACGTGACCGTATGAATGGTTTGGATGGCAATAAACATTACCGTGGGCCCTGGTCCACATGGCCTCATGCATAGATTGGATGCCAATAAATAGTACAGTGGGCCAGGTTGGATGGAAATAAACATTCCAGTGGGCACCAGGTCCGTGTGACCTTATAGACAGGTTGGGTGGCAAATAAGCATTACAGTGGGCCCTAGCCCCCTCCCTGGTCCACGTGACCTTATAAACAGCTTGGATGGAAAATAAATATTATGGTGGGGCCCCCATGCCCCAATTAATGGGCTGAATGGAAAATAATATGGTGAGCCCTTATTCATGTGATGTAAGACCCATGTCCAAGTCCGTACCGTTCCGTTGGCCTCCGCGGTCCTTCCGGTCGAAATTCGGCAATCCTCGACCCGTTTCTTATGTTTACATGCGATCCTAAGCTGAGACCTGTATGCCAAAGTCGGCTCAAACTGAAACCTATACCTTAGCGACCGTGCCATCGCCGAGGTTCTAACGCCACATCTCACGTACCGAACCGGTACCCAGGCTAGAAGATGTAGGCCAGCATTCATTCTTAAGAAAACACCGCGCGTTGCAAACTTCGAAGAAATCTCTACAACATGTCCCATCAATCAATCAATCAATGTCAAGTACAAGTCAAGTCACTCCATACCCAAGTACAATAACCCATACCTATCCTTACCCCTTTCTTACACAAACTAACCAAAGTCGACTCTTACATCCCTTCACCCATCACTCTCTTACAAGCCATCACTCAACCTATCACTCCATCACCTTTCACCCATCACTTCCCTCTCTCTCTCATTCACTCTCAAACACTCTCCCAAGCTCCACACGTCCAAGCCTTCCCAAGCATTCCAAGAGCAACAAGAGTGGCGCACTTTTCCCGCCCTCTCATCTCTCATCCACACCATCAAAATCCCATCAACCACCATCAAAAGTGAAGGCAAGGAGCATAGAAGGCTTAGGGAGCAAGGAGGAAGGCCTAGAGGTGGGTGATCCATCGTTCATTTTTAATTTTAAGGGTCCACTTATTGTGGGACCCACTTAATGTATGTGTTATATAAATGGAGGGCCCATAGTGGCGGGGTCCCTCCTCTCCATCACCATCTCTCTCTTGTTCTCTCTCTCTCTTTCTCTCTCTTTATCTTTCCCCTAAAATGAAGTGGGCCCCACCAATTCATGATAAATCTACTACATCCATCAAACGGTGTGGCCCACCACATTTTAGGTGAAATCATATGTAATATATATTATATTATATTAACATTATATTATATACACATATATATAGGTATATGGTGGGCCACATACGTGTGGGACCCACCTTGATATTGTGATTATCCACGCCGTCTAGCGTCCAGGGACGCTGGATGCATAATATGGAATGCGTATACTGGCTTGGGCGTGCACTGGTGGATAATAAAATAAAATAAAATATTATTTAAATTAGTATTTGGGGTGGACCACTCATGCATGCCTCACCTTGATGAATGTATATAATCCACGTCGTCCATTTCACTTCTCAGCATTTTTAGGCATTGAGCCAAAAGATGGGGCTAATCTGATAATCAAGCGGGTCATACCGTAGGAAGTAGTGGTATTACTGTTAAAACCCACATTAATTCTTCCATTGGTCAAAAATATATTGCATATTGGTCTCATTGGGTTGGTCAGGGGCCATAAAATCCAATGGTCAGACCAAATTTTTCAGATGCGGTCCCCACCTATCAAAAACCATGATATTAATGGTTTTCAAAAAAAATGAGGCAGCAACGATTGTTACTGCTGTGTCAGAGCGCACGCAGGCATTGCCTGCGTTCTGGTGGGTGGACGAGCAGCCAGGCCTCACAGCCTAGCTGTGGTCCCCCATCGTGATGCGTTTCGAACATCAACACCATACATTTGATGGGTCCCCTTTGTCTATGGTGCGTCCCCAAAAATCAGTCGTATACGGAACTCAGGTGGGCCATACCATCTAAAATCATGTGAAGACATGCCTAAAACGTATAACATCACTTGGTGGGGCCTACCTGAAATTTGAATGTGGCTGATACTTGGTCAGAACCCTCAGCCAGGTGGGACTCACATAATGGGTGGTCTGGATTTGTGGACCACATCACTGTGGACCCCCTGACCGTGTGGCCTTATAAATAGGTTGGGTGGCAAACGAACATTACAGAGGGCCCCATGGCCTTGTGACCCTATCAACGGGCTGTATGGAAAATAAGCATCACCGTGGGCGCCTGGCCCACATAACTTTATGAACAGATTGGATGAAAATAAACATTGTGGTGGGCCCCTAGTTCACGTGCCCTCACCAACAGGTTGGTTGATAAATAAATATTACAGTGGGCCCTAAGCCCATGTGACCTTATGTACAGGTTGGAAAATAAATATTACAGTGGGCCCTAAGCCCATGTGACCTTATGTACAGGTTGGAAAATAAACATTACAGTGGGCACCTTGGTCCATGTGACCATATCAATAGGTTGGCTGGAAAATAGACATTTTGGTGCGCCCCCTATTCATATGACCTTATCAACAGATTAGATAGGAAAATAAACAATATGGCGGGCCTCACATGAGGCTTACTTTGGAGAATATGGGCCCATGTATTTAGGCCCATCTTGAGGTATTTTTAGGCCCATTATTGAGGCCCGCTTGGATGCATATGGACCTATGTATTTAGGCCCATCTTGGCATGTATATAGGCCCAATGTTGAGGTCCACTTTATTATATATGGGCCCATGTGTGTAGGCCCATTTGATGTATTTATGGCCCATTATTGAGGCCCACTTTGGTATATATAAGGCCTATGTGATTAGGCCCATTTGATGCACATAAACCTTATGTGATTGGGCTCATTTTTAATGCATTCTAAGGCCCATGGGTGATGGCCCATTGCAAAGTACCTAAGGTCCATTGGTGAGGCTCATTGAGGTGGCCCACTTGATGAATATAAGGCCCATGAGCTACGGCCCATTTGATGTATTTGAGGCCCAATGGGATGTACCTAAGGCACATTGCAATGTGTGATTCCATCATGATTTATTTAATGATATTTAAGGCAATCCATGATTCATGATCATACGCATCATATGTATGACTGATATGTGGAGTGACTGATCATAGCATATGCCTTCGGAAAAATATTTATGGGCTCCCTAATAGGCAGATTTACCCTACATGAGTGCATGGTATACGTAGGACTATTGCATGACTGGTAGTGTGACTCATGCATTTGCATTTGTATGATTGTGATTATTATATGCCCTAGCGACATCAGCGCCATAACCTCCACAGACGCATCATGGGTGGCTGGATTGGATATCGAAAATGTTTGGTTCTAGCATACAGGCGCCATAGATGTCCCTGGGTGAAAATTCCTAAACCCAATGGTACCAGAGGATGAATCCAACGACGAGACCGAGTGAATACACGAGCACGCGAGGGCCGTATACTAATAAGCCGCGTCTCCGGGCCGTATACTAATAAGCCGCGTCTCCTATAATGTTGGTTAGAAAGGGGTGTGACCTTACCCACTTGAGTGAGGGGGCAATTGCTAGGTTAAGTTTGACCAGCTTGAGGAATAGGTCCGCTATCGACAAGTCGGGCCCGATATTGGCAGGCAGATAGTGAGGTCTCTGCCACCCTCCCAGTTGTGCGTCCAGATTGGGATGACAAGCTGACGTAGAGTGTACTTAACCCCGATGATTATCCAAACTGAGAGCCGTACTGACTTAATGCTCTAGTGAGGAGCTGCATTGATAGGTGGATGAGGATTGACATGCTTGACTTGCATTCTGCATCGCATGGCCTAGATGTGGCTGATCGCATTCATATCTTGCACCGTATAGCCTTGGTATGGCTGATTGCATTCATATATTCATCAGCATGATTCCACATTACTCTGACCTTGCATTCTAGGCACGCTTATATTGCGCACACACTTACACCACCTTTTAAGCTTTTTATAAGCTTATGCATGATTGATGCGTGCAGGTGACGTCAGGATGCAGCCTTAGTCTCGCCATCGTTGGAGCATGCAACTGAGCTTTTGGAGTTTTTATTATTGTAACGCCTTGAAAAAATCTGTACTAAGACTCGAGTACCAACTCGACTAGAAATCGCTTAGGATTAATTCCTTTAGAAAATAAGCGTAAGTTAGCTAGCGCTACGCTAGAATAGCTATGAAATTGTCCCTGATCACTTTAAATACGTTCTACAAGACCCAAAACTTGAAGAATCAATGACGCTATAATACCCTGAAACCTAGGATCAAACTTTAAACCCGTTTGCTCTCATGAACCCTTAGAAACTCCGTATTGGATTTAGACCACGCGTCGAAAGTCCGATACCTACAATCTTAGACCGTTAGGACCGCTTACCTGGACTTGACAATCATTTCAAAAATCAAGCCCAACCGACGCTCTGAGGCTATTTCATTGAGCCTAGAGTAAAGAGAGTGAGAAAGGGTAAGGATTTAGAAATTTAAATCCAAATCTGGCACGAGACTTTACGCGTTATTATTAAGCGTTCTAACCATCAGAATTCTGCCAAATTTCACCCTCGGATCAGGAAAAATTTTTCTTTCATATCATGAGACTTGTAGACCTGATTTAGGTGCGATGACCGCTGAACTGAAACTGGACCGCCACGTGCGATCTACGAACTCTACTGGACTGAAAACTGGGTGTGAGAAACATCCAGTGACCATGAGCTTAAGTCCGATCGCGTTCAACCAGGGGATCTCCCGAAATGCTCTTTTGGACCAGAACAGCCCCGATTTGGTTATAACCCAAGTGTACTTTGTTCTTGAGTCTAAAAGGGTGAGGTTTTAGCCTATATAAGGGCCTTAAACCCTCACATATCTCTCCCATCCAGATTCGCTAGAAACCCTAGCTAGAGAGAGAGAGAAAGTGAGAGATTTTGAGAGAGTGTGGGAGAGTTTTTCCCGCCACTTGCTGCAGCTGCTTCACGTGCTTAAGCACCGCATTCAAATCACTTTGCCAGTGATTCCAACGCATTTCTAGGTAAGGAAAACCCTAACTACTTGCTGTTTTGGGTTTCTTTCGATTCGATTAGCGATGTAGCTTATGTAACTTGTGTATTAGGTCGCCTGTACGCCGTTGACGAAGCGTATAGGTTCTAATCGAAACGATACACGTCTAGGGTAAAAGGTGTGGATTTTAGATGCTTTGATTGACTGATTTCAAAGTTTTCAATGTCGTTTAATAGTAGATTATTGATGAAAACGCCGTTTGACATGTACAACATGCTGTCCGTTTCCCGTTTCGTAAACGTATGGAAAGTATGAGATTTAGGGCATTTTAGTCATTTGTAGGAAATACTGTTTACATCCGTATTTTGCTGAAATATTTTCCATGGCTAATTGTCGTGTTAGGATATTAGGAATGCGTGCATGATCAGTTTGGCGAAGAGATTCGCCCAAATGCGCACTTTGAGTTGACATACGCTATGTAGACTAAAGTGTGTAGGCTAAGTGTTTGTATAAATATTTGTATAAGTATGTATTGAGTAGATGGTGTTGTGAATGAGTTTTGAGATTTAATTCTCAAGTAATATGCTGATGTGAATGATTTCCATCACGATGGCTATATGTATTGATTTCATTATATGTATAAAATGCATGTGTTGGATGATTTGCTTAAGTTATATGTTATAACATGTTTCAACATGATTATATTGTTGTATTTCATTTCCATTACTCTCATATGATTACTGATGTTGACTTACAAATGTTTGGGACTATGCTTAGTCCAAGCAGTCGGTAACAGAGTAAATTCGTGGTTGGATTATATTTACCACGAAGGACGCGTAGATGAACGCGAGTCGTGTTTTGAGTTGGCGGCAGTGGTTAGGCCACACGAAGTGTTTTACGCACTTCATGTCGTTCGACTTGCGATGCGCCCGTACTAGTCAAGCCCGTCAAGTAACCCGACTGGCCGTTGATTGTTCACTTTGTATGAGTCATAACTGCTTGAACCTAGGGTACTGAACTTACCATTGAAAACCCTGTTAACCATGGTACCTTGATCCATAAAGACTCATGAGCCGGGCATGGTGGTATGGGACACCGTGGTCGAGCTGTCGGCCTATGCTGGATCCACAAACCTCCCCGTAGTGATCAGTGGGCACATTTGACTCGTGAGCAGATTATGGTGGTATGGGACACTATATTCGAGCTATTGGCCTACACTGATCAGGTGACAAGCCCTTTATAGTGACCGCGAGCGTATTCTGAGTCTACGGGAGGCAACGACCCTTCTGTAGCGACGAGAGTACATTAGGCCTGTATTGATAAGGTGATGGGGGAGCGGTGCAACGAGTGCGAGCAACAGCCCTTACAGCGACCTACAAATATAACATCGTATGAGATTTCTAAGAGTGACGACCCTAGACAGGATCTGTGTTGGGATTGATATAAGCAAAGTACCTTAGATTCCCAATACTGCTGAATGAAAGGACTAATAATAACTCAGTAAGCATTATCCATACCGCATTGCATGTGCTTGGAAGATGTGGAGCACTGAGAAACGCAAGCATGCTGCGGGCGTAAGATGGTGTCGTATGAGGGAATATGTCGGTGAGGGCATCCATCATGTCATCTCATGCATACATTAACAACAGTATATAGGAATGTTTGATTGATTACTTTACTATTATCACATGATTGATTTGAGAACATGTTAATCTTTGCTTTATTATTCCACTGAGTTGATCACTCACTCCCATGTTACGGGATGGTGTTGGCAACACCCACCAGACCCTGTCTTAGATGCAGGTAATGCGGCAATTCAGGATGTAGAGCCAGATTACGACGAGGACCAGGACGAGTTCTCGTATATACAGTTTTATGACGACTTTACATAGGTGGCCTGGATCGGTGGGACAGACTACTTGGACCTTATGACATTTTAATTTCTATTTTATTACATGTATATTACTCAAAGATGTATTCATACTTTGGAGATAGTTGAGATTTATTTTATTTTCCATACAGTGATATATATATTCTTTAGTCTTTCGCTTGCGTTTTATCACTGAATCTGGAGTATGAATTGGAGTTTTGGTATAATATTACTCATGTGAATGATCTAACTCAGTCAATATTGAATCATGATCATATTTTCTGCATAAGTGATGGTGTGGAACTTGGGAGTTGGGTTTATACACGACCCCTGATTTTCAGGGTGTTACAAGTTGGTATCAGAGCATGATTGAGATTAAACCGGACCTGGGTTATGGACACGCGACGCACGCTTCCACTCCTTCGATTTAAGTGGGTGTGAAAAGAACCTAGAAACACTTATAGGACTTCAGTTTCGTCAATAGGCGAAGTCTACTCAAATCGATCGTTTTAATCGAGTACATAACGTATCTTTGGTCGCGTGAAGCGACCTAAGTTGCCTCTAGGTCATTAGTTGGTGGGTTTGTGATGTTCCCTGAAAACTTTCAAACCCATAAATGCAATTCATTGGGTTGTGGGGCAACCACAACCCTTACACCCAATCTCCATTCTTAAAAACCCCTGTTTCACCCAATTCCTTCAGAATCTTTCCTCTTACCATCCCATTCTTCAACTTTTTCTAATTATTTTTACACTAGGCATAAATCCTAATGTGTAAATGATAGAAAATCATACTTAGATAAAAATTTACTATAAATAGTAATTATAGGTAAGAATTAGATTTTTGGCCATTCCAACTATAGAATCTCTTATAAAAAATGGGTTAGTTGGATGGATTAGCTTCTCCTACCCCAAAATCATATGCTACAGATGCATAAAATTATTCTGATTTACAAACTGGCCCTATAACACCCCAAATGGAGTTTTGGGCCTATCTAGGCCAAAGTACAATGAACCAGGGTGGGTCCCACACATATTTGGGGTCCCTAGGGTAGGGGGGACCCGACCCATATGGCCGGACTGGCCGAATTGAGAGTTGGCCGGGGATGGCATCGCCGACCAGTGGGCCCCACTTGAGTCGTGTGTCAGGCGAACGCCCTAAAAGGGGTAGGGCACCTCCCCCATAGGTGGTTCGTACCTTAAAACCCCCTAGAACCCGCACCTCCTTCACAAAAAACGTCCCCAAGCTCTCTTTTCTTCACTTTCTTGCTGCCACCCTCTCAAATCACCTCTCCAAACCTCCCCCAATCCCATTTTCTGCTAAAACCGGTCCCACTCCATCATCCACAGTAGCAGGCAGTCCTCTCTCCCTCCATTCTCATCCGTGAAAGCCCCCAGAACCTCCAATTGAGGCTGAAATCGTGTGGAGCTCCATTCCTCCTTATTGTTCTCTTTTTTCTTTAAAAATCTAACCCTTGGGAGCTTGATTCATCCCTCTACAGCGCCTAAATTCTTTCAATCCATTCGGGCAGCCGTTTCTCCTTATTTCCCTCATTTTCAATAGCTTTTGTTGAAGCCATTTTGTCTCTTTTCTCTTTCTCCACCATCCTCTCTTTGATGGAAAAGAGGAAGACTGCCACAGATGAAGCTAGGCCTAGTCGCCCTTCACGATCAAGAAGGCCGAGGGGTGGCGCCGCTAGCTCAAGCGTCACCGCAAGTCCAAGCACAGATCGTGAGTTTTATACAAAGAGGGATTTAGATCCCCATGCTCACATAGGGCGAGTACTGTTAGCAGAGTTGCCTCATGACGCTTATATTGACCGCAAGGTCCTATTTAAAGCGCATGTGGATGGGCAGCTCTTTGGTGAATTTCTGTTGTTTGAGCGTATTGAGGCTGCACATTGGGGTCCGATCTTTAAAGCACAGTCTCGAGCGAACGTGAGCACTGTGCGTGCCTTCTATGCTCGTATCCGGGATCCTACGTTGGAGCCATTGCAGTTCAGGATTCCCTTTGATAGAGACCAGATGGCTACGATCAATGTTCGGTTGATAGCTCGCATTCTGAATGTGCCTCTTGGCGAGGTACATCCCAGTGCCAAGAACTTGAGGAGTGCTCGTGAGAGAAATCGCCTCACCAGGTTCCTATGCGGTAGTTTGGTTCCGTGGCAGCCTAACAATAGCCTCTTAGCGTCCCACATGTCGGATGATTTTCACCAGCTACACCACATTTGCACGTTCAATGTTTATCTCAGGTCCACCAACCGTAGTGAGTGTACACGTCTCATGGTTGATTTCCTGTATCGAGTGGACCAGGGAGAGAATGTATGCATGGCCACCTTTGTGTTGCAATAGATAGTCCTCGTAGCGAAGTCAAGAAGAACGTCTGAGTCACTTCCTTTTGGCCGGCTCATATGCAAGATTGCGCTTGAGTTTACTTACAGACTTGGGCCGGAGTTGCTTGTACCGATCCACTTCATCGATGAGACTACCATGAACAAGATAAAGATAGGGCCTCGGCAGCATGAGGCTCAGCTTGATGATGATAGCGAGGGCGGTTATGATAACGAAAAGGATGCAAGTGAAGTAGAAGCTAGGGCAGAAATAGAGGAAGAAGTCTAAGAAGAAGAAGAGGAGGAGGCTCAGGATGCTGATGAGAGCCCTCCTCCTGCGACTCGGGCTACTAGGGATGCTCATATAGCCCGACTTGGGGAGAATCAGGTTACCTTGCTACGGGAAGTCCAGGAACTTCAGGCCGAGGTTGAGGATACCGAGGCCATCATGAAGAGAAAATTTGGCAAGGTGACTCACACCTTGAAGGCGATCATGTCTTGCTTGCAGGATAAGGGTGCTCCTCCTCCATCCCCAGACTCGGACTAGTGATCTAGATCTAGATGTTGTTGGTTGTAGTTAGTTGTTTCATGCTTTCTGTGTAAGCCTGATAAGGCTAGTAGTTTGCTTATGTTGTTGTGGTAGCTCGACTGGCTTAGTTCCCATGTGTTTCTGGTCATAATGCATGTAAGGATATATCTCTTGTATTATGACAATTTTGATTAAATGAAATGCATGGAATGTCTTTGGCTTATTATGTGAATGATTGTGTGGTGGTGTGTTTGTGCTATTGCTGTGACTGACAAAAGTTGCGTCCTATTTTAAATATAGGGAATGCCGCCTAAGGCTACACAGAGCACGACGTGACTTACATTGAGAGAGCCTATGGATCAGGTTCCTCTCCAGACTGATGTTCATACGGACCCTGCTGTGGGCCCGATTCCTGAGACTGCGCGTGAGTCTCAGCCTTCCACAGGTCCTGCAGCTGGACCACCACCTTTCACACCACCTGTTAGAGAGCAGTACCGTGCGTCTTCCTTGATGCAGTATGTGCCACAGCCTGCTCCACCTCCAGATAGATTTGAGCAGTTGATGGCCATGATGCATCAGCAGCACCACCAGCTCTTGACTACGATAGCAGGGGCCTTGGCCTAGGGTGGGAGTATGACTCCACCTGCACCACCTGTGCATCCAGCTAAGGATGCCAGTACTTCTACTCAGGATGAGGGATTGGCTCATCCTGCACCGCCTTCTTGCCCTACGGGGAATGTCGCTGATACACTGGGCCTACTCGACCGATTCCAGTGCTTGCGGCCTCCTACTTTTATGGGTTCTCACAGACCTGAGGAGGCTGAGTATTGGCTCGACCGTGTGTCAAAGATACTACGGATGCTGCATTGCTCAGAGTCTGAGCAGGTAGAGTTGGCTACGTTCATGTTTGAGCGGGAGGCCAGTCAGTGGTGGGATAGCTTTTTGCAGACTGTTGTTGTCGACTATATCTGGACTTGGGCAGCATTCGAGTTCCAATTTCACGAGAAATACTATCCCTAGACTTACAGGCATGACCGGGAGAATGAGTTTCTACGCCTCAGGCAGGGAGGCATGACAGTCACAGAGTATGAGCATCGGTTTACCGAGTTTGGCAGATACGTCCCGACTATACTTGCAGATGAGCAGATGCGCATACGTCGATTTTCTAAGGGCCTCCGACCGGACATTCAGTCAAAGATGTGTTGCGATAGCATTCCCTCCTACGCTGAGCTGATTCACATGTCTATGCGGGCAGAGCAGGATGTGGATCGACTTGCGCGATCTCATGGCCCTATCGTTCCTAGGCCAAGACCGGATATGCAGGACAGACCCTTTGCGGGCAAGAGGCCTCGCAATGACCCTCCTCCTAGGGCTACGGTGCCAGTGCTTCTGATGAGGCGCCCTGATCTATCATGTACTTATTGTGGGAGATCGGGTCATGCAGTGCAGAGCTGTTTCGCTTGGATGAGAGAAAGCGAGTTTTCACTGTCGTCGAAGATCGACCGTCCACCCCCACAGGCTTTATCAGCACGGCCTTTATAGTTGGCTCCTACGTACCCTTCCTTCAAACCTCCTGCATCTCAGTTCAGGTCGCCTCTACGGCCTATGATACCGCAGTCGAACCGGCCATAGCAGGCTCAGGTACACGCCTTGACAGCAGAGGCAGCTGAGACAGACACTACTCAGCCTTTGGCCTTTGAGGTCATCACCCATATTGGAGGTACTCCTATATTCATGATGGTGGATACAAGATCCACGCTTTCTTTAATATCGCATTCCATAGTCAGGCGTCTTGGGATACTGACTATTCGTATGGATGGAGTGCGAGTCCTTTCAGCTCACGGAGCTTTTTCTGATGTCACCCTGATGTGTGAGGGTTGCTTGATGGATCTAGGGGGCAGGACCATGTCTATTGATCTTGTCGTCGACCCCTCTCTTATTTATCTCAACGTCATTCTTGGCATGGATTGGTTGACTGCTGGGAGGGCCAAGATTGATTGCGAGACTCGTACGGTGACAGTCTATGAGCCAGAGGGCACATCCTTTACATTTTCAGTGCGGGTAAATCTCTCCTTCCGCATACTTAGCTACGCTTCTTTTCTACGGGACGCTGATGCCCCAACACTTGAGCTTACGCTAGTCGTCCGTGATTTTAGGGATCTGTTCAGGAAGTCCCTGATTTGTCACCTCAGTGAGAGATTGATTTTACTATCGATCTGATGCCTGGTTCCACACCCGTCTCACTGTCAATGTATCGCATGACACCGTGTGAGATGGTAGAGTTGAGGACGCAGATTGATGATCTGTTGGAGCTTGATTTTATTCGACCCAGTGTGTCTCCTTGGGGAGCACCAATTCTATTTATGAAGAAGAAGGATAGTTCTATGCGATTGTGTATTGATTATCGCAGGCTAAACCAGATCACGGTGAAGAACAAGTACCCTTTACCCAGGATTGATGACTTGTTTGATCAGTTGAGAGGGGTGCAGTACTTCTCGAAGATTGATCTTCAGTCAGGATATCATCAGTTGCATGTCAGGGATGAGGACGTGCAGAAGACAGCATTCAGGACCAGCTTTGGCCACTACGAGTTCCTTGTGATGTCGTTCGGTCTCACGAACGCACCAGTCGTGTTCATGGATCTGATGAACCGGGTATTTCGGCCTTTCCTCTATCGATTCGTCATTGTGTTCATTGACGACATTTTGGTATACTCTAGGAGTCGAGAGGAGCATGAGGAGCATAGTACAAGAAGTGCGACTTCTGGAAGAAGGAAGTGAAGTTCCTCGGACACGTGGTGTCCAAGGATGGGATGGCAGTTGACCTGTCTAAGGTAGCTGCAGTTCAGGACTAGGAGCAGCCTAGTTCTGTCACTGAGGTGAGGAGTTTCTTGGGTCTTGCTGGCTACTATCGACGCTTCATTCGGGATTTCTCAAAGATCGCCAGACCCTTATCTCAGTTGATACGGAAGGACGTGAAGTTTGCCTGGAATGACAAGGCGGAGTCAACTTTTCAGGAGCTGAAGGACAGACTTACATCCACCCCTGTGCTAGTATTGCCAGAGCAAGGGGTTAGATACACGATATACACCGACGCGTCTAGAGTTGGTCTGGGTTGTGTCCTTATGCAGAAGGACAGGGTAATTTCTTATGCATCGACACAATTAAGGAAGCACGAGGAGAATTACCCTACACACGACCTGGAGTTGGCAGCTGTCATATTTGCATTGAAGCTGCAGAGACATTACCTCTATGGAGAGGAGTTCGAGCTCTTTTGCAACCACAAGAGCCTCAAGTACATATTCACGAAGCGAGACTTAAATATGAGGCAGCGGCGATGGATGGAGACTTTGAAGGACTTCAAGTTCGAAGTCTCTTACCATCCTGGTAAGGCGAACCTTGTAGCTGACGCGTTGAGCCACAAGAAGGTGATAGAGTTTGCGGCTCCACTGATGGTTGCTGAGTGGGACATGATTGAGTTTTTACAAGACTTTGAGCAGAAACTCACTGTGGAGGAGCCATATGAGTTTATTTCACATGTGCAGGTGCGATCTCAGATCGATGATCGGGTCATCGAGGCGCAGAGGGATGATGCGCGTCTAACTGAGCTTCGAGAGCAGGCCAGTGATGATGCAAACGTCGAGTGGAGAGTTGGTACGTATGGGGGCTTACGTTACCGTGGCCGCCTATGCGTCACAGACATTCCCGACTTAAGATGAGAGATTCTCGAGGCTGCGCACTGTATCAGACTTGCGATGTATCCGAGCAGTACAAAGATATATCGCGACGTGAGGAGGACCTATTGGTGGGATGGTATAAAGACCCATATTGCAGAGTTCGTGTCCCGTTGTCTCACTTGCCAGCAGGTGAAGGTAGAGCATCGCTGATCACCTGGACTCCTACAGCCTATGCCGATCGCTGAGTGGAAATGGGACTTCATTTTCATGGATTTTATCTCAGGGTTGTCGAAGACGAGGAAGGGACATGATTCTATATGGGTGATCGTCGACCGTCTGATGAAGTCGACGCACTTCCTACTGATCAGAGTTATGAACTCTGCAGACGAGCTGGCTAAACTATATATCAGAGAGATCATGAGTCTACATGGCATTCCCTTGGAGATCATGTCGGACAGAGACACGCGCTTTACTTCTATTTTCTAGACTCGCATTCAGGAGGCTATGGGTGTGAAGTTGAAATTCAGTACTGGCTTTCACCCACAGACAGACGGACAGACAGAGTGGGTGAACCAGATTCTAGAGGACATGTTGTGGGCTTGCGCATTGGACTTCAAGGACAGTTGGGATGATTGTCTTGCATATGCGGAGTTCGCGTACAACAATAGTTTCCAGGCGAGTATCGGTATGGCACCTTATGAGGCATTGTATGGGTGACCTTGTCGAGCACCGCATTGTTGGGCAGAGGTCGGTGAGCGTAGATTGATTGGCCAAGAGTTAGTGCGGGCGACGTTGGAGAAGATTGACATCATTAGACGCCGACTTCTTACAGCGCAGAGCAGACAGAAGAGTTATGCCGATATGAGACGGCGCCCGCTAGAGTTCACGGTTGGGGATCATGCATTTTTGTGAGTTTCCCCTACGAAGGGAGTCCTTCAATTCGGGAAGAAGGGGAAGCTGGCACCGCAATTCATTGGACCATTTCAGATTCTCGATCGTGTGGGTGCAATGACTTATCGTCTGACTTTACCTACGCCTCTCGCGAGCGTTCACAACGTATTTCATGTTTCTATGCTGAAGAAATACATTTCTGATCCTTCCCATATCATCAGATGGGAGCAGGTGCAGTTAGGTGAGGATGTTACATATGTACTATAACCAGCGCGTATACTAGACAGGAAGGAGCAGGTACTGCGTAGCAAGGTCATCCCCCTTATGAAGGTGTTGTGGACGCATCACTCTAAGGAAGATACTACCTGGGAGACGAAAACCAAGATCAGAAAGAACTACCCACAGCTTCTCGAGGAGTACGAAAAGGTACAAATTTTGAGGATGAAATTTTTTGTTAAGGGGGGTAGATTGTAACACCTTGGAAAAATTCATACTAAGACTCGAGTACCAACTCGACCAGAAATCGCTTAGGATTAATTCCTTTAGAAAATAAGCGTAAGTTAGCTAGCGTTACGCTAGAATAGCTGTGAAATTGTCCCTGATCACTTTAAATACATTCTACAAGACCCAAAACTTGTAGAATCAATGACGCTATAATAGCCTGAAACTTAAGATCAAACTCTAAACCCGTTTGCTTTCAGGAACCCTTAGAAACTCTGTATTAGATTTAGACCACGCGTCGAAAGTTCGATATCTACAATCTTAGACCGTTAGGACCGCTTAGCTAGACTTGACAATCATTTTGAAAATCAAGCCCAACCGACGCTCTGAGGCTATTTCATTGAGCTTGGAGTAAAGAGAGTGAGAACGGGTAAGGATTTAGAAATTTAAATCCAAATCTGGCACGAGACTTTACGCGTTATTATTAAGCGTTCTAACCGTCAAAATTTAGCCAAATTTCACCCTCGGATCAGGAAAAATTTCTCTTTCATATCATGAGACTTGTAGACCTGATTTAGGTGCGATGACCGGTGAACTGAAACTGGACCGCCACGTGCGATCTACGAACTCTACCGGACTGAAAACTGGGTGTGAGCAACATCCAGTGACCATGAGCTTAAGTCCGATCGCGTTCACCAGGGGACCTCCCGAAATGTCTTTTGGACCAGAACAGCCCCAATTTGGTTATAACCCAAGTGTACTTTTTTTCTGAGTCTAAAAGGGTGAGGTTTTAGCCTATATAAGGGCCTTAAACCCTCACATATCTCTCCCATCCGAATTCGCTAGAAACCCTAGCTAGAGAGAGAGAGAAAGTGAGAGATTATGAGAGAGTGTGGGAGAGTTTTTCCCTCCACTTGCTGCAGCTGCGTCATGTGCTTAAGCACCGCATTCAAATCACTTTTCCGGTGATTCCAACGCATTTCTAGGTAAGGAAAATCCTAACTACTTGCTGTTTTGGGTTTCTTTTGATTCGATCAGTGATGTAGCTTATGTAACTTGTGTATTAGGTCACCTATACACCGTTGACGAAGCGTATACGTTCTAATCGAAATGATACACGTCTAGGGTAAAAAGTCCAAATTTTAGACACTTTGATTGACTGATTTTAAAGCTTTCAATGTCATTTAGTAGTAGATTATCAACGGCAATGCCGTTTGACATGTACAACATGCTGTCCATTTCCCGTTTCGTAAACGTATGGAAAATATGAGATTTAGGGCATTTTAATCATTTATAGGAAATACTGTTTACATCCATATTTTGCTGAAATGTTTTCCATGGCTAATTGTCATGTTAGGATATTAGGAATGCGTGCATGATCGGTTTGGCGAAGAGATTTGCCCAAATGCGCACTTTAAGTCGACATACGCTATGTAGACTAAAGTGTGTAGGCTAAGTGTTTGTATAAATGTTTGTATTAGTATGTATTGAGTAGATGGTGTTGTGAATGAGTTTTGAGATTTAATTCTCAAGTAATATGCTGATGTAAATGATTTCCATCATGATGGATATATGTATTGATTTCATTATATGTATGAAATGCACGTGTTGGATGATTTGCTTGAGTTGTATGTTATAACATGTTTCAACATGCTTATATTGTTGTATTCCATTTCCATTACTCTCATATGATTACTGATGTTGACTTACAAATGTTTGGGACTATGCTTAGTCCAGGCAGTCGGTAACAGAGTAAATTCGTGGTTGGCTTATATTTGCCACGAAGGACGCGTCGATGAACGCGAGTCGTGTTTTGAGTTGGCGGCAGTGGTTAGGCCACACGAAGTGTTTTACGTACTTCATGTCATTCGACCTGCGATACGCTCGTACTAGTCAAGCCCGTCAAGTAACCCGACTGGCCGTTGATTGTTCACCTTGTATGAGTCATAACTGCTTGAACCTAGGGTACTGAACTTACCATTAAAAATCCTGTTAACCATGGTACCTTGATCCATAAAGACTCATGATTCAGGCATGGTGGTATGGGAGACCGTGGTGGAGCTGTCGGCCTACGCTGGGGCCACAAACCTCCCCGTAGTGACCAGTGAGCACATTTGACTCGTGAACAGATTATGGTGGTATGGGACACTACATTCGAGCTGTCGGCCTACACTGATCAGGTGACGAGCCCTTTGTAGTGACCGCGAGCGTATTTTGAGTCTACGGGAGACGACGACCCTTCCGTAGCAACGAGAGTACATTAGGCCTGTATTGATAAGGTGATGGGGGAGCGGTGCAACGAGTGCGAGCAATAACCCTGGCAGCCCTTGCAGTAACCTACAAATATAACATCGTATGAGATTTCTAGGAGTGACGACCCTAGAAAGGATCTGTGTTGGGATTGATATAAGAAAAGTACCTTAGATTCCCAATACTACTGAATGAAAGGACTAATAATAATTCGGTAAGCATTATCCATATCGCATTGCATGTGCCTGGAAGATGTGGAGCACTGAGGAACGCAAGCATGCCGCGGGTGTAAGATGGTACTGTATGAGGGAGTATGTCGGTGTGGGCATCCATCATGTCATCTCATGCATACATTAACAACAGTATCTAGGAATATTTGATTGATTGCTTTACTATTTTCACATGATTGATTTGAGAACATGCTAATCTTTGCTATATTATTCCACTGAGTTGATCACTCACTCCCACGTTACGGGATGGTGTTTGCAACACCCACCAGACCCTGTCTTAGATGCAGGTGATGCGGTGATTCAAGATGAAAAGCGAGATTACGACGAGGACCAGGACGAGTTCTCGTATATGCAGTTTTACGACGGCTTTGCACAGGTGGCCTGGATCAGTGGGACAGACTAGTTGGACCTTATGAAATTTTGATTTCTATTTTATTACATGTATATGAGACTCAGAGATGTATTCATACTTTGGAGATAGTTGAGATTTATTTTGTTTTCCATACAGTGATACATATATTCTTTAGTCTTCCGCTTGCGTTTTATCACTAAATATAGAGTATGAATTGCAGTTTTGGTATAATCTTACTCATGTGAATGCTCTAACTCAGTCAATATTGAATCATGATCATATTTGTTGTATAAGTGATGGTCTGAAACTCAGGAGTTGGGTTTATACACGACCCCCGATTTTCAGGGTGTTACAGTTATTGTCACTATCTTATATTTTCCTTTTCTACGCATTGTACCTGAAGTTTTTTATCATAGTAAATTTTATGATTCTGTTCTTGTGGTTATTGTTCGTGGGTATGCTTATGTTATGCTCACTACGAATCAAATGGATATTAGAAATCCTCCTTATAGCATCCCAAGATTGGAACCTGGTTTATGGGTGCTGGGAGTCGAGAATGGGGTACTACGGAGGCTGTCGGTGCCAGATTCGGCGATCAAAAATTTTTTAAGCCCGGTTTTTTAGTTTGAGGTGTGACAGAAGTTGGTATCGGAGCATAACTTGGGAATAACTGAGAACAACATCACATGTTTGCTATGAGTTTAGGACGATTAGGTTCCGAGTGTGAAACCTTCCGATTGAGTTCTCTAACGTGTGATTCTCAAGGTTAATTAGCATTATTGTTCTTTTTTATAGGACATGCCGCCCAGGAGAGAGAAACGAGTGCACCCCACTCCATCACCAGAGGCTCTAGCTTTACCACCTGCGTCTCCCGTTCCACCGCTAGAGATCCCTACTCTCTTGCCTGAGGATGACATTCCTCCACCTGAGGCCGATGCGGAGCTGGCTGTACCTGTGAGTGTCTCTCAGTTACAGCAGATGTTACAGGCTGTGATAGCCACACTCCAAGGACAGGGCAGGAGCCCCGTTATTTCTCCAGCTTTGGTAAAGCAGGAGTGCGTGAGCGCCTTACTTCGAGAGTTCAGACAACTTGATCCTCCGCGTTTATAGGGCAAGTCAGATCCGACAGCAACTGAGAGGTGGCGCTCCGATGTGGAGAAGATTTTTAATACTATGTCATGTACGACCGAGCAGCGAGTCCGGCTGGCAGTATTTCTTCTTCAGGGCGAGGCCGAGCATTGGTAGACCTTCGTTACCCACGTTGCAAGGCCTGATTTTTTCTGGACATGGGATGATTTTGTAGATCAATTTGAGGAGCAGTACTTCCCTGACCACATTCAACATCAGAGAGCGCTGGAGTTCGAGACTCTGGTGTAGGGAGACATGACCGTGGCGCAGTACGTGGCCCGTTTCGTGGTGCTATCGAGGTTTGCACCGTATATGGTTGATGATGAGGGGTGAAAGGCCCGCCGTTTCGAGAACGACTTACGTTACGTCTTCGAGGCCGTGTTATTGGGCATGAGCTCCTGACTTTCCACGCAGTAGTGCGGAGAACTCAAATTTATGAGACTGAGTGGGCTGGCACGCAGGCCGACCGAGATCAGAGGAGGGGTCAGAAGAGGCAGGCCTCCTCCAGTAGCTCACAGCAGCATCGACGACCACAGAGATACAGGAGTCATCCATCCGCCAGAGCACCAGTAGCACTGTCGGCACCCCCAGCAGCACCACCTCAGAGACAGCTTTCTAACAGCTGTTATGGATGCGGTGGGATCGGGCACCATAGGTGGGAGTGTCCTCGACCTCGGCAACAGTGCCGAGAGCACCACAGCAGCCTCCACAGTACAGAGACAACAATTTCGAGTGCCTAAGCGACATCAGCAGCAACAGCACCAGGGACCTCAAAGGGGACAGGCACCTCCCCAGCCAGCTCAGGCTACGTTATATGGGGCTCAGCAGGACCCGCAGTCATCCGGTGGAGTTGTTGAGGGTATGCTTTCAGTCTCTTCATGCATCGCTCGAGTATTATTTGATTCCGATGTTTCGCACTCATTTGTGTATGAGGATTTTTGTCGATCGACTGGATTACCGATAGAGTCTTCTAGTGAGGGATTGACCATATCGACGCCCTTAGGGAAGACCATAGTATTGGGCCATTTTTGTTCATCTTGCCCTGTTTTGGTCAATGATATCTTTTTGCCCGCCTACTTGTACGTGTTACCGATGTCAGATTATGATGTTATCTTGGGCGTGAATTATCTTGCTGAGTACTACACCATCTTAAACTGCTCCGTGAGGACTGTCAGATTCTGCATACCAAGCTTGCCGCTGTTTCAGTTTGTTGCCGAGCCCAGAGGAGAGCCGTTGTCATGCTTGATGTCCTGTACCGTTGAGGATCCCGTTACAACATGTATTGACCGGTTGCCGGTTGTTTATAATTTCTCCGACGTGTTCCAGGAGATCTAAGGTTGGCGCCTCGTTGGCATATTGAGTTCCAGATTGACCTTGTGCCTAGTACCACGCATATCTCAAAGGCCCCGTATAGTATGGCACCGATGGAGTTACATGAGCTGCAGTGACAGTTAGACGAGTTGCGTGAGTTGGGATTCATTCGTCCGAGTAGTTCACCTTGGGGAGCACTGGTACTCTTCGTCAGGAAGAAGGATGGCTCGTTGAGGCTTTGCGTCGATTACCGCGAGCTCAACCGGGTCACGATTAAGAACAAGTACCTGGTCCCGAGGATAGATGATTTATTTGACTAGCTATAGGGTGCACAGTTCTTTTCGAAGATTGACCTGCGTTCTGGTTATCATCAAATTCGTGTCCGAGAGGAGGACATCCCGAAGACAGCTTTCAGGACACATTATAGTCATTTTGAGTTTCAAGTCATGTCCTTCGGGCTGACCAATGCACCCGCAGTCTTCATGCAGTTGATGAACGAGTTCTTCCGTCGATATCTCGATCAGTTTGTGGTGGTCTTCATCGACGACATTTTGATATATTCGAGGACCCGTGAGGACCATATGCAGCATCTGGAGATTGCATTACAGACCCTCCGTGCCCACCAGCTATATGTGAAGCTGGAGAAGTGTGAGTTCTGGCAGGAAGAGGTAAGATTTCTTGATCACGTGGTGATGAGGGAGGGTGCTCAGTGGACCCCTTGAAGGTTGAGGCAGTGCGTCAGTGGCGCCAGCCCACTACTGCATCCGAGATCCGCACTTTTCTTAGCTTAGCGGGATATTATCGGCGTTTCATTGAGGGCTTCTCCCGTATTGCTGCCCCGATGACCAGGTTGACTCAGAAGGGCATAAATTTTATTTGGACTGACGTATGTGAGTGAGTATTCATGAAGCTAAAGGACCGTCTGACGTCCGCTCCTGTCCTCACTCTTCCCTCTGGGAGTGATGGATTTATTGTATTTACTGATGCCTCCCGTATTGGCAGGCCAGTAGCCTTCGCGACTTGTCAGCTCAAGGTCCATGAGCTGAACTACCCCACACATGATTTGGAGCTGGAAGCAGTCGTCTTCACACTGAAGGTATGGAGACATTATCTCTATGGGGTTAGGTTCGAGCTCTTCTCTGATCACAAGTGCTTGAAGTATCTATTCTCTCAGTCCGAGCTGAACATGAGGTAGAGACGCTGGATGGAGCTTCTGAAAGACTATGATTTTCACCTCCAGTACCACCCAGGCAAGGCGAACGTGGTGGAGGATGCCCTTAGCCATCATCCATGAGGCCTAGTGGCACATACGATGATTCAGGAGTAGAGAATGCTCGAGGATATAGTAGAGTACGACTTTGATTTTGGTCTGCAGTCTTCTATCATTCAGCTATCGAGTCTGTCGATTCAACCCTCTCTTGTCGCAAGGGTGATCGAGGCTCAACAGACAGATGAGTCATTACAAGATTACCGAGTAGAGGCAGCATCTGAGAGTCAGACAGACTGACAGATTGGTTCTGATGGTGGACTTCGCTTCAGAGGCCGATTATGTGCCCCGGATATTCCTGAGTTGCGTAGAGATCTTATGATCGAGGCACATCGATCGCGATTTTCTATCCACCCTGGCTCGACGAAGATGTGTCAGGATATGAGAAGACAATATTTTAGGCGGGGATGAAGTGCCAGATCGCCAGTTTTGTGGCTGAGTGTGACATATGCTAGTGTGTCAAGGCCGATCATTAGAGACCTCCTGGTCTGTTGCAGTCATTGAGCATCCTGATGTGGAAGTGGGAGCATTTATCTACCGATTTTATTTTGGGTCTGCTAAGGACTCAGCGCGGTCATGACGCTATCTGGGTTATCATGGACTTTCTGACGAAGTTAGCACATTTTCTTAAGATCCGTGAGACTTGGCATACCGACCGGTTCGCCAGGCTATTTGTTAAGGAGATAGTGAGACTGCATGGCGTTCCAGTCTCGATCGTTTCTGACTGAGACCTGAGATTCATGTCTCAGTTTTGGAGGAGCTTTCAGAGAGTAATGGGTACTGATTTGCAGCTCAGTACTGCGTATCATCCGTAGACTGATGACCAGACCGAGAGGGTCCAAATACTTGAAGATATGTTTCAGGCCTGTGCGATTGATTTCGGGGGTAGCTGGGATGAGCATTTGTGATTGGCTGAGTTTGCATATAATAACAGCTATCAGGTAACCATTGGCATGGCTCCTTTTGAGGCATATATGGAAGACTGTGCAGATCTCTGAGTTATTGGACCGAGGTAGGAGAGCGGCGTCTCCTAGGTCCGGAGCTTATGCAGTAGACATCCGAGGCTATCGATATCATCAGGCAGAGGATGCACACAGCTCAGAGTCGGCAGAAGAGTTTTGTTGATCACCGGCGTTGACCTTTGGAGTTTGCTGTAGTGGAACATGTGTATCTCAAGGTGTAACATCCCGAAAATCGGGGGGTCGAGTAAAAACCCAACTCTCGAGTTTCAAAATGCTATTTATGTAACATAAATGCATATGGTTGAATGTTGTCTGTGTTAATGTATTAAACATGAGTGGGATTACGCCAGAACAGCATATCATACTCCAGAAACAGTTAAATTAACAAGTGGAAGACTGCGATAGTGTATATAACATATTTAAACTGTTGTATGTCTCCAGAGTGTGAACATGTTACCAGGTTATATACATACATGTATACTCCAAAAGTAAACAAAAAGAATATACATGAGTGCTCTAAAAATATAAACTGACAAGTGTCAAGGTATCTAATCAACCTCCCTAAAATCCCGTCAATCAGAACATTCATAAAGGAGAGATCCTCCTCATCATCATCAAGTCCAGCTCCGCTTCTCAAGCAGCGCCATCATCTGCAACCAAAATAGGGACTGGTGGGTGTCCGGAAACACCATCCCGTAACGTGGGAGTGAGTAGCTAACTCAGTGGAATAATAGAGTAAGGATTAACATGTTCTCAAATCAATCATGCGATAATAGTAAAGCAGTAAATCAAACAATCCTAATGCTGTTGTTAATGCAATATGACATGACATGATGGATGCCCTCACCGATGTTCTCCCTCATACGGCACCATCTTCGTCCGCGGCATACGTGCATCTCGCTCAGTGCTCCACATCTTCCAGGCACATGCAATGGTATGGTGATATGATTTTCGAGTTGTTATTAGTCCATTCAAACAGCAGGATTGGGAAACTAAGGTACTTCCCTTGTATCAATCCCAACACAGATCCTGTCTAGGGTCGTCACTCCTAGTAATCTCATACGATATATATTTTGTAGGTCGCTGCAAGGGCTGCCAGGGCTGTTGCTCGCACTCGTTGCACCGCTCCCCCATCACCTTATCAATACAGGCCTACTGTACTCTACTGCTACTGAAGGGTCGTTGCCTCCCGTAGTCTCAGAATACGCTCGCGGTCACTACAAAGGGCTGTCAGGGCTGTTGCACGCACTCGTTGCTCCGCTCCCCCATCACCTTATCAATGTAGGCCGACAGCAAAAATATAGTGTCCCATACCACCATAATCTGTTCACGAGTCATAGGTGCTCACTGGTCACTACGGGGAGATTTGTGGCCCCAGCGTAGGCCGACAGCTTGACCACGGTGTCCCATACCACCATGCCCGGCTCATGAGTCTTCGTGGATCAAGGTACCATGGATAACAGGGTTTACAATGGTAAGTTCAGTACCCTAGGTTCAAGCAGTTATGACTCATGCAGGGTGAACATACATCGGCCAGTCGGGTTACTTGACGGGCTCGACTAGCGCGATCGCATCTCAAGTCGAACGACATGAAGTCCCTAAAACACTTCGCGTGGCCTAACCACTGCCGTCAACTCCAAAACACGGCTCGCGTTCATCTACGCGTCGTTCGTGGCAAAGATAAGCCAACCACAAATTCGCTCAGTTTTTTGACTGCCTGGACTAAGTATAGTCCCAAACAATTATGGAATCACATCGGCATTCATATGAGAGTATTGGAAATGGAATACAAACATGTGAGCATGTTAACACACGTTATAACGTACAACTTAAGTAAATCATCTTGCACATGTCTTTCACACATATAATGAAATTATGCATATCTCCAACATATAGGAAATCATCTCCATCAGCATATTAATTGAGAATTCAATCTTAAACTAAATCATAAGGAAATCATCAAGCACATGTTATAACATACCACTTAAGTGAAACATCAAGCATATGCATTTCATACATATAATGAAATCATGCATATAGCTAACATGTAGGAAATCATTTACATCAGCATATTAATTGAGAAATCAATCTTGAATTAATTCATAACACCATTTAATTCAATACATACTAACACAAGCATTTATACAAACACTTAAACTACACACTTAAGTCTACATATAGTATGTCGACTCGTAGTCCGCATTTAGGAGAATCTCTTCGCCAAACTAATTATGCACGCATTCCTAACATTCTAATGTGACAATAAACCATGTCAATCACATCAGCAAAATATGAATGAAAACAGTACTTCCTACAAATTACTAAAATGCCCTAAATCTCATATTCTCCGTCGGTTTACGAAACAGGAAACGGACAGCATGTTGTACATGTCAAACGGCATTGCCGTCGATAATCTACTATTAAACGACATTGAAGGCGTTGGAAACAGCCAATCAAAGCGTCTAAAATCCGCACCTTATCTCTTATAGGTGTGAGAATTCGAACGGAGCGTATACGCTTCATCTACTGCGATCAGGCGACCTAATACACAAGTTCTATCAGCTAACATGCTATGAATCCTAGTGAACCTCAAATCAGCAACTTCTAGGGTATTTTCTTACCTGAAAATGCAGAGAAATCACTGGGAAAGTGATTGGAGTGCGTTGCCTAAGCACGTGCAGTAGCAGCAGCAGGTTGCAGGAAAATTCCTCCCACCTTCTCTCACAAACTCTCACCTTTTCTCTCTCCCAATCTATGGTTTTTCTCAAATTCAGATGGGAGAGAGGAATGAGGGTTTCAACCCCTTTTATAAGCCTAAAAATGCCCGGAATAGGCTCGGGAACAAAGTTTACTTGATGCACATCCAAATCGGGGCTGTTTCGGTCCAAAAGATGATTTCTGGTGGTCCCCTGGCCGAACGCGATTGGACTTAAGTTTACACATGTCAGATGTCGCTCTCATACCGTTTTCAGACCATCAGTGTTCGTAGATCGCATGTGGCGGTCCAGTTTCAGTTCAGCGGTCACCGCACGTAGATCAGGCCTGCAAATCTCATGATATGAAATAGAAATTTTTCCTGATCCGAGGGTGTAATTTGGCTGAATTCTGATGCTCAGAATGTTTAATACTGACATGTCAAGTCGTGTGCCAGATTTGAATTTGAAATTCCAATTCTGTCCCTATTCGCACTCTCTTCAATCCGGGCTCAATGAAATAGCCTGTGATTATCGGTTGGACTTGATTTTCGAAATGATTGTCAAGTCCAGCTAGGCGGTTCTAACGGTCTAAGATAGCAGGTATCGGACTTTCGACGCGCGGTCTAGATCCAATTCAGATTTTCAAAGTGGTCCAGAGAACAAACCTGCTTAGAGTTTGATCCAAGGTTTTAGAGTATTATAGCACCATTGATTCTACAAGTTTTGGGCCTTGTAGAACATATTTAAAGTGATCAGGGACTATTTCTCAGCTACTCTAGCGTTGCGCTAGCTAACTTATGCTTAGTTTCTAAAGGAATTAATCCTAAGTGATTTCTTTGGCTATGGAATTGGGTTCTGAGCGATTTTCCAGGTGTTTTAGTTGACCCACTGCCTAAGGACGTCAAATCCCAGATTGGCCAAAATCCGGGGTGTTACACAAGGTCTCGCCCATGAAGGGTGTGGTTCGATTTGGAGTGAAGGGCAAGCTTGCCCCGAGATTTATAGGACCTTTTAAGATCACTGGAAGTGTTGGCGCCGTGGCCTATCGGCTTGCCTTACCATCTCAGTTGTCTGACGTCCACAACGTTTTTCACGTTTCTATGTTGAGGAAGTGTGGGTCAGACGTAGTTGCTGTTATTGATTGGTAGCCACTAAAGGTTCATGAGGATGCTTCTTACATTGAGCAGCCAGTTCGTATCCTTGATCGCAAGGAGCAGGTCCTCCGGACTAAGGTCATCCCCTTGGTGAAGGTTCAGTGGGGTCATCATTCTGTTGATGAGGTGTCTTGGGAGCGCGAAGCTGAGATTCGAGAGCACTATCCCCATCTCTTTGATGATTGATCATATATTGTATCTTATATACTGTCTCCGATTTTATATAACGATGCCTTATTTCCTCTTCTATTATAAGTTATATTTTCTTGCGATGACTATGCAAATTTTGAAGATGAAATTTTTATTTGGAGGGGAGAGTTGTAAGACCTGTGTCCTAGTCCATACCATTCCGTTGGCCTCCACGGTCCTTCCGGTCGAAATTCGACAATCCTTGACCCGTTTCTGATGTTTGCGCACGATCCTAAGCTGAGACCTGTATGCCAAAGTCGACTTAAATCGAAACCTATACCTTAGAGACTGCGCCATCGTCATGGTTCTAACGCCGTGACTCGCGCACCGAACTGGTACCCAGGCTAGAAGATGTAGGCCCGCGTTCATTCCGAAGAAAATACCGCGCGTTGCAAACTTTGAGGGAATCTCTACAACATGTCCCATCAATCAATCAATCAATCAATGTCAAGTACAAGTTAAGTCACTCCATACCCAAGTACAATAACCCATACCTATCCTTACCCCTTTCTTACACAAACTAACCAAAATCAACTCTTACATCCCTTCACCCATCACTCTCTTACAAGCCATGACTCAACCCATCACTCCATCACCTTTCACCCATCACTTCCCTCTCTCTCTCATTCACTCTCAAACACTCTCCCAAGCTCCATACGTCCAAGCCTTCCCAAGCATTCCAAGAGTAAAAAGAGTGGCCCACTTTCCCCACCCTCTCGTCTCTCATCCACACCATCAAAATTCCATCAACCACCATCAAAAGTGAAGGCAAGGAGTATAGAAGGCTTAAGGAGCAAGGAGGAAGGCCTAGAGGTGGGTGATCCATTCTTCATTTTTAATTTTAAGGGTCCACTTGTTGTGGGACCCACTTGATATATGTGTTGTATAAATGGAGGGCCCATAGTGGCGGGGTCCCTCCTCTCCATCACCGTCTCTCTCTTGTTCTCTCTCTCTCTTTCTCTCTCTTTATCCTTCCCCTAAAATGAAGTGGGCCCCACCAATTCATGATAAATCTACTACATCCATCAAACGGTGTGGCCCACCACATTTTAGGTGAAATGATATGTAATATATATTATACTATATTAACATTATATTATATATACATATATATATATACATATATATATAGGTATATGGTGAGCCACGTACGTGTGGGACCCACCTTGATATTGTGATTATCCACGCCGTCCAGCATCCAAGGATGCTGGACGCATAATATGGAATGCGTGTACTGGCTTGGGCGTGCACTGGTGGATAACAAAATAAAATAAAATATGAATTAAATTAGTATTTGGGGTGGACCACTCATGCAGGCCCCACCTTGATGAATGTATATAATCTACGTCGTCCATTTCACTTCTTAGCACATTTTAGGCATTGAGCCAAAAGATGGGGCTGATCTGATAATCAAGCGGGCCATACCATAGGAAATAGTGGTATTACCGTTAAAACCCACATTAATTCTTCCATTGGTCAAAAATATATCGCATATTGGTCTCATTGGGTTGATCAGGGGCTATAGAATCTAATGGTCAGACTAGATTTTTCAGATGCGGTCCCCACCTATCAAAAACCATGATATTAATGGTTTTAAAAAAAAATGAGGCAGGAACGATTGTTGCTGCCATGTTAGAGTGCACACAGGCGCTGCCTGCGTGCTGGCGGCGAACGAGAGGCCAGGCCTCACGGCCCAGCTGTGGGCCCCCATCGTGATGCGTTTCGAACATCAACACCATGCATTTGATGGGTCCCCTTTGTCTATGGTGCATCCCCAAAAATCAGCCGTATATGGAACTTAGGTGGACCATACCATCTAAAATCATGTGAAGACATGCCTAAAATGTATAACATCACTTGGTGGGGCCTACCTGAAATTTGGATGTGGCTGATACTTGGTCAGAACCCTCAGCCAGGTGGGACTCACATAATAGGCGGTCTAGATTTGTGGACCACATCACTGTGGACCCCCTGACCGTGTGGCCTTATAAATAGGTTGGGTGGCAAACGAACATTACAGAGGGCCCCATGGCCCTGTGACCCTATCAACAGGTTGTATGGAAAATAAGCATCACCGTGGGCCCCTGGCCCACGTAACCTTATGAACAGATTGGATGAAAATAAACATTGCGGTGGGCCCCTGGTTCACGTGCCCTCACCAACAGGTTGGTTGATAAATAAATATTACAGTGGGCCCTAAGCCCTTGTGACCTTATGTACAGGTTGGAAAATAAATATTACAGTGGGCCCTTGTAAGTGCTATGATTTCATATCCCTTTGGTTGTCAAATGTTGTGGTGCCAAAACCTATATCTATGTCTTGTATATCTTGTGTTTTATGTTTAAAGACTATTCATTGTAATCAAGACATATCAAGACATCGCATTTCAAGACAAGATCTTATAGGAAGAAAGTTTTCAAGATATGGATGAAGAATTTAAGAATTGAAGTCTTCAAGTTTGCATGTTCAAGATTCAATCAAGCTCAAGTATACTAGAAGACTTTGTCAAGTCAAGATCAAGCTCAAGAAGGCTTACTACAAGTTTTGTATATTCACAAGCTTCTCTTAAAGGTCATCTGAGTGTACAGACATTCAATGTCCATCTCACTTTTAAGGTTTGTTTGACCTTAGATTGACCTTAGGATGAGCTTTACCGTAGGTCATTCTAGAGACATAACTCATATATTATAATATGTTTGTTTGGAGTGTTCTAAGACCAGTCCTAGGGACTTCAAGACCAGTCCTAGCTTTGCTACGACCAGTCTTAAGTTTTTCAAGACCAGTCCTGGGTAGTTGAAGATTTTTGGATCTTTTTAGCTGTCCTACGACCAGTCCTGGACATCCTACGACCAGTCCTGTGAGTTCTACGACTCATCCTTCGACCGGTCGTAGCCCTACGACTCAAACTCTAGTAACCATTTTTGGGGTCCTACGACCGGTCGTAGACCACCCAGGACCGGTCGTGGAACTAAAAATCTAATCCCGTGGAAATCTTTTGAAAATCTTTGAAGCTACGACCAGTCCTAGGATCCTAAGACTAGTCGGAGACGGGATTTTTCATGCTATAAATAGAGCACGAAATTCAGAGTTTTAGCACTTCAATTCAATTCTATTCAAGCATTCTTTAGGCTATTCTCTGAGATAAGTTTGTGTTTATTTTAAGCTGCTTTTTGCTTATTTAATATTCCTTTTACTAGCTTATTTTTATTTGATTTTGATCTACATTCCAATCTTATTAGAAAAGGGGAATTTCTGATATTCCGTCTTCTTGGATTCAAAATCAAATAGAACTAGCCCGTTTGATTTAAAATCAATTAGACTTAGAACTATTCTTAAAGTGAGTATTGGACTTTGAACGTTGAATCGAACTTCTACTCTGATTGGTTCTACCGGGCTTCTTGAAAAGGTGATTCAGGTATTTTACATGTTTTGTAATTTACTTTCTCTAATTTTTGTTTGAGATTCGCCAGAAAAATCTCATTGTAGTGGTTATCTGAGGAGAGCCAGAAAACTTAGATTGTGGGATTTTTGGATTGTGTAAGCCCGAGATCAAAGACACAATTGTGAAGGTTTTAGGTGAACCCGTGAAACCTATTTTGATAGTGCATGCTAATATCCCCTGTGTGAGGATATTAGGAGTGGAGTAGCAATCTGTGTGGCTGTTGGATAACAGTTGGTGTACACACAGGCGAACGACTATATATCGTTGTGTTGTGGATGTGCTTTATTCTTTCATTCCTTTATTCATTCAGTTTTGTGGTTTGTGTTTGTGGATGAATGTTGTAATCACTTCAATCAAGTGTGGATGAATGTTGTAATAACTTAGGATTTATTTTCCGCGAGTTAGTTTGATTTCCTTGCTTTTTATTCCTCATTGATTTGTGATACAAAGGACATTCTAGAAATAAGGTTGTCCTACTTTAAACCTCTGGTTTATGGTGTAAGGTTGTCCTTAGAACTGATATAGTATCAATCTCTTTATTTTAGGCTATTGTGATTATTTTATATTCAGCATTGTGCTTTATATCTTTTATTATTCTGCTGTTATTAGTTTTATTTGGCATTGCCCTATTCACCCCCCCTTTAGGGCATATAGCTAGGCCCCTTTCAAGTGGTATCAGAGCCTAATAGCTCGTGCTTATTATTTATTTATTGGATTTATTTCCTGAGCTAACGATCTAAGCTATATTAAGATGTCAAATTTTGATAGCCTATCAGTCACTAGGCCACCACCTTTTAATGGCACAAATTATGCCTATTGGAAAGCTAGGATGAGGATCTTCCTCAAATCCTTGGACGAAAGTGTGTGGCTGGCCACAGTGAATGAATGGGACCCTCCTATCACTGAAATAACTAATGTCGATGGTTCAAAAACTATGAAAGTAACGGCTTATTCTCTTTGAACCACACTTCAGAAAAGTGAAAGTAGTGTCAATGCAAAAGCACTAAATGCAATTACTTGTGCATTATCACCAGATGAATTTAAAAGAATCATCTCTTGTGAAAATGCAATACAAGCATGAGATGTATTAGAAATGACACAAGAGACATCTATTGTCAAGAAATCTAAAGTCCAACTCCTCACAACCAAATTTGAAGAGATTCATATGGAGGAGAATGAGATGTTTATGGACTTCTACACTAGATTGAATGACATTGTGAACTCTATGTGGGGTCTTGGTGATAGAATCCCAGAAAGTAAAGTGTGCGCAAAGATATTACGTTCACTTCCTGATTGGTTCAATTCTAAAGTGACTGCGATTCAGGAACTTCGTGATATAGATACCATGAGGGTTGAGGAACTAGTTGGTTCACTTCAAACCTATGAGTTATCCTTTAAGGCTCCTAAAGGAAAATCAATAGCTCTAAAATCATCTAAAAATGTTTCATAAGAGAGCACTTCGGATACAGAAAATTCCAAAGATGATATGGTGCTTTTAGCAAAAAAGTTTTACAAAATCTTCAAAAATAAGAAAAAGGTTGATTTTTAAAAATCAAATGATAAGAGATGATCTAAACCTAGAACTCGAAAATCCTTGAAAGATAGTCAATGTTACAACTGTTAAGAGTATGGGCACTTAGCTAACAAATGTCCTAAAAAGGACAAATCAAAAAAGAAAAGCATGATAGCTACTTGGGATGAATCGTCTGATTCTGAATCCTCTTCTAAATCATAAGATTCTGAATCCGAGTCAGGCGAAGATGTTAAAGCCCTTATGACTCTAGCCAAGATCACCCTTTCAGATAATGATGATATATCTAGTGAAGAAAATATGAATGGTGATTGCGATAATGAAGATAATCTTCAGGATGCTTATACTGCCCTGTATAAAGAGAGTTGTAAAATTTCTGTCAAGCATAAATTATAAAAAGAAAAATTTTCTAAGCTTAAGGAAGATTATGAGTCTCTTGTTTTAGAAAAGTCTTATATTTCTGATTCTTTTGAAAAGACCAAATGTGATTTAGATTTCAAAACCTCCAAAATTGAAGATTTGAGATCCGAAAATGAGAAAGTCAAAAATGAGGTAGCTTCTCTTCAGAGTTTGAAAGACACATGGAGATATGCCCATGGTGATCCTAAATTGGAAAAATTATTGTCCGGATCAAGAAAATGTGGCGATCGATCTAGGTTGGGCTATGATAAGAATACATCTCCTAAACAAAAGAACATTGCTCCTAAATTTGTAAAAGGAGAGTCTTCAAACTCAAAAGAAAAGAATACTAATCAAGATTTTTTCAAAAATTCAAGGACTTTTTAAAAACCTAAAAGTAGTCATGTCAGCTTTGATTTTCAAAACCGAAATCCTTTGGCTGAAAAAATTATTGATCTTCTCAAGGAGCTATTAAAGTTTAACTCTATAGGTCTCTCCTATAACAATAGATAAAAAGATCATCTATACTCCTAAACCCAAAACAGTTATGAAATGGGTTCCTAAAGTTGCCAGCTTGGTTGCGCACACTGCTTTCAAAGCTACAAGCCATTCATAGTGGTACCTAGATAGTGGTTACTCCAGGTATATGACAGGTGATAAAGCTTTATTCACTGATCATAAAGATATGACTGAAGGGTCAGTCACATTTGGTGACGGAAGAAATTGTAAAATCATTGGCCAAGGTACGGTTCAGCTTTATAACCTTCCTTTATTTAAGAATGTTTTATATGTTAAGGGCTTAAAACACAACCTTCTAATCATTTCTCAGATATGTGATAACAACCATAGTATAAATTTTTCTAATCAAGGTTGTGAGATAGTTAATAAAAAGGGTTCTGTTATATTAACTGGTTGCAGAACTTCTAAAAATTACTACATCGTTAGTAATGTAAGCTCATCTAATCAATCATGTTACATAGTCCATACCGATGAGACTGAATTATGGCATAAACGCCTTGGACATGTACACTATCGGAACTTATTTAGATTGAGCAAAAGAGAACTTATTAGAGGTCTACCCAAATTGCAAAGAGTAGAAAAAATATGTGGTGAATGCCAGTTGGGCAAACAGATTAGGAGCTCTCACAAGAAAGTGAACTCCAATACCACATCTAGACCACTTGAGCTTCTCCACATGGATCTTATTAGATCAACCAGATTGGAGAGTCGCGGAGGTAAAAAATACATCTTGGTTATCGTAGATGACTATACCAGATTTACTTGGGTATCATTCTTAAAAGACAAAACTAAAACCCTGGAAGAAGTAAAAAAGCTCATCAAACGAATCCAAAATGAGAAAGGTTCTCATGTTAGTAAAATTCGTAGTGATCATGGATCTGAATTCGAAAACAGTAGTTTTGAGAAATTTTATACCGATCAGGGAATATCACATGAATTCTCTGCACCCAAAACACCGTAACAAAATGGTATAGTTGAAAGAAAAAATAGAGTGCTTCAGGATATGGCTAATGTTATGTTGAATTGCATGAAGCTCTCTAGAAATCTTTGGGCTGAAGAAGTTAATACCGCATGTTATATTATTAATCGGGTTTATACTAGTAAATCTGATAATAAGACTGCTTATGAATTATGGTTTGAAAAGAAACCTGCTGTCAAATACTTTTGGGTTTTTAGCAGCAAGTGTTATATTTTACGGGATCGTGAAAATTTGGGTAAGTTTGATACGAAGAGTGACGAAGGTATTTTTCTTGGTTATTCTTTGAACAGTCGAGCTTATAGGGTTCTAAATAAGAGAACTGGTGTGATTCAAGAGTCCATCAATGTGGTCATTGATGATCATTTGAATACTCCAGCTCCGAGTTCAGATGATGATGAAGCTCTTATTATTGACAATCAAGATATCTCATCAAGCCAAAAAGAATCTGAACCAAGGACTGTTAAAGATCATCCAACCAATCAAATACTTGAAAACCCTCTCACTGGAGTTCGTACTCGCAAACAACTTGAGAACATATGTAATTATGTTTGTTTTACATCTCAAATAGAACCGGTCAACGTAAAAGAAGAACTTTCTGACGAAAATTGGATAGTTACTATGCAGGATGAACTTAATCAATTTGTTCGTAATGATGTCTGGTATCTTGTTCCTAGACCTAAAGATAAACACATTATTGGAACAAAATGGATCTTTAAAAATAAGTCTGATGAGCTTGGAAATATAATACGAAATAAGGCTAGACTGGTTGTACAAAGGTACACTCAGATTGAAGGCATCGATTACGATGAAACCTTTGCTCCAGTCGCTCGCCTTAAGTCAATCAGCCTTTTTATTTCCATCGCATGCTTTAGAAATTTTAAAATATATCAGATGTATGTAAAGAGTGCTTTCTTGAATGGCGATTTACATGAAGAGGTGTATGTTGAACAACCTTCAGGGTTTGAAGACCCAAAGTTATCTGACCATGTATTTAGTCTCAAAAAGGCTCTCTATGGTCTAAAACAAGCACTCAGGGCATGGTATGAGAAATTGACTAAATTCTTACTTAGTCATAGCTTTCAAGTAGGAAGTGTCGACAAGACGCTCTTTGTTAAGAAGAATAACAATGATATTTTGATGGTTCAAATATATGTTGATGATATTATTTATGGATCTACTTGTTCTAACATGTCTATTGAGTTTGCAGAGTTAATAAAATCAAGGTTCAAAATGAGCATGGTTGGCGAACTTAACTATTTCCTAGGGTTACAAGTAAGACAACAACCTGATGGAATTTTCATTTTCCAGACCAAATATGCTTCAAACTTGGTTAAAAGGTTTGGATTTGAGAATGGTAAGAACTTTGATACTCCTATGAGTACAACTTTAAAACTCTCAAAAGACTCTATAGGTAAAGATATAGATCCTAAACTATATCGCAGTATGATTGGTAGTTTGTTGTATCTAATTGCTAGTAGACCTGATATCGCATTTAGTGTTGGTATTTATGCAAAATATCAGTCTAATCCTAAGGAATCACATCTTACTACTGTTAAATAGATTATTAGATATGTCGCAAGTTCTATAAATTTGAGACTTTGGTATCCTTTTGATACTAGTGTTCAATTAGCCGGGTACTCAGATGCTGATTGGGTCGGAAATATTGATGATATAAAATCAACCAGTGGTGGTTGTTTTTACATTGAAAATTGCTTAGTTTCTTGGTTCAGCAAGAAGCAAAGCTCAATATCGCTCTCCACTGCTGAGGCTGAGTATATAACAGCTGGATATGCATGTACTCAACTAGTTTGGATGAAATGCATGCTTAGCGATTATGGAATTAATCAAGATTCAATGATCTTACATTGTGATAATGCCAGTGCTATAAACATTTCCAAAAATCCAATCCAGCATTCACGTACTAAGCATATTGACATTAGGTATCACTACATTAGTGAGTTGGTTGAAGAAAAAGTTATCTCCTTGGAATATATACGAACCGAAACTCAACTTGCTGATATATTTACTAAACCGCTCGAAAAAAGCAGGTTTAATAAATTGAAATTTGATCTTGGTATGTGTATTTTACATTGAAAATTTTTGCTTGCATGTATCATAGTGTATTATATTTCATATTATATTTGTTTAAATTTTAATTTTTTTATTAATAATGTGATTTTTGGTCGATACTCGACCGGTCGTGGATTTACACGACCAGTCGTGGTACGACCGGTCGTGGAGCTCGTGAGCATCATATAATTTGGGAAAAATCCCTTTCTTCTTCATTTTCACTCCCACCTACGACGAGTCGTGGCTCGACCAGTCATAGGATTTCTAGTTTTTCTACAAGGTAAGTCCTATTTCATCATTTTTCTTGAAGATTCATGCTCCCTATGCTTTGATTTATTCATAGTATAGCTAGATTTCATCTCTTGTTGGGTTTTTCAAGGGTTTCCTCTCAATTTGCTGATTTAGAGAAAACCCATCTTTCTTTTGTGCATCTTGCTTGCTCTTTGTATATCTTTTGAATATGGATGCTAAAGGGAAAAAGAAAACATCCCATGGTCCATCTTCTTCTAGATCTGCACCGATAAGTAAACGGCACCTTCGGTCACCCGAAGATGATTCTCAAGATGTAAGAGATTTACGTGTCCGTAACATTATCGTTGAGCATACCGTTGATCTCAATCACATTGCTCCATATGGTATTGTCCCCCTCCTTGATTCTGTTGGTTGGACTAACATTTTGCTTTAGGGTGGGCCTGCATACCAGTCCATTGCTCAATCAATGGTAGCATGCATTTCAGAATTTTCTCTTGATAATTTAACATTTTCAATTGATATCAGAGAAGAAAAATTTGAAGTAGACCGTCATTTGATATCAGGTATTATGCATATACCTGTTAATGATGAAGGTAAACCGATTCATACTTTATACGACAAACCATCTGAATCGAAAAAATGCATGTTAACAAGAGATTTATGCAAAATTGATGTGCAATGGACACACAAAGCGAATGCGCTCCCTGCAAAGTATCTGTTACCCAGATACAGAATATTACATCGTTTCTTCATTTTCAATGTATATCCTCGGTCCGGTAATAAAATCGAGTTGACTTCTTTTATGGTTCGTGTGTTGCATTCTATTGCTTATGGTACTAAGGTCTGTCTTCCTTCTTTAATTTGTTATTTCATTATTCAGTTTTGTCTCCATTCGGGTCATAGTGATATTCCGTTCGTGTAACACCCTGAAAATCGGGGGTCGTGCATAAACTCAACTCCCGAGTTCCAGACCGTCACTTATGCAACAAAAATGATTATGATTCAATGTTGTCTGATTTAAAGCATTCACATGAGTAAAAGTATACCAAAACTGCAATTCATACTTCAGATCCAGTGATAAAGGCAAGCGAAAGACTAAACAATATATATATCACTGTATGGAAAAATAAAGTAAATCTCATCTGTCTCTAAAGTATGAATACGTCTCTGAGTCTCATATACATATACATGAACAAATAAATATCCAAAATGGTCCCACTGAAATTCCATCGATCCAGGTCACCTACGCAAAGCCATCGTGATACTGCATGTACGAGAACTCGTCCTGGTCCTCGTCGAAGTCTGGCTCTGCCTCCTGAATCTCAGCCTCACCTGCATCTATAACAGGGTCCGGTGGGTGTTGCAAACACCATCCCGTAACGTGGGAGTGAGTGATCAACTCAGTGGAATCATAGAGCAAAGATTAGCATGTTCACAATTCAATCATGCGATAATAGTAAAGCAGTAAATCAGACAATTCTAATACTGTTGTTAATGCAAGATGACATGACGTGATGTATGCCCTCACCGACGATCTCCCTCATACGGCAATATCTTACGACCGCGGCATGCCACACTCCCTAGAGTGCTCCACATCTTCCAGGCACATGCAATGCTATGGTGATATGATTTCCAAGTCGTTATTAGTCCATTCAAACAGCAGGATTGGGAAACTAAGGTACTTCCCTTGTATCAATCCCAACACAGATCCTGTATAGGGTCGTCACTCCTAGTAATCTCATACGATGTATATTTCGTAGGTCACTGCAAGGGCTGCCAGGGCTGTTGCTCGCACTCGTTGCACCGTTCTCCCATCACCTTATCAATACAGGCCTACTATACTCTACTGCAACGGAAGGGTCGTCGCCTCCCGTGGACTCAGAATACGCTCGCGGTCACTACAAAGGACTTGTCGCCTGATCAGTGTAGGCCGACAGCTAGAATATAGTGTCCCATACCACCATAATCTGCTCACGAGTCTAGGTGCTCACTGGTCACTACGGGGAGGTTTGTGGCCCCAGCATAGGCCGACAGCTCGACCACGGTGTCCTATACCACCATGCCCGGCTCATGAGTCTTCGTGGATCAAGGTACCATGGTTAACAGGGTTTACAATGGTAAGTTCAGTACCCTAGGTTCCAGCAGTTACGACTCATAAAAGGTGAACATACATCGGCCAGTTGGGTTGATTGACGGGCTCGACTAGCGCGATCGCATCTCAAGTCGAACGACATGAAGTGCGTAAAACACTTCGCGTGACCTAACCACTGCCGCCAACACCAAACACGAATCGCGTTCATCGACGCGTCGTTCGTGGCTATGACCAGTCAGCCACGAATTCGCTCGGTTACCGACTGCCTGGACTAAGTCTAGTCCCAAACACTTATGGAATCACATCAGCAGTTTATGTAAGAGTATTGGAATTGAAATACAATCATGTGAGCATGTTAACACATGTTATAACATTCAACTTAAGCAAATCTTCAAACACATACATTCCATGCATGTAATGAAATCATGCATATGGTCAATATGTAGGAAATCATTTAGGTCAGCATATTAACTGAGAAATCAATCTCAAACTACCACATAACATCATTTAATTCAATACATACTAATACAAGTATTTATACAAGCACATACACTACACGCTTAAGTCTACATATAGTATGTCGACCCAAAGTGCGCAACTAGGCGAATCTCTTCGCCTAACTAATTGTGCACGCATTCCTAACTCCCTAATGCGACAACAAACCATGTCAATCACATCAGCAAAATATGAATGTAAACCGTACTTCCTACAAATGACTAAAATGCCCTAAATCTCATATTCTTCGTTAATTTACGAAACAGGAAACATAGAGCATGTTGTACATGTCAAACGGCGATGCCGTCGATAATCTACTATTAAACGACATTGAAAGCGTTGTAAACCGTCAATCAAAGCGTCTAAAATCCTCACCTTATGTCTTACGGATGCGTGATTTTGAACGGAGCGTGTACGCTTCGTCTACGGCAGTAGGAGAACCTATTTTACAAGTTACGTTAGCTAACACGCTATGAATCTAAGTAAACTCTAAATCAGCAAGTTCTAGGGTTATTTTATACCTGAAAGAGCGGAGAAATCACCAGCCAGATGATTGGGAAGAGTTGTTGAACCAGTAGCAAGCGGTGGCTCGGAAGCGGGAAAAATTCCTTCTACTCTTTCTGTCAAACTCTCTCCTTTTCTCTCTCCCAAAGCTAGGGTTTTATAATTTTCGTATGGGAGAGAGGAATGAGGGTTTCAACCCCTTTTATAAGCTTAAAAGTGCCGGAAACAGGCTCCGGAACGAAGTTTACTTAGTGCCTATCCAATTCGGGGCTGTTTCGATCCAAAAGATGCTATCTGGTGGTCCCCTGGTCGATTGCGATCGGACTTAAGCTCATGCGTACCAGATATAGCACGTATTAAGTTTTCAGTCTAGCAGGGTTCGCAGATCGCACGTGGCGGACCAGTTTCAGTTCAGCGGTCACTGCACGTAGATCAGGGCTGAAAGTCTCATGATATAAAATAGAAATTTTTCCTGATCCGAGGGTGTAATCTAAATGAATTCTGATGGTCAGAACGCTTAATACTGACGCGTCAAGTCGTGTGCCAGATTTGAATTTAAAATTCCAATTCCGTCCCCTATTCTCACTCTCTTCAGTCCGGGCTCAATGAAATAGCCTGTGATCGTCGGTTTGACTTGATTTTCGAAATGAGCGTCAAGTCCAACAAGGCGGTTCTAACGGTCTAAGATGGGAAGTATCGGACTTTCGTCGTGTGGTCTAGATCCAATACAAAAGTTCAAAGCGGTCCAGAGACCAAACCTGCTTAGAGTTTGATCCGAGGTTATAGAGTATTATAGAGTCATTTGTTCTACTCGATTTGGGTCTTGTAGAACGTATTTAAAGTGATCAGGGACTATTTCCCAGCTACTCTAGCGTTGCGCTAGCTAACTTACGCTTAATTTCCATAGAAATTAATTCTACGCGATTTCGAGTCGAGTTGGTGCTCGGGCCCAAGTATGGATTTTTCACGGGCATTACAATCTACCCCCCTTAACAAATAATTTTGTCCTCGAAATTTGTACCTTTTCGTACTCCTCGAGAAGCTGTGGGTAGTTCTTTCTGATCTCTGCTTCTGTCTCCCAAGTAGCCTCCTCCTCAGAGTGATGCGTCCATAGTACCTTCACAAGGGGAATCACCTTGCTACGCAGTACCTGCTCCTTCCTGTCTAGGATACGTGTCGGTCGCAGGATATAAGTAACATCCTCTCCTAACTGCACCTGCTCCCATCTGATGATATGGGAAGGATCAGCAACGTACTTCTTCAGCATAGAAACATGAAATACGTTGTGGACGATCGCGAGAGGCGTGGGTAAAGCCAATCGGTAAGCCACCGCTCCCACACGATCGAGGATCTGGAATGGACCAATGAATCGCGGTGCCAGCTTCCCCTTCTTCCCGAACCGAAGGACTCCCTTCATAGGGGAAACTCGCAAAAACACATGATCCCCAACTGTGAACTCTAGTGGCCTCCGTCTCGTATCGGCGTAGCTCTTCTGTCTGCTCTGCGCTGTAAGGAGCCGACGTCGAATAATATCAATCTTCTCTGACGTCGCCTGCACTAACTCTGGGCCAATCAAGCTACGCTCACCGACCTCTAGCCAGCAATGCGGTGCGCGACAAGGTCGTCCATACAGCGCCTCATAAGGTGCCATACCGATACTCGCCTGAAAGCTGTTGTTGTACGCAAAATCCGCATAAGCAAGACAATCATCCCAACTGTCCTTGAAGTCCAATGCGCAAGCTCCCAACATGTCCTCCAAGATCTGGTTCACCCGCTCTGTCTGTCCGTCTGTCTGTGGGTGGAAGGCAGTACTGAACTTCAACTTCACACCCATAGCCTCCTGAATGCGAGTCCAGAAAATAGAAGTGAACCACGTGTCTCTGTCCGACACGATCTCCAGCGGAACTCCATGCAGGCGCACAATCTCTCTGATGTACAATCTAGCCAGCTCGTCTGCAGAGTTCGTAACTCTGATCGGTAGGAAGTGCGCCGACTTCGTCAGACGGTCGACGATCACCCAAATGGAATCATGTCCCTTCCTCGTCTTCGGCAACCCAGAAATGAAATCCATGGAAATGAAATCCCACTTCCACTCCGCGATAGGCATAGGCTGCAAAAGTCCAGGTGGTCGGTGATTCTCTGCCTTCACCTGCTGACAAGTGAGACAACGGGACACGAACTCAGCTATGTGGGTCTTCACACCTTCCCACCAATACGTCCTCTTCACGTCACGATACATCTTTGTGCTGCCTGGATGCATCGCGAGTCTAGTAGAATGCGCAGCCTCGAGAATCTCTCGTCTCAAGTCAGGGACATCTGGGACGCATAGGCGGCCACGATAACGCAAGCCCCCATCCATACCAACTCGCCAGTCGGCGTCAGCATCATCACTGGCCTGCTCTCGAAGCTCAGTAAGATGCGCATCGTTCCTCTGCGCCTCGATGACTCGGTCATCGATCTGAGATCGCACCTGTACATGTGCGATGAACTCAAACGGCTCCTCTACGGTGAGTTTCTGCTCAAAGTCTCGCAAAAACTCAACCATATCCTACTCGGCAACCATCAGCGGAGCCGCAAACTCTATCGCCTTTTTACGACTCAACGCATCAGCCACAAGGTTCGCCTTCCCAGGATGGTAAGAGACTTCAAACTTGAAGTCCTTCAACTTCTCCATCCATCGCCGCTGCCTCATATTTAAGTCTCGCTGCGTGAATATGTACTTGAGGCTCTTGTGGTCGCAAAAGAACTCGAACTCCTCTCCATAGAGGTAATGTCTCCAGAGTCTCAGTGCGAATATAATGGCTGCCAACTCTAGGTCGTGTGTAGGGTAATTCTCCTTGTGCTTCCTTAATTGTCTCGAGGCATATAAAATTACCCTGTCCCTCTGCATAAGGACACAACCCAAACCAACGCTAGACGCGTCAGTATATATAGTGTATCTAACCCCTTGCTCTGGCAATACTAGCACAGGGGCGGACGTAAGTCTGTCCTTCAGCTCCTGAAAAGCTGACTCCGCCTTGTCATTCCAAGCGAACTTCACGTCCTTCCGTGTCAACTGAGATAAGGGTCTCGCGATCTTCGAGAAGTCCTGAATGAAGCGCCGATAGTAGCCAGCGAGACCCAAGAAACTCCTCACCTCAGTGACAGAACCAGGCTGCTCCCAGTCCTGCACCGCAGCTACCTTAGACAGGTCAACTGCCATGCCATCCTTGGACACCACGTGTCCCAGAAACTTCACCTCCTTCTTCCAGAAGTCGCACTTCTTGTACTGTGCGAACAACTGATGCTGTCTGAGCGTATCCAGGACCAAACGTAAGTGCTCCTCATGCTCCTCTCGACTCCTAGAGTACACCAAAATGTCGTCAATGAATACAACGACGAATCGATAGAGGAAAGGCCGAAATACCCGGTTCATCAGATCCATGAACACGGCCGGTGCGTTCGTGAGACCGAACGACATCACGAGGAACTCGTAGTAGCCAAAACTGGTCCTGAATGCTGTCTTCTGCACGTCCTCATCCCTGACGCGCAACTGATGATATCCCGACTGAAGATCAATCTTCGAGAAGTACTGCGCTCCTCTCAACTGATCAAACAAGTCATCGATCCTGGGTAAAGGGTACTTGTTCTTCACCGTGAGCTGGTTCAGCCTGCGATAATCAATACACAATCGCATCGAACCGTCCTTCTTCCTCACGAATAGGACCGGTGCTCCCCAAGGAGACACACTAGGCCGTATAAGGCCAAGCTCTAGCAGACCATCAATCTGCGTCCTCAACTCCTCCATCTCACATGGTGCCATGCGATACGTCGGCAGTGAGACGGGCGTAGAACCAGGAACCAGATCGATAGTGAAATCGATCTCACGTCAGGGCGGCAAACCAGGGATCTTCCTGAACAGATCCCCGAACTCAGAAACGACTGGCACATGCTCGAGTATCTGGGCACCAGCGTCGCGTAATAAAGTGGCGTAACTAAGTTTGCGGAAAGGAAGATTTACCCGCACTGAAAACGTGAAAGGCGTGCCCTCAGGCTCGTACACCGTCACCATACGAGCCTCGCAGTCAATCTCAGCCCTCCCAGCAGTCAACCAGTCCATGCCAAGAATGACGTCGAGATAAACGAGTGAGGGATCAACGACAAGATCAAGAATCATCGTCCTGCCTCCCAGATCAACTAAACAACCCTCACACATCTGGGTGACATCCGAATAATCCCCATGAGCTGCAAAGACTCGCACGCTATCCATAGTGATAGTCTGTAACCCAAGACGCCTGACTACGGCACGCGATATCAAAGAAATCGTGGAACCAGTGTGCACCATCACAAGAACGGGAGTACCTCCAATATGGGACGTGACCTCGAAGGCTGAATGCTGGAAAGTCGGCGTCGCAGCTGCCTCAACTGTCAATGCATGAACCCGAGCCTGCTGTGGCCGGTTCGGCCGCTGTGTCAAGGGCCGTGGAGGCTGTCTGATCTGCGATGTCGGAGGTCTGAATGTAGGGTGTGCAGAAGCTGACCGTATAGGCGGTGCTGATAACGCCTGTGGACATGCACGGTCGATCTTCTGCGGCGGCGAGAACCCACTATCCTGCATCCGAGAAAAACAGCTCTGCGCCAAGTGGCCTGTCCTCCCACAGTATGTACATGTCAAATCAAGGCGCCGAAACGGCGGTACAGGCGCTGTAGTCCTAGCAGGGGGATCAATGAGAGGCCTCTTGCCCGGGAGGGGCCTGTCCTGGATGTCTGGTCGCGGCCTAGAAGCAACAGGGCCACGAGATCGCGCAAGTCGATCCACATCCTGCTCTGCCCGCATGGACATGTGAATCAACTCCGCATATGAAGGAATGGTCACACAGCACATCTTCGACCGAATGTCCGGTCGCAAACCCTCCAAAAAGCGCCGTATGCGCATCTGCTCATCAGCCAAAATCGTCGGGACATATCTGCCCAACTCCGTGAACCGATGCTCATACTCTGTAACTGTCATGGCTGCCTATCTGAGGCGGAGAAACTCATTCTCCCTGTCATGCCTGTAAGTCTGGGGATAATACTTCTCATGGAAGCGGAACTCAAACGCGGCCCACGTCCATACAAAATCGGCGGCAACGGTCCACAGTACGCTATCCCACCACAGGCTGGCCTCTCTCTCAAACAGGAATATAGCCAGCTCTACCTGCTCAGCCTTAGTGCAGTGTAACATCCGTAAAATCTTCGACACACGGTCGAGCCAGTACTCAGCCTCCTCGGGTCTGTGAGAACCCGTGAAAGTAGGAGGCCGTAAGCGCTGAAATCGCTCTAATAGGCCCCGTGTATCGGCAGGATTCCCCGCAGGGTAAGCAGGCGGCGCAGGATGAGCCATGCCCTCATCCTAGGCGTATGTATAAGCATTCTCAGCTGGATGCGTAGGCGGTGCAGGTGGTGTAGATGGAGCCGCACCCCCACCCTGGGCTAATGTCCCCACGATGGTAGTCAGAAGCTGCTGCTGCTGCAGCATCATAGCCATCATCTGCTCGAATCTGTTAGGAGGTGGAGCAGGCTGTGACGGATGCTGTGTGGAAGTAGATGCGCGATGAGGCTCTCGAACTGATGGTGTAAATGGCGGTGGTCCAACTGTAGGACCAGCGGCAGGCTGAGACGATCGAACTGCCTCAGGAATCGGGCCCAAAGCAGGGTCCACATGAGTGTCAGACTGCGAAGGAGTCTGATCCATATGCTCAGTCAGTGCAAGTCGAGCCGTGCTCCGCGTAGTTTTAGGCGGCATTCCCTATATTCAAAATAGGGCGCAACCTTGTCAGTCTCAATAGCATAAATTTAGCGCAATCATTCACAAGGAGTCAAAGGCATTCCATGCATTTCATTTACTCAAAATTGTCACAATATAAGGGATATATCCTTACAAGCATCATGACGAGAAATACATGGGAACTAAGATAGTTAAAATTGTAACAGCAACATAAACAAGCACTAGCCCTAACAGGCTTACACACATAAAGTAGGAGATGACTAACTACTGATAATAACATCAAAGATAGCATCGCTAGTCTGAGTCTGGTGACGGAGGAGGAGCACCCTTATCCTGTAAGCAACATAGGATCGCCTTCAAGGTGCGAGTCACCTTGCCTAACTTCTTCTTCGTAACGGCCTTAGCATCCGTGACTTCTGCGCGAAGTTCTTGAACTTCTCTTCGTAATGCGGTCTGACTCTCCTCCATCTGAGCAATGCGATCGTCTATAGTAGCCTGCGCAGAAGGAGGAGGGCTCTCATCAGTATCCTGAGCCTCCTCTTCTGCCTCTTCCTGAGCTTCTTCCTGAACCTCTGCTCCAGGTTCTTCTTCGCTTTGATCTTCCTCATCATCAAAGTCATCCTCGCTGTCTTCCTCAAGCTGGTTTTCACGGTACTGCGACCCAATCTTCATCTTGACCATAGTCGACTCATCAATGGTATGAATCGAAACTGGCAATTCTGGCCCAAGTCTGTAGGCAAACTCAAACGCAATCTTGCAAATCAGTCGGCCAAAAGGAAGCGATTCAGATGTTCTTCTTGACCTGGCTATGAGGATTATTTGTCATAAGATGAAAGTAGGCATGCATACGTTCTCTTCCTGGGCCACCAGGTACAAGAAATCAACCATAAGGCGTGTACATTCAATGCGATTCGTCGACCTGGGATAAACATTGAACGTGCAGATATGGTGCAGCAGGCGCAAATCATCAGACATATATGTCACCTTAAGGCTATTATTAGGCTGCCATGGAACCAACTTACCGCACAGAAATCTGGTGCGGCGATCTCGTTCACACCTAGTCCTCAGGTTCTTCTCACTAGGATGAACATCACCAAGAGGCACGTTCAGAAGTCGCGCAATCAGTCGTACATCAATCGTAGCCATCCGATCTCTACCAAAAGGGATTTTGAACTGCAAAGGCTCCAAGGTAGGATTCTGGATACTAGCATAGAAGGCACGAACGGTGCTCACATTAGCACGAGCGCGAGCTTCAAAGATCGGACCCCAATGCGCAGCTTCAATGCGTTCGAACAACAGATATTCACCGAATAGTCATCCATCTACGTCCGCCTCAAACAACACTTTTCGATCAGTGTATTGGCCATGAGGCATCTCTGATAGAATTGCTCGCCCAAGGTGAGCATGGGGATCCAAATCCCGCTTAGTACGGCACTCCAGGACTGCAGCTGGACCTGCGGCGGTGCTTGAACTTGTGGCACCACCCCGCGGTCTTCTCGATTGAGCAGGGCGGCTTGGCCCAGCCTCGTCTGTTGCGGTTTTCCTCTTACCCATCAAAGATATGATGGATGAGAGTGATAAAAGGCCTAAAATAGCTTCCACGAAAGCCATGGAAAACGGCAAAAATGCGGAGAAGTGGCTGTCCAATTTGGAAAAAGGAAATCTAAGCATCATAGAGGGATGCTTCAAGCTTCCCAAGAGTGTATTTTCAGGGAGAAATGAAAATAAAAAAGTGGAATGGAGCACCTCACGATTTCAGCTCGATTTGGAGGTTTTTGGAGCTCCAAATGATGAAATCTTCAAGAGGAAGGGCTGTCAACTCCCAAGGATCGATGGATGATGGTCGGTTTTGGCCAAGGAGGGATCTAGAAGCGATTTGGAACCACAAACTTTGGGGGTGGTTGCTGAAAAATGAAAATGGGGCTATGGGGAGGGCTGTTTGTGAAGGAGGGGTGTGATTTGGGGGTTTTCGTGGGACGGGAGCTATGTGGGGATGATGTACTAGGTATTTTAGAGTGTGCGCCCGAAAACCACACCAAAGGGGCCCACCTGTACGGCGATGCATCGCCGGATCGGCGATGGCATCGCCGACCGGTGGTGCATCCGGTCGGTGGGGCCAGATGGGTTCGGTCCCCCATGGTCCAAGGACCCCAGATCTATATGGTCCAACCCCTGGTTCATGGTATTTTGGCCTATGTGAGCCCAAACATGTGTTCGAGAATTTTTGGGACCATTTCGCAATCCTAAATACAAAACCCTATGATGCAGCATATGAATTTGAGGTAGAAGGAGCTAGTACATCCATCTAGATCCTTATTTTCTAAAGAAAGTGAAGTTAGAATGGCCTTATGGCCATTTTTCATGAAATTTTACTATTCACTGTAAAATTTTGTGAAATTAGTAATTTGTGTTATTTTCACATTAGGTTTGATGCCTAACATGAAATGTATAAGAAAGAAATGAAGATCGGAGTGTTTAGAGGAAGAATTTTGAAGATTTTTGGTGAAACGGGGTTTTTAAGCCCTGACGATTGACTACAGGAGTCGTGGTCATTCCACGGCCCAAGAATTTACCTTTGCGGGTTTAAAATTGTTCATAGGACGTCTCAACCTGACTTCCTACGGCTTAGAAGCTATTTGGGTTGCTTTACGCGACCCGAGATGCGTTATAGACTCGATCGTGCGATCGATTTGAATAGACATCGCCTATCGGCGAATCTGCAATCCTAGAAGTGTTTCTAGACCATTCTCGCACCCACCTAAGTCAAAGGAAGCGACAGCGTACGTCGCGAGACCATAACCCAGGCCCAGTATACTCTTATTCATGCTCTGATACCAACTTGTAACACTCTGAAAATCGGGGGTCGTGCATAAACTCAACTCCCGAGTTCCAGACCGTCACTTATGCAACAAAAATTATTATGATTCAATGTTGTCTGATTTAAAGCATTCACATGAGTAAAAGTATACCAAAACTGCAATTCATACTTCAGATCCATTGATAAAGGCAAGCGGAAGACTAAATAATATATATATCACTGTATGGAAAAACAAAGTAAATCTCATCTGTCTCCAAAGTATGAATACGTCTCTGAGTCTCATATACATATACATGAACAAATAAATATCCAAAATGGTCCCACTGAAATCCCATCGATCCAGATCACCTACGCAAAGCCATCGTGATACTGCATGTACAAGAACTCATCCTGGTCCTCGTCGAAGTCTGGCTCTACCTCCTGGATCTCAGCCTCACCTGCATCTACAACAGGGTCTGGTGGGTGTTGCAAACACCATCCCGTAACGTGGGAGTGAGTGATCAACTCAGTGAAATCATAGAGCAAAGATTAGCATGTTCACAATTCAATCATGCGATAATAGTAAAACAGTAAATCAGACAATCCTAATACTGTTGTTAATGCAAGATGACATGACGTGATGTATGCCTTCACCGACGATCTCCCTCATACGGCAATATCTTACGACCGCGGCATCCCACACTCCCTATAGTGCTCCACATCTTCCAGGCACATGCAATGCTATGGTGATATGATTTCCAAGTCGTTATTAGTCCATTCAAACAGCAGGATTGGGAAACTAAGGTACTTCCCTTGTATCAATCCCAACACAGATCCTGTATAGGGTCGTCACTCTTAGTAATCTCATACGATGTATATTTCGTAGGTCACTGCAAGGGCTGTTGCTCGCACTCGTTGCACCGTTCCCCCATCACCTTATCAATACAGGCCTACTGTACTCTATTGCAACGGAAGGGTCGTCGCCTCCCGTGGACTCAGAATACGCTCGCGGTCACTACAAAGGACTCGTCGCCTGATCAGTGTAGGCCGACAGCTAGAATATAGTGTCTCATACCACCATAATCTGCTCACGAGTCTAGGTGCTCACTGGTCACTATGGGGAGGTTTGTGGCCCCAGCATAGGCCGACAGCTCGACCACGGTGTCTCATACCACCATGCCCGGCTCATGAGTCTTCGTGGATCAAGGTACCATGGTTAACAGGGTTTATAATGGTAAGTTCAGTACCCTAGGTTTCAGCAGTTATGACTCATACAAGGTGAACATACATCGGCCAGTCGGGTTGATTGACGGGCTCGACTAGCGCGATCGCATCTTAAGTCGAACGACATGAAGTGCGTAAAACACTTCGCGTGGCCTAACCACTGCCGCCAACTCCAAACACGAATCGCGTTCATCGACGCGTCGTTCATGGCTATGACCAGTCAGCCACGAATTCGCTCGGTTACCGACTGCCTGGACTAAGTCTAGTCCCAAACACTTATGGAATCACATCAACAGTTTATGTAAGAGTATTGGAATTGAAATACAATCATGTGAGCATGTTAACACATGTTATAACATTCAACTTAAGCAAATCTTCAAACACATACATTCCATGCATGTAATGAAATCATGCATATGGTCAACATGTAGGAAATCATTTAGGTCAGCATATTAACTGAGAAATCAATCTTAAACTACCACATAACATCATTTAATTCAATACATACTAATACAAGCATTTATACAAACACATACACTACACGCTTAAGTCTACATATAGTATGTCGACCCAAAGTGCGCAACTAGGCGAATCTCTTCGCCAAACTAATTGTGCACGCATTCCTAACTCCCTAATGCGACAACAAACCATGTCAATCACATCAGCAAAATATGAATGTAAACCGTACTTCCTACAAATGACTAAAATGCCCTAAATCTCATATTCTTCGTTAATTTACGAAACAGGAAATAGAGAGCATGTTGTACATGTCAAACGGCGATGCCATCGATAATCTACTATTAAACGACATTGAAAGCATTGTAAACCGTCAATCAAAGCGTCTAAAATCCTCACCTTATGTCTTACGGATGCGTGATTTTGAACGGAGCGTGTACGCTTCGTCTACGGCAGTAGGAGAACCTATTTTACAAGTTACGTTAGCTAACACGCTATGAATCTAAGTAAACCCTAAATCAGTAAGTTCTAGGGTTATTTTATACCTGAAAGAGCAAAGAAATCACCAGCCATATGATTGAAAAGAGTTGCTGAAGCAGTAGCAACCGGTGGCTCGGAAGCGGGAAAAATCCCTTCTACTCTTTCTCTCAAACTCTCTCCTTTTCTCTTTCCCAAAGCTTTGGTTTTGTAATTTTCGTATGGGAGAGAGGAATGAGGGTTTCAACCCCTTTTATAAGCTTAAAAGTGCTGGAAACAGGCTCCGGAACGAAGTTTACTTAGTGCCTATCCAATTCGGGGCTGTTTCGATCCAAAAGATGCTTTCTGGTGGTCCCCTGGTCGATTGCGATCGAACTTAAGCTCATGCATACCAGATATAGCACATATTAAGTTTTCAGTCTGGCAGGGTTCGCAGATCGCACATGGCGGACCAGTTTCAGTTCAGCGGTCACCGCACGTAGATCAGGGCTGAAAGTCTCATGATATAAAATAGAAATTTTTCCTAATTCGAGGGTGTAATCTGGATGAATTCTGATGGTCAGAACGCTTAATACTGATGCGTCAAGTCGTGTGCCAGATTTGAATTTAAAATTCCAATTCTGTCCCTATTCGCACTCTCTTCAGTCCGGGCTCAATGAAATAGCCTGTGATCGTCGGTTTGACTTGATTTTCGAAATGAGCGTCAAGTCCAATAAGGCGGTTCTAACGGTCTAAGATGGGAAGTATCGGACTTTCGTCGTGCGGTCTAGATCCAATACAAAAGTTCAAAGCGGTCCAGAGACCAAACCTGCTTAGAGTTTGATCCGAGGTTATAGAGTATTATAGAGTCATTTGTTCTACTCGATTTGGGTCTTGTAGAACGTATTTAAAGTGATCAGGGACTATTTCCCAGCTACTCTAGCGTTGCGCTAGCTAACTTACGCTTAATTTCCATAGAAATTAATTCTACGCGATTTCGGGTCGAGTTGGTGCTCGGGCCCAAGTATGGATTTTTCACGGGCGTTACAGTTCGGTTATCTTATAACTGTTTTAGCCACTTACATGCTTGTCGATAAACCTGTTAATGAGGCACCAATTCATCATCTTATTTTCAACAATTCCAATCTTAATAAGATGAAATTGGATCTGCTCCCTGGCCAACTTGATGAAGGTGGTGTTGGTGGTGAAGCTGGAAATGAAGGGGAAGCTGGCGACCTTCCACAACAAGATGTTAATATTGATGAGATTTTTGATGAGATAAAATCTGATTCACCTAATGATCCAGATTATGATCTATCTGGTTTTGATGCACGTCTTCGTGCATTGGAGGAGAAAGTTGATAATATGAATATAGCCCACGATATGCGATTCAAGTACATGCGAAAATATCTTCGTCGCATTAATAGGGGGCTACACCAGATTGATTCAACTATCCCTGCTCCCTCCTCTGGATCAGATTAGGTGAATTATCTTCTGGATAGTATATCATTTCTTTTTATTTTGAATATGTATTATGGATTCTGGTTTGATAACATTATCTTTTGGATATTGTATTTTGGATTATGGATTATGGCTTGATGCTTCAGGTTTATATTATGTCCTCTCATATCTCTTTCTCATTATCTACCTATTACTCTCTATGTTCTCCTTCCTATTGTGCCTTTTCCTTGTCATTTTGTGACAAAAAGGGGGAGTAGTAAGAGCTAAAAGCTAAAAAGGGGAGTAGTATGGAAAGGGGGAGTAAATTTGTTTGAATTGATTAATTGAGAAGGATATGTGGATTGAACTCTTGAAGTTTTTATGTTGTGTATTGTTTTCATGAGCAGTACTCATATTACTCAGGAGGAGTAGAGTAATTTGTGATTTCTTGGCTCATGATTCTTTATTATCTTTTATGCTATGTGTTTTGTCACAAATTTGACAAAGGGGGAGATTGTAAGTGCTATGATTTCATATCCCTTTGGTTGTCAAATGTTGTGGTGCCAAAACCTATATATATGTCTTGTATATCTTGTGTTTTATGTTTGAAGACTATTCATTGCAATCAAGACATATCAAGACATCGCATTTCAAGACAAGATTTTATATGAAGAAAGTTTTCAAGATATGGATGAAGAATTCAAGAATTGAAGTCTTCAAGTTTGCATGTTCACGATTTAATCAAGCTCAAGTATACTAGAAGACTTTGTCAAGTCAAGATCAAGTTTAAGAAGGCTTACTACAAGTTTTGTATATTCACAAGCTTCTCTTAAGGGTCATCTGAGTGTACAGACTTTCAATGTCCATCTCACTTTTAAGGTTTGTTTGACCTTAGATTGACCTTAGGATGGGCTTTACTGTTGGTCATTCTGGATACATAACTCATATATTTTAATATGTTTGTTTGGAGTGTTCTAAGACCAGTCCTAGGGACTTCAAGACCAGTCCTAGCTTTGCTACGACCTGTCTTAAGTTTTTCAGGACCAGTCCTGTGAGTTCTATGGCTCATCCTTCGATCGGTCGTAGCCCTATGACTCAAACTCCAGCAACCATTTTTGGGATCCTACGACCGGTCGTAGGTGACCCACGATCAGTCGTAGGTGGCCCACGACCGGTCGTAGACTGCCCAGGATCGGTCGTGGAACTGAAAATCTAATCCCGCAGAAATCTTTCGAAAATCTTTAAAGCTACGACCAGTCCTAGGATCCTAAGACTAGTCGTAGACAGGATTTTTCAGGCTATAAATAGAGCACGAAATTCAGAGTTTTAGCACTTCAATTCAATTTTATTCAAGCATTCTTTAGGCTATTCTCTGAGATAAGTTTGTGTTTATTTTAAGCTGCTTTGTGCTTATTTAATATTCCTTTTGTTAGCTTATTTTTATTTGATTTTGATCTACATTCCAATCTTATTAGAAAAGGAGAATTTCTGATATTCCTTCTTCTTAGATTCAAAATCAAATAGAACTAGCCCGTTTGATTTAAAATCAATTAGATTTAGAACCATTCTTAAAGTGAGTATTGGACTTTGAACGTCGAATCGAACAACTACTCCGATTGGTTCTACCGGGCTTCTTCAAGAGGTGATTCAGGTATTTTACATGTTCTGTAATTCACTTTCTCTGATTTTTGTTTGAGATTCGCCAAAAAAATCTCATTGTACTGGTTATCTGAGGAGAGCCAGAAAACTTAGATTGTGGGATTTTTGGATTGTGTAAGCCCGAGATCAAAGACACAATTGTGAAGGTTTTAGGTGAACCCGTGAAACCTATTTTGATAGTGCATGCTAATATCCCCTGTGTGAGGATATTAGGAGTGGAGTAGCAATCTGTGTGGCTGTTGGATAACAGTTGGTGTACACACAGGCGAACGACTATATATCGTTGTGTTGTGGATGTGCTTTATTCTTTCATTCCTTTATTCATTCAGTTTTGTGGTTTGTGTTTGTGCATGAATGTTGTAATCACTTCAAGCAAGTGTGGATGAATGTTGTAATAACTTAGGATTTATTTTCCACGAGTTAGTTTGATTTCCTTACTTTTTATTCCTTATTGATTTGTGATACAAAGGACGTTCTAGAAATAAGGTTGTCCTACTTTAAACCTCTGGTTTATGGTGTAAGGTTGTCCTTAGAACTGATATAGTATCAATCTCTTTATTTTAGGCTATTGTGATTATTTTATATTCAGCATTGTGCTTTATATCTTTTATTATTCTGCTGTTATTAGTTTTATTTGGCATTGCCCTATTCACCCCCCCTTTAGGGCATATAGCTAGGCCCCTTTCAGCCCTAAGCCTGTGTGACCTTATGTACAGGTTGGAAAATAAACATTACAGTGGGCCCCTTGGTCCATGTGACCATATCAATAGGTTGGCTGGAAAATAGACATTTTGGTGGGCCCCCTATTCATGTGACCTTATCAACAGATTGGATAGGAAAATAAACATCATGGCAGGCCTCACATGAGGCTCACTTTGGTGAATATGGGCCCATGTATTTAGGCCTATCTTGGCATATATATAGGCCCAATGTTGAGGCCCGCTTTGTTATATATGGGCCCATATGTGTAGGCCCATTTGATGTATTTTTGGCCCATTGTTGAGGCCCACTTTAGTATATATAAGGCCTATGTGATTAGGCTCATTTAATGCACATAAAGCTCATGTGATTGGGCTCATTTTTAATGCATTCTAAGGCCCATGGGTGATGGCCCATTGCAAAGTACCTAAGGCCCATTGCAAAGTACCTAAGGCCCATTGGTGAGCTCATTGAGGTGGCCCACTTGATGAATATAAGGCCCATGAGATATGGCCCATTTGATGTATTTGAGGCCCAATGGGATGTACCTAAGGCACATTGTAATGTGTAATTCCGCCATGATTTATTTAATGATATTTAAGGCAAGCCGAACCTTGGGAGCCATGATGGTTAGATGCCCACATTGTCAGGATGATGTCGGTTAAATGTCCGCATTGTCACTCTCCCTAAGGTCCATTGGTAGGCCCATACTTGTGAGTAGGCCATTTAGGCCCATCTTTGTTATACACAAAGCTCATCTTTATATACATATTTAGTGTAGATCCATGATTCATAATCATACGCATCATATGTATGACTGATATGTGGAGTGACTGATCATAGCATATGCCTTCGGCGAAATGTTTATGGGCTCCCTGGTAGGTGGATTTGCCCTACATGAGTGCATGATATACGTAAGACTGTTGCATGACTGGTAGTGTGACTCATGCACTTGCATTGTATGATTTTGATTATTATATGCCCTAGCGACATCAGGGCCATAACCTCCACAGACGCATCGTGGGTGGCTGGATTAGATATCGAAAATATTTGATTCTAGCATACGGGCGCCATAGATGTCCCTGGGTGAAAATTCCTAAACCCAATGGTACTAGAGGATGATTCCAATGTCGAGACTAAGTGGATACACGAGCGCACGAGGGCCGTATACCGTAGGCCGCGTCTCTCACTGTGTCATGGTCGGTTGGAAAGGGGTGTGACCTTACCCGCATGAGTGAGGAAAAAATTGCTAGGTTGAGTTTGACCAGCTTGAGGAATCGATCCGTTATCTACGAGCCAGGCCCGATATTGACAGGCAGATAGTGAGGTCTCTTCTACCCTCCCAATTGTGGGTCCGGATAGGGACGAAAAGCTGGCGTAGAGTGTACTTGACTTCGGTGATTATCCAGACTGAGAACCGTACTGACATGATGCTCTAGTGAGGAGCTGCATTGATAGGTCGATGAGGATTGACATGCTTAACTTGCATTCTGCATCGCATGGCCTGTATGTGGCCGATCGCATTCATATCTTGCACCACATAGCCTTAGTACAGCTGATCGCATTCATGTATTCATCAGCATGATTTCGCATTACTCTGACCTTGCATTCTGAGCACGCTTATATTGTGCAAACACTTACACCACCCTCTAAGCTTTCTATAAGCTTATGCACGATTGATGCGTGCAGGTGACGTCAGAACGCTGCCTTAGTCTCGTCACCGTTGGAGCATGCAGCCGAGCTTCTGGAGTTTTTGTTATTGTCACTATCTTGTATTTCCCTTTCCTACGCATTATACTTAAAAAAATTTATCATAGTGAATTTTGTGATGGTGTTGTTGTGGTTATTGTTCGTGGGTTATGCTTATGGTTATGCTCTTTATGAATCAAATCATGTTTAAAATCCTCCTTGTAGCATCCCAGGATCGGAACCTGATATATGGATGCCAGGAGCCGAGAATGGGGTACTATGGAAGCTGTCGGCACCGGATTCGGCGATCGAAAATTTTGTGAGCCCGGTTTCCGAGTTTGGAGCGTGACATGCAAGGCCCTGTATTTACCTCCTCGGCTTTGAGTCCGTTGAGACGGCCCGGTCGGAGTCGACTCAATATGCAGTAGTGAAGACGAGTGATATTGCCCACCCGGCTCAGGCTCCTCGGCTCTTATTGGGAGCGTTTTCTTCTTTCCTCTTGTCATTTTCAGTAAAGCTTGTCCTTTTGTTCTTTTCCCACAGACGACGCCAAAATGCTAATGCAAACATCCAGATCACCCTCTGCGGAGCTCTATGTGCTCGGAGCGAACCCTAGTCTTGCACAAATAGAAGACAAAAGAGACCCTAGCTAGAGCAGAGGACACTCTGATGCCAAAGTCAGGCTAGGAAATAGGGCCTCAATAGTGTAGAGTAAGGTGAGAGTACCAGATATTGCGTACTTGTTTCTATAGAAATGATTCATATTTATACCTGAGGATTATACTAAACTTGCCCGATAATCTCGGCACGGTCATCGCCACTACGTGAGAGCTTCGCATGTGTAGTCGTAGCCGTTACCCATAGATCGTGGGTCAGGCATAACTCCTGTTGCGTGTTACTTGATTTAGTCCATTAAAGTCATCGCTGACCGAGCTATCATCCAGGCCGACCTCGCAGCTCAGATCTTACTCGGCGGTCCGAGCTCATGAGTGAGCTGATCATTGTCGCGCAAGGTAGGGAGGATCGGATCAGAGGTACACTAGACGAGTGCATTATGACTTCTCCTCTCCGAGTTGTCCTGAGAGCTCTTAGAAGAGCCCTTGGGTCGGACGCTCACCTCAAGTTGGATGCTCATCGGTCCGAGCATCAGTTCGAGGCCTTACTCATTGGTGCCGAAGTTGACTTCGATGCGGTTCGATTCAAATTTCTCATAACAACCAACATTATTCATCTAATCCATACAAATTTGGTATGAACAAATCTTAACATAACTAATCTTAAAAGCGGCTCTATAATAAGGAAATTGCAAAAGTACCCATTCAAGGATCTATGAATACTTGGGCCTTGTTAACAATGTAAATATGGTTTATACAGGCTCATCATGAGAGTGAATAAACTCAATAATAATTTTGATGTCACAATTTTAACAGCTATAACGTGTTTTTAAATTATCTGTACAGTAGTCGTATTCTACTTCAATTTTGTACCTTTGTTGATTTTTTTTTGCCTTTACCTAATCACCCCAGACCGAGCAGATACATGACCGAGTGCGGTAGGCTGGCGTTTTACCCACTGCTAACAAGTATAATAAAAGTTTTCTATCCAGAGGATTCCAGCCGCCTATCAATCTCGACCGTTGCTCACATCATGAATTATTTTTCTATGATTCCCAATTATTTGTTTATCCTACCCTTTTTACCATAACCATTTTCTCCGTTGCGGTGGAGCTACCCTAATTTTACTTTTAAAACTCTCTGCGATATTTAGTAGTTGGATGGTCAGGGTGGTTCCATCATTGTAACGGCTGAGATCTAAGCAAAGACATGCCGTGCCATTGTACACCCCGTTTAAAGAACGGTGGCCAACTATAATCATACTTCTATCCCGTAAAATATCTTGCACACGTAATTTAAGAAATCGGACTTGGGTTTCTGGTCGCAGGAGATTTCGTCGGAGCGGATGACGTGTTGCTGGGGTACACCTTAGTGGCTGTTACACTTATCGTGTGAAGCTCAACTTGATGAATTTTTGTATATCCATCATGTCTACCCGTTTTTCCATATTATTTTAAGACGTCAACCCAAAAATTAAGAAGATCCAAATCTCAGGTGGACCACACTATTAGAAAATGCTGCGGATGACCATTCAAAGCTTTTTGTGGGCCATATAAGTTTTGTATCAAGCTTAAATTTATATTTTTCCTTAATCCAGGTCTGGTTAACCTTACCCTTACGTTGGATGTAAAAGAAACATTACGTTGGGCATTAAAGTGGTCCCCAGGAAGATTTTAATGGTGGGTGTTTAGTTGCCACTGTTCCTCTGTTATGGTACACCCGTGATATGTCCGCCCGAATATTCAACACATTATTAGGTGGGCCCCACGGTTAGGGTAAGGTATTACTCGTTGCCAGATTTCTTGGGGTCTGACGACTTATTCCCATAGGAATTGATATGATGTGGACAGCTGATCTATGAGAGCCGTTGGATGGGAAGGGTCTTTTTCCTGTATGTATCATTGATGGAAAAAGGACAAAAAGTCGGACAAGTCGTATACAAATAAATTGAAAATAATGAGAGTGAGGTTGGTTTTATCATTTTTAAAAGCGGGATGAGGTGTGAAGTAGATAGCCACATGGATGGAGAAGGATGTGGGAAGATGTCATTCACTTCATTATAAGCCCCCATCGTCCTCGTAAAGAGCAAGGGTAATTCCATAAATTGCATCCTAGATCTTTTTTTATTTTTATTTTTCTCTTCCCTTGGTTGGGTGCCACTGCCACGTCCCATGGATGATATTTCACGACTCTTTCTTTTCTATGTTACGGAGTCAAGAGTCACTAAATCGCGACAGAAGAAGCCATTACCATGCAAAAGCAATTCATTCCATGTGCCTCGAGAAATTAGAAAGTCGCATTTTGATGCGGAATCTTCATTTGGAAAGTCCAGTAAAGAGTAAAAACGTGCAACTGCATAGCCAACGACAACTGAAAAGAAAGACCAAACCAATGGAGCGGAAGCTAGACGCGAAACACCAATGTTAAAAAATAAAAATTAAATGAAAACCTTGAAGGGATTTTTCCATTTGGCCTGTAGACCTAAGACCTCATGCTTTTAAACTATATTTCGGAATCCGCCCAAACATATCACCCTCGGTTATTGCACCACCGGCTGTTAATTTTACGCGAGGAATTTAGGACTGTGGACCCCGCCTTTTATCTCGCCGAGTTCTATGAAAGAAGACGAACTTTGTTTTGGAACTTAGGCCTGTTCGTACGGACAGCAAATTTGAGGACGAAAATACCCCTCTTTTGAAGACGAGCACTGACGCTCCTCCAGCCGAGAGTTGTACGAACAGCTCAAAAAAGATCAAAGTTATATGGCCCCACGGCTATGTATTTATTATATCCACAGTGTTCATTCATATTTTGACATCATTTGGGAGCATTATCCAAAACAAAAAATCACATCCAAAGATCAACTGGACCACAGCACAAAGAGCAGCAAGAAAATTGATTTTTACTGTTAAAAATTTTGTAGGGCCCACCATAACAATTATTTTCCATCCAATCTATTCATGAGGTTACAAAGGCCTGGATGAAGAGGGAAAAAAAGTTTTCATAATGATCCAAAACTTTCATAACCCCTAAAAGGGTTTCAATGGTAGATGTTCAATTCTTGCCTTTTACAGTGTGGTCCACTTGATAGTTAGATCTATCTTATTTTTCATCCCAAGCCTTAATATGAGCTCTCCAAATAGATGGACGGTTTGGATATAACACAGACATCATGATGGGACCTACAAAAGCAACATAGCCAAAAAAAAAAAAAGGCCGCGGCGCTGCCTGTCCGCTACGGTTATAATCCGTTGTAACGCCCGTGAAAAATCCATACTTGGGCTCGAGTACCAACTCGACCCGAATTTGCGTAGAATTCATTCCTTTGGAAAATTTGACTAGGTTAGCTAGTGCAACGTTAGAATAGCTGGGAAATGGTCCCTGATCACTTTAAATACGTTCTACAAGGCCCGAAGCGAGTGGAACTAAGGGTGCTATAATGCTCTAAAGCCTCGGATCAAACTCTAAGCCGGTTTGTTCTCTGGACCACTTTGAATCTTTGTATTGGATCTAGACCGCACGTTGAAAGTCCGATACCTCCTATCTTAGACCGTTAGGACCGTCTAGCTGGGCTTGACACTCATTCCAAAAATCAAGTCAAACCGATTATTACAGGCTATTTCATTGAGCCCGGACCGAAGAGAGTGTGAATAGGGACATAGTTGGAATTTCAAATTCAAATCTGGCACACAAATTTGACGCATCAGTATTAAGCATTCTGACCGTCAGAATACAGCCAAATCACACCCTTGGATCAGGAAAAATATCTATTATATATCACGAGACTTATAGGCCTGATCTTGGTGCGGTGACCGTTAAACTGAAACTGGGCCGCCACGTGCGATCTGGGAACCCAACCGGTCTGAAAACTGGATGTGTGCTAGATCCAGTATGCATGAGCTTAAGTCCGACCGCATTTGGCCTGGGGACCTCCAGAAATGCCCTTTTGGACCGAAACGGCCCCGATTTGGTTAGGCACCAAGTAAACATTGTTCCCAAGCCTATTTTGGGAATTTTTTAGGCTATAAAAGGGGTTGAAACCCTCACTCCTCTCTCCCATCCGAATTTGAGAGAAGCCCTAGCTTGGGAGAGAGAAAAAGAGTGGGAGATTGTGAGAGAGTGGGAGAGTTCTTCCCGCCACTTGTGCTACGTGTTGCACATGCTTAAGCGACACTTCTCTACCGCTTTCCCGGCGATTCCACCGCAATCCTAGGTAAGTAAAAACCCTAAATAGTTGGTGATTTGAGTTTTTCTTGTTTCCATGGCGATGTAGCTTATGGATCTTATGTATTAGGCTCCTTACTCGCCGTAGACGAAGCATATACACTCCGCTTCAATTCCCGAGTCTACAAGACACTAGGTGAGGATTTTAGACGCTTTGATTGACGGTTCCCAATGCTTTCAATGTCGTTTAATAGTAGATTCTTGACGGCATCGCCGTTTGACATGTACAAAATGCTCTCCGTTTCCCGTTTCGTAAGCTAACGAAGAATATGAGATTTAGGGCATTTTAGTCATTTGTAGGAAGTACTGTTTGCATTCATATTTTGCTGATGTGATTGACATGGTTTGTTGTCGCATTAGGAAGTTAGGAATGCGTGCATAATTAGTTTGGCGAAGAGATTCGCCTAGTTGCACACTTTGGGTCGACATGCTATATGTAGACCTAAGTGTGTAGTGCATGTGTTTGTATAAATGCTTGTATTAGTATGTATTGAATTAAATGATGTTATTTGATACTTTGTGATTGATTTTTCAATTATTATGCCGACCTAAATGATTTTCTACATGTTGACAAAATGCATGATTTCATTACATGCATGGAATGTATGTGCTTGAGGATTTGCTTAAGTTGAATATGCATGGGAAGTATGCCTTGAAGATTTGCTTAAGTTGAATGTTATAACATGTGCTAACATGCTCACATGATGTATTTCAATTCCAATACCTTTTTATAGTGCTAATGTAATTCCATAGATGTGTGGGACTTGACTTAGTCCAGGCGGTCGGTAACTGAGCGAATTCGTGGCTGACTGGTCATAGCCACGAACGACGCGTCGATGAATGTGATTCGTGTTGAGAGTTGGCGGCAGTGGTTAGGCCACGCGAAGTGTTTTACGCACTTCATGTCGTTCAATTCGAGATGCGATCGCGCTAGTCGAGCCCGTCAAGTAACCCGACTGGCCGATGTTTGTTCACCTTGTATGAATCATAACTGCTTGAACCTAGGGTACTGAACTTACCATTGTAAACCCTATTAACTGTGGTACCTTGATCCACGAAGACTCATGAGCCGGGCATGGTGGTATGGGACACCGTGGTCGAGCTGTCGGCCTAGGCTGGGGCCACAAACCTCCCCGTAGTGACCAGTGAGCACCTAGACTCGTGAGCAGATTATGGTGGTATGGGACACTATATTCTAGCTGTCGGCCTACACTGATCAGGCGACGAGCCCTTTGTAGTGACCGCGAGCGTATTCTGAGTTCACGGGAGGCGACGACCCTTCCGTGCAGTAGAGTACAGTAGGCCTGTATTGATAAGGTGATGGGGGAGCGGTGCAACGAGTGCGAGCAACAGCCCTGGCAGCCCTTGCAGTGACCTACGAAATGTACATCGTATGAGATTACTAGGAGTGACGACCCTAGACAGGATCCGTGTTGGGATTGATACAAGGGAGGTACCTTAGTTTCCCAATCCTGCTGTTTGAATGGACTAATAACAACTTGGTAATCATATCACCATAGCATTGCATGTGCCTGGAAGATGTGGAGCACTCTAGGGAGTGTGGCATGCCGCGGTCGTAAGATGTTGCCGTATGAGGGTGATCTTCGGTGAGGGCATACATCACGTCATATCATCTTGCATTAACAACAGTATTAGGACTTGTCTGATTTACTGCTTTACTATTATCGCGTGACTGAATTGTGAACATGCTAATCTTTGCTCTATGATTCCACTGAGTTGATCACTCATTCCCACGTTACGGGATGGTGTTTGCAACACCCACCAGACCCTGTTGTAGTTGCAGGTGACGATGAGATCCAGGAGGTGGAGCTAGATGATGACGAGGACCAGGATGAGTTCTCGTATATGCAGTATCATGACGGCTTCCCGTAGGCGACCTGGATCGAGGGGACATCAGTGGGACTCTTCTTTTTGAACACTATTCTTTTGTTATGTACATGTATATGAGACTCAGAGATGTAGTCATACTTTGGAGACAGTTGAGATTACTTTGTTTTTCCATACAGTGATATATATCTTGTTTAGTCTTCCGCTTGCTTTTATCACTGGATCTGAAGTATGAATTGCAGTTTTGGTATACTTTTACTCATGTGAATGCTTTAAATCAGACAACATCGAATCATAACCATATTTGTTGCATAAGTGACGGTCTGGAACTCGGGAGTTGAGTTTATACACGACCCCCGAATTTTAGGGTGTTACAAGTTGGTATCAGAGAATGAATGAGAGTATACTGGGCCTGGGTTATGGTCTTGCGACGTACGCTGTCGCTTCCTTTGACTTAGGTGGGTGCGAGAAGGGTCTAGAAACACTTCTAGGATCACAGATTCGCCGATAGGCGAAGTTTATAAGGATCGATCGTAAGATCGGTCTGTAACGTATCTCGGGTCGCGTTAAGCAACCCGAATCACTTCTAAGCTGTAGGAAGTCGGGTGGAGACGTCTTATGAGCGGTTTTAAACCGCAAAAGTGAATCTTTGGGCCGTGGAATGACCACGACTCCAGTAATCAATCGCCAGGGCTTAAAAACCCCGTTTTGCCAAAAATTCTCAAAATTCCTTCTCTAAACACTTCAACCTTCAGTTCTTTTGTATCCATTTCATGTTAGGCATCAAACCTAATGTGAAAATAACACAAATTAGTACATTCACCAAATTTTACAGTGAATAGTAAAATTTCATAAAAAATGGCCATAAAGCCATTCTAACTTCACTTTCTTTAGCAACTAAGGAGCTAGAAAGATGTACTGGATCCTTCTACCCCAAATCCATATGCTGCATCATATGGTTTGGTATTCGGGACTGCGATGTGGACCCGGAAAGCCCCAAAAACATGTTTGGGCTCATAGGGACCAAAATACTATGAACTAAGGGGTGGGACCAGACTTTTTGGGACCCTGGGACCAAGGGGGACCAGACCCATGGGGTCCCACTGGTCAACTTGCGAGTTGACCGGCGATGCCATCGCCGGCCGGGCGATGCATCGCCGGCCGGCGAGCTCCGTTTGAGCTGTACTTCGGGCGCACCCCCTTAAATAGGGTCCACATCACCCCTATGCACCTCCCACCTCACGAAAATCCCCAAATCCCACCTCTCCTTCACAAACAGCCCTCTACATAACCCTATCTTCGATTTTCAGTGACCCATTCCAAACCCCAGCGTCCCAAATCACTTCTAACACCTTCCTTGGCCAAAACCGACCACCACCCATCATTTATTGGGTGTTGGCAGCCTCTTTCCTTGAAGATTTTCCCATTTGGAGCTCCAAAATCCCCCAAATAGTGCTGAAATCGTGAGCAGCTCCATTCCACCTTTTTGTTCTTATTTTTCCCTGAAAGTACAGCCTTGGGAAGCTTGAAGCATCCCTCTACGACGCCTAGATTTCCTTTTGTCAGATTGGGCAGCCATTTCTCCGCATTTTCGGCGTTTTCCATGGCTTTCGTGGAAGCTATTTTGGGACTTTTGTCACTCTCATCCATCCTGTCTTTGATGGGTAAGAGGAAAACTGCAACAGACGAGGCTGGGCCGAGCCGCCCTGCTCAATCGAGAAGACCGCGGGGTGGTGCCGCAAGTTCAAGCGCCGCCGCAGGTCCAGCTGCAGTCCTGGAGTGCCGTACGAAGCGGGATTTGGATCCCCATGCACACCTTGGACGAACCATCCTATCAGAGATGCCTCATGGTGAATACACTGATCGTAGAGTGTTATTTGAGGCGGACGTAGATGGGCGATTGTTCGGCGAATATCTGTTGTTCGAACGCATTGAAGCTGCGCACTGGGGACCGATCTTTGAAGCTCGCGCTCGTGCTAATGTGAGCACTGTTCGTGCCTTCTATGCTAGCATCCAGAGTCCTACCTTGGAGCCCTTGCAGTTCAAAATCCCTTTTGGTAGAGATCGGATGGCTACGATCGACGTCCAGTTGGTTGCGCGACTTCTCAACGTGCCTCTAGGTGATGTACATCCAAGTGAGAAGAATTTGAGGACTAGACGTGAACGAGATCGCCGCACCAGGTTTCTGTGCGGTAAGTTGGTTCCATGGCAGCCTAATAATAGCCTCAAGGCGACGTACATGTCTGAGGATTTGCGTCTGCTGCATCACATCTGCACGTTCAATGTTTATCCTAGGTCGACGAACCGCATTGAATGTATACGTCTTATGGTCGATTTCTTATTTCTGGTGGCTCAGGGAGAGAACGTATGTATGGCCACTTTCATCTTACGGCAGATAGTTCTCATAGCCAGGTCGAGAAGAACATCCGAATCCCTTCCCTTTGGCCGACTCATTTGCAAGATTGCGCTTGAGTTTGCCTATAGACTTGGACCCGAATTGCCGGTATCGATTCACACCATCGATGAGTCGACGATGGTTAAGATGAAGATTGGGTCGCAATATCGTGAAAATCAACTTGAAAGGGATAGTGGGGACGACTTTGACGAAGAGGAAGATCAAAGCGAAGGAGAACCTAGTGCAGAAGTTCAGGAAGAGACTCAGGAAGAAGCAGAAGAGGAGGCTCAGGATACTGATGAGAGTCCTCCTCCTTCTGCGCAGACTACTATTGACGATCGCATTGCTCGGATGGAGGAGAGTCAGACCTCTTTGCGAAGGGAAGTCCAAGAACTTCGAGCAGAGGTCGCTGATGCCAAGGCCGTTACGAAGAAGAAATTTGGCAAGGTGACTCGCACCTTGAAGGCAATCCTGTGTTGCTTACAGGATAAGGGTGCTCCTCCTCCGTCGCCAGACTCCGACTAGCAACGCGATCTTTGATGTTGTTATGAGTAGTTAGCTATTTTCTGTTTTATGTGTGTAAAGCCTATTAGGGCTAGTGCTTTGTTTATGTTGCTGTTGCTTAACTGTCTTAATTTCCATGTCATTCTAGTCATGATGCTTGTAAGGATATATCCCTTGTATTGTGACAATTTTGATTAATTGAAATGCATGGAATGCCTTTGACTCTTTAGTGAATGATTGTGGTGTATTTGTGCAATTGAGACTGACAAGGTTGCGCCCTATTTTGAATATAGGGAATGCCACCTAAGACTACGAGGAGCGCGGTTCGGCTTTCATTGTCAGAGCAGATGGATCAGGCTCCCTCTCAGTCTGGCACTCGTCCGGACCCTGCTGTGGGCCCGATTCCTGAGACTGTTCGGTCGTCTCAGCCTGCTACTGGTCCTACAGATGGACCACCGCCATTTACACCATCAGTTAGAGAGCCACAGCGCGCATCTACTTCCGCACCTCATCCGCCACAGCCTGCTCCGCCACCTGATAGATTCGAGCAGATGATGGCTATGATGCTACAGCAGCAGCAGCTATTGACTACTATAGTCGGGACTTTAGCCCAGGGTGGGGGTGCGACTGCATCTACTCCGCCTGCACCACCTGCGCATCCAGCTGAGGATGCCTATGCTTACGCCCAGGATGAGGGCATAGCACTTCCTGCGCAGCCTGCTTTCCCTGCGGGGAACCCTGCCGACACACGGGGCCTTCTAGAGCGATTTCAGCGCTTGCGGCCTCCTACTTTCACGGGTTCTCACAGACCCGAGGAGGCTGAGTTTTGGCTCGACCGAGTGTCGAAGATTCTGCGCATGTTGCACTGTACTGAGGCAGAGCAGGTAGAGCTGGCTACCTTCCAGTTTGAGAGAGAGGCTAGTATGTGGTGGGATAGTGTATTGCGGACTGTTACCGCAGACTTCGTATGGACATGGGCAACATTCGAGTTTCGCTTCCATGAGAAGTATTATCCTCAGACCTACAGACACGAGAGGGAGAATGAGTTTCTCCGTCTCAGGCAGGCAGCGATGACGGTCACCGAGTATGAGCATCGGTTCACAGAGTTGGGCAGGTACGTCCCGACGATTTTAGCTGATGAGCAGATGCGCATACGGCGCTTTTTGGAGGGCTTGCGACCGGATATTCGGTCGAAGATGTGCTGTATCAGTTTCTCCTCCTATGCGGAGTTGGTTCACATGTCCATGCGGTCAGAGCAGGACGTGGATCGACTTGCGCGATCACGAGGCCCGACTACTTCTAGGCCGCGACCGGAGTTGCCAGATAGGCCCTTCGCGGGCAAGAGGCCTCGCATTGATCCTCCTACCAGGACCACGGCGCCAGTAGGACCGTTTCGGTGCCCTGATCTATCATGCACATACTGTGGGAGGACGGGCCACCTAGCGCCGAGTTGCTTTACGAGGATGCGGGACAGTGGGTTCTCGCCGCCGCAGAAGATTGATCGTGTACGTCCACAGGCGATATCAGCACCGCCTATACGGTCAGCTCCTGCGTAGTCCTCTTTCAGACCCACAGTATCGCAGATTCGACAGCCCCCACGGCCCTTGACACAGCGGCCGAACCGGCCACAACAGGCTCGAGTTCATGCACTGACCACTGAGGCAGCTACGACGCCGACTTTCCAGCATTCAGCCTTCGAGGTCACGGGCCATATCGGAGGTACTCCCGTTCTTGTCATGGTGGACACTGGTTCCACGATTTCTTTGATATCGCGTGCCGTAGTCAGACGTCTTGGGTTGCAGACTATTACTATGGATAGCGTGCGAGTCCTTGCAGCTCATGGAGATTATTCGGATGTCACCCAGATGTGTGAGGGTTGTTTACTTGATCTGGGAGGCAGGACGATGACTCTTGATTTGGTCGTCGATCCCTCGCTCGTATATCTCGACGTCATTCTTGGCATGGACTGGTTGACTGCAGCGAGAGCCGAGATTGACTGCGAGGCTCGTGTGGTGACGGTGTACGAGCCTGAGGGCACGCCTTTCACATTTTCAGTGCGGGTAAATCTTCCTTTCCGCATTCTTAGCTACGCCACCCTGTTGCGCGACGCTGGTGCCCAGGTACTTGAGCAGACGCCAGTTGTTTCTGAGTTCGGGGATCTGTTCAGGAAGATCCCTGGTTTGCCACCCCGACGTGAGATCGATTTCACTATCGATCTGATTCCTGGTTCTACACCCGTCTCACTGCCGACGTATCGCATGGCACCATGTGAGATGGAGGAGTTGAGGACGCAGATTGATGGTCTACTAGAGCTTGGCCTTATACGGCCTAGCGTATCTCCTTGGGGGGCACCGGTCTTGTTCGTGAAGAAGAAGGATGGTTCGCTACGATTGTGTATTGATTATCGCAGGCTGAACCAACTCACAGTGAAGAACAAGTACCCTTTGCCCAGGATCGATGACTTGTTTGATCAGTTGAGAGGAGCGCAGTACTTCTCGAAGATTGACCTTCAGTCAGGATATCATCAGTTGCGCGTCAGAGATGAGGATGTGCAGAAGACAGCGTTCAGGACCAGTTTTGGTCACTACGAGTTCCTCGTGATGTCGTTCGGTCTCACGAACGCACCGGCCGTGTTCATGGATCTGATGAACCGGGTATTGCGGCCTTTCCTCTATCGATTCGTCGTTGTCTTCATCGACGACATTTTGGTATACTCTAGGAGTCGAGAGGAGCATGGGGAGCACTTGCGTTTGGTCCTTGATACGCTCAGACAGCATCAGTTGTTCGCACAGTATAAGAAGTGCGACTTCTGGAAGCAGGAGGTGAAGTTTCTGGGACACGTGGTGTCCAAGGATGGCATGGCAGTTGACCTGTCTAAGGTAGCTGCGGTGCAGGACTGGGAGCAGCCTGGTTCTGTCACTGAGGTGAGGAGTTTCTTGGGTCTCGCTGGCTACTATCGGCGCTTCATTCAGGATTTCTCGAAGATCGTGAGACCCTTATCTCAGTTGACACGGAAGGACGTGAAGTTCGCCTGGAATGATAAGGCGGAGTCAGCTTTTCAGGAGCTGAAGGACAGACTTACGTCCGCCCCTGTGCTAGTATTGCCAGAGCAAGGGGTTAAATACACTATATACACTGACGCGTCTAGCGTTGGTTTGGGTTGTGTCCTTATGCAGAGGGACAGGGTAATTTCGTATGCCTCGAGACAATTAAGGAAGCACGAGGAGAATTACCCTACACACGACCTGGAGTTGGCAGCCGTGATATTCGCACTGAGGCTCTGGAGACATTACCTCTATGGAGAGGAGTTCGAGCTCTTTTGCGACCACAAGAGCCTCAAGTACATATTCACACAGCGGGACTTGAATATGAGGCAGCGGCGATGGATGGAGACGCTGAAGGACTTCAAGTTTGAAGTCTCTTACCATCCTGGGAAGGCGAACCTTGTGGCTGATGCGTTGAGCCGCAAGAAGGCGATAGAGTTTGCGGCTCCGCTGATGGTTGCCGAGTGGGATATGGTTGAGTTTTTGCGAGACTTTGAGCAGAAACTCACCGTAGAGGAGCCATTTGAGTTCATCGCACATGTTCAGGTGCGATCCCCGATCGATGACCGTGTCATCGAGGCGCAGAGGGACGACGCGCATCTTACTGAGCTTCGAGAGCAGGCCAGTGATGATGATGACGCCGACTGGCGAGTTGGCATGGATGGGGGTTTACGTTACCGTGGCCGCCTATGCGTTCCTGATGTCCCTGACTTGAGACGAGAGATTCTCGAGGCTGCGCATTCTACTAGACTCGCGATGCATCCTGGCAGCACGAAGATGTATCGTGACGTGAAGAGGACGTACTGGTGGGAAGGTATGAAGACCCACATTGCTGAGTTCGTGTCCCGTTGTCTCACTTGTCAACAGGTGAAGGCAGAGCATCGCCGACCACCTGGACTTTTGCAGCCTATGCCGATTGCAGAGTGGAAGTGGGATTTCATTTCCATGGACTTCATTTCTGGGTTGCCGAAGACGAGGAAGGGGCATGATTCTATTTGGGTGATCGTCGACCGATTGACGAAGTCGGCGCACTTCCTACCGATCAGAGTTACGAACTCTGCAGACGAGCTGGCTAGATTGTATATTAGAGAGATCGTGCGTCTGCATGGAGTTCCGTTGGAGATCGTGTCGGACAGAGACACGCGGTTCACTTCTATTTTCTGGACTCGCATTCAGGAGGCTATGGGTGTGAAGTTGAAGTTCAGTACTGCCTTCCACCCACAGACGGACGGACAGACAGAGCGAGTGAACCAGATCCTGGAGGACATGTTGCGAGCTTGCGCATTGGACTTCAAGGACAGTTGGGATGACTGTCTTGCATATGCGGAGTTTGCGTACAACAATAGCTTCCAGGCGAGTATCGGCATGGCACCTTATGAGGCGCTGTATGGGCGACCTTGTCGCGCACCGCATTGCTGGTTAGAGGTCGGTGAGCGCAGCTTGATTGGCCCAGAGTTGGTGCAGGCGACGTCAGAGAAGATTGATATTATTCGACGTCGGCTTCTTACAGCGCAGAGCAGACAGAAGAGCTACGCCGATACGAGACGGAGACCACTAGAGTTCACAGTCGGGGATCATGTGTTTTTGCGAGTTTCCCCTATGAAGGGAGTCCTTCGGTTCGGAAAGAAGGGGAAGCTGGCACCGCGATACATTGGTCCATTTCAGATCCTCGATCGTGTGGGAGCAGTGGCTTACCGATTGGCTTTACCCACGCCCCTCGCGAGCGTCCACAACGTATTTCATGTTTCTATGCTGAAGAAGTATGTTGCTGATCCTTCTCATATCATCAGATGGGAGCAGGTGCAGTTAGGAGAGGATGTTACTTATATCCTGCGACCGACACGCATCTTAGACCGGAAGGAGCAGGTACTGCGTAGCAAGGTGATTCCCCTTGTGAAGGTACTATGGACGCATCATACTGAGGAGGAGGCTACTTGGGAGACAGAAGCCGAGATCAGAAAGAACTACCCACAGCTTCTCGAGGAGTACGAAAAGGTACAAAATTTCGAGGACGAAATTATTTGTTAAGGGGGGTAGATTGTAACGCCCGTGAAAAATCCATACTTGGGCTGGAGTACCAACTCGACCCGAATTTGCGTAGAATTCATTCCTTTGGAAAATTTGACTAGGTTAGCTAGTGCAACGTTAGAATAGCTGGGAAATGGTCCCTGATCACTTTAAATACGTTCTACAAGGCCCGAAGCGAGTGGAACTAAGGGTGCTATAATGCTCTAAAGCCTCGGATCAAACTCTAAGCCGGTTTGTTCTCTGGACCACTTTGAATCTTTGTATTGGATCTAGACCGCACGTTGAAAGTCCGATACCTCCTATCTTAGACCGTTAGGACCGTCTAGCTGGGCTTGACACTCATTCCAAAAATCAAGTCAAACCGATTATTACAGGCTATTTCATTGAGCCCGGACCGAAGAGAGTGTGAATAGGGACATAGTTGGAATTTCAAATTCAAATCTGGCACACAAATTTGACGCATCAGTATTAAGCATTCTGACCGTCAGAATACAGCCAAATCACACCCTTGGATCAGGAAAAATATCTATTATATATCACGAGACTTATAGGCCTGATCTTGGTGCGGTGACCGTTAAACTGAAACTGGGCCGCCACGTGCGATCTGGGAACCCAACCGGTCTGAAAACTGGATGTGTGCTAGATCCAGTATGCATGAGCTTAAGTCCGACCGCATTTGGCCTGGGGACCTCCAGAAATGCCCTTTTGGACCGAAACGGCCCCGATTTGGTTAGGCACCAAGTAAACATTGTTCCCAAGCCTATTTTGGGAATTTTTTAGGCTATAAAAGGGGTTGAAACCCTCACTCCTCTCTCCCATCCGAATTTGAGAGAAGCCCTAGCTTGGGAGAGAGAAAAAGAGTGAGAGATTGTGAGAGAGTGGGAGAGTTCTTCCCGCCACTTGTGCTACGTGTTGCACATGCTTAAGCGACACTTCTCTACCGCTTTCCCGGCGATTCCACCGCAATCCTAGGTAAGTAAAAACCCTAAATAGTTGGTGATTTGAGTTTTTCTTGTTTCCATGGCGATGTAGCTTATGGATCTTATGTATTAGGCTCCTTACTCGCCGTAGACGAAGCATATACACTCCGCTTCAATTCCCGAGTCTACAAGACACTAGGTGAGGATTTTAGACGCTTTGATTGACGGTTCCCAATGCTTTCAATGTCGTTTAATAGTAGATTCTTGACGGCATCGCCGTTTGACATGTACAAAATGCTCTCCGTTTCCCGTTTCGTAAGCTAACGAAGAATATGAGATTTAGGGCATTTTAGTCATTTGTAGGAAGTACTGTTTGCATTCATATTTTGCTGATGTGATTGACATGGTTTGTTGTCGCATTAGGAAGTTAGGAATGCGTGCATAATTAGTTTGGCGAAGAGATTCGCCTAGTTGCACACTTTGGGTCGACATGCTATATGTAGACCTAAGTGTGTAGTGCATGTGTTTGTATAAATGCTTGTATTAGTATGTATTGAATTAAATGATGTTATTTGATACTTTGTGATTGATTTTTCAATTATTATGCCGACCTAAATGATTTTCTACATGTTGACAAAATGCATGATTTCATTACATGCATGGAATGTATGTGCTTGAGGATTTGCTTAAGTTGAATATGCATGGGAAGTATGCCTTGAAGATTTGCTTAAGTTGAATGTTATAACATGTGCTAACATGCTCACATGATGTATTTCAATTCCAATACCTTTTTATAGTGCTAATGTAATTCCATAGATGTGTGGGACTTGACTTAGTCCAGGCGGTCGGTAACTGAGCGAATTCGTGGCTGACTGGTCATAGCCACGAACGACGCGTCGATGAATGTGATTCGTGTTGAGAGTTGGCGGCAGTGGTTAGGCCACGCGAAGTGTTTTACGCACTTCATGTCGTTCAATTCGAGATGCGATCGCGCTAGTCGAGCCCGTCAAGTAACCCGACTGGCCGATGTTTGTTCACCTTGTATGAATCATAACTGCTTGAACCTAGGGTACTGAACTTACCATTGTAAACCCTATTAACTGTGGTACCTTGATCCACGAAGACTCATGAGCCGGGCATGGTGGTATGGGACACCGTGGTCGAGCTGTCGGCCTACGCTGGGGCCACAAACCTCCCCGTAGTGACCAGTGAGCACCTAGACTCGTGAGCAGATTATGGTGGTATGGGACACTATATTCTAGCTGTCGGCCTACACTGATCAGGCGACGAGCCCTTTGTAGTGACCGCGAGCGTATTCTGAGTTCACGGGAGGCGACGACCCTTCCGTGCAGTAGAGTACAGTAGGCCTGTATTGATAAGGTGATGGGGGAGCGGTGCAACGAGTGCGAGCAACAGCCCTGGCAGCCCTTGCAGTGACCTACGAAATGTACATCGTATGAGATTACTAGGAGTGACGACCCTAGACAGGATCCGTGTTGGGATTGATACAAGGGAGGTACCTTAGTTTCCCAATCCTGCTGTTTGAATGGACTAATAACAACTTGGTAATCATATCACCATAGCATTGCATGTGCCTGGAAGATGTGGAGCACTCTAGGGAGTGTGGCATGCCGCGGTCGTAAGATGTTACCGTATGAGGGTGATCGTCGGTGAGGGCATACATCACGTCATATCATCTTGCATTAACAACAGTATTAGGACTTGTCTGATTTACTGCTTTACTATTATCGCGTACTGAATTGTGAACATGCTAATCTTTGCTCTACGATTCCACTGAGTTGATCACTCATTCCCACGTTACGGGATGGTGTTTGCAACACCCACCAGACCCTGTTGTAGTTGCAGGTGACGATGAGATCCAGGAGGTGGAGCTAGATGATGACGAGGACCAGGATGAGTTCTCGTATATGCAGTATCATGACGGCTTCCCGTAGGCGACCTGGATCGAGGGGACATCAGTGGGACTCTTCTTTTTGAACACTATTCTTTTGTTATGTACATGTATATGAGACTCAGAGATGTAGTCATACTTTGGAGACAGTTGAGATTACTTTGTTTTTCCATACAGTGATATATATCTTGTTTAGTCTTCCGCTTGCTTTTATCACTGGATCTGAAGTATGAATTGCAGTTTTGGTATACTTTTACTCATGTGAATGCTTTAAATCAGACAACATCGAATCATAACCATATTTGTTGCATAAGTGACGGTCTGGAACTCGGGAGTTGAGTTTATACACGACCCCCGAATTTCAGGGTGTTACATCCGTATCTAAAGTGTATCGTAAATTCCAGATTTTTAAGGCAAACTCACTGGACAGTTCGGAACTTTTTCGAAAATATCGACATATCGTCGACATATCAACGCAATTATAACTACGGTTATAATCTGTAGATAAAGTGTATCAAAAATTGTTATGTATGACTAACGTCGATATATCGATGATATGTAAATAATATCTACAACTTATGTCGATATATCGATGATATGTAGATAATATCTACAACTTATGTCGATAATATCTACGATATGTAGATAATATCGACATTTGCATCTTTTGCAAAAAAAAAAAAATGTGTTTTTTTTTTTTTTTTTTTGAGATTTAGGTTTAGGGATTTGATAATACATTTAGGTTTTAGGTTTAGGTTATATGTTTAGGTTTAGGTTATAAGTGTCAGTTGTATGTTAAGGTTTAGGGAACCGAGAATAAGTTAAGGTTTAGGTTTAGGAAATCGGGTTCGGGACCAGGTTTAGGTTTGGATTTTAAAGTTCAGGTTTAGGTTAAGGAGTTGATATTCGAATTAGTGTAAGTTTAGGTTTAGGGATTTGAGAATACATTTAGGTTATAAGTGTCGGTTATATGTTAAGGTTTAGGGAACTGAGAATAGGTTAAGGTTTAGGTTATATGTTAAGGTTTAGGGAACTGAGAATAGGTTAAGGTTTAGGTTTAGGAAATCGGATTCGGGACCAGGTTTAGGTTTGGGTTTTCAAGTTTAGGTTTAGGTTAAGGAGTTGACATTAGGATTAGGTGTAGGTTTAGGTTTAGGGATTTGAGAATACATTTAGGTTTTAGGTTTAGGTTATAAGTTTAGGTTTAGGTTATAAGTTGGTTATATGTTAAGGTTTAGGGAACTGAGAATAGGTTAAGGTTTAGGTTTAGGAAATCGGGTTCGGGACCGGGTTTAGGTTTGGATTTTAAAGTTTAGGTTTAGGTTAAGGAGTTGATATTAGGATTAGGTGTAGGTTTAGGTTTAGGGATTTGAGAATACATTTATGTAACACCCCGGATTTGGCTCATCTAGGATTAGACGTCCTTAGGCAATGGGTTAACTAAAACACCTGAGAAATCGCTTAGAACCCAATTCCATAGCCAAAGAAACCACTTAGGATTAATTCCTATGGAAATTAAGCGTAAGTTAGCTAGCGCAACGCTGGAGTAGCTGGAAAATAGCCCCTGATCACTTTAAATATGTTCTACAAGACCCAAATCGAGTAGAACCAATGACTCTATAATACTCTATAACCTCGGATCAAACTCTAAACCGGTTTGTTCTCTGGACCACTTTGAAATTTTGTATTGGATCTAGACCGCGCGTCGAAAGTCCGATATCTCCTATCTTAGACCGTTAGAACCGCCTAGCTGGACTTGACACTCATTTCAAAAATCAAGTCAAACCGATAATCACAGGCCATTTCATTGAGCCCGGACCGAAGAGAGTGCGAATAGGGACAGAATTAGAATTTCAAATTCAAATCTGGCACACGACTTGACGCGTCAGTATTGAGCGTTCTGACCGTCAGAATTCATCCAGATTACACCCTCGGATCAGGAGAAATTTCTATTTTATATCATGAGACTTTCAGCCCTGATCTACGTGCGGTGACCGCTGAACTGAAACTAGTCCGCCACGTGCGGTCTGCGAACCCTGCCGGACTGAAAACTTAATACGTGCTAGATCTGGTACGCATGAGCTTAAGTCCGATCGCATTTGGCCAGGGGACCATCAGAAAGCATCTTTTGGACCGAAACAACCCCGAATTGGATCTGCACTAAGTAAACTTTATACCGGAGCCTGTTTTCGGCGTTTTTAAGCTTATAAAAGGGGTTGAAACCCTCACTCCTCTCTCCCATCCGAATTTGTAAAAACCCTAGATTGGGAGAGAGAAAAGGTGAGAGTTTGTGAGAGAAGGTGGGAGAGATCTTCCTGCCACCTGCTACTGCTGCTGTACGTGCTTAGGCGACGCACTCCAATCACTTTTCCGGCGATTCCTCCACATTTTCAGGTAAGAAAACACCCTAATAAGTTGTTGATTTAAGGTTTTCTTGCTTTCAAAGCATGTTAGCTGATAGATCTTGCAAATCAGGTTGTCTATTCGCCGTAGACGAAGCGTATACGCTCCGTTCGAATTTCAACATCCATAAGAGACAAGGTGCGGATTTTAAACGCTTTGATTGACTGTTTTCAAAGCTTTCAATGTCGTTTAATAGTAGATTCTTGACGGCAACGCCGTTTGACATGTACAACATGCTGTCCGTTTCCTGTTTCGTAAACTAACGAAGAATATGAGATTTAGGGCATTTTAGTCATTTGTAGGAAGTACTGTTTTCATGCATATTTTGCTGATGTGATTGACATGGTTTATTGTCGCATTAGAATGTTAGGAATGCGTGCATAATTAGTTTGGCGAAGCGATTCGCCTAAATGCGCACTTCGCGTCGACATACTATATGTAGACTTAAGTGTGTAGTGTAAGTGTTTGTATAAATGCTTGTATTAGTATGTATTGAATTAAACGATGTTATGGATTAGTTTGAGATTGGTTTCTCAATAAATATGCTGGTGTAAATGGTTTCCTTCATGTTAGCCATATGCATGATTTCATTATGTGAATGAAATGCATGTGCTTGATGATTCATGTAAGTTATATGTTATAACATGTGCTTGATGATTTCCTTATGATTTAGTTTGAGATTGAATTCTCAATTAATTTGCTGATGGAAAGGATTTCCTATATGTTGGCGATATGCATAATTTCATTATATGTGTGAAAGACATGTGTAGGATGATTTACTTAAGTTGTACGTTATAACATGTGTTAACATGCTCACATGGTTGTATTTCATTTCCAATGCTCTCACATGATCGCTGACGTGGATTCATATGTGTTTGGGACTATACGTGGTCCAGGCAGTCGGTAACCAAGAAATATCGTGGTTAGCCTATCTTTGCCACGAACGACGCGTCGATGAACGCGATTCGTGTTTAGAGTTGGCGGCAGTGGTTAGGCCACGCGAAGTATTTTACGCACTTCATGTCGTTCGACTTGCGATGCGCTCGTGCTAGTCGAGCTCGTCAAGTAACCCGACTGGCCGTTGTATGTTCACCCTGTATGAGTCATATCTGCTTGAACCTAGGGTACTGAACTTACCATTGTAAACCCTGTTAACCATGGTACCTTGATCCACGAAGACTCATGAGCCGGGCATAGTGGTATGAGACACCGTGGTCGAGCTGTCGGCCTACGCTGGGGCCACAAATCTCCCCGTAGTGACCAGTGAGCACCTAGACTCGTGAGCAGATTATGGTGGTATGAGACACTATATTCTTGCTGTCAGCCTACACTGATCAGGCGACGAGTCCTTTGTAGTGACCGCGAGCGTATTCTGAGTCTACGGGAGGCGACGACCCTTCAGTAGCAGTAGAGTACAGTAGGCCTGTATTGATAAGGTGATGGGGGAGCGGTGCAACGAGTGCGAGCAACAGCCCTGACAGCCCTTGCAGCGACCTACAAAATATACATCGTATGAGATTACTAGGAGTGACGACCCTAGACAGGATCTGTGTTGGGATTGATATAAGGAAAGTACCTTAGTTTTCCAATCCTGCTGTTTGAATGGACTAATAACAACTTGAAAATCATATCACCATAACATTGCATGTGCCTGGAAGATGTGGAGCACTCTAGGGAGTGTGGCATGCCGCGGTCGTAAGATGTTGCCGTATGAGGGAGATCGTCGGTGTGGGCATACATCACGTCATGTCATATTGCATTAACAACAGTATTAGGATTGTTTGATTTATTGCTTTACTATTATCGCATGATTGATTTGAGAACATGTTAATCCTTGCTCTATTATTCCACTGAGTTAGCTACTCATTCCCACGTTACGAGATGGTGTTTCCGGACACCCACCAGTCCCTTTTGTGATTGCAGATGATGGCGCGGCCTGTGAGGCGGAGCTGGACTTGATGATGAGGAGGAGGATTCCTCCTTTATGCGTGTTCTGATTGACGGGATTACAGGGAGGTTGATTAGATACATTGACATTTGTCATTTTATATTTTTAGCGCCCTCATGTATATTCATTTTGTTTACTTTTGAAGTATACATGTATGTGTATAACCTGGTAATATATTCACACTCTGGAGACATACAACAGTTTATATATATTATACATACTATTACAGTCTTCCGCTTGTAAATTTAACTGTCTCTGGAGTATGGTATGCTGTTCTGGCTTAATCTCACTCATGTTTAATACATCATCACAGACAACATTCAATCATACATATCTATGTTGCATAAATAACATTTTGGAACTCGGGAGTTCGGTTTTTGCTCGACCCCCCGATTTTCGGGATGTTACAATTTAGGTTTTAGGTTATAAGTGTAGGTTATAGGTTTAGGTTTAAGTTAAGTTATAGGTTAAGGTTTAGGGAATTGAGAATAGGTTAGGTTTAGGTTTAGGGATTTGAGAATACATTTAGGTTTTAGGTGATAAGTGTACGATATAGGTTTTGGTTTAAGTTAGATTATATGTTTAGGTTTAGGGAATTGAGAGGGAATTGAGAATAAGTTAAGGTTTAGGTTTAGGGATTTGAGAATACATTTAGGTTTTAGGTTACAAGTGTACGATATAGGTTTTGGTTTAAGTTAAATTATACGTTAAGGTTTAGGGAATTCAGAATAAGATAAGGTTTAAGTTTAGGAATTTGAGAATACATTTAGCCCTAAAAGGGTTTCAATGGTAGATGTTCAATTCCCCACTGCCTTTTACAGTGTGGTCCACTTGATAGTTAGATCTATCTTATTTTTCATCTCAAGCCTTAATATGAGCTCTTAAAATATATGGATGGTTTGGATATAACACATACATCATGATGGGACCCACAAAAGCAACATAGTAAAAAAAAATAATTTCAGTTTGCCCCGCTCAATTTCTAGTTGAGCGGGACAAACTAGAAATTGAGCAGGGCAAACTAAAAATTAAGCGGGGCAAACTAGAAATTGAGCAGGGAAAACTGAAAATTGAGCGCGGCAAACTGAAAATTGAGCGGGGCAAACATAAAATTGACCCCACTGTCAAAATCTAGTTTGCCAACCTTTTATCCAGCTGTTTTTATGAAAGAATATAAACTTACTTTTACAACTTAGACCTCCATATGTGGAGACCCAATTTCAGGAGGAAAATACTCATCCTTTTCACTTTTGTCCACTTTTCCTCTCCCCTTTCACTGTTTGATTTTCATCTCTCTTTCCAGGATAAGGTTTAGGTTTAGGTTTGGATTTAAGTTTGGATTTTTAAATTTATGTTTAAGTTTAGGTTAGGGAGTTGAGATTAGGATTAGGTGTATGTTTTGCTTTAGAGAATTGAGTTTAGGTTATAGGTTTTGGGATTTGGGAATAGTTTTAGGTTATAACTATAGGTTTAGGTTAGGTTATAGGTTAAGGTTTAGGGATAGGTTATAGGTTTTGGGTTTTATGAATGGGTTCGGGTTTAGGTTATAGGTTTTGGTTTTGGTTTAGGTTATAGGTTTTAGTTTAGGTTATAGGTTATAGGTTTAGGATAAGGTTTATGTTTTGGTTTAGGTTATAGGTTTTGGGATTTTAGAATGGGTTTGGGTTTAGGTTATAGGTTTTGGTTTTGGTTTTGGTTTAGTTTATAGGTTTTTGGATTTGAGAATGAGTTATGGTTTAGGTTTAGGAAATCGGATTCAGTTTTGGGATTGGGTTTAATGTTGGGTTTTTAAGTTTAGGCTTAGGTTTAGGTTAGAGAGTTGAAATTAGGATTAGGTGTAGGTTTCACTTTAGGGAATTGAGTTTAGGTTATAGGTTTTGGAAAAGGTTAGGTTTAGGTTATAGGTTTTGGGATTTGGGAATAGTTTTAGGTTATAAGTATAGGTTTAGGTTAGGTTATAGGTTAAGGTTTAGGGATAGGTTATAGGTTTTGTGATTTGAGAATGGGTTCAGGTTTAGGTTATAGGTTTTGGTTTAGGTTTTGGTTTAAGTTATAGGTTATAGGTTTTAGGATTTGGGAATGGGTTCGGGTTTAGGTTATAGGTTTTGGTTTTGGTTTTGGTTATAGGTTTTGGGATTTGAGAATGGGTTTGGGTTTAGGTTATAGGTTTTGGTATTGGTTTAGGTTATAGGTTTTGGTTAAGGTTATTGGTTGTAGGTTTAGGTTTAGGTTAAGGTTAGGTTTAGGTTATAGGTTTTGGGATTTGATAATGGGTTCGGGTTTAGGTTATAGGTTTTGGTTTTGGTTTAGGTTATAGGTTAAAGGTTTAGGATAAGGATTATGTTTAGGTTTAGGTTATAGGTTTTGGGATTTGAGAATGGGTTCGGGTTTAGGTTATAGGTTTAGGTTTAGGTTTTAGTTTAAGTTATAGGTTATAGGTTTTGGGATATGGGAATGGGTTCGGGTTTAGGTTATAGGTTTTGGTTTTGGTTATCCATTTTGGGATTTGAGAATGAGTTCGGGTTTAGGTTATAGGTTTTGGTTAAGGTTATTGGTTATAGGTTTAGGTTTAGGTTAAGGTTAGGTTTAGGTTATAGGTTTTGGGATTTGATAATGAGTTCGGTTTAGGTTATAGGTTATAGGTTTAGGATAAGGATTAGGTTTAGGTTTAGGTTATAGGTTTTGGGATTTGAGAATGGGTTCGGGTTTAGGTCATAGGTTTTGATTTTGGTTTAGGTTTTGGTTAAGGTTATAGGTTGTAGGTTTAGGTTTAGGTTAAGGTTAGGTTCAGGTTATAGGTTTTGGGATTTGGAAATAGTTTTAGGTTATAAGTATAGAACTCCCAATTTCCTAACAAATACGACCCTTTTGATCATTTCTTCACATGTACACTCCCGAAAAGGACATTATGTGGACTAGATTAGAAGGATCAGTCATCCTAAATTAAGATGCATTTTTTGTCTCAAATATTCACTTGTCGCATACCATATCTCAACGAATTGACGTAACTTTTTTGAGAAATGAGAATAGGCTAAGGTTTAGGTTTAGGGATTTGAGAATACATTTAAGTTTTAGGTTACAAGTGTACGATATAGGTTTTGGTTTAAGTTAGATTATAGGTTAAGGTTTAGGGAATTGATAATAAGTTAAGGTTTAGGTTTAGGGATTTGAGAATACATTTAGGTTTTAGGTTTAAGTTTTGAGAGGGGGCAAACATGAAATTGAGTAGGGGTAAACTAGAAAATCAGTGGGGCGAACATGAAATTGAGCGGGGGAAACATGAAATTGAGTGGGGCAAACTAGAAATTGAGCGGGGGAAACATGAAAAATGAGTGGTACTTGTTTAATTTTGTGACATTATCTATTATGCCATTGAGTGAGGGGAGCATTATCAGTTTGAGCGGGGCACACATGAAATTCAGCAGGACAACCTGAAAATTGAGCGAGTCAAAATAGAAATTCAGTGGGGAAAACTAGGAAATGAGCGGGTCAAGCATGAAATTGAGTGGGGCAAACATGAAATTGAGCACGGTAGACTAGAAAATGAGAAAGGGAAATCTAAATTTTGAGCGAGGGAAACTTGAAATGATGGATTTAAATGATGGATATCCAATCACTATTGTTTTCCTGTAGCATGGTACATCTAAGATTTATATCCCTCTTTTAAGATGAAGCCCTGAAATGATCTTTACAAATGGATGAACGGAATGGATGAAACACTTACATCATGGTGGGGCCCACAGAGCACTGACCACTAGCCACGAGGCTGGTGTCAGGGGGAGTAGCCAATCCATTTTCTATACTACATACATTCAATGTGAGCCCAACTGATGCATGATTTCTTCCCTGGACTGACCATTTTCGGAAGAAGACAAAATGTTGATAAAGGGGGCCCACAAAATGAGTTTTTTTCATCTTTCTCGTGGAACTGGAGGGTGAAAAGGGAGGTGAAAGCAGCAGTGGAAAGGGAGATGAAAATTAAATAGTAAAAAGGGAGAGGAAAAGTGGACAGCAGTGAAAGGAGGGGTATTTTCATCCTGGAATTGGGTCTTCGCACGTGGAGGTCTAAGTTGTAAAAGTAACTTTGTATTCTTTCATAAAAACAGCTGGATAAAAGGTGGGCAAACTAGATTTTAACAGCGGGGTCAATTTCATGTTTACTCCACTCAATTTCTAGTTTGCCCCGCTCAATGTTTAGTTTGCCTCGCTCAATTTCTAGTTTGTCGCGCTTAATTTTCAGTTTGCCCTACTCAAATTCCAATTTGCCCTGCTCATATATGAACGGTTTGGATATAACACATACATCATGATGGGACCCACAAAAGCAACATAGTAAAAAAAATAATTCAGTTTGCCCCGCTCAATTTCTAGTTTGCCTCGCTCAATTTTTAGTTTGCCTCGCTCAACTGGAAATTGAGTGGGTCAAACTAGAAATTAAGCAGGGCAAACTGATTTTTTTTTGCTATGTTGCTTTTGTGGGTCCCTTCATGATGTATGTGTTATATCCAAACCGTCCATATATTTTACGAGCTCATATTAAGGCTTAAGACGAAAAATAAGATAGATCTAACTATCAAGTGGACCACACTGTAAAAGGCAGTGGGGAATTGAACGTCTATCATTGAAACCCTTTTAGGGGTTATAGAAGTTTTGGATCATTATGAAATTTATTTTTCCTCTTGATCCAGGTCTTTTTGACCCTATGAATGAACTTAGATGGGGAGGATTTCTCACAAATATCACAGTGGGCCCCCTAAAGGTTTCTAATGGTTGACGCTCATTCAACACTATTTCCTACAATGTGGTACACTTGAGATTTGGATATATCTCATTTTTGGTCTCATACCATAAAATGATCTGGACAAATATATGGACGGCATGGATGAAAAGCACACATCAAGGTGGGGCCCACATAGCCATTTGCTGGTGGCAGGCGGAGTACCCAGTCTGTTTCCTTGAAAGGAGGGGTATTTTCGTCCTAAAATTCCAAATCCGCACGTGCAGGTCTAAGTTGAAAAACAAAGTTTGTATTCCTCCATAAAAATAGCTGGCTAAAAGGTGGGGTCCACAGTCCTAAATTTCTCATTTTATGCGGATTAACTAAGGTTGAGTAGCGAGACTTGCGACAGAAGTGACGTCACCAAGTTTTGTGGGTCCCAACATGATGTATGTTTTGTATCCACATCGTGCATCTGTTCCGAGAGACCATGTTAGGGCATGAGTCAAAGAATGAGTGAGATCCAAATCTCGAGCAGAGCCACCACAGAAAATAATGGAGAGACTGACGCCCACCATCAAAAACTTATAAGGGCCATGAATGAGGCAGATCCAAATCTTTAGTGGACCCGACAACAGAAAACAGTGGAGAGAATGGTGGCCACCATTGAAACCTTCCTGAGGGTGAGATTCAACCTGTTCATAAGTTAAAACAGACATTAGATGAGGGGAAAACACAAATATCAGCTAGATGGAAACTTTTGTGGTCATTAGAAGTTTTTGATGGTGGGCGTCAGTCTCTCTGTTGTTTTCTTTGGTGGGGTCCACTCGAGATTTGGATCTCAATAATCCACGTCCCTGTTAATTACCAATACGAATAGGTTTTTAGATTTTTGTATTACCAAAATTAGCATCCGATTACCGCACTCAGCAATATCCCCTTTTAAGAGCAGGATTTCATGCCCACATAACTCCGAACACACGTGGAGCCCGTCTTGACGTGTGTAGCCCATCTTGATGTTCTTGAAAAATTCACTCAGCTAATCTTCTTCTCCGTATCATTCTGAGAAATGTGCCTAAAAAAGAGACTCATCCAAAGCTCAACGTGTGCTCCAAGATGGACTCAATTGGTTTAAATAGTAGGACTTTAATCCCACTCTAGCTTATTGTGTGGCCCACTGGATATTGGTATTGGCCTTGTTTTTGGGCCTATGCCATAAAATGAGCTGAAAAAACAAATGAACATGGTGGATTTGTCATAAACATTCCATGCCCCACAAATGTTTTGAAGGTGGGCATTCAATCCACACTATTTCATGTTCCTTATCCCACCTGTGCTTTGGATCAGCCTCATTTTTGCACCCAAGCCCTAAAATAAGATGAAAAATCAGGTGGATGGAATGGATTTATCACAAACATGATCCTGGGCCTTATTTGCGGTCAACTAAATCTCAATCTTGACTTGAATTTCCTCCGAACCTCTAGATGACACATAGATTGACGGGGATTGTTAAGCTTACCTAACATTGACCATATGTGGGGCCCACCTTGATGTTGGTTATAAATCAACCCCATCCATCTGCTTTTTCAGTGCCAATAAATAAATAAATAAATAAATAAGCCACATCCATAGTTCAAAGTAGGCCCCTTAATGGCCCTAATATGTTTCAACAACTGGTGTTCAAACTCATGTTTCCTACTGTCTGGGCCACTTAAGCTTTGGATCTGCGTCATTTTTTACCCATGCCTAAAAGGATCTGGAAACACAGATGGATATGATAGATTTATCACAAACAATATGTGACCTCACAAATGTTTTAACCGTGAGCATTAAATCTTCACTTTTTTTGTTCGTTTTGTTGTAAAACAGATGTCTTAAATCTTGTTTACCCCCCTACTCGACCAGTCGAAGGACTGCCTCAACTAGTCAAAGGTTACTTCGACTGGTTGAAGTCTGCTCAACTCGAACTCTAGCAACGATGTATTTAGGAATTCTGAGATGCTCGACTAGTCGAAGCCCTGGCTCGACTAGTTGAGGGTTACGCAGATGGTTCACAGTTTATGTGCAGACTGAGTAAATTTTGAAAGTGCCCTAGTTTGTCAATTAGCGTGAGTGTTGAGTTGGCTAGACAGAGAAGCTCCATAGGAAGATCAATCAACCATCTGCCTCAACTGGATTTAGGCCCAAACTTGCCATACATAAATCTTAGCCTCACATCCCATGTCCTAAAACATTAGGTGATTAAAACCCTTAAAATTGATTAGAATATCATAGGGTTTTTAGGGTTAGAAAACTGTTTCAAAATTTCAAAAAATCTCTAAGTTTTCTACCTCTGTCAATTTATCGATAGACTGATCGATATAATTGAGAAGTAATCGAGAAGTGTCGTCGATGTCCTCGATGCTCAATCGATACTATCGAAATGTGGATAAAAGATGTCCAACAACCACATATACCTCTGGACGGAATTATCGATGTATTAATATCTGTATCAATATCATCGAAATTTGAATCTCAAGTCTATCAAAGGTGACTTGATAGAATCGACATCATATATGCTGTGTCCTTATTTTTTTATAAGGAAAATCATAAAAACTTCGATATATCGAAGTTCTTCTCGATATCCTCAGAATTCAAATGTCGATGATATCGAAAGGCCTTTGATGATATTAGTCTTGGACACACAGTTTTCCAACAATATTTTTAGGTTGTGTTATCTTGGATCGAGGGTCACTCGATAGAATTGATATTCATATATCGATGATATTGAGTCTGGGTCGATTGCATAGAGAATGGACATAAACCGTCCAACAAGATTAACTGAAAAATCCTTGGAATTTATCAATGCATCGACACGGCTACTGATATCATCGACATTCAAATTTTGATGATATCGAGTGTACCTCAATCATATCCTTGACCTGAAATATTTCAAAGGCAAGTCTCTCTCATTTTTAAATATCTAGGAATCGATTCTCGTGTCGATGAAATAGAGTTCGAAATTCGATGACATCGACGCAGGTTCGATTCTCTCGACCAGCTAGAAAAATGTTTTAAAAGCGTTTAACATTTAAGTTTGTGTCATTGAGCAGCTAGTCGACGCAATCGAAAGTATATGCTCGATGATATCGACCTTACTCGATAATATCAAACTTTGTCAAAAATGTGACCGTTTTATATCCATTGAAACCTTTTGCCTATTTATAGAGAGCTTGTCCTTAGCTGCTGGCAGAGAAAGAAGAGAGTTCTTTTGAGTGTTTAACCTTAGATCATATACCCAAAGCCCTTTCTCTCATGGAAGTTCATCCTCTAATCCATCCTCATCATTGACATTCAATAGAGTGGATTGAGGAATGAACTTTCACATTCAAGAATCCTCCAGCTACCATCTTAATAGCAAATCATTAAACTGAGATGCCTTGAATGCATAAATGATTGGAACCGGACTATTTCCCTTATAGGAAAACTTTTAATAGAGTAGGATTCCATTACAATCCTGACCCAACCTATCGTCATGTATTGGTACATCTTCTGAGTTGCGGTTCAAGGAAGCAGAAGATTCTTCATCAACAAAGGAGGAGATCTTTGACAACGCACTAAACGAGGCTCATCTACTTATCTATAAGTCATTAGAGTCCAGAGGACCCTTGTGATCATTCCTTTATAGGATTGGGTCTAAGGTGTTTCTCACCCCTTGCAAGTCCTCTAGGAGGCCTCTGGCAGGAGTGTACATGGTGGGTGCGTTGTGTTGACCCTTGCTCTGTAGAGAGCATAAACAGTTAGAGCCTTGTAGTAGGTCCTTGACTAGTATGCCTAAAAGTGGGCGCTTTGTGTTGACCCTTGCTCGTGAGAACATAAACGTGAGAGGTTTCTTGTGTGGATCCTTGGCCAGTGTGCCTAAAATCGGGTGCTATGTGTTGACCCTTGCTCGTGAAAGCATAAACTGTCAGCCTAGGTGTAGGTTGTACTGATTAGAGGTGAACCTGATTTAAAACCTTTGGTTTGAGGTGAACCTGTTGTGAAACCTCCTTAGTAAAATTCGACACACTCAAAGGTTGAGTGCGTCTACCGGAAGTGGAGTAGACAAGTGATTGAACCAATATAAAATGATTATGTTTGTGATTATTGTTTATCTTTGATTACTTGTGTGATTTCATTAAATGCTTTCATATTTGATCACACCTCACACATAGTCACATCCATCATAAACTCTGAATTGCATCATGTCTATCATTAAATCAGTTTTGTGATTGAATCCTCTAAATTGGCTTGGAAGCCATTATAGTTACTTTAAAGAAATCTTGATTTATGAATATTTTCTCAGGATAGGTTTGATGGGATTTTAAATAATCATAAAATAATTGAAAAAGTCCTATTTAGCCCCCTCTGGGACATATTGGCATATTCCTACTTTAACTAAAGAGGTCATTACCGCAATTTCAATTGGTATCATAGCAGGTCTCTCTTAAGGGCTTCAACACCTAGAGAGTGATCTTGAATGACTTGGAATCATGATAAAAAATGTCTCAGTGGGTGTGACAGATCAGAACAATTGCCTTATAATCCATACTGCTCTGAAAGTTGGCAATAGTTTAAAATGTTACCTTGATAGTGGATGCTCCTGACACATGACTAATGATCAACCTCACTTTTGTGAGTATTACAACTTTGATGGAGGATCAGTTGCATTTGGAGACGGTAGCTCAACCAAAATTTTTGGACAAGGAACAATAGTTGTACTAGGCCTTCCAAAAATCAAACATGTTCTTTGTGTAGAAGGTCGAAAATATAATCTCCTTAGTATCTCCCAAATTTATGACAAAGAACATCTAGTCACTTTCTCAAAGGATGTATGTAGGATTTTAGATCATACAGGAAAATCTCTTAGAAAAGGTTTACGCGCTAGTGATAACTGTTATGTTATTGAATGTACAAATGAGAGTGTGCTATCCACAAAGTGTAATATGGCTGTAAAGAATGAATCCAAATTATGGCACTAAAGGTTGGGACATTCACTACCGAAATTTAGCTAAGCTCAGTTCAAAAAATTTGGTTAGAGGACTTCCCAAGATTAGAAAAGAAGAAAAAGTTATCTATGGAGAATGTCTAAAAGGAAAATATATAAAAGTAGGCCACAAAAAAAGACAACCACCATAGCAACAACAAAACCTTTGAATCTGCTGCATATGGATCTGGTTGGTCCAATCAAAGTGGAAAGCCATGGCAAGAAAAGATACTTCCTGGTAGTAGAAAATGACTACACCCGATTTACTTGGGTCTCATTTCTTCGAGAGAAATCGGATGTCTTTGAGGAATTTATGATCTTGGCAAAGCGACTTCAAAATGAAAAAGGATATAACATCAATCACATCAGAAGTGATCATAGTGGGGAATTTGAAAATGAAATGTTTGAAAAATATTACAATGAGAAAGGAATTCGTCATGAATTCTCAGCCCCAGAAACCATAGCAAAATGGAGTCATTGAAAGGAAAAATCGAGTATTGTAGGAAATGGGGTCAGTTATGCTAAATGGGAAAGATATGGCAAAAACTTTTTAGGGCAGAAGTTGTCAATACTACTTGCTTCATCATAAATAGAGTATATCTTAGAGCAAGTCTGAACAAAACTCCATACAAACTATGGTATGAGAAACTACCTAGTGCGAAATATTTTTGAGTTTTTAGTAGTAAATGTTATATCTTGAGAAACAGAGATTACCTAGGGAATTTTGAGTCTAAAAGTGATGAAGGTATCTTTCTGGGGTATGACATGAATAGTCGTGCTTATAGAGTATACAATCTAAGAACCCTCACTATTCAGGAGTCAATCAATGTGGTAATCGATTATCAACCTCATGAAGAAGATACCCCTGTGAATGAATTAGAAGATGATGTAGATTCATGCACAATAGATAAATCGGATGCAAATCTCCATCATCCAATGAACCCCAACCATCATCTAATATACCAATCATTAAGGATCACCTTCGAGAACAAATTATTGGGGATCCTAATGACAGTGTGAGAACTCGACGACAGATAGAAAATATCTATAGTCATTTCTATTTTACCTCAAAAATTGAACCCAAGAATATTGTAGAAGCTCTTCAAGATGAACATTGGATTAATGCTATGAAAGAAGAACTTCAAAATTTTTAGAGAAATGAGGTATGACAATTGATTTCTAGGCCACTCGATACTAATGTCATTGGAACCAAATGGGTCTTCAAGAATAAATCCTATGAATTAGGAAATGTGATTAGGAACAAAGCAAGGCTTGTAGCTCAAGGGTACTCATAGATAGAAGGTATTGATTTTGATGAAACATTTTCTCTTGTAGCTCGCCTTGAGTCTATTAGAATTCTTATGTCTGTTGCATGTGCATTAAAATTTAAATTGTTTCAAATGGGCGTAAAAAGTACTTTTCTTAATGGGGACCTTGCCAAAGAAGTATATGTAGAACAACCAAAGGGATTTTCAGATCTTAAGTATCCCCATTATGTTTATCGTCTGAACAAAGCTCTCTATAGTCTCAAATACGCACCTCATGCTTAGTATGAACAATTGACAAAATTTCTTTTGGACTATAAATTTTGCAGAGAAAGTGTAGATAAAACATTGTTTACTTAAATAACAAAGGAATCACTCCTTATTGCACAAATTTATGTGGATGATATAGTCTTTGGTTCAACATGTGAAGATGCTGCTCTAAAATTTGCCAACCTCATGAAATCAAAATTTGAAATGAGTATGGTTGGTGAATTAAACTTCTTCTTAGGATTAAGTAGCTAAATGATGGAATCTTCATTTGTCAAACCAATTATGCAAACGATTTTGTGAAAAGGTTTAGTCTCGAATCTGGTTGTTCTTATCACACTCCCATGAGCACCACACTCAAACTTTTCAAAGATTGTAATGGTAAGAGTGTGGATCAACATCTCTACTAGAGTCAGATAAGAAGCCTACTATATCTCACAGCTAGTCATCCTGATATATCTTTTAGTGTGGGAGTGCATGCTCGATATCAGGCAGATCCTAAGGAATCTCACCTGACGGCCATTAAGAGGATCATTAAATACATAGTAGGAACTACCTCTTTTAGACTATGGTATACATTTGAAACATCCACCATCATCGCTAGATACTCTGATGCTTAATGGGTTGGAAATTTGGATGATCCAAAATCAATAAGTGGAGGATATTTTTATGTTGGAAACTGTCTGGTCTCCTGACAGAGTAAGAAGCAAAACTCAATATTATTATCCACTGCTGAGGTTGAATACATTGCTGCAGGAAGTTGTTGCGCACAACTACTTTGGATGAAACAAATGTTGTTGGACTACGGGATTGAACAACTCACAATGAGTCTATTTTGTGATAAAACAAGTGCTATCAACATTCTCGAACCAAACACATTGACACCCGTCATCATTTTATCCGAGAACTTGTTGAAGACAAGATTATTGTATTGGATTATGTTTCCATAGAAAAGCAACTCGCAAATATCCTCACTAAACCTCTTGATAAAAATAGGTTTAGTGATATTCAAACATCCATTGGAGTATGCACTCATTGATAATATCCTAGTGATCATGATCCACATAAGCAAATCTTCACACTGGGACATTCATGGTTAAGTATCAGCCACAAGTCTAAACCTTATGAATTGACCATGTTAGTTTTGAGATGCCAGATTATGACATTCTCGATGATATCTAAACTGTGTCGATATTATCGATATTTACAGTTCGATGATATCGATATTCACCATCGATGAAATCAAAGAATCATGGGAATGGAAGGTTATAACCAGCAGTCCTTCCCAACGGTTGGACTATCACAATTTCCACTGGATATTAGCATCTTCCTAATGGTCATTAGCATGGTCTTTAATGTCATTATGAGCATGAGATAGATCCTGAGATCGATGCCATCGATGAGGGATCGATATGATCGACAACTCTACTATAATAATGAAGAGTGTATTCGATTTCAAATCCTCATATCCCCTCTCTTCTCTGGTTGCTTCTTCTTACCTTTACATGTCTCTCACATCAAAAAATCATAATCAAAGGAAAAGGTAAGTCACTTCCTCAATCTTCAAAATCAAAGACCAGGCAACCGAGTAAGCATCAACTCATTCTAGCAGAAAGACATCCAGCCACTATCGTTGAACGTCTGATTCTTAACAGTGCCATCGAGCCTTTTGGTGTGGACATCCTCCTAGAAGTGATTGGATGACAGAATATTCTGAATCTTGGTGAATCTTATCAACTAAGTTTGATCCATGAATTCTTCAATAGATGTCATGTCATTCGTGATGATCCCCCGTGCATTTAAATCAAATTTTTACATTACTTAAAACTCATCACTCCCATCACTTTGGCTCATCTTCTAGATCTCGAGGTTACTCGAATTCCAATAACAAATAGGAATCTCAATGGTCTGGGTGTTTGGGGAGAGCTAACTCGCGCACTATGTCAGGGCACCACTGTTCCTCGAAATGGTGATAATTCACTTCACATTAATAATCTTGGACCCACTTTTAAAATCCTCCATAGAATTCTAGGATCTAATGTATATCCATGTGATGTGAAAGGTAATCATCTTCCTCCTTTTGTGCTGAATGTACTTTATGATGTGTATCAAGAAATTCAAGTGTGCCTCCCAACACTTCTTCTCAAGCAGCTAATTCATATCATCCAAGGCGATCATCGGAATACACTAGCCTTTTCTGCTCTCATATGTAAACTCGCTTATCATGTTGGCCTCCCTGTCACATCTGATGCCATTCATCCAGAAGCATGGTTTGATAGTGACGTAGCCCAGGAGGCTCAACAGTTGTGTCTCACTTCATCTCTTCCCGAGAATAGTGCTCCCATGCAGTCGGTTGCTCAACATGCTCAACCTTCATGTCCTCCTACTCCTTGGGGATCCAATCAAACACCGCTGCTCAGTCCAGAGTCTATCACAAATTGCCAAGCTCATCACCTCGAACGTCACCTACTTAACTGGATGGTTGAAATAGAGGAACGTCTTTACAACTGTGAAAGGCGCCTCACTGCAATTGAAGAGAAAGTAGATGTCCTCCAGCAAAAAAGTGATGTAGAGTGGGTCGTGGACAGTTTCATAGTTAAGATGGATCAGAAAAGACACGATCAACAACAAAAGTTATCCGGACCGTCAGACCTTAGATCGGGCGTATCTCGTAATCCGGAATGAGTTATCTGACGTAAAATATATGATTTTGGGGTAGAATGAGCTACTTTAGCCAACTAACCCCCTACGCCAGGTTGTGCAGCTCGAATTTGTGAAAACCCTCCTGATTGACGGTCGTTTTCCTATTTTATTTTCAATTTTAATGTAAATAGTAAGTTTTAATTTTATTATAACTCTTCATCCATTGGGCTTTAGGAGTTGTGTCCAACATGAAAAGTTCTTAGAATAATTAGGAGAACTTTTTGGTGAAGACAAATAGGACACTTACTATTTTTGGCTGAAAACCTTGCTCACTAGTAGACATCACGACCGTCTATAAATAGTAAGTTTACTATTTATAGTAAGTCGCAGATTCTAGGAGTTTTAGTTGTAGTTTGAGTCTAATTTCTTTCCTATTTCTTGGTTCCCTTATTTAAAGGGATGTGAACTCATTTTTATTCATTCATTAATCAATTTCAAATTTTATTAGAATTTATTTCTATTCTCTTATTTTCTTTCCTCATGGATTTGAGAAGTCTTTGTGAGGAGTCCAGAGAAGCTCCGTGGATTTGGAGTAGTTATCATTGAGGAAGATGGTGACATCACATTCATCCCTGCGTCAACAAGCCAGTAAGTAGTAGACATGCTCACGCATGGCGGGCCTCGTGGGTGTTGAGGCACAAACTGAGGAGTATGATGTCGCTGCCGATCTACACTATGTTTTTTTTCTTTAATCATCTTTGCACAAAATTAGATGTTTTGGTTGTCTTAAAAAGAATGATACTCCTCTCCTAGGGAGTATATATATTTTTGAAAGCTTTTGGGATATGCCTGTTTACGTCTTTTATATCTTACTACCATGTGACTTTGGTTTGCTTTGAATACTGCTTTATCTAGTTTATGATATGTGTAATGCATGTGACATTTTTATCTACATATTGTCTATGCATACATGGTTGTTGAAATGCGATGTTTGTCTTACATCTATGTAACGCCCGTGAAAAATCCGTACTTGGATTCGAGTACCGATTTGACCCGAAATCGCGTAGGAATATTTTCCATGGAAATTAAACGTAAGTTAGCTAGCACAATGCTAGAGTAGCTGGGAAATCGTCCCTGATCACTTTAAATACGTTCTACAAGACCCAAATCGAGTAGAACAGACAACTCTACAATACTCTATAACCTTGGATCAAACTCTAAGCAGGTTTGTCCTCTGGACCATATTGAACTTTTGTATTGGATTTAGACCGCGCGTCGAAGGTCCGATACCTCCTATCTTACACCGTTAGAACCGCCCAGCTGGACTTGACAATCATCTCGAAAATCAAGTCAAACCGATAATCACAGAGTATTTCGTTGAACCCGGACTGAAGCGACCGCGAATAGGGACGAATTGGGAATTTCAAATTCAAATCTGGCACACGACTTGACACGTCAGTATTAAGCGTTCTGACCGTCAGAATTCATCCAGATTACACTCTCGGATCAGGAAAAATTTCTATTTATTATCATGAGACTTTCAGCCCTGATCTATGTGCGGTGACCGCTGAACTGAAACTGGTCCGCCACGTGCGATCTGTGAACCCTGCCAGACTGAAAACTTAATACGAGGTACATCTGGTACCCATGAGCTTAAGTCTGATCGCAATCGACCAGAGGACCACCAGAAAGCAGTTTTTGGACCGAAACAGCCCCGAAATGGATAGGCATTAAGTAAACTTCGTCCCGGAACCTATTTTCGGCGTTTCCAAGCTTATAAAAGGGGTTGAAACCCTCATTCCTTCCTTGCATCCGAATTTCACAAACCCTAGAAAAGAGAGAGAGAGTTTGAGAGAAAGGGAAGAGGAGATTTTTCCCGCTTCCGAGCCCCTGACAGTGCTGCTTCAACACTTCATTCCAATTACCTGGCTGGTGATTTTTCCATTTTTTCAGGTATAGAAAAACCCCAAAAACTTGCTGATTTAGGGTTTACATAGATTCTGAGCATGTTAGCTAACGTAATCCATGAATCAGGTTCTCTTACAGCCGTAAACGAAGCGTACACGCTCCGTTCAAAATCCCGCGACCGTAAGAGACTAGGTGAGGATTTTAGACGCTTTGATTGACGGTTTACAATGCTTTCAATGTCGTTTAATAGTAGATTATCGACGGCATCGCCGTTTGACATGTACAACATGCTCTCCGTTTCCTGTTTCGTAAATTAACGAAGAATATGAGATTTAGGGCATTTTAGTCATTTGTAGGAAGTACGGTCTCCATGCATATTTTGCTGACGTGATTGACATGATTTGTCGCCGCATTAGAGAGTTAGGAATGCTTGCATAATCAGTTTGGCGAAGAGATTCGCCAAGTTGCACACTTTGGGTCGACATACTATATGTGGACTTAAGGGTGTAGTGTATGTGTTTGTATAAATGCTTGTATTAGTATGTATTGTATTGAATGATGTTATGTAGTAGTTTGAGATTGATTTCATGATTAATATGCTGACCTAAATGATTTCCTATATGTTGACCTTATGCATGATTGCATCACATGCATAGAAATGATGCCTTGAAGATTTGCCTAAGTTAAATATGCATGGAAAGTATGCCTTGAAGATTTGCCTAAGTTGAATGTTATAACATGTGCTAACATGCTCACATGATGTGTTTCAATTCCAATACCCTGGTATATAGCGTTAATGTAATTCAATAGATGTGTGGGACTTGACTTAGTCCAGGCAGTCGGTAACCGAGCGAATTCGTGGCTGACTGGTCATAGCCATGAACGACGCGTCGATGAATGTGATTCGTGTTGAGAGTTGACGGCAGTGGTTAGGCCACGCGAAGTGTTTTACGCACTTCATGTCGTTCAATTCGAGATGCGATCGCGCTAGTCGAGCCCGTCAAGTAACCCGACTGGCCGATGTTTGTTCACCTTGTATGTATCATAACTGCTTGAACCTAGGGTACTGAACTTACCATTGTAAACCCTATTAACCGTGGTACCTTGATCCACGAAGACTCATGAGCAGGGCATGGTGGTATAGGACACCGTGGTCGAGCTGTCGGCCTACGCTGGGGCCACAAACCTCCCCGTAGTGACCAGTGAGCACCTTGACTCGTGAGCAGATTATGGTGGTATGGGACACTATATTCTAGCTGTCGGCCTACACTGATCAGGCGACGAGCCCTTTGTAGTAACCGCGAGCGTATTCTGAGTCCACGGGAGGCGACGACCCTTCCGTTGCAGTAGAGTACGGTAGGCCTGTATTGATAAGGTGATGGGGGAGCGGTGCAACGAGTGCGAGCAACAGCCCTGGCAGCCCTTGCAGTGACCTACAAAATGTACATCGTATGAGATTACTAGGAGTGACGACCCTAGACAGGATCCGTGTTGGGATTGATACAAGGGAAGTACCTTAGTTTCCCAATCCTGCTGTTTGAATGGACTAATAACAACTTGGTAATCATATCACCATAGCATTGCATGTGCCTGGAAGATGTGGAGCACTCTAGGGAGTGTGGCATGCCGCGGTCGTAAGATGTTGCCGCATGAGGGTGATCGTCGGTGAGGGCATACATCACGTCATATCATCTTGCATTAACAACAGTATTAGGATTTGTCTGATTTACTGCTTTACTATTATCGCGTGATTGAATTGTGAACATGCAAATCTTTGCTCTATGATTCCACTGAGTTGATCACTCATTCCCACGTTACGGGATGGTGTTTGCAACACCCACCAGACCCTGTTGTAGCTGCAGGTGAGGACGAGATCCAGGAGGTGGAGCCGGAGATTGACGAGGACCAGGATGAGTTCTCGTATATGTAGTATCACGACGGCTTCCCGTAGGTGACCTGGATCGAGGGGGACTTCAGTGGGACTATTTTGAACTTATTCTTTTGTTTATTTACATGTATATGAGACTCAGAGATGTAGTCATACTTTGGAGACAGCTGAGATTACTTTGTTTTTCCATACAGTGATATATATATTGTTTAGTCTTCCGCTTGCTTTTATCACTGGATCTGAAGTATGAATTGCAGTTTTGGTATACTTTTACTCATGTGAATGCTTTAAATCAGACAACATTGAATCATAACTATATTTGTTGCATAAGTGACGGTCTGGAAATTGGGAGTTGAGTTTATACACGACCCCCGATTTTCAGGGTGTTACAATCTATCTATTCTATGCATATGATCTCTGAATGATGGTTCTCTCAAACTACTTCAAACTTTAGTCAAATATCAACCGCTATACCTGTGTCAATGACTAACAAAAAGGGGGAGAACAAATCAAACACCCCAACAAAAAAATTGTGTATATTTGTTTGTGAATGGTGATGCAGGTGTTAGGGGGAGCAGCTGCACCAAGATAGGGGGAGAATGCTATTAGGGGGAGCATCTTCTGAATGTTTGTCTATATGAACTAGATAACATTATACAATTGTGTAAAGTTCATGTACACATAATTTAGGGTGTGTCAGTATAGAAGTTGTTCTAGGGTGTTTTGATATTTTGTCACGTAATTGATAAAGGAGGAGATTCAAAGTGCCCTAATTTGTCAATTAGCGTGAGTGTTGAGTTGGCTAGATAGAGAAGCTCCATAAGAAGATCAATCAACCGTTTTCCTCAACTGGATGAAGGCCCGAACTTGCCACACGTAAATCTAAGCCTCACATCCCATGTCCCAAAACACCAAGTGATTAAAACCCTTAAAATTAATTAGAATATATAAGGTTTTTGGGGTTAGAAAACTGTTTCAAAATTTTAAAAAATCTTTAAGTTTTCTACCTCTGTCAATTTATCGATAGACTTATTGATATAATCGAGAAGTGTTGTCAATGTCCTTGATGCTCAATCGATACTATCGAAATAAGGACAAGATGTCCAACAACCACATATACCTTTGAACCAAATTGTCAATGTATCGATAGCTATATCGATATCATCAAAATTTAAATCTCGAGTCTATCAAAAGTAACTTGATAAAATCGACATCATATATTTTGTGTCCTTATTTTTTGAAGGAAAATCATAAAAACTTCAATATATCGAAGTTCTCCTCGATATCATTGGAATTCAAATGTCGATGATATCGGAAGGCCTTCGATGATATCAGTCTTGGACACACAGTTTTCCAGCAATATTTTTAGGTTGTGTTATCTTGGATTAAGGGTCACTTGATAGAATCGATATTAAAATATCGATTATATCGAGTCTGGGTTGATTGCATCAAGAATGGACATAAACCTTCAAGAAAGTTTAACTAAAAATTCTTTGGGATTTATCGATGCATCGATACGACTACCGATATCATTGACATTCAAATTCCATTGATATCAAGTGTACCTCGATCATATCCTTAACCTGAAATACTTCAAAGGCAAGTCTCTCTCATTTTCAAATGTCGAGGAATCGATCCTCGAATAGAAGAAATCGGAGTTCGAAATCCGATGACATCGATGCATGTTTGATTCCCTCGGCTAGCTGGAAAAATGTTTCAAAAGCGTTTGACATTTGAGTTTGTGTCATCGAGCGGCTAGTTGATGCAATCGAGAGTACACGCTCGATGATATCGACCTTGCTCGATGATATCAAAATCTGTCATAAATGTAACCATTTTATATCCGTTGGAATCTTTTGCTTATTTATAGAGAGCTTGTCCTTAGTTGCTGGCAGAGAAAGAAGAGAGTGCTTTTGAGTGTTTAACCTTAGATCAAATACTCAAAGCCCTTTCTCTCATGGAAGTTCATCCTCCAATCCACCCTCATCATTGACATTCAATATAGTGGATTGGGGAATGAACTTTCGCATTCAAGGATCCTCCATCTACCATCTTAATGACAAATCATTAAGCTGGGATGCCTTGAATGCGTAAATGATTGGAACCGTTCTATTTCACTTATAGGAAAACTTTCAATAGAGTAGGATTCCATTACAACCTTAACCCAACCTATTGCCATGTATTGGTACATCTTCTTAGTTGCAATTCAAGGAAGCAGAAGATTCTTCATCAACAAAGAAGGAGATCTTCGACAACGCACTAAACGGGGCACATTTACTTATTTGTAAGCCATCAGAGTCCAGAGGACCCTTGTAATCATTCTTTTGTAAGATTGGGTCTAAGGTGTTTCTCACCCCTTGCAAGTCCTCTATGAGGCCTCCGGCGGGAGTGTACGTGGTGGGTGCATTATGTTGATCCCTTGCTTTGTGAAGAGCATAAACAGTTAGGGCCTTATAGTAGGTCCTTGGCCAGTGTGCTTAAAAGTGGGTCCTTTGTGTTGACTCTTGCTCGTGAGAGCATAAACATGAGAGGTTCCTTGTGTGGATCCTTAGCGAGTGTGCCTAAAATCGGTGCTATGTGTTGACCCTTGCTCATGGGAGCATAAACTCTCAGCCTAGGTGTAGGTTGTACTGGTTAGAGGTGAACCTGATTTAGAACCTCCAGTTTAAGGTGAACCTGTTGTGAAACCTCCTTAGTGAAATTTGGTACGCTCAAAGGTTGAGTGTGTCTACCGGGAGTGGAGTAGACAAGTAGTCGAACCACTACAAAATGACTGTGTTTGTGATTGATGTTTGTCTTTGATTACTTGTGTGATTTCATTAGATTCTTTCATATTTGATCACACCTCACACACAGTTACATCCATCATAAACTCTGAATTGCATCATGTCTATCATTAAATCAGTTATGTGATTGGATCCTCTAAATTGGCTTAGAAGCCATTATAGTTACTTTGAAGAAATCCTGATTTATGAATATTTTCTCAGGATAGGTTCGATAGGATTTTAAATAATCATAAAATAATTGAACAAGTCCTATTCATCCCCCTCTAGGACATATTGGTATATTCCTACTTCAACTAAAGCGGTCATTACTGCAATTTTAAATTTGAGGAGATTTCTAGGGAGGTGTGTAAGTGGGGTTTCCCCATCTATAAATAGGAGTCCCCAGGGCTATTCTCATGTATGATAAGGTTTTCTAAAGGAGTTTCAAGGGTTCCTAAAATAGTTTTAGAGTTTTTGAAGAGTGTAGCAAGGGTGAGATTTGAGGTTGTTCGAATCGAGTAAGTCCTTTCTCTTTGTAGTTTCTAGTTTCATAGTGGAATTCTATCGCTTTGTGCCGTGTTTTTCCCTAAAGGGTTTTCCGCATTAAATCTTTGTGTTCTCTTGTGATTGGTTGGTGCTCTTGGATTGCTATCCTAGATCTAGATTTGTGTGATTCTGCAGCATAAATCCCCAACACGTTTGGCTACTTTAGCTTTGAATGGGCCTCATTTTTGGGTGCATGTCCTAAATGACATGGAAAATCCAATGGACAGAGTGGATTTGTCACAAACAACACGGCGGGCCTCACCTAATGCTGAGTAACCCTCCTTATTTATAATTAAAATGTCTAAAACATATCTAGAAAACTTTATTAACGCTTGATTGTTGTGCCAACCTAACCTCGACCGTGCAGGGCCTACCTTGAGGTTGTGAGAAATCCATGCCGTCTATTTATTTGCTAGCTCACTTTAGTGGATGGGCCTAAAAATGAAAGAGATCCAATGCTCAAAGTGAGCCCCATGATGGCCCAAAATGTTTAACAATGAGCGTTTAATTCCACAATTTCCTTACATGTTGCCCTTGATGTTGGCCTCTACCAAAACCGATGGACCAGGTGAATTTCTCACAAGCATCCCATGTCCCATGAAGTTTTCAATCGTGGATGTTTAATTCTCACTATTTTCCCATCATGTGGCTCAGTCGATCTTTGGATTTGTCTCATTTTTTGCCATCAATAGTGCATGACAACAACCATGGGATCATTGGTTAAGAGAACTGTACAAAATGTGTATAAAGATGGCATGCATAACACCTTCGGCTCCCACTAGAGAAAATCTAGAAATAAGGGACACAAGTCCTTGTGAGTGAAATTTTCTATCATTATCCATCCGTGATTAATTAAAGATTTGGACGGGTTGGATGATCCAACGATCATGATATGTATATAGCTTGATAAGTGCATGTGTACAGACCAATACACTCCACCAAGTACCTAAATCCACTCCTCTCATTCTTTATCATGGCTATAGCTAGGCTTTAGTTGCCTTGCCTAGGCGATGGAAGTGGATTGCATTTGGCCCATGCCTATATTTAACAAGGAATAGGAAGATTTGGGTGGGGGATATATCCACCATGAAGGTTTTAATGGTGGGTGTCATTATCCTCACTAATTCCTTTGGCATGACCTAGGTGTTATGAGTAAAAATGGACTGGCTAAAGAGAAGAGGTAAGCTCGGACATCTCTGCGAGACACAAGGTCGAACAATGCCGGTCATGACTAATGAACTCCTCAATGGCCAAGGAAGGCAGGTAGGTTACCTAGTACATATGAAGACAGGTCGACATGTCGGCGATCTACCTAATGATAAGGGGAGGTTCAAAGCTCATTCAAGTATCCAGGTCGGCCAAGATTACCTCGGACCCCAGGTCAAGTCGGCATACTACCCCCAGTTCAGGTCAACCAAGACCACCTCGGCCTCAACCATAGACCTGGGCCTTAAAAGGTTAGCCTCGGCCATAGACCTCGACCTCAAAGGTCGGCCTCGCCTCGGCCATCTGCTTCAACTTTTTCGGGGGTTTACCACTTGATCTTATCTTCACCAGAGATCACATGAAACAGTTGAGAGACTTCCGTTGAATGCATGCCTATAATTTAGGAAACGTCTCTAGCCATGTAATCAACTCTTGCCCTATAAATAAAGGTCCTATCTACGGTGAAAGGTACGCAGAATCTCTCACCCAAAACCTCTTGATACTACCAGACCTAGATTCCTAACTAAACTTTAGCATCAGAGGGTCCCATGCTCTAGTCAGAGTCTCCTTTGTCTTCTTCCTGTGTAGGTACTTGAAGGTCTAAGAAGGGTGGACCATACTTTTGCATCAATAGTTTGACGTTGTTTGTGGGAATGGCATCAAAGTTGTTCCTACTTTACCAGAAAGCTACAATGGAAAAATGAAAGAAGAAAGCTCTAGTTGTCATTACTACAGTCATCCCACCTCTTCCTGAATCACCAGTTGAGCAAGGCACCCAGCCCTACCAGCAGCAGGTTGATTCTACTCCTGCAGCGCCCGCTCCTCGATCCCGCACCTGGGGTGATCGATTAGTCTCCTTGGAGAATCGAGTCGAAGTTCTTAATAAAAACATGGATCGACTCATGTAACTCCTAGAGCGATATAATTCTTCACTTGATCACGATGTAGAGGAGGGTGCTACCACTGCACCACCTCATGCACCGGTTAACTCGTAGAGAAACAAGTAACCTCTTGAGTTGCCAACCTAGGCTATATCCTACACATTGGGAACAACCACGCTTGCTGACTTCTACCTGTGCCCCGCGCCAGAGAGGAAGAGCTAAGGAAAAGCCCTTGAAGCAATGGCCATGAGTGAGGGCCCTTGAGAGGCAAAGATCAGGAAAATTCAAAGGAAAATCAGCAACATTAGACAAGCCTATCATACTCGAGTGCTAACCTCAGTAGAGGCCATGTTAGTTAAAACCGAACCACCATTCACCGATGACACTATGGCATCTCCACTTCCTCTTAGGTTCCGAATGCCGCTGATGACCCCCTACTTTGGAACTGTCGATCCGATCGAGCACCTTGAGTCCTTCAAAGCCTGGATGGAGCTTCATGGTGCTTTGAGCCCCAAGATATTCTGAGCATTCTCCCTGACCTTATTAGGAGCTTCTTAGCAGTGGTTTAGGTAGCTAAAGCCAAGGTCCATTAGTTGCTTCTCACAACTCAGCAACGCCTTCCTCACATAGTTCATTGGTGGGAGATATAAAAGAAAGCCATTAACTCATCTTCTCAAGATCAAGAAGAGAGGGGACGAGTTGTTAAGAAACTACCTCACCCATTTCAACACTGAAGCTGTCCAGGTCAACAATTATTCCAACCATATAGCTTTGACTGCCCTAGTGGTCGACCTTAAATAATGAAAGTTCCTCTTCTCTATTCATAAGAACCCCTGACTACCCTCGTCAACCTACTTAACCAAGCTAAAAAATATTCCAATGCTGATGAACTCTTTAGTTCCCGAAGAGTTGCTCGAAGAAGAAATAACTCGACTTAGGATAAGAAGTGAAGCGAAAAGGGGGAGAATTCTGCTGTTAACGCCAAAAGAAAGGAGGAGGATGACCAAGACCGAGGCCAGCATACCAACCGACATCCAGAGACTCACTTCAATCGGTACACTCAACTGAAGTAGGTACTGAAAGAAGTTGAGCTAAGAAAGGAAACCTGATGACCGAGATGAACAAATCAACCGAGCTTGGTAATAAGACTTGTCAGCTAACACCGACCTACTCGAGTAAGAGTGACCTCCCTTTTTAAAAGGGAAAAAGGTGCTCATGATTCTACTATTGTGTTTTTACTGTGTGATGATTTCTACAATAAAAGAACTTCTCGTAGTTAGGAGAATGAAATTTCTTTTAAATGTACCAATGATCCAAGTTACTACGACTTCCGTCAATCAAAGGGAAGAAAGTCCCTCTTATTAGAAGTACATGGCCAACTACGAGAACTTCCCTTAGTGCAAGGGAAAAATAGTCCTTAACTAGTCGTCCGACCCTTAAAGAAGAGTTTGAACCACTAATTGGTAACACCACTCAGATTGCACGATCTACAATTATGATTTCTTAGTGTAAAGGAAAATAATCCCCCTAAGTAAATTGCTCGGCCCCTCATGAAGGGGTCATTGTAGCTAAACCATTTGTTCGACAAAAGAAAATTTCCCTAAATAAAAGGAAGAGATCAAAAGCTCACCCTAACGCTGCTACTCGGGTAAAATGTCCAACCTCACCAAAATCAACTTACTTCTCAAGCCTGTTGCACGAACTTGAAAGTAGGGGGCTTATTGTTATGAGTAAAAATGGACTAACTAAAGAGAAGAGCTCAGCTCGGACATTTCTGCGAGATACGAGGTCAGCTAGCATCGGTCATGACCAATGAGCTCCACAATGGCCAAGGAAGAGAAGTCGGTTACCTCTTACACATGAAGGTAGGTCAGCAAGTCGGCCATCTGCCTAATGAAAAGGGAGGTTCAAATCTCATCCAAGTATCCAGGTCAGCCAAGACCACCTCGGACCACCAGGTTAGGTCGGCATATTACCACCAAGTCAGGTCAGCCAAGACCACCTCGACAATAGACCTCTGCCTCATCAGGTAGACTTCGTCAGGTCAGCCTCGGCCATAAACCTTGGGTTCGAAGGTTGAGCTCGACCTTCTTCCATGACTTTTGAAAAGACGAGCTATATATGTCCTAGAGGGGGGTGAATAAGACAATATCAAATATTTCGATATAATGAGAAATAATAAATTAATGTAATATAATTTTGCAAAGTATTAAATTCTTGATATCAAATAGTTCGTAGGATAACCTTTTACTTAAAAGATTTAGATAGGACAACCTTATGTCACGACGTCTTTGAAATCAAAATCTTAAACTCATACAAATAATAAGAAAAGCACAATAACCCAAATAATAAAATCCAATTACCATAGTGCACAAAAGAGTTATATTGGTTCAGTGCCTCAATGCAACCTAGCGCACTCCTAAAATTACTACCCTTGCAAATTTGGCTTTCACTATTTCAATGTTTTCCAAGATCACCTATAACGCCCCGATTTTCAGAACCCAAGTATATAACTCACTTCCTGAAAGCCCTGGAGTTAATAGATCATTAAGTGGTAATCAACATAACATTAAAGTGCAATTAACGGAAGTAAAGCTTAGTATAAGCCGTAACTAAAATAAGAATAATATCTTGGTCCACTCGGCTAGGGGCCCAAATATAAAACCTCAAGTTTATATGTACTAAATAAACTCCAACATCTAAATCTACTGATTTAGTCCAAAGTATTCCGTTACTTCCTGATGCAGCTCCTCGAATAACTCCTCATCTACTCCCACTGCACCAGTCCCGAGATCCGCACCATAATTGCTCATACCTACACCTATGTCCTCTGTATAATTGAACATCGATGAATGAGTGGCCAGCTGAGTGTGAATTCCCCTCAAGATTACACACCACCGCCCTAGATGAGAAATAACATGAAAACAACCCGACAAATAAAACATAGCAAAATGCAGTCTTATTATATGCATGAATGCGTGAATGCATTATCGACCTGGGGATGCTCATCCAGTCGGCAGTTGGGCTCGTCACCCATGCAAAGGCTGACCATTAGCGAAGCACATCACATGCATACATCATGTACTGTATAATGACTGCATATCATACATCACGTATGTAAATCGATAGTTGGTGGTCTGACAGCTATCAAAATGATACCCCTAATAACTCAAAGACACGTGCTACAACACCTAGAAATATTCACCTGTCATCATAAATATGCCATGTATGCATGATTAGCCAAACCATTATTAGACCAATTACAATCAGCTGGTTTAATAAAGCTCAAGGTCACTACGGGGGGCTCGTCATCAAGCATATGCTGACGACTCAGGCATAGTGTCCCATAACCACCATCCCCGACCCATAAGTCTATCACCTTAGGATGTGGATAGAACCCATCAACACGTGACTAATCAACTCTCCATGAATGGGAAACTACCATCGTATGATGAATATGAATGAAATGTTGAAGGTATTAAATACAACAATTAAAATGATTTGGTATGTATGATTCAAACGCGAGTAAACAACGGCGATAAGAATGTTAAAGGGTTCATTCCTTAGTTAGGTAGGTGGAATCACTCTATAGATGGTAGATCCTATGAATTAAATTGCCACTATCTAACCTCCATATTAAGGGTCTAGTCATATCTTAATCAGTCTCGTTACACCCCAAGTATGGACTCTATTTCAATAAAATTTTTCTTAGAGAGATTTCGAGTCATATGTGTCTTGCAACCAATATAATAGCACGAGAGAATGACATGGAGATTAAGTAGCGAACTATCTGAAGTGAATAAGACATGGTTTAATAATCAAAGTGAAACTCAAGTATCCATATAATTCAAGAGTCGTATGGCCATAACTTATCAGTTCTAAAGCATGTATTTAAGGAAGTTAATCAAGTGATTCATCTGTTTGAATAACTTGCAAGTAATTTAATCAATTCTAAAACATGTGCTTAAACAAACTAATCAAGTATTTTAAATCAATTCTAAGACACGTGTTTAAGTTAAACTAATTAAGTATTCTAATCAATTCTAAGACATGTGTTTAAGTAAACTAACCAAGCATTTTAATCAATTCTAAGACATGAATCCAAGTAAACTAACCAATGGTTAAATCACCTATAAGGCATATGTTCAAGCAAACTACCCAAATGATTAACCATTTTCGGATCATCGTTCATAGTTATAATAAAAGCTATCCTTGGGTTAGTTTAGGGATGAAAAGATCAAGGGGAGAAGTCATCACTTGAAGGGTTGTAGTTCAGTCCTTGACTCAAATTCTTGTGAGTGTCTTGTGTTGTAACGCCCTAAAAATCGGGGTTCGAGTAGGAGCCTAACTACCTAGTTCCAACACATCACTTATGCAACATAGATAATAATGATTAAATGTTGTCTATATTAGTGCATTAAACATGAGTGGGATTATACCAAATCAGCATATCATACTCCAGAGACAGTTAATTACACAAGTGGAAGACTGTGATAAGTACACATAAGCATATAAGTGATTGTAAGTCCCCCAGAGTATGAACGTCACCAGGTTAAATAGTTACATGTATAATACCAAAATTTACAAAATGATAAAGTGTAAATTCATTTAGTCCAGATCCTTATAGCCCTGATGGTGCAACTCCAGGTCTACGTAGACCCACCAAAGAGTTACAGATAGAAAAACTCCTCATCATCATAGAAGGCAGGCCCTGTCTTGTATGCCTCACCATCATCTGAAACTACAATAGAGTCTGGTCAGTGTTTTAAAATACTGTCCCAAAGTGGGAGTGAGTTATCAACTCAGTGGAGCTATAAGGAAAAGGTTAACATGTTATCAATTTAGTCAAGCAGTAATAATAAAGCAGTATAACAATCATGTCCTAAGTACTCTTGTTAATGCAAGAATGAAATGTGATAATAATATATGCCCTCGCTTGCACTCCCTTTACGACATCATCTCATGGTTGCGTATGCAATACTCTCGGTGTGCTCAACACCCACAACAAAGGCACATGCAATGTGGTGTATGTGTGTGATTAGTCAAGTTCTTAATTAGACTTATTCATACAGCAGGATTGGGAAGCTGAGGTACCTCCCTTTATATCATTGACCTAAACAATGATTTACCTAGGGTTGTCAATCCTAGTTAGTTGCATACGATGGTAGTTCTAGGTCGCTACAGAGAGGCTCGTCACCTCGGCGCAGGCCTATTTATACTCGAAGTCACTACGAAAGGGATCGTCACCTTAGCGTAGTCTTAGTGTATACTTGAGGTCACTGTGAGAGGCTCATCACATGATTATAAGCCGACAAGTCGAATATATTGTCCCATAGCATCGTATTCGGCTCACGAGTTTGGTTTGCTTACTCGACACTACGGGGAGGCTGGTCACCTCAACGTAGGCCGACAGCTTGACTACAGTGTCTCATACCACCATGTCCAGCTCATGAGTTTTGGAGGATCGAGGTACCAAGGTTAAATAAGCATTTCACTGGTAAGTGATACCTTAGATTCAAGCAGCAGCGTCCATACATGATGAACATACAATGGGCCAATTGGCTTACTTGACAAGCTCGACTGGTACGAACACACATTGACTTAATTGACATGGAGCACGTAAGCACTTCGCGTGGCCTTACCACTGTCGACAAATAGTGTATGACTCAGATTCCTTAAACGTGTCTTATGTGGCAAAATGACCTCGGAGACTAATTTGGGAACCATTGCTGATTGCTTGGACTACGTAATAGTCCTAATCATATTCAAACATAATGGGCATTCATGAGTAATAGTCAAAATAGCATGTGACAAAAAATTCAAATAAAAATCTCGTTTGAGCATTTTAACAAACACATAGTAATAATATTGTCATACATAGGCATTCATCTATAAATCACGTAATAGTAAGATAGGTTACATGAAGAAAATTGTAACTATAGATAAGGTGATTGAGAATCATATCTCAACACCCTACTTAAATATATTTTAACAAGCATTTTCTCATTCAGGCATTTTATCAAACACTTAGACTACACATATCAACATACATGTAATAAATAGTTATAGTAGGTATTATAGCAAATCCTTTCACAAAGGATTCACCATATGTACAACAATCATATATTCTCAATCGATAATCATGGCAAGCACAAATCCTAATTCCATATTCATTTAAACATTTAAACAAACATGTGGAATGCATTAAAATTAACATAGTTTACATATATGTGTAATATACAGAAAATATCGTATCTTAGCACATGTGATAGCAATCAAGTCAGTCATAATTCATTAATTGACATTGAAAGCCTTGAAAACTATAACCTAAACATTTATAGCCTGTACCTTTCACCGATAGACTTGTATCGAGCTCAGTTTGAACAATACATCTCAGTCTACGACACAATGGCTACCTATAACATGAAATAAGTTAACTATTTCACCATCTACTCTATTTAGATCCCTAAAATAGGTTAGGGATAGGATTTCTTACCCAAAAACAGAGTCAAAATCACCGGTGTAGTGATACGGGTAGGATGATTTGACATGTGGAGCGGTGGGATCGAACTCATCAACGAACTCTCACTCACTCACTCTCTCCTCACTCTTTCCTTCTCTTTTTCCTCTCTTCTCTTTTCTAGGGTTTGAAATTCGTATGGAATGAGAGAGGGGTGGGTTAAGACCCTTATATAGGCCAAGAACTGATGAAAATGGCCCCAGGGCCATAGTATACTTAGGTTATAGCCAAAGAGTGGATGTTTTGGTCCAATGGATCTCATTTGGAGGCCTATTTCCTACAAACGGTCTGAAGAAAGTTTCCTGACATTGGATCTAGGATAGATTAAGATTTTGATCCAATTGAATAAGTAGATTGACTGCGGAGGACCTGTTTCAGTTTAATGGTCATCGTTACTCGATCAGGGCTACAAGTGCACTGACATGTGTAGGAAAATTTTCCTTATCCGAGGGTATTGTTGGGTCAAAATCTGACGGTCTGAAACCTTAGATTTGGCCTTCAAGTGAACGGCCCAAATCACTTAAGTTTTAATTCATTTTCTAAAGCTATTTACGTTTCTCACACACTTCGCTTTAGACTCAAGTTGTGCATTTCTGGACACTATCTGGATTTGATTTCTGAGATGGTTCTCAAGCCCAGCAAAGCAGTCATAACTGTATAGTTTCACAATAATCGGACGTTCAACATGCGGTCCAAGTCCAATACGGAGTTTCGTGATGCTCTCCAGAGCAACTAGGTTTTAAGATAAATCTTAGATTTTTAGGTAATGCAGCGTTAGCGATCCTATTAGTTTTGGGTCTTGCGTTTCGTATAGAAAGTGCTTTGAGCTAATTTACTGATTAATTTAGTTTAGCACTTAACTAATTTTTATCTAATTTCTACATAATTCGATCCTTAGCGATTTCTGCCTGAGGTGGTACTCGGGCTTTGTACGAATTTTTTTGAGACATTACAATCTACCGCCCTTAAAAAAAAATTTATCCTTAAAATTAGTACCCTTTCATACTCCTCGAGAATTTAATGGTAGTTCTTTCGGACCTCTACTTCTGGTTCCCAAGTAGCCTCCTCCTCAGTGCGATGCATCCATAATACCTTCACAAGTGGAATCACTTTACTGTGTAGCACTTGCTCCTTCCTATCTAGAATTTACATCGGTCATAGTACGTAAGTAGCATACTCACTCAATTGTACCTGCTCCCATTTGATAATGTGGAAAGGGTCAGGAATGTATTTCTTCAACATCGATATATATAATACGTTGTGCATGCCCGTGAGTGGTGTGGAAAAAGTAAAGCGGTACGCTACCACACTCACTTGATCTAATATCTTGAATGAGCCAATAAATCTCGGTGTGAGTTTCCCCTTCTTGCCAAACCAAAGGGCTCCCTTCATAGGGAAAACCTTTAGGAATGCATGGTCCCCAACCTCAAACTCTAGGGGTCGCCGTCTCATATCAGCGTAACTCTTCTACCTACTCTACGCTGCCAGAAGTCGACGCCTGATAATGTCAATTTTCTCTGAGGTTGTTTGCACTAACTCTAGGCCAATCAAACTCTTCTCGCCAACCTTAGCCTAGCAGTACGGTGCTCGACACGGACGCCCATACAGTACCTCACAGGGAGCCATGCCAATACTCGCCTGAAAGTTGTTGTTATAGGCGAACTCTAGATATGGAAGACAGTCGTCCCAAATGTCCTTGAAATTAAGCACACAAACCGTAACATATCTTCCAACACCTGATTTACCTGTTTCGTCTTCTTGTCAGTCTATGGGTGGAATGTAGTATTAAACTTCAGTTTCACACCCATTGCTTCCTGAATACGAGTCTAAAAAATAGATGTGAATAACTTGTCTCTATCCGACATGATCTCCATAGGAACTCCATGCAGATGCACAATCTCCTTGATGTACAACCTAGCCAACTCGTCTACTGAGTTTAAGACTCTAATCGGGAGGAAATGGGCTAATTTCATCAATCGGTCCATGATCACCCAAATGGAGTCATGTCCCTTCCTCGTCTTTGGCAACCCTGAAATGAAATCCATAGAGATGAAATCTCATTTCCACTCAGCTATGGCATGGGCTGAAGTAAACCAGGAGGTCAAAAATATCTGCCTTGACTTGCTGGCACGTGATACAATGGGACACATAATCTACTATGTGGGTCTTCATATTGTCCCACCAATATGACCTCTTCATGTCTCGATAAATCCTTGTACTACCAGGATGCATTGTCATCTTCGAATTGTGAGTGGCTTCTAGAACTTTCTTCCTCAAGTCATGAAGATTTGGGACGCATAAGCGGCCACGATAATGTAAACCCCCATCTGTACCAACTCTCCATTTAGAGTCTTTATCATCGCTCACCTGCTCTCTCATCTTTACCAATAGCTCATCGTCTCTCTAAGCCGCGATAATTTGTCATCAATGAGGGGCTGCACACGAACATATGCGACGCTCTCATACGGATCCTCTACTGTAAGCTTCTGCTCAAAATCTCTCACAAATTCTACCATGTTTCACTTCTCTATCATCAGTGGAGCCACAAATTTTATTGTCTTCTTGTGGCTCAATGCGTCTTCCACAAGGTTAGCCTTTCCAGGATGGTAGGGGACCTCAAATTTGAAGTCCTTCAAGGTTTCTATCAACGTCGCTGCCTCATATTCAAGTCCCTCTGTGTGAATATGTATCTAAGGCTCTTGTACTCGCAAAAGAGCTCGAACTCCTCTCCATCAAGGTAATGTCTCCAAAGCTTCAATAAAAAGATGACAACCGCTAACTCTAGGTCGTGGTAGGATAGTTTTACTCATATTTCCTCAACTGTCATGATGCATAGGTGATCACCCTATCTTTCTGCATCAGAACATAACCCAAACCAACATGAGAAGCATCGGTATATATCGTATACTTGACCCCTTGCTCTGACAATACTAGCACAAGGGCAAACATCAACTTATTCTTTAGTTCCTGGAAGGATGCTTCTGCCTTCTCATTCCAGGAAAACTTGAGATCCTTCTGAGTCAGCTGAGATAACGGTCTGGCTATCTTGGAAAAATCCCTGATAAATCGATGGTAGTAATAGCAAGTCCTAGAAAACTCCTCACCTCTGTAACTGAACCGGGCTACTCCCAGTCCTGAACTGCTGCCACCTTGGTGAGGTCCACAACTATCCCTTCCTTGGACACCACATTCCAGGAACTTGACATCTTCTTTCCAGAAGTCTCACTTCTTATACTGCGTAAACAACTGGTTCTTCCTGAGAGTATTAAGACTGCTGGCAGGTGCTCCTCTTGATCTGCCTAAATCTCAGAGTATATCAGGATGTCATCTATAAATATGATGACGAATCGATACAAATACAGCCAAAACACCCAGTTTATCAGGTCCATGAACACGGCTAGTTGGTTTGTGAGTCCATACGACATCACAAGAAACTCGTAGTATCCAAAACTTATCCTGAAAGCTATCTTCTGCACGTAATCATCCCTGACGGTAACTGGTGATACCCTGATTGTAAGTCGATCTTAGTGAAGTACCGTGCCCCCTTCAACTGATCGAGCAGATCATCTATCTTGGGCAAGGGATAGTTGTTCTTCACCGTCACTTGGTTCAACCTGCGATAATCAATACACAATCGCAGTGATCTATCCTTCTTCTTCATAAACAACATGGGTGCTCCCTAAGGAGATACACTCGGCCATATGAAGCTCGCATCCAACAGATCATCAATCTGTTTCCTCGGTTCCTCCATCTCACATGGAGGGATGCGATAAGTCGATAGAGATTTAGGTGTCACACCAGGAACTAGAATAATGGTAAACTCGATCTCGCGCTGAGGAGGTAACCTAGGTATCTTCTTGAACATGTCCGTGAAATCGTGAACTACTGGCATGTTCCCAAGTGTCAGACCATCAACATTCTTCAACAAGGAAGTGTAACAACGTATGCGGCAAGGCAAGTTGACTTGAACTGGAAAAGTAAAGGCCGTATTTTTGGGCCCGTGTGGCATCACCAGTCTGGTCTCACAATCAATCTCTGCCTTCATCTCAGTGAGCCAATCCATACCTAGGATAACTTTGTAATGGTACAGTGGGGCAACGATCAGGTCAACGAGCACTATCCTGCTCCCTAAGTCTATCGAGCAACCCTTACAAATCTTGGTGATATTTGAAAGGTCCTTGTGGCGGTAAGGATTCTTACCCCCTTCGTAGGAGCTATTTTTAACACTAGTCGCTTGACTGCTGCGCATGATATGATAGAGATAGTGGAACCGATGTCCATAAATAATAAGACTGGTATACCTTGCATATGTGTCGTGACTTCGAAAGCCATCGATGCTGTAACTGCTGTTTAGGATGCCTCAGCTGCAAGTGAGCGTACACGAGCCTACTGAGAATGGTTCGATTACGATGAAATAGGCTATTGAGGCGGACTAACTCGAGGTGCGGGTGACCTATAAGAAGGTTGTGCAGTAGTACAGAACGTAGAGGTGGAGCTGAGATAACTGGTGGCATTTGACAGTTGATCCTCTGAGGAGGCATCAAGCTATTGTCCCTCATCCTGGTGAAAAAGTAGGTGTCAGCATGGCCCGACCTCTTGTAGTAGGTGCACCACATATTAGGTCATCTCGGCTGTGTAGGTGGAGCCGTAAGCCGATGAGGAGAATCTGCTCGTGGCTTCTTACCAAGGAATGGTCTGGTCGAGGCCTCAGACCCATGGGCATGCACGTACAGGACAACCTGTCCCCGTCCTACTTAGCTCGTAGAGAAATGTCCACTAGCTCAGCATAGTTGAGTATGCTAGCGTAACACATCTTCGAGCGTATCTCGGGGTGGCAGACCCTCAGAAAATTGCTGCATTCATATTGGTTGGTTTGCTAATATTAGGAAAGCATATTTGGTCAGCTCCGTGAACCTATTCTCATATTCTGCCACTGTCATCCCTCCTTTACGGAGGCGAAGAAACTTGTAACACCCTGAAAATTGGGGGTTGTGTATAAACCCAACTCCCGAGTTCCAGACCGTCACTTATGCAACAAAAATGATTATGATTCAATATTGTCTGAGTTAAAGCATTCACATGAGTAAAAGTATACCAAAACTGTAATTCATACTCCAGATTCAGTGATAAAAGCAAGCGGAAGACTAAAAGATACACATATCACTGTATGAAAAACAAAATAGATCTCAACTGTCTCCAAAGTATGAATATATCTCTGAGTCTCATATACATATAAATAACTAAAAATTAAATGTCAAAATAGTCCCACTGAGTAGTCCCGCCAATCCAGGCCACCTAAGCAAAGCCGTCGTGGTACTGCATATATGAGAACTCGTCCTGGTCCTCATCATAATCCGGATCTGCCTCCTGAATCGCTGCCTCACCTGCATCTAAGACAGGGTCTGGTGGGTGTTGCAAACACCATCCCATAACGTGGGAGTGAGTAGCTAACTCAGTGGAATAATAGAGCAAAGATTAGCATATTCTTAAATCAATCATGCGATAATAGTAAAACAGTAAATCAAACATTCCTAATACTGTTGTTAATGCAATATGACATGACATGATGGATGCCCTCACCGACATTCTCCCTCATACGGCACCATCTGCGTCCGCGGCATGCTTGCGTACCGCTCAGTGCTCCACATCTTTCAGGCACATGCAATGTGATGGTGATATGGTTACCGAGTTATTATTAATCCATTCAAACAGTAGAATTGAGAAACTAAGGTACTTCCCTTATATCAATCCCAACACAGATCCTGTCTAGGGTCGTCACTCCTAGTAATCTCATACGATGTATATTTTGTAGGTCGCTACAAGGGTTGCCAGGGCTGTTGCTCGCACTCGTTGCACTGCTCCCCCATCACCTTATCAATACAGGCCTACTTATACTCTCGTCGCTACGGAAGGGTCGTCGCCTCCCGTAGACTAAGAATACACTCGAGGTCACTACAAAGGGCTGTCAGGGCTGTTGCTCGTACTCGTTGCACCGCTCCCCCATCACCTTATCAATGTACGCCGATAGCAAGAATATAGTGTCCCATACCACCATAATCTGCTCCCGAGTCATAAGTACTCACTGGTCACTACGGGGACGTTTGTGGCCCCAGCATAGGTCGACAGCTCGACCACGGTGTCCCATACCACCATGCCCGGCTCATGAGTCTTTATGGATCAAGGTACCATGATTAATAGGGTTTACAGTGGTAAGTTCAGTACCCTAGGTTCAAGAAGTTATGACTCATACAAGGTGAACATACAATGGCCAATCGGGTTACTTGACGGGCTCGACTAGTACGAGCGCATCTCAAGTCGAACGACATGAAGTGCATAAAACACTTCGTGTGGCCTAACCACTGCCGCCAACTCCAAAACACGACTCGCTTTCATCGGCGCGTCGTTCGTGGCAAAGATAAGCCAACTACGAATTTACTCAGTTACCGACTGCCTAGACTAGGTATAGTCCCAAACATTTATGAATTCACATCAGCAATCATGTAAGAGTAATGGAAATGAAATACAACAATGTGAGCATGTTAACACATGTTATAACATACAACTTAAGTAAATCATCTAACGCATGCATTTCATACATATAATGAAACCATGCATATAGCCAACATGTAGGAAATCATTTACATCAGCATATCATTTGAGAATTCAATCTCAAACTAATTCATAACACCATTTAATTCAATACATACTAATACAAACATTTATACAAACACTTAGACTACACACTTAAGTCTACGTATAGTATGTCGACTCAAAGTGCGCATTTAGGCGAATCTCTTCGCCAACTGATTATGCACGCATTCCTAATATCCTAATGCGACAAGAAGCCATGTTAATCATCTCAACAAAATATGGATGAAAACAGTATTTCCTACAAATGACTAAAATGCCCTAAATCTCATATTTTTCGTCTGCTTACGAAACAGGAAACGGACAGCATGTTGTACATGTCAAACGGCGTTGCCGTTGATAATCTACCATTAAACGACATTGAAAGCATTGGAAACAGTCAATCAAAGCATCTAAAATCTGCACCTTTTCTCCTATAAGTGTATTGATTCGAACGGAGCGTGTACGTTTCGTCTACGGCGAACCGGGAACCTATTTTACATGATATATCAGCTACCATGCTAAGGAACCAAAGGAACCTTAAATCAGCAGGTATTTGGGGTATTTGCTTACTTAGAATCACGGCGAAATCTCCAAAAAATGGATTGAAGCGCGTTGCTTAAGCACGTGAAACACATAGTGCAAGCAGCAGGAAATTCTCTCCCACTCTCTCTCACAATCTCTCACCTTTTCTCTCACACCAGCTAGGGTTTCTAGAAAATTCGGATGGGTGAGAGAAGTGAGGGTTTAAGCCCCTTTTATAACCTAAAACTTGCCCAAAATAAGCTTGGGAACAATGTTCACTTGATGCCTAACCAAATTGGGGCTGTTTCGGTCCAAAAAGACATTTCTGGAGGTCCCCTGGCCGAACGCGATCGGACTTAAGTTCATACACGTCGGATGTCGCTCACATTTCATTTTCAGACCAGTAGTGTTCGTAGATCGCACGTGGCGGTCTAGTTTCAGTTCAGCGGTCACCGCACATAGATCAGGTCTACAAGTCTCATGATATGAAATAGAAATTTTTCCTGATTCAAGGGTGTAATTTGGCTGAATTCTGACGGTTAGAACGCTTAATAATAACGCGTCAAGTCGTGTGCCAGATTTGAATTTCAAATTCCAAATCTAACTCTATTCTCACTCTCTTCACTCCAGGCTCAATGAAATAGCCTCTGAATGTCGGTTGGACTTGATTTTCAAAATGATTGTCAAGTCCAGCTAGGCGGTTATAACGGTCTAAGATTATAGGTATTGGACTTTCAACGCGCGGTCTAGATCCAATACAAAGTTTCAAAGAGGTCCTAAGAACAAACTGGTTTAGAGTTTGATCCGAGGTTTTAGAGTATTATAGCGTCATTAGTTCTACTCTCTTTGGGTCTTGTAGAACGTATTTAAAGTGATCAGGGACTATTTCCCAGCTACTCTAGCGTTGTGCTAGCTAACTTACAATTATTTTCCAAAGGAATTAATCCTACGCGATTTCTGGTCGAGTTGGTACTCGAGTCCAAGTACGGATTTTTTCAGGGCGTTACAAAACTCTTCCACCTTCTCATTACAGTAGGTGAGAGGAAAATACTTCTCATGGAAGTGAGTCTTAAAGGCTTCCCATGTCCCCACATATCTTACGGAAACTGTCCACAGGATGCTATCCCACCATAGGCTAGCATCCTTCTCAAACATGTAGGTGACCAACTCGACCTACTCTGCCTCAGTGCAGTGCAGTGGCTTCAGCATCGTAAAGATGTAGTCAAGCCAATACTCGACCTCCTCAGGTCTGTGAGTACCCAGAAATGTAGGAGGTAAGAAGCATTGAAATCGCTCAAAAAGCCACTAGCACCCACGTTTCCAGCAGGGTGCACAGGTGGTACAAGTGGAGTAGCACTCATATTCTGGGCAAGGGCCCCTCGATAATGGTCCATATCTGCTGTTGCTACTGCATAAGGAGCATCATTTGCTCCATACTATCAGGATGAGGAGCCTAGTGCATGTGGGGCGTCGACGAGGATGCACAGTTTTTCTCGAGAACTGGTAGTGCAGCAGGTGTCGGCCCATTTGTGGGGCCAATGGCCAGCTGAAAATCCAGTATAGTCTTGTGAGTCGGGACCAAACTAAGGTCTGTATGGCTATCGCTTAGGGGAGGTGCCTCATCAATTGAGTCACTAAGTGTAAGATGTGCCGTACTCTGTGTGGCCTTAGGTGACATTCCCTATATACAACATAGGGTGCAACCTGTGTGAGATTTAGTATACAACACTCAATTTCTCAAGTATTCTACACATTTCATAATAAGAGGAGCCACATGCATTTCATTTAACCAAAATTTGTCACAATACATGAGATGTAGTATTACATGAATAATGACAGAAGATGTGTGTGAGCTAATCTAAGTAAGGTTTTAAACACTAAAACATACCAACACTCTACCCTATTACTAAGCCTATTAAGGCTATACATAGAAACAAGAAAATAAGTAACAAAGTAAACTAAAAGAAGACCACACGCATGACTAGTCATCCTAATCTAGTGATAGAGGAGGGGCACCCTTGTCCTACGTACAGCTCATGATAGCCCTCAAGGTGTGAGATACTTTGCTAAATTTCTACTTCACGAAGGCCTAATTCTCTTCGAAGGTCAGATTCTCTTCAAGCTTGGCTCGGCTCTCTGTGATCTCCTATCTTAGGGTGACTTAGCCCCCCTTGATCTGAGCGAAGCGGGCTTCTATAGAAGCCCGATTACTATCGCACTCATGTGTAGTAGGAGGAGAGCCATCATCAATGCCTTGGGCCTCCTCTTCTTCCTCTTCCCACCCTTCCTCTTCCTCGCTTCCTTCCTCTATCTTATCTTCGCCTTCTTCATCACTCACTTCCTCTTCACTTCCTGTCTCATCCTCACTCTCATCGAGTCGGGCTTGACGTTGTCGTGGCCCAATATTCATGTTGTTGAGAGTGGTGTCATTAATGAAATGGTTCGGTACAGGAATTTCTACGCCAAGCTTGTAGCCGAATTCAGAGCAAGCTTGCATATAGGTTTGTCGAATGGGAGTGAAATGGTGGTCCTAGGAGAGCATGTGGTCTAGACTATTTGTAGTAGTACATATGTAGGTAGACACAGCTTGTCTCTTTACCCAGTTCGGTATAAGAAGTCTAGCATCAACCGCGTGCACTTGCTGCGATTGCTCCACCTGGGATACACATTGTATGTGAAGATATTGTGGAGTAGGTGGAAGTCATGAGTCATCTCAGACGCCAGGAGGCAATTGCCTCAATTCTAGTGAACCAGTCGGCCACAAATGAATCGTGTACGTCAATCTCTTTCACGCACACTCCTGAGACTCTTCTCGCTGCCTTGAACCTCCCCACGTGACATCCCCATGACTCGAGCTATCAAGTCCACATTGACAATGGCTTCCCACCTTCCCATGGGGATAAAGAACTGTAAAGGCTCCAGCAGTGGCTCTTATATATGGGCGTAGAAAGCTCAGATAGTTCTCTCATTCATATGAGTGTTGTCTCAAATATGAGACCTGACCTGGTGTCTAACAGGAGATCCATCACTGGATAAAGTCTAAAGAGCTTCTTGTCCATGTGTGATTCAAAGAGAACTCTGCAGCCTTGAAATCTTCCATGTGTCATATCTGCCAGTAGAGCTCTTTCGAGAGGAAGCTGGGGATTGAGATCTGCTTCATCTTGATCTCTGGATCGTCGCTTGAACTTGCTTTAGCGCTTTTCTGCCTCCTCGAATGGGTAGGGCGGCTAGGCCCGGCTTCATCCGTGGAAGCCCTCTTCTTTCCCATAAGAGAAAGAAGTGTGGAAAGGGAGAAAATTGCCGCCACAAGCTCAAAAAGAGCCATTTGAGTGAAACAAGATGGAGGGATAGAATGGGTTGTTGGACTTTAAGATTTTCAAGACACAATGTAGGATTTGTGCGCTCAAATGGAAGGAAATGAGGGAGCTAGGAGATGGGTTTGAGGGATATGATGAAGAATGGGTATGTAGTGAAGAAGAAGAAGATAGTATGAGAGTGGAGGGAGGATTTAAGAGAGAAAAATGAAATTTTCTAAAGTTTGGAAAACTTGGAGTGGTGTAAGAGGAAGAAATGAAGTAAAAGGGAAGGTTATAGGGGTCCCCACACATTTTTATGGGCCCCACTACCATGTACATGCATCGGCCAGATCGGCCCGGCGTGGCCCGACAGGCCCTGACGAACCAGACGGTGAGGCCTCACCGATGGGGCGATAGCATTGCCGCTCACTAGACAAGGGGGCGATGGCTCACCCTAGAGGCGATGACATCCCCCTCCCAGGGTGCCAAAAATGCACAGGGTCCACCTGGTTCCCCCCGATTTGTACCGTTTAGGCCCCCAAGTCCCTATGAGCCATTTTCGGTGTCCATCTCGTGTGTATTCAGGCGTTTCGAGTTGTTTGAGTGTGAAATAGGCTAAATCCTCATCTAAAACCATTGATTGACTGTCTAGAAAAGAACTGGGATCCTATCACATGATCTCAGATGCATACGGGTCCAATTTCAATGGTCAGTTTCACCTGTCGGTGAAACTGGAGATCCTATGACTATTTCTACATTTATCACTCCTTCCTAGATCAAAGTACATTAGTGTGCATCGTGTTACCATGACCCAGGCCCAGTTTAATCTAAATCATTCTTTGATCCAACTTGTAACGCCCTGAAAATTGTGGGTCGAGTAGGAGCCCAACTCCTGAGTTCCAACACATCACTTATGCAACATAGATAATAATGATTAAATATTGTTCGTATTACTACATTAAACATAAGTAGGATTATACCAAATCACCATATTATACTCCAGAGACAATTAATTTATACAAACGAAAGACTCTGATAAGTACATATAAGCATATAAGTGATTGTCAGTCCCAAGAGTATGAACGTCATCAGGTTAAATAATTACATGTATAATACCAAAATTTACAAAATGATAAAGTGTAAAGTCATGTAGTCTAAATCCTTATAGCCTCAATGACGCAACTCCAGGTCTACGTAGACTCGCTAGAGAGTTGCAAGTAAGAGAACTCCTCATCATCATATAAGGAAGGCTCCATCTTGTATGCCTCACCGTCATCTGAAACTACAACAGAGTCTGGTTGGTGTTTTAAAACACCATCCCAGAGTGGGAGTAAGTGATTAATTCAGTGGAGCTATAAGGCAAAGGTTAACATGTTATCAATTCATTCAAGCAGTAATGGTAAAGCAGTACAACAATCATGTCCTAAGTACTCTTGTTAATGCAAGAATGGAATGCGATAATGATGCATGCCCTCACCTGCACTCCCTCTGCAACATCATCTCATGGTCGTGCATGCAACACTCTCGCTGTGCTCAGCACCAATGCCAAAGGCATATGCAATGCGGTGCATGTGCGTGATTAGCCATGTTCTTAATTAGACTTATTCATATAGCAAGCTTAGGAAGCTAAGGTACCTCCCTTTATATCATTGACCCAAACAAAGATCCATCTAGGGTCGTCAATCCTAGTTAGGTGCATATGATTGCAGTTTTAAGTCGCTACAAAGAGGTTCGTCACCTCGGCGTAGGCCTAGTTATACTCGAGGTCACTACAGAAAGGCACGTCACCTTAACGTAGTCCTAATATATACTCGAGGTCACTATGAGAGGATTGTCACCTGATCGTAGGCCGACAGGTCGAATATAGTGTCTCATACCACTTTATTTGGCTCATGAGTTTGGTTTGCTCGTTGGACACTAGGAGGAGGCTAGTACCCCCGCGTCGGCCGACAGCTCGACCATGGTGTCCCATACCACCACGTCTGGCTCATGAGTCTTGGCGGATCAAGGAACCAAGGTTAAATGAGCATTTCATTGGTAAGTGATACCTTATATTCAAGTATTAGTGTCCATATATAGTGAACATACAATAGGTCAATCGAGTTAGTTGACAAGCTCGACTGGTAAGAGCGCACGTTGCCTAATCGACATGGAGCACATAAGCACTCCACGTGGCCTAGCCACTATCAACAAATAGCGTACGACTCAGATTCCTCGAATGTGTCTTGTGTGGTGAAACGACCTAAGCCACTAATTTAGGAACCATTGCCAATTACCTGGACTATGCAGTAGTCCCAATCATATTCAAACACAATAGGCATTCATGTGTGACAGTCAAAAGAGCATGTGACAAACAATTCAAATATAAATCTTGTTTGAGCATTTTAACAAACACATAACATACATATTGTCATACATAAGCATTCATCCAAAAATCACGTAATAGTAAGATAGGTTACATGAAGGAAACTGTAACTATAGATAAGCTGATTGATAATTATATCTCAACACCCTAATTAAATACATTTCAACAAGCATTTTCTCATTCAGTCATTTTATCAAACATACATGTAATAAGTAGTTATGACAGGTATTATAGAAAATCCTTTCACAAAGGATTCACCATGTGTACAACAATCATATATTCTTAAATGATAATCATGGAAAGCACAAATCCTAATTCCATATTTATTCAAACATTTTAACAAACACGTGGAATGCATTAAAATCAACATAGTTTACATATATGTGTAATATACGAAAAATATTATATTTAGGCACATGTGACAATAATTAAGTTAGTCATATATCATTAACTGACATTGAAAACCTTTAAAACTATAACCTAAATATTTATAGTCTGCACCTTTCACCGGTAGACTAGTTTTGAGCTCAGTTTGATCAATACATCTTAGTATACGGTACAATGGCTACTTATAACATAAAATAGGTTAGCTATTTCACCATTTACTAAATTTGAATCCCTAAAACAGATTAGGGTTAGGATTTATTACCCAAGAACGGAGTCAAAAGTGCCGGTGTAGCGATACAGGTAGGATGATTTGGCACGTGGAGCAGTGAGATCGAATCCTAGCAACGATCTCTCACTCACTCTCTCTCTCCTCTTCACTCTTTCCTTCTATTTTTGCTCTCTTCTCTCTCATAGGGTTTGAAATTCGTATGGAATGAGAGAGGGGTGGGTTAAGACCCTTATATAGCCCCAGAATTGATGAAAATGGCCCCAGGGCCATGGTATACTTAGGTTATAGCCAAAGAGTGGCTGTTTTGGTCCAATGAAGCTCATCTGGAGGCCCATTTCCTTCATACGGTCTAAGGAAAGTTTTCTGACGTTAGATCTAGGCCAGGTTAAGATTTCAATCCGATCGGATTAGTAGATCGACCCTGGAGGGCCTATTTCAATTGAACGGTCACCATTACTCGATCAGGGTGACAAGTACACTGACATGTGTAGAGAAATTTTCCTAATTCGAGGGTGTAGTTGGGTCAAAATTTGACGGCCTAAAACCTTAGATTTGGTCTGCAACGATCGGTGCAAATCACTTAAGTTTTAGTTCATGTTCTAAAGATATTCGCATTTCTCACACACTTCGCCCGAGCTCAAGTTGTGCATTTCTGGACACTATCTGGATTTAATTTTTGAGATGGCCATCAAGCCTAACAAGGCGGTCATAACCGTATAGTTTCAAAGTAATCGAACTTTCAACGCGCGGTCCAGGTCCGATACGAAGTTTCGTGATGCTCCCGAGAGTAACTGGGTTTTGACATGGAACCTAGGTTTCTAAGTAATGTAGCGTTAGTGATCCTATTAGTTTTAGGTCTTGCAGTTCGTATAGAAAGTGCTTCGAGCTAAGCTATTGATTAATTTAGTTTAGCACTTAACTAATTTTTGTCTAATTTCTACATAATTCGATCCTTCGCAATTTCTGCCTAAGGTGGTACTTGGGTCTTTATATGGATTTTTTCAAGACGTTACATGTGTCCCAATATCACATAAGAAATCTCCTAAAGTCATGACTTGTATTAGTGAAATGTTCCCAAGGTTTTACCTAGCTAACATATTAAAGTGGCGTGGGTTTGAAAGGTCTCATGAATAAGGTTCTTTGGGCCTACATTAGAGTGACCACGCCCACCAATTTTTTGTCCAACAAGTGGCCCAAATTGGGCCTCAATTTATCCCTAACTAAGGATTAAACTGGGCCTTGTTTTGGCCTAGCTGTTGGGTCTAATACAAGCCTAAAAATGAGATTGGGTTAGGCCGTCCTTGGCCCAACAATGGATGGCCCAGCTGGCCCATGGGCCACCCTCTCACTAACTGAACTGGACTAGATTCTTATTCGGCCCAGCATTAATTATAACATGAGGGGGGCTGATTGGGTTGTTCTTAGCCCAACACCTTACAAATTCGAGGTGGGCCAACTAATTTTTGGCCCACCAGTCTCCATTTTCTCCATAAATTCCATGCTAGTCGGGCTGGGCTCGCCCTGACCTATCGGATATTTACAGTAACTATAGGTTGGGCCAACTCCTAACCCAGCAACATGGTTGTAGAGGGTTGGCCCATGCATGGTTCCAAGGAAGCAGGGCCTACTGCCTGGTTTCAAGGGACCTGGGCCTACATCAGGCTTTAAGTGTGGCCCACCTGCATCATACAGGGTGTGGCCCACTTGCCTCATGCAAAGTACGGCCCACCTACCTTTGGCATGTGTGGGACCTAGTGTAAGTACGAGGTGGCCCACTAAGTGTGCAGTCTAGTGAGGCCCACTGTGGTTTATGAGGTAGTCCACTGAAATTTACATCGGGCGGGCCCACTATGATTTACGGTAGGGCCCATTGAGGTGTTTTTCAACTACTGTCCACCTGCCTTATGGTCGGGCTTGGCTCAAATTATAGCCTAGGTTGTGGTCAGATCTTGACCTAGTTTGAATGGCTAGGTTGATTTAAACCATAGCCCACGTTGAGGTCATTTTCAGCCCAATTCATGGTCCAGCCGAAGGCTGTCTTCAGTGCAATTACATGGCCCAACTGAAGGCCATTTTCTATTTAGTTCACGGCCTTACTGAGGTCATTCTTCAGTCCAGTTACATGGCCTGTCTATAAGCCATTTAGGCTTGACTGAGGGCCATTTTCAGTCCAATCACATGGCCTATTTGGAAACCACGTTTAGCTCAGATCACAACCTGATGTTGAGGCCTATTTCAGCCCACCTTGTTGCTGAAAACTTGGTCCAACACCATTCAACAGGTGGAATGTCTGCCAGGCCTCGAACAGTTGAGAATGGTGTCCTCAATTGGTTTTGACGTTGGCCTTGGACTGGACTCAACCAAGCATTACTTAACAGGGTTCGGCTCGAATCTGGTTCCCAATCCTAACCGACCATAACTCCAATAGCCATATGTTGTTGGGTGGAAAGAAAATGGAGGGGAGATTGGGTGTTACCTGGCCTACTCTGATGTTGGCAGAGTCAACTCAAACACAGCTACAGCTTCAGTAACTAACATCTGCTGACAATCATCCAGGTTAGCAAGGTTTTTTGGCTATTAAGAGCTAGTTGAGACAACTAGGGACCTTACCTGATGAAGTATTTCGGTCTCAGTACTCAGTGGGGTAGCAACTCTGCCTACCCAAGTGGTTAAAGATGGGCTGAGTAGCTCTCCTTCTTCCACTCTCCTATCCTCTCTCCTCTCTCTCTTATTTCCTCTCCTTCTCTCTCTCCTTTTTCTCCTCTAATGTAGATCCCAAGGAATCCCAACAACTTTTATAGCCGAGGGAGATAACTTGCATGACTTAGCCAACGGCTGAGATGAGTATGCCGCTATCAACGACCATTTTTGGAAATTTTCTATGCAAAGGGTCCATCCAACCCTGGGGAAGGATTCCCATTGCAATGGCCCACCAGGAAAGTAAATTTTTAGCCCTGGTGGGGTCCATCTTGTTAGCATGGTTTGGATGCTCCAATGACGAAGATGAGAGGGTTGTTAATGGAAACCTCTCATCTACGGTATCTTCATAAGATCTAGTCTGCTTGAATGAACCAGATAAAGCTTCTGATCACCATGGGGCCCACTTTTTGAGCCATTCATGTGAGTTTCAGAATATCCTACAAGATACTCCTCATCTCGTCAATTTCTCATGAGACGAGATGTCTCATGCACTCAACTCGTGTCGTCCTAAAGAGAGAGGCTGGAATCGCTCCACGTGGCCCAGGGAAGGGTTTAGATTACGCCAGCACCCATTTCCCGAAAGGAAAATGTTCCCTTTTGCTTTTCCTTCTTTAGATGGTTGCTCGACTATTTTTAGTAATGGGAGAGCGTGCTCTCTAATGGATGAGCAGATGGTTATGATTGCATACCCAGACCAATCTTAGATTGCCCATGTGGCCACCTGTTGGCCCACCATCTGATGATTTTAGACATTCACACAGGTTTGATTGGTTCCGATCCTGAATCAGCATCTTTATGCATGGGTATGGATAGACCATTAGGTTTTGGTTGTTCAGGTTCCATGAGTCTGATGAACAGCTTAGATCGGCCAAATAGTGGGCAAGATGGGCCACCGTGGAAGCCAACGTGCGTTAGTTTCAAATTCCAAACGGACGGTAGGATTCTGCTTTTTTTTCCGAGTGGGCATGGGTCAGCGCTGGTCAAACCATCTGCCCCATCTCGTGAACTTTGTGCACAGGTGCAGTTGGTGCACTTGCAGTTTGTGTGGGGTCCACCATGATGTTCATGATAAATCCACTCCGTCCATTCATCCTGGGAGCCCCACCCAGGGGTCCTAGCCAAGTATGGGATGAATGTGAGGCCTAGGTGGGCCGTATCACACATCCCAGGCCTTATTTGGCCAATACAACTTGATCCAATGGCTGGATTGGTTTGAGACCTTGTTTCAAAAGTTAAATGGAGATTTAAGAGGCAGTGACTTCTTGGTTGGCTATTCATTAGCCCTCGAAGGTCGATCACTAGTGCATCGCTCCATCTCTTTACGGTCAGATGATTTGGAACCGTTTTAACTTAAGATGGTTCAATTAAGCTTATCCTCATGACTGTTGTAGGCTTCAACTCAGCTCATAGGGTCTTTGATGGATAACTTCATGATGACTGGAAGCCCCATCCTACATTCGTTGAATTTAGGTTGTTTGTTAGTCGAGTTTTGAAATCCCATTGTTACGGGTTTAAATGGTAAAACCCGCATACCAAAAGTGCGGGGTGTTACATCACGTTAACAACCTTATATAGTTATTGCGATTTTCACAGGCTATCACAATCAAATGCACTTTGTGATTTTACATGATAACTACAAACAAACTCGTTGAGATTTTTGGGCAATCTCAGGAAAACCCAAACTGAAATGAAATAAAAGACAGTACTTATCTTCGATTTGGTGAGTCGAAGTCATAGTTGTAGCTTAAATGTAGTGGTCTTCTTCTTGGGATATTGATGAAGCCATTGTATGAGTTCAACCCAAAAAGATACAAAAGGATTTAATAAATTTTCAATGAAATGAATGAAAACCTATTGCTATAGATTCGCTTCTCCTTATTCTCAAAGTAGAGTATGAATTATTCTATTAAAAATAGTTTAATTTAACTTTGAGAAGGAGAATAGAATAAGCTAATAATAAAATATGAATTATAATACAAATATCTTAAGGAGGCTTGAGGGATCTTTCTTTATAAAACAATATAAGACTATGAATTTTCGCGGTTTAAAGAGTAAGAGAAAGCCTCTATTTATGGCCAAGGATCTGTGTAGTTTAGCTGGCCGAAGTTTTAGTTTGGCTAGTTGAACTTCATATATTACGTTCTAATTAAAATTTAGAAATCATAAGATAAAATATTTCAAATCTTCGGTTAGCTTAAGCCCATCTTCAACTGACCTAACTAGTCCAAGATCCAATTTTTTTCCATTACTGTAAACTCGACCGAAACCACATTGAGCTGGCCAAAGGCAAGTTCAGCTAGTCAAACCCCAGGTTGGGCTGGCTGAACCTACTACAAAAAAAATCTTTTGAGATGTCTTTTTAACTTAATATTGTAGGGTTGGCCCAACAGGTTAAGCTGGTCGAATCGGACTTTGGACTGACCTAACTTGAGTGTATTTAATATAAAATGTGATTCTAAATATGCATGAGTGAAACACACTTAACCTATGGCCAAACTAGGTTTATACCATGTAACACCCCGAATTTTGGCCAATCTGGGATTTGACGTCATTAGGCAGTGGGTCAACTAAAATACCTGGAAAATCGCTCAGAACCCAATTCCATAGCCAAAGAAATCACTTAGGATTAATTCCTTTAGAAACTAAGCATAAGTTAGCTAGCGCAACGCTAGAGTAGCTGGGAAATAGTCCCTGATCACTTTAAATACGTTCTACAAGACCCAAATCGAGTAGAACCAATGACTTTATAATACTCTAAAACCTCGGATCAAACTCTAAGCAGGTTTATTCTCTGGACCACTTTAAAAATCTGTATTGGATCTAGACCGCGCGTCGAAAGTCCGATACCTTCTATCTTAGACCGTTTGAACCACCTAGCTGGAATGCGTACATAATTAGTTTGGCGAAGAGATTCGCCTAAATGCGCACTTCGGGTCGACATACTATATGTAGACTTAAGTGTGTAGTGTAAGTGTTCGTATAAATGCTTGTATTAGTATGTATTGAATTAAATGGTGTTATGAATTAGTTTGAGATTGATTTCTCAATTAAAATGCTGATGTAAATGATTTCCTACATGTTAGCCATATGTACGATTTCATTATATGTATGAAATGCATGGGCTTGATGATTCACTTAAGTGGTATGTTATAACATGTGCTTGATGATTTCCTAATGATTTAGTTTGAGATTGAAGCCTCAATTAATACGCTGATGGAGAGGATTTCCTATATGTTGGCGATATGCATAATTTCATTATATGTGTGAAAGACATGTGTAAGATGATTTACTTAAGTTGTACGTTATAACCTGTATTAACATGCTCACATGGTTGTATTTCAATTCCAATACTCTTACATGAATTGCTGATTGGATTCATAATTGTTTGGGACTATACTTAGTCCAGGCAGTCGGTAACCGAGGAATTTCATGGTTGGCTTATCTTTGCCACGAAGGACGCGTCGATGAACGCGAGTTGTGTTTGGAGTTGGCGGCGGTGGTTAGGCCACACGAAGTGTTTTACGCACTTCATGTCGTTCAACTTGAGATGCGATCGTGCTAGTCGAGCCCGTCAAGTAACCCGACTGGCCATTGTATGTTTACCCTGCATGAGTCATAACTGCTTAAACCTAGGGTACTGAACTTACCATTGTAAACCCTGTCAACCATGATACCTTGATCCACGAAGACTCATGAGCCAGGCATGGTGGTATGGGACACCGTGGTCGAGCTGTCGGCCTACGCTGGGGCCACAAACCTCTCCGTAGTGACCAGTGAGCACCTAGTCTCGTGAGCAGATTATGGTGGTATGGGACACTATATTCTAACTGTCGGCCTACACTGATCAGGCGACGAGTACTTTGTAGTGACCGCGAGCGTATTTTGAGTCTATGGGAGGTGACAACCCTTCAGTAGCAGTAGAGTACAGTAGGCCTGTATTGATAAGGTGATGGGGGAGCGGTGCAACGAGTGCGTGCAACAGCCCTGGCAGCCCTTACAGCGACCTACAAAAATATACCTTGTATGAGATTACTAGGAGTGACGACCCTAGACAGGATCTATGTTGGAATTGATATAAGGGAAGTACCTTAGTTTCTCAATCCTGCTGTTTGAATGGACTAATAACAACTTGAAAATCATATCACCATACCATTGCATGTGCCTAGAAGATGTGGAGCACTAGAGGGTCGATTGCATGCCGCGGTCGTAAGATGGTGCCGTATGAGGGAGATCGTCGGTGAGGGCATACATCACGTCATGTCATATTGCATTAACAACAGTATTAGGATTGTTTGATTTAATGCTTTACTATTAGCGCATGATTGATTTGATAACATATTAATCTCTGTTCTCTTATCCCACTGAGTTGATCACTCACTCCCACGTTACGGGATGGTGTTTTCGGACACCCACTAGTCCCTTTTTGTGATTGCAGCTGATGACGCGGCCTGTGAGGCGGAGCTGGACTTGATGATGATGAGGAGGATTCCTCCTATATGCGTGTTTTGATTGATGGGATTACAGGGAGGTTGATTAGATGCTTTGACACTTGTCATTTTGTATTTTTAGTGCACTCATGTATATTCGTTTTGTCTACTTTTGGAGTATACAGGTATGTATATAACCTGGTAACATGTTCACACTCTGGAGACACATAAGTTTATATATGTTATACATACTATCACTGTCTTCCGCTTGCTAATTTAATGGTCTCTAGAGTATGATATGATATTTTGGATTAATCCCACTCATGTTTAATGCATTAACACAGACAACATTCAATCATACACATTAATGTTGCATAAATAACATTTTGGAACTCGGGAGTGGATTTTCTACTCGACCCCCCGATTTTCGGGATGTTACATACCACCTGTAGATTGACTCATATGAAGTGTTTTGAACCTCGAAGCATGAACGTTTTGCTTTTAGATGTTGAGCCTTCTTTCCAAATGTTTGATTGTGTTGATATCTTATCTTCAGTTGAGCTTGCAATCATAACCGGACTACAAAATTTGACAAACTAAAATGTGCTTTAAGTATAAGCACTTACAACTTTTTTAGTTTTGACCACTTGATCTTATCTTCACCAGAGATCACACGAAACAATTAAGATGTATCCAATGAACACATGCCTATAATTTAGGAAATGTCTCCACCCATGTAATCAATTCTTGCCCTATAAATAGAGGGCCTATCTATGGTGGAAGGTATGAAGAATCTCTCACACAAAATCCTTCGATACTATCAGACCCAAATTCCTAGCATGACTTTGGTATATGAGGGTCTCCTGCTCTAGTCAGAGTCTCCTTTGTCTTCTTATTGTGCGAGTACTCGAAGGTCTAAAAAAGATGGACCAGATTTTTACATCACCACTAGGTATGTTTCAATTTTAGATTCATGCCCTAAAATGATATGATAAGATAGATGGATGTGGATAAGCCACACCATCATGGACCCCACATATCCTCATGCATTTGTAGGAAATTACATTCTTGGAATTGAACCCTCCTGAATGGGAAAGAGAGTGAGGGTAATGAGTGAGGGAAATGTTGTCATTTGGAAAAGGTAAAAACATGAAAGATGATTGGACCGTATTACTTGTGTAATACTTGTGTTCAACAGGGGTAGAGGGTAAGGGCGTGTTTGGCATCATACGCTGGAGTAGAGTGGAGTAGGTGGAATAGGGTTCTTGAATCCCATCCCGTCCTTCTGCAGGTCTATTTGGGCGGTGCCGTATTGAAGACGGATGGGAGGTATCGTTAGATTCGGGAGAAGATTTTCTAGATTGTAAAATCCCATTGAGTTAAAATCGTGCATCTTTGCTATCCCTTATCAATCCCATCTCATGCCCCTCTGCAGTCCGTATGATGGACTGCGGGATGGGATTTCATAAGCTTTTGATTTGGAGGGAGAGATGGTAGGGGTAGGGTTTTGTTTTGGCTTGAAATGTGGTTTATAACAACCACCATCAGGTCACGATGGCCGTCTTCATCGATCAGGCGCTGCCATCGCAAGCTGACGATCTGGTCGGGCTGAGGTAAGTCTTCTTCCTTGCACACTGAGCATGAAACACCCTTCTATACTATCCATAGGTCTTACATGTTCCACATATGGATGATTTCTTTAGCATCCAAGAGGGCCATGAAGGGTTTTCATGCATCTAATCTAAACTTGTAATTACCGGTGAAACAAGCCCTCCGATATGGAGTTGGCCTATTTGGCTGGCAGTGATGGCTTATTTTCGAGGTCTGATATACATGTGCAGCTGGATTTCTTCTCCATAGGTCCTATCTTCCATGTTCTTATTCTTATTAGTCTTATATTTCTTATAAAAATTTGATGATGGAGGTCACTACATCATTTCATTCTCTTCACTTTCTGTTAACTCGGATGGATGATATATCGTTGTAGAATGGCTGTGTGGGGTTTCTTCTATGTTGATTCTTAGATCTAGGCATTATGGATTAAGATTATAAAATGTCCTGGTAATAGCATGATCCATGGGGTTTTGTGTTCTCTGATTATATATGAGGAATTTGACTCCCTTTGAGATTTCTTCAGTTTTGTAGATCTCAAATGGTATATAATCTACTAATTTATGTACTATTTGCCATAGATTGTTCATCTAAGAATCTCTTTTTACTAAATTGGAGGTGTTACATTCGTAGATCTCAGATGTATCTACTCTGGTTGGTTTTCATTGGAATCGAGATATGAATTTCTTTTATGGATACGTATGTTAACCAGTGTTTGATCAATGCTATCTTCATTTGCAAATCCCTATTCATGCGTATCTTCTTTTAAATCGAATGAGATGAAAATTTTATCTAGTGGAATGTATGCCTAGAATTTTCTTGTTTTTCACATTCAGTTTAGACTGTAGATTTTCTCAGAATATCATTGTATGTTTTGTCATCTATTATCAATTTTCCTGTTTTTCACACTTGTCTTTGTTTTTTGCTTCACCGTTTCTCAGAATGTGGGCCTATTGATGCTTACTTTCATATTGTGTGGAATTTTATTTAATATCGATTGATGACTCATCCGAATATGTTTGAATGTGAATTACATAAAGTGGAAATTTGTCTCTGTCTCTACAAACTTCTGACGAAATGTGTGGATTCTGCTTCATGTGTTGCTGTTAATTTCCTTGGAGAGTTACTGTGATTGAATCTCATGCGTCAAATAAGTTCGTATTCAATCTCATTCTATTCTCCCTGTTACCAGTCAGTCTAAATGGATTTAGTGGTTTTGGTTTCCTTGGAATGAAGTTTTGAAATTTCATTTAAGTCACATATATGAATCTTTGGTTACCAGATCTATCTTCATTGTTAATCATCTGTGGATTCTGTTAAGTAAATTACAGTGAACTCGTATGTTAGGTGGAATGTATTCTCAGTAAATTTTCAGATATTACATTCCCACCCATCTACCATATGGCATGGAATGATGTTGTTATTTTCCACTTAAGGTAAATTTGTCAAGTGGCCTGTGTGTGCAAAGATTCTTACGTATCCTGTTCTTCACATTCGGTTTGGATATGGAAATTGTTTCTTAGTTCATATCCAGGAAAGACATATACTAATAGGAAGAATTGTTGTTTCAACATATATGATAATTGTTGTCTTCTGTGGTTTCGATGGTTTCCTTTGGATTCAATCCAAATATATTCAGCTGGATTCCTTCTTTAAGCAGGGAATATGCTTATTTTGTTTAACCTAAAGTCAGGTTCTTTTTGTCGAATTCTGTTGGTTCCTCATAGTCTGGTCTCATTGACTTAAAGTTCATTGGTGTCATCTCTTGGATTTGTCAAACATCTCTAGTATGGTTACTCATGTATTGTGTTGTACTGTTTCTTGGAATGTAAGCAGATGGATTCTTTGTATAATATTCTGTGTAATTTCATTTACTATCTGCGTGGGCAGATGGACTCTTTGTTAAGCATAGATATGTTCCTGTTTGCACTTTCCCACCCTTGAAATCTTATGATATGGCATGATGTATATAAATTCATTTACTTGCATCTGTCAAAAGGTGTGTTTGTGCAAAGATTATTTTATATCATATTCTTCACATTCAGTTTCCCATTGGAAGCAGTTTCTTAGTTTATATATAGAGGAAGAATTGTTTTTTATTTAGACCTTTTACAATTGATTTCCTTGGTGTTGGAGCCACATAGAGAAAGAGCGGATTGGAGTGAGAAAAAGGGAGATTTCCATTGTACCTTTTTATATGGTGAGAATAAAAAAAGGGGTTGTTCACAGTGCATGTATAAGTAGTTTTCATAAAGGAAAATGAAAAGAAAGGTAGTAGAGAAAAAGAAAAGGGAAAAATGAAAAGTAAAAGAAGTCAATAGCATGTTAGAGAGAATTGTAGTTTCATCAGCAAGAAAACAACAATGCAACAAGAAAATATTTATATATTTTCGCTGCAATAATACTGATGATCTCTTTTGTATGGCCTTTCTCTTTCTTATTTTTGATCTGGTGTTGATAATAAGGCTATTATCTTTTCATAGAGTTCAGATCATTTGCTTCATTCTAATCTGTTACATTGGAATAACTATGCTAATAAGAATCATAAGATATTTAAATAACATTATTGATATCATGTGCTGATCTCTTCCGATTTCATTGAATTTCAAACTTTAATCACATATTTTTCAAGGATCTCATCCTGGCCGGTTATTTTGGAATTTGGGTATTTTTCATTGCATGCCAAAGTGCAAGGCATTCCTCCTTTAGAGGCCTTACTTGCAGAATCCAAGATGCCATCCTAACAGTCCTAACTGGTAAATACTCATTTCTGTGGTTTCTTTCTTTCTTTCCTTTTTTTTCTCCTTCTTGTTTTAGGTAAAGCATAATTATCATGATTTCAGCCTTTGTCACTGTGTGGATGAACATGAATTTTTTTCCTTCCCATTCACGTGTACTTAAAATATATATTGGGTTTTTCAATCTCGGCCTTCGATTGTAATATACAGATCTTTCACAAATACTTCCCTTGCATTTTGTCTTCATTGAAATTTTTTCCCTTTTTTTGGTTTCTTGGAATCTATATGTTATGATTTTGTCATTAGGTTAATCGCAGCATGGTTGCTTTTCCTTGAAGTTTATCTAGTATGGTTTCTCTAATCTCTAGGATCTATTATACATATCTGGTATGGTTTCACAATGATCTGGTAGTTAATATTGCACTCCATTCAATTTTTAAGCCAATGACCTATATGTGAACAACATCTAATTTGCATTCAATGGTGTATGATGGGACTTGCTTATTATGGTTGTTTGTTATTTTATCTGAAGGAATATTTTCAATACATTTTGTTCCATTTTACAGGAAAGAGTGTTAATGTAACACCCCAGATTTTTGCCTACCTAGAGTTAGACGCCCTTAGGCAATGGGTCAACCATATCACTCTCAGAACCCAATTCCAAGCCAGAGAAATCATTTAGAACCTAATTCTTTAGAAATTTAACGTGAATTAGCGAGTGCTACATTAGATTTCCTGCAAAATTAGCACCAACCACTTTAAATATGATCTGTAAGACCCAAAACCTATAGAATTGTTGATGCTATCGTACCCTAAAACTTAGGATCAAACTCTAAACCCATTTGTTCTTAGGAACCCTTTGAAACTTTGTATTTGATCTAGACCGCGCGTCGAAAGTTCGATATCTACAATCTCAGACCATTATGACCGCTTTGTTGGACTTGACAATGATTTCGAAAATCAAGCCCAACCGATATCCTGAGACTATTTTACTGAGTCCAGAGTGAAGAGAGTGAGAAAAGGAAAATCTTCAGAAAATTAATTCAATTTAAATAAATCTGGCACATGTCTCTTGCGCGACATTTTTTAAGCGTTCAGACCGTTAGAATCTGACCTAAATATACCCTTGGATCAGGGAACATTTCCCACTCAGGTCAGTGTACTTGGAATCCCTGATCGAGTCTCAGTGATCGCTGAACTGAAACTGGTCCGCCACGTGCGATCTGGGAACACTATCGGGCTGAAAACTTAATGTGATCAAGATCCAACATTCATGAGCTTAAGTCTGACCGCATTCAATCAGGGGACCTCCAGAAACGCCCTTTTGAATCGGAAAAGACCCGATTTGGCTGTAACCCAAGTATACCTTGGTCTTAAGTCTATATAGGTGAGTTTTTAGCCTATATAAGGAGCATAAACCCTTAGCTTTCTAACCCATACGAATTTGGGAAAAACCCTAGGAGAGGAGATAAAAGAGAGAGAAAGTGAGGGAGAAGTTGGTGCTTTCTCCTGGGATTCTTCCCTGCTGCTCCACGTGCCAAATCCTTCCACCTGCATCGCTCTTCTGGCGATTCCAACTCCGTTCTAGGTAAGAAAACCCTAACCCTAACCTGTTTTATGGATTCCTTCGATATAAGTAGCGAAGTAGCTGATGTATCTTGTGTTATAGGTCATCATACAGGCGTTGATGAAGCGTACAGTTTCTGTTTGATTCGTTGCGCTTCTACGGCATAAGGTGCAGATTTTAGACGCCTAGATTACCTGTTTTCAAAGCTTTCAATACCGTTTAATGGTAGATAGCTGATAAGGATGTTGTTTGACATGTAGAGCATGCTGTCCATTTTTCAATTCGAATACGTACGAAGAATATGAGATTTAGGGTATTTTGGGTATTTGTAGGAAATATGGTATACGTACATATTTTACCAGTTTGATTGCCATGAGTATTTACCATGTACCTATACTAGTTATACGTGTATGACCTGTTTGGTGAAGAGATTCGCCCTAATGCACATATTGGCCGACATATGTTATGTAGACTAATGTGTGTAGACTAAGAAGTGTTTATTGAAATGCCTAAATTAATATGATTTATGCCTGCCATATGTTTTGAATGTAAGAACATGATTGTTGTGTATTAGACATTTCCTTGATATAAGGATCTGTCATATTATATGTTGAAATCAACATACGTCAAGTACGTTGGAGTTGAGTAGTCTAAGTGTTTGTATAAATGTATGTATTAGTAAGTATTGAGTAAATGGTGTAGTAGATTAGCGTTAAGACTGGATTCTCAACTAATTTGATGATGTATATGATTTCCTATATGCTCGTTGTATTTCAATTGATTTCCTTATGTGTGAAGTACTTGTGTATGGTTAAATTGCCTATGTTGTATCTTATAACATGTTGCTAACATGCTTAGATTACTTGTTATTTCAATTCTGTTTATCTCATAGGATTACTGATTCACATATTTGTGCTTGGGACTATACTCTAGTCCAGGCAGTCAGTAACAGTTTAGAATTCATGGTTGGATTCTATTCACCACGAAGGATGTGTATGACGAACCGGAGTAGTAATAGAGTCGTCGGCAGTGGTTAGGCCACACGAAGTGCTTGTGCACTTCATGTCGGTCGATTCAACATGTGCTCGTGCGAGTCGGACTCATCAAGTAACCCGACTGACCATTGTATGTTCACCTTGTATTCATCATAACTGCTTGAACTTACGGTACTAAACTTACCATTGAAAAGCCTCTCTAATCTTGGTACCTCGATCCCCTAAGACTCATGAGCTGGGCATGGTAGTATGGGACACCGTGGTCGAGCTGTCGGCCTACGCTAGGGCCATAAACCTCCCCGTAGTGACCAGTGAGCACCCTACTCTGAGCAAATTATGGTGGTATGGGACACTATATTCTTGCTGTCGGCCTACATTGATAAGGTGATGGGGGAGTGGAGCAACGAGTGCGAGCAACAGCCTTGGCAGCCCTTTGTAGTGACCTTGAGTTTATCCTGACATGCATTGGGGACGACGAGTCCTGATGCAGTCTTAAGGATATAAATTAGGCCTGTATCGATAAGGTGATGGGGGAGTGGTGCAACGAGTGCGTGCAACAGCCCTAACAGCCTTGCAGTGACCTCGAATCGTACTTCGTATGAGATATGCTAGGACTGATGACCCTAGAATGGATCATTGTTTGGGTATTGATATAAGGGAGGTATCCTAGTTTCCCAATCTTGTTGTATGAAAAGGATAAATAACAACTCAGTAATCATATTCATGTCGCACTGCATGTGCCTGGAAGATGTGGAGCACTGAGGGAAGAAAGCATGCCGCGGACGTAAGATGGTGTGGCATGAGGGAGTATGTCGGTGAGGGCATCCATCATGTCATTTCATGCTTACATTAATCACAGTATTTAGAAATGTTTGATTTGCTTACTTTATCATTATCGCTTGATTGATTTGATAACATGTTAACCTTTGCTATATGATTCTACTGAGTTAGCTACTCACTCCCACGTTACGGGATGGTGTTACGCACACCAACCAGTCCCTATTTTTGTTTCAGGTGATGACGCTGCTTGTGAAGCAGAGCCGGACTTGCTTGATGATGAGGAGGATTTCTCCTATATGCTGGTTCTGATCGACGGGTTTACAGGGTTACTGATTAGATGTCAATACACTTGGCGGTTTGCCTTTTTTTTTTACACGCCCATGTATATTCTTTTCTTTCTATTTTTGAGTATACATGTAATTAGTTAACCTGGTAACATGTTCACACTCTAGAGACCTACAATCATTTATATATTTTATATATTTATCACAGTCTTCCGCTCGCTAATTTAACTGTCTCTAGAGTATGATATGCTGTTTTGGCTTAGTCCCAATCTTGTTTATTACCATTCTACAAACAATATGCATTCATCATTATCTATGTTGCATAAGTGACGTTTTGGAACTCGGGAGTTGGGTTTTTACTCGACCCCCGATTTTCAGGATGTTACAGTTAAGCACATCATTCTTGTTCATTACAGAGACGTTTAAGTGGTAGGCTTTGTAAGTGCAATGGCTGATAGCTTCTTTATGTTGTCAAATTTTGTGGTGCCAGAAACACTATCTGTGTCTGTGTAGTATGAAGGTATGCATATATTCAAGACATTGCATCATCAAAGTTTCAAGTTGAGAATAAAGCTCTACTTCAAGACATGCAAGGTCTTGTGTGTTGTCCACTTCTGTAAAACTTCAGAGATCAGAGTCTTACAAGAGCTACATCAAAAGACAAGTATAACTCAAGACTCAAGTATAGTTCAAGACTCAAGAAAGTGTACAAACTCAAGATATAGTTTTCAAGTTCTAGAAGATCTCAAGTTCAAGCTACATCAAGTGTAGAGATCTCAAGCTTCGTAATCTTCATAGGTTAACCATCATCTGAAGAACTAAAGTTTAAATGTTCATACTTCATGTCCCAGGTATGAAAGATCTTAGATTGATCTTAGGGTAGGTCATTTTGTATACATAAGTCAAATTGAATCACTTAGTAAGTGTTTGGACTATTCTAAGACTAGTCCTGGACTCTGTTCGACTAGTCCTAGCACTGGCTAGACCAGTCCAAGAAATTTCAAGACTAGTCCTAAGTTTGTTACAAATTTATACAATTTTTAATTATGCTACGACCAGTCCTGGAGTCTATTCGACCGGTCATGTGAACAGTGCACGACTCGTTCACGACTAGTCCTGCAGCTATGACTCAAACTCTAGCGACTAAATCAGACTGCTTTCAACCAGTCATGTGCATGCCACGATCGTTCATGGACAGCCTTCGACCGGTCGTGGATAACCTTTGACCAGTCGTGGAACGATTTTATCCAATCACGCTTAAAAATTCAAAAATCCATTTCTTCTACGACCAGTCGTAGTGTCCATAGGACCAATTGTAAATGAGTTTCTGCAACTATAAATAGATGACAAAATTCAGAGTTTAATGGCAAAATTCAAGAAAAATTAAGAGATCACTCTGAGATAATTTTATGTTTATTTTAAGCTACATTATGCATATTTAATATTCTCTTTTGTTAGCTTTTTCATATTTAATTTTTTTTCTATATTCCAATCTGAATTGAAAAGAGGAATTGCTTTATTCCTTCTTCTTAGAATCAAAATCAAATATAGCTAGCCCAACTGGATTAATTTAAAATCAATCTAGAACCTAGAACCATTTTAAATTGAGTATTAGACATTGAACTTCTATTCGAACTTTTACTCCGACTTGGTTCTTCCGGGCTACTACAAAAGAAGAAATTCAGGTATTTTACTTTATTATAAATTCCATTCTCTTGGTTTTATTTGAGATTAAGCTAGAAAAATCTCAATCTGTTGGTTATCTGAGGAGAGCCAGAAAAACTCAGAACTGGAGTTTTTTGAATTGTGTAAGCCCATTAGAAAGACACAATTGTGAAGGTTTTCAGTGAACCTAAGAAAACCTATTTTGATAGTGAACGCTAATATCCTCTGTGTGCGGAAGAGTAGCAATCTGTGGTTGTTGTTTAACAGTTGGTGAACACACAGACGAACCACTATAACTCTTTGTGTTTTGTGGATGTGTGCTTTATTTTTCTATCTTTTATCATTCAGAATTGTGGGATGTATATGTGAATGTGAATGTTATAATATTTACATTTCAAGCATTGTGAGGAATATTGTAATAGTTTAGAATTTATTTCTTGTTATTTCCTTGTTTCATTTCTATTTGAGTTTTTGGTATTCAAATTGTTTTACAAATAAGGTTGTCCTACCGTAAACCTTTGGTTTTTATGGTGCAAGGTTGTCCTTAGAACAACATTAGTATTAATCTCTCTACTTGAGGTTGCTTTATTGTGATTTGATTAAAGTGTTATCTTTCCTTTATTCATTTATATTCCACCGTTAAAGTTTAAATTTAGCATAGTCATATTCACCCACTCCCTCCCCCCCTCCCTCTAGGACATATAGCTTAGCCTTTTCAGGTTTCTACTCTTCTTTTCATATGGGAAAACAGAAATTTGCTTTATTGTTTGGATGATTTCTAGATCTCTGTGAAATGTACTTGATTCGTAAGCTAGGATTAGTAATGAATACTTCCATTTCCACATCCGATGTGTTGCTACCAATCAGATGATGTTTATGAAATTATACCAGGACAACTGGTTGATATCATTCCTGAATATGCATGTCAGCATGTGCTGTTTTTTATTCATAAGTTACAAGAAAAGTATGTTTTTAGTTATCAGGACAACTGGTTAATCTCATTCCATCATGTAACATGGAATTGCTTGTTTCTTGGTATGTATCAAGTTACAAGCTTGTTTTAGTTTTACTTTCTTGCACTTTAATTCATTTTGGTCCCATATAACCAACACTATCAGATAAAATTTTATGCCATATATCAATTTATTTTAACTCTCTGCCTCTTACTCTTGTAACATAAACTGGAATGAAGGCTGATTTTCATGTTGTTTTTGCCATATATCTTATTTGTTTTAACCCTCAAACAAATTTATTTTTTTTTCATTATGTCTGGATTTTCAATTGAAATCTTTAGCTTCATAATTTCTTAAAGAGATTCAAATTTAATTGCTAATCTCGAAAAAAAGAATCATGAGATATGAAATTTTTAACATATAATCATAGTTGAACTTATCCCACCATTTAAATTATTCAATTTTTTGTCGAAGAGGAGATGAAAGGACTTCAGATGTTCTAAAAACCCTCCCATGCATGAAAACCCGACTTATAACCAGAGTCAAATTGAAGGAACAATTAAGTGTTTAAATTGATGATAATTTTCTAAGCTTGTAGAGTTGGTGTATTCCTCATTTCATGGAAGAAATACTATTAAATATTTTCAATTTGAGTATACGAACCAGATAGTGTTGGTTATTGGTTGGCGATGGAGAGTGAAGATTCGGGAGAAGATACATATAATGTCATAGTTGCTCGGGCGATGATGGCTTGTGTGGTGGCTGTCGGGGAATATTATTGTGAATACATGTTCAAACAGTCGGCTCATCATGGAGATGATGAGCGAGCCAGGTTCATCAACTCTATCATCAGGGCTAGTGATCGGGATTGTGTCACGCAACTTAAGATGAATCGAGAGACATTCTTCGAACTATGTACCTAGTTACGCGAGATGACAATGCTGCGTGATACTTGATGTGTAAGTCTTGAAGAACAGTTAGTTATTTTCCTACACACATTGGGGCACAATGTTCGAAATCGCGTTATTGGTCATAGATTCATTCGATCGAGTGAAATAGTGAGTTGCCACTTTCACTGTGTACTACATGCAATTGTATCTCTATACCTTATTTTCATTAAATAGGCCAGACCAGCGACTTCCCCTGAGATTCAGATAAACGCAAATTGGGCTGATTACTTTTAGGTATTAATTATGGTGGGTTGGATTTCTATATGACTATTTTTTACTTCCCTTCATTCGCACCCTTATCCAATGCATCTAGGTTTGTGTTGGGCTAATTGATAGTACACACATTCCAGATCATGTGACTGCCGGTGACCATGCAAGCTTCCGTAATCAGAAAGGGGTCCTCTCCCAAAACGTATTGGCGGCATGTTCATTTGATATGAATTTTATATACATATTGGCAGGTTAGGAGGGTTCTACTTTGGATGCGAGGGTCTTACACAACGCATTGAGTCGATCAGATGATCCCTTGGTTGTCCCACATGGTATTGGTTATCTTTTAAGAGATTGTCAATCTATTTCGTCTACTTAAATTATTTGATTGTTCACTTAATGAGACTTTGATTCAAATGTATAAGAAAATATTATGTTGTCGATGCCGAATATGCATAGTAACCTGATTTTATGGCTCAATACCGGGGCGTTCGATACCACTTATAAGAGTATCAAACCATGTGAGCACCTGCCAACATGAAGGAACTGTTTAATTACCGATACACACAGTTGTGCAATGCAATTGAGCATTATTTTGGTCTTATAAAAGGTAGATTCCTCATTTTGAAGACTGCTTAGTAGTACGAATTCCACACACAGGTCCAAATTGTGATAGCCTACTGTGTCTTAGACAATTTCATATGTACCAGACCAGAATCTCAAGAAGAGATGGAATACGCTAGAATATCTGTTGCTAATGGGGAGAGTAACCCAACGCTTCACGAGGTATCAACGATGACGAGCGATAATGGTACCGCGAGCATCTCAGCGTGAAAAGGATGCTTGGATTTGCGTGCGTGATGATATTGCAACCAGAATGTGGGTGGGTGCGCAACAAAATAGTAGGAGTAAATAATTGATCATTTTATGTTAAGAATTCCATGACTTACTGTTATTTACTTTCACAAAACATTACATACCTGACAATGGAATTGTAATCTTCCAACTTCTGAATAGATAGATTCATCATATGGAGATACCAGATGATGATTTTGCTAATTGTTCTTTTAAAATAGTTGTCATTTTATGATTATGGTTGACATTTTCAAATCATCATATGTACTTGATATTCAGGTGGTATGGTAGAATGGATGTCTAATGATCCATCAACACCAACACATGCACTAGTCAAGACATCAGTAGTGCCCACACAATCTTCCCCATGCATGAAGACGATGAAATCCCTAGCTGAGCTTGTGTCCCACGCCCTAAAAATAAAATACACTCCCGATATGGATCAGGTTATAATCGACATATTTTTGGAACAAGTGGCATTGGGATGCAAGGGCGATAATGGTTTCAAAATTGAGGTGTACCAAATTGCTGCCGAAGCCGTGACAAAGCATATAATATAGTCCGCAAGTGGCAGAATGTGTCAAACTGACATAAGGTATTACAAGAGGGAGTACACTGCAATGAAGGATATGCTGGTGGCTAGCGGGTTTGGATGAGACAGTGAGCGGATGGTGATGATGGCTCTTGATGAAGTCTGAGAGGAATATCTTAAGGTATGATTTTTGAAATATAAAGTGGAGATATTCCCATCAGTATTTACTTCTTATTGTGCTTACATATGCTTAATGTACGGTTGTAGTCTCACCCGCGTGTGGAAAGACTTCGAGGGGAATGGATGATCTTATAGTTATCGTTGGTTCAGACTAGGTAACAGGACATTATGTCCAAGGCAGTAGGAGTATAGTCACATCAACATCATCATCTCGTCTTCAATGAGAACTCAATGATGCATGGAGATATCTGGATGATGATATCGACGATACAATTGACCTGTCAGATGATTTTGTCAAAGACTCCACAGGGACCATCCAATTTTTGCCAAGCAGTCCTTCGATGGGACAACACGGCTCACATAGCACTACCACTCACACAGCTGATTCCAATGCTACTCAAAGTGGGAGCGCAGGAAGGAAATGATCGTTCCTTCCTCATCCCTATGAAGTACTCGGGGCCTCTCTACAAACCGTTGCCAAGTCAATGCTGAAATTTGGCCTTGACAAGTTGGTGAATCGCACTTCCAAAGTACTTGATGTAATAGAAGAGGTCCAGGGCCTAGCTAACTTAGAGTTTTTTTAAGTTGGTCAGCTCTTGAGTAAGGACAAGGGGCTGACATCGTTCTTTGTGAGTCTGCGACCTGAGCGCCGCATTGACTGGTTGAAGAAAACACTCCATGACCACTTTGGTGATCGAGGTGTCGGATCTATTTGAGGATTTAATATCTTTGGTTATGTTTTCTTGGTTGTTAGTTGTTGGTATGTAATAACTTTGATATACTTGATTTTCTAGATTATTTTTATTTTAGATTTATTTTTTTTTGGATTGACAAATAAGGTGGTATATTCATAGTATATTACATTATGACTTATGTGATGGCGACAACTTTTATGTAATTAACATATTTTATATGGTTTGACATGCATGCATTTGTAATTTTATTTTCTTAAGACAGATAAGACCATACAATCTTCTTGCTTGGAAGGGTACGTACTTACAACTGAATTTTGTTTTTATTTAGTAAGTCATTTATACTTTGCGATGCTACTTGATAGGACAATACTCAATGTAAACTTCATTTGTGAATTTCTATTCCAACACACGAATCTTGTGCTAATTATGTCCATGTCATTGTAGATAGGAAATGAGAATTATTACGTCGTCTTGGTGGGACGTAGGCCTGGAATATACATGTGTTGGGACGAGGCTCGGTTGGAGGTGGAGGGCATCAGTGGAGTGAGACACCGCGCATTCAGGAACTGAAAAGATGCAGTTGCATACTGGGATGGTCACTTCTGTAAGGCATGTGCACTATCGAGACCTTGCACGGAATCTCATGCGGTTCAGGTTGCTGCATTTTTTAATGAGCTAGACATCCGCCATTCTTCGTCTTTATCCACCTGACAGACGATGCAGACGGCTCAGGCGATGCAAGCCATGGTTTCTGGGGCCGTGTCGACTGACGATCTTCCCCTATCACATGGAGAGATATTTTGTGCTCTTCTAGTTAGTTTCGGTGTCCTTTTTCTTATCATCCTTGTTAGTTTTAAATTCTAGCCCAACACGAATGATTATAACTCTTTATATGTCACTTGTTTCGTTTCCTCTCTTTTTCTCGCACAACTTATGTTTGACATTGTCTTTTGTTTCTCATGTTTTCATATATCTCTTTTTTCAATTGCCATATATTTTTTAGGATCTATCTATGTCACACCACTGTCACATGATGTGGTCCATGCGGATACGTGGACATGTTCCATGGTGATAGTGATATTGATTGAATAAACTAGATATTAACGACATTGATGAGACATACATCAGTGGGCCCCACACAAGTTTATGACCCGAACAATCTATGGGCATGTCAAGGTAAGCGACGAGACTTGATACTCCCACTAACACCAGGCAATGGCCGGTGGTCGGTGCTCTGTGGGCCCCACCACAATGTATGTGTTTCATCCATGACGTCCATCCTCATTTGCGCATCATTATACGGTGTGATTTTAAAAATTACGTATATTCAAAAATCATGTGGACCACATTATAGGAAATAATGTTGAATGAGAGTCAAGCTTTAAAAACACCAGTGGGGTCCACATGCAGTTAATATTCTTTGATATTTGTGTTTTATATCTCCATTTAGGCCTATATGGGTTAATTTTCATGCATTTGATGTGAAATTATCTGGTAAAAAAATGGGCTTGTTGCTATATCTTAATGTGGTGTGGTCCACCTGAGATATATAGCACTCTAATTTTTGGGACAACAGTGTAAGATGATATGTCAAAATGGATGAAGGGCATGGATGAAACATTTACATCATGATGTGGTGTAGAGAGCACAGATAACCAACCATGGAGTTAATGGTAGGGGATGTATGCAATCCATCCATTGGCGCAAAACGGTTATAACCATCCTTTCCAAATAACGTTGGCACAAGTATATCAAGCCCATGGATGACATGTAATCCCATGCCCGGCCAAACACTATCTATCCATGCATTCCCAAGAGCCATCCGCCCGTCTAAACATGCCACTAGCTGGGCCGCTGGATATAGAAATCCAGTGGGGTGGGATCGCATGTAATCCACTGACGCACTCATTTATGATCTTGAAAGTTGTGCAATCCACCCTAATACAACCTAACCTAAGAGGGATAACTCGTTGTAAGAGTAATTGAAATAGGTAGGCGGGCTGTGGAAAATAGTTCTAAAGAATGAGGTTTTCTGTCCATAGTAAAAAACCAAGGGGCACTACAGGAAATATGGTTTTTACCTATGAAACTTTTACCCACGAAAATAATTTTAGTAGGTAAAGATGACTTTTACCTACGAAATCTATTTTCATAGGTAAAAGTCATCTTTACCTACGAACATTTTCGTAGGTAAATGGTGTTTTCAAATTTTTTGCAAATGGACAAATGAAAAGTTTACTTTTGCCTACAAAATCTAATTTCGTAGGTAAAAGACATATTTACCTACGCAAAATTTCATAGGTAAAGGGTGTTTTGAATTTTCCAAAAAAATTTAAAATTGAAATGTTTACTTCTATCGACGAAATTTAATTTCATAGGTAAAAGCTATCTTCACCTACGAAATGTTTTGTAGATAAAGGGTGTTTTCAAAAATTTAAAATCAAAATGTTGACATTTACCGACGAAATTTAATTTCATAGGTAAAAGCTACCTGAAATTTCGTAGGTAAAAGCCATCTTTACCTACGAAAATGTTCGTATGTAAAATCAAAAAGTTTACTTGAAAGTCATATTTACCTACGAAAGTTTTCGTAGGTAAATGTGTTTTGAAGTTTTGAAAAAATCAAAAATGAGACTTTTGCCTACAAAATATTTCGTAGGTAAAAATATAATATTTAACTTACATTTCACACGTAAATAAGACTTTTACTTACAATAGATTTTGTACCTAAAAAATGTGTATGAGACTTTTACCTACGCAAGATTTTTTAGCTAAAAAATGTGTATAAGACTTTTGCCTACGCAATGTTTCATAGGTAAAAATATAATCTTTAAAGTAGTTGAGACCTTTACCTACAAAATGTTTCATAGGTAAAAAATGTGTATCAGACTTTTACATACAAAATATTTCGTAGGTAAAAAAAAATGTATATCAGACTTTTGCCTATGAAATGTTTCATAAGAAAAAATGTAATATTTAATTTAAATTCAAACGTTGAGACTTTTTCCTACAAAAATTATTGTAGGTAAAAACATTTCTGAGAATTTTACCTATGGAATATTTCGTAGGTAAAGGTCTTTTTTTTAAAAAAAAAATCCAGGTCGAAATTCCTGATATACACCTGTTACAATATAATTCATCATATTCTTCCTGATATACACCTGTTATATAATATATTTCATCATATTCACATTCACATCCATCTAAACCCAAACTACGTAAATCCATCCAAACATAAACTACATTCATCCAAACATAAACAATCTTATCCACATGACATTCATCCATGCGTAAACAAATATAAGTTTAACATCATAAATAAAATACAAAAAATTATTCATAGCATTAGGGAATTAAGTATAGGTTTAGGTTTAGGAAATCGAGTTCGGGTTCGGGATCAGGTTTAGGTTTTAGTTTTCAAGTTTAGGTTTAGGTTTAGGTTAGGGAGTTGAGATTAGGATTAAGTGTAGGTTTAGGTTTAGGGGTTTGAGAATACATTTAGGTTTTAGGTTTAGGTTTTAGGTTTAGGTTTAGGTTATAAGTGTAGGTTATAAGTTTAGGTTTAAGTTAGGTTATAGGTTAAGGTTTAGGGAATTGAGAATAGGTTAAGGTTTAGATTTATGAAATCAGGTTCGGGTTCGGGTTTAGGTTTGGGATTTCAAGTTTAGGTTTAGGCTAAGGAGTTGAGATTAGGATTAGGTGTAGGTTTAGGTTTAGGGATTTGAGAATACATTTAGGTTTTAGGTTTAGGTTTTAGGTTTAGGTTATAAGTTATAAGTTTAGGTTATAGGTTATAGGTTAAGGTTTAGGTTTAGCTTATAGGTTATAGCTTTAGGGAATTGAGAATAGGTTAAGGTTTAGGTTTAGGAAATTGGGTTCGGGTTCAGGATCGGGTTTAGGTTTGGGTTTTCAAGTTTAGGTTTAAGTTAATTAGTTGAGATTAGGATTAGGTTAGGTTAAGGTTATAAGTTTAGGTTTAGGTTATAGGTTAAGGTTTAGGTTTAGGTTATAGGCATAGGTGTAGCTTATAGGTTATAAGTATAGGTTATAGGTTAAGGTTAAGGTTTAAGGATTTGAGGTTAGGTTAAGGCTTAGGTTTAGGTTAAGGTTATAAGTATAGGTTATAGGTGAAGGTTAAGGTTTAGGTTTCGGCTATAATTATAGATTTTGAGATTTAAGAATAGGTTTAGGTTATAGGTTAAAGTTTAGATTTAGGTTATAGGTATAGGTTTTGGGATTTGAGAATAGCTTTAGGTTAAGGTTATAAGTATAGGTTTTGGTTATAGGTTAAGGTTTAGGTTTAGGCTATAGGTATAGGTTTAAGTTATAGGTAAAGGTTTAGGTTTAGGAAATCAGGTTCAGTTTCAGGATCGGGTTTAGGTTTTAGGTTATGGGTTATACGTATAGGTTTTGGAATTTGAGAATAGGTTTAGGTTATAAGTATAGGTTTAGGTTGGGTTATAGGTTAAGGTTGGGTTATAGGTTAAGGTTTTGGGATTTGAGAAAATATTTTGGTTATGGTTATAAGTCTAGGTTTATGTTATAGGTTAAGGTTTAGGTTTAGGTTATAGGTATAGGTTTTGGGATTTCAGAATAGGTTTAAGTTAAGGTTATAGGTATATGCTTAGGTTATAAGTTAAGGCTTAAGTTTAGGTTATGGTCGTAAGTATAGGTTATAGGTTAAGGTTTAGTTTTAGGTTTCGAATATAAGTATAGGTTTTGGAATTTGAGAATAGGTTTAGGTTAAGGTTATAAGTCTAGATTTAGGTTATGTGTTAAGGTTTAGGTTTAGTTTATAGGTTATAAGTACAGGTCATAGGTTAAGGTTAAGGTTTAGGGATTTGAGTTTAGGTTAAGGCTTAGGTTTTATAAGTATAGGTTATATGTTAAGGTTAAGGTTTAGGTTTCGGCTATAAGTGTATGTTTTGGGATTTGAGAATAAGTTAAGGTTAAGGTTATAAGTTTAGGTTTGAGTCATAGGTTAAGGTTTAGGTTTAGGTTATAGGTATAGGTTTAGGTTATAGGTCATAAGTATAGGTTATAGGTTTAGGTTAAGGTTTAGGGATTTGAGTTTAGGTTAAGATTGTAAGTATAGGTTATAGGTTAAGGTTAAAGCTTAGGTTTAGGTTATAGGTATAGGTTTTGGGATTTGAGAATAGGTTTTAGTTAAGGTTATAAATATAGGTTTAGGATACATGTTAAGGTTTAGGTTTAGGCAATAAGTATAGGTTTAGGTTATAGGTGAAAGTTTTGGTTTAGGAAATCGGGTTCGGGTTCGGGATTGGGTTTATGTTTGAGTTTAGGTTTTAGGTTATAGGTTATAGGGTATGTTTTGGGTTTAGGTTATAAGTATAGGTTTTCAGATTTAAGAATAAGTTTAGGTTAAGGTTATAAGTCTGGGTTAAGGTTATAGGTATCAATTTTGGGATTTGAGATTAGGTTTAAGTCAAGGTTATAAGTAAAGGTTTAGGTTATATGTTAAGGTTTAGGTTTTGGATATAAGAATAGGTTTAGGTTATAGGTTAAGGTTTAGGTTTAGGAAATCAGGTTCTGGTTCGGGATTCGGTTTAGGTTTGGGCTTAGGTTTTATGTTTAGGTTGGGTTATAGGTTAAGGTTTTGTGATTTGAGAATAGGTTTAGGTTAAGGTTATAAGTCTAGGTTTAGGTTATAGGTTAAGGTTATAAGTCTAGGTTTAGGTTATAGGTTAAAGTTTAGGTTTAGGTTATAGGTATAGGTTTTGAGATTTAAGAATAGGTTTATGTTAAGGTTATAAGTCTAGGTTTAGGTTATAGGTTAAGGTTATACGTATACGTTTAGGTTATAGGTTAAGGCTTCAGTTTAGGTTAAGGTTGTAAGTATAGGTTATAGGTTAAGGTTAAGGTTTAAGTTTCGGCTATAAGTATAGGTTTTGGGATTTGAGAATAGATTTAGGTTAAGGTTATAAGTATTGGTTTAGGTTAAAGGTTAAGGTTTAGGTTTAGGCTATAGGTATAGGTTTAGGTTATAGGTTAAGGATTAGTTTAGGAAATCGGGTTCGGGTTCGGGATCGGGTTTAGGTTTGGGTTTGGGTTTTAGGTTATAGGTTGTAGGTTATGGTTTAGGTTTAGGTTTAGGTTATAAGTATAGGTTTAGATTGGGTTATGGGTTAAGGTTTTTGGATTTGAGAATAGGTTTAGGTTAAGGTTATAAGTCTTGGTTTAGGTTATAGGTTAAGGTTTAGGTTTAGGTTATAGGTATAGGTTTTGGGATTTGAGAATAGGTTTAGGTTAAGGTTACAAGTCTAGGTTTATGTTATAGGTTAAGGTTATGTTTATATGATTAGGTTGTAGGTTAAGGTTGTCAGTATAGGTTATAGGTTAAGGGTAAGGTTTAGGTTTCGGCTATAAGTATAGTTTTTGGGATTTGAGAATTGGTTTACGTTAATGTTATAAGTCTAAGTTTAGGTTATAGGTTCAGGTTTAGGTTTAGGTTATAGGTATAGGTTTTGGGATTTGGGAATAGGTTTAGGCTATAAGTATAGGTTTAGGTTATAGGTTTAGGAAATCGGGTTCGGGTTCGGGATTGGGTTTAGGTTTGGGTTTAGGTTTTAGGTTTTAAGTTATCGGTTACGGTTTAGGCTTAGGTTATAAGTATAGGTTTTGGTATTTGAGAATAGGTGTAGGTTACGGTTATAAGTCCAAGTTTAGGTTATAGGTATTGGTTTTGGGATTAAAGAGTAGGTTAAAGTTAAGGTTATAGGTATAGGCTTAGGTCATATGCTAAAGCTAAGGTTTAGGCTATAAGTATAGGTTTAGGTTATAGGTTAAGGTTTAGGTTTAGGAAATTAGGTTCTGGTTCGGGATTGGGTTTAGGTTTGAGTTTAGGTTTTAGGTTTAGGTTAGGTTATAGGTTAAGGTTTTGGGATTTGAGAATAGGTTTAGGTTGAGGTTATAAGTCTAGGTTCAGGTTATAGGTTAAGGTTTAGGTTTAGGTTTAGGCTTTGGGATTTGGGAATAGGTTTATGTAAAGGTTATAAGTCAAGGTTTAGGTTATAGGTTAATGTTATAGGTATATGTTTAGGTTATAGGTGAAGTCTTAGGTTTAGGTTAAGGTTGTAAGTATAGGTTATAGGTTAAGGTTAAGGTTTAGGTTTCGGCTATAAGTATAGGTTTTGGGATTTGAGAATAGGTTTAGGTTAGGGTTATAAGTATAGGTTTAGGTTATAGGTTAAGGTTTAGGTTTAGGCTATAGGTATAAGTTTAGGTTATAGGTTAAGGTTTAGGTTTAGGAAATCGGGTTCGAGTTCAGAATCGGGTTTAGGTTTTAGGTTATTGGTTATAGGTTACGGTTTAAGTTTAGGTTTAGGTTATAAGTATAGGTTTTGGGATTTGAGAATAGGTTTAGGTTATAAGTATAGGTTTAGGTAGGGTTATAGGTTAAGGTTTTTGGATTTGAGAATAGGTTTAGGTTGAAGTTATAAGTCTGGGTTTAGGTTATAAGTTAAGGTTTAGGTTTAGGCTATAGGTATAGGTTTTAGGATTTGGGAATAGGTTTAGGTTAAGGTTATAAGCATAGGTTTAGGTTATATGTTAACGTTTAGGTTTAGGCTATAAGTACAGGTTTAGGTTATAGGTTAAGTTTTAAGTTTAGGAAATCGAATTCGGGTTCAGCATTGGGTTTAGGTTTTAGGTTTTAGGTTATAGGTTACGGTTTAGGCTTAGGTTATAAGTATAGGTTTTGGTATTTGACAATAGGTGTAGGTTACGGTTATAAGTCTAGGTTAAGGTTTAGATTTAGGTTATAGGTATTGGTTTTGGGATTAAAGAATAGGTTAAAGTTAAGGTTATAGGTATAGGTTTAGGTTATACGTTAAAGCTTAGGTTTATGCTATAAGCATAGGTTTAGGTTATAGGTTAAGGTTTAGGTTTAGGAAATTGGGTTCTGGTTCGGGATTGGATTTAGGTTTGAGTTTAGGTTTTAGGTTTAGGTTAGGTTATAGGTTAAGGTTTTGGGATTTTAGAACAGGTTTAGGTTAAGGTTATAAGTCTAGGTTCAGGTTATAGGTTTAGGTTTAGGCTTTGGGATTTGGGAATAATTTTATGTTAAGGTTATAAGTCAAGGTTTAGGTTATAGGTTAATGTTATAGGTATATGTTTAGGTTATAGGTTAAGGCTTAGGTTTAGGTTAAGGTTGTAAGTATAAGTTATAGGTTAAGGTTAAGGTTTAGGTTTCGGCTATAAGTATAGGTTTTAGGATTTGAGAATAGGCTTAGGTTAGGGTTACAGGTATAGGTTAAGGTTTAGGTTTAGGCCATAAGTATAAGTTTAGGTTATAGGTTAAGGTTTAAGTTTAGGAAATCGGGTTCGAGTTCAGGATCGGGTTTAAGTTTTAGGTTACTGGTTATAGGTTACGTTTTAAGTTTAGGTTTAGGTTATAAGTATAGGTTTTATGATATGAGAATAGGTTTAAGTTATAAGTTTAGGTTTAGGTTGGGCTATAGGTTAAGGTTTTTGGATTTGAGAATAGGTTTAGGTTAAGGTTATTAGTCTAGGTTTAGGTTATACGTTAAGGTTTTGGTTTAGGTCATAGGTATAGGTTTTGGGATTTGACAATAAGTTTAGTTTAAGGTTATAAGTCTAGGTTTAACTTATAGGTATATGTTTAGGTTATAGGTTAAGGCTTAGGTTTAGGTTAAGGTTGTAAGTATAGGTTATAGGTTAAGGTTAAGGTTTAGGTTTCGGCTATAAGTATATGTTTTAGGATTTGAGAATAGGTTTAGGTTAGGGTTATAAGTATAGGTTTAGGTTATAGGTTAAGGTTTAGGTTTAGGCTATAGGTATAAGTTTAGGTTATAGGTTAAGGTTTAGGTTTAGAAAATTGGGTTCGGGTTCAGGATCGGGTTTAGGTTTTAGGTTATTGGTTATAGGTTACAGTTTAAGTTTAGGTTTAGGTTATAAGTATAGGTTTAGGTTGGGTTATAGGTTAAGGTTTTTGGATTTGAGAATAGGTTTAGGTTATGGTTATAAGTCTGGGTTTAGGTTATAGGTTAAGGTTTAGGTTTAGGTTATAGGTATAGGTTTTGGGATTTGAGAATATGTTTAGGTTAAGGTTATAAGTCTTGGTTTAGGTTAAAGGTTAAGGTTATAGGTATATATTTAGGTTATAGGTAAAGGCTTAGGTTAAGGTTAAGGTTGTAAGTATAGGTTAAGGTTGTAAGTATAGGTTATAGGTTAAGGTTAAGGTTTAGGTTTTGGCTATAAGTATAGGTTTTGAGATTTGAGAATAGGTTTAGGTTAAGGTTATAAGTCTAGGTTTAGGTTATAGGTTAAGTTTTAGGTTTAGGCTATAGGTTATAAGTGTAGGTTATAGGTTAAGGTTAAGGTTTAGGGATGTGAGTGTAGGTTAAGGCTTGTTTAGGTTAAGGTTAAGGTTTAGGTTTAGGTTAAAGGTTGAGGTTATAGGTATATGTTTTGTTATAGGTAAAGGCTTAGGTTTAGGTTATGGTTGTAAGTATAGGTTATAGGTTAAGGTTAAGGTTTAGGTTTCGGCTATAAGTATATGTTTTGGGATTTGAGAATAAGTTTAGGTTAAGGTCATAAGTCTAGGTTTAGGCTATAGGTTAAGGTTGAGGTTTAGGTTATAGGTATAGGTTTTGGGATTTGAGAATAGGTTTATATTAAGGTTATAAGTCTAGGTTTAGGTTATAGGTTAAGGCTTAGGTTTAGGTTAACGTTATAAGTATAGGTTATAGGTTAAGGTTTAGGTTTAGGTTAAAAGTATAGGTTTTGGGATTTGAGAATAGGTTTAGGTTAAGGTTAAAAGTATTGGTTTAGGTTATAGGTTAAGGTTTAGGTTTAAGCTATAGGTATAGGTTTAGGTTATAGGTTAAAGTTTTGGTTTAGGAAATCGTGTTCGGGTTCAGGATCGGGTTTGGGTTTGGGTTTGGGTTTTGGGTTATAAATTGTAGGTTACGGTTTAGGTTTAGGTTTAGGTTATAAGTTTAGGTTTTGGGATTTGAGAATAGGTTTAGGTTATATGTATAGGTTTAGGTTGGGTTATAGTTTAAGGTTTTTGGATTTGAGAATAGGTTTAGGTTAAGATTATAAGTTTTGGTTTAGGTTATAGGTTAAGGTTTAGGTTAAGGTTATAGGTATAAGTTTTGGAATTTGAGAGTAGGTTTAGGTTAAGGTTATAAGTCTAGGATTAGGTTATAGGTTAAGGTTATAGGTATATGTTTAGGTTATAATTTAAGGCTTAGGTTTAGGTTAAGGTTGTAAGTATAGGTTATTGGTTAAGCGCAAGGTTTAGGTTTCAGCTATAAGTATAGGTTTTAGAATTTGAGAATAGGTTTAGGTTAAGGTTATAAGTCTAGGTTTTGGTTATAGGTTAAGTTTTAGATTTAGGTTGTAGGTTATAAGTACAGGTTATAGGTTAAGGTTAGGGTTTAGGATTTGAGTTTAGGTTAAGGCTTAGGTTTAGGTTTAGGTTAAGGTTAAGGTTTAGGTTTCGGCTATAAGTGTAAGTTTTGGGATTTGAGAATAGGTTAAGGTTCAGGTTATAAGTTGGGTTTAGGTTATAGGTTAAGGTTTAGGTTTAGGTTATAGGTTTAGGTTTAGGTTATAGATTATAAGTATAGGTTATAGGTTAAGGTTAAGGTTTAAGGATTTGAGTTTAGGTTATGGTTGTAAGTATAGGTTATAGGTTAAGGTTAAAGTTTAGGTTTAGGTTATATGTATCGGTTTTGGGATTTGAGAATAGGTATAGGTTAAGGTTATAAGTATTGATTTAGGTTATATGTTAAGGTTTAGGTTTAAGCTATAAGTATAGGTTTAGATTATAGGTTAAGGTTTAGGTTTAGGAAATCGGGTTCGTGTTCAGGATTGGGTTTAGGTTTGGATTTATTTTCTAGGTTATAGGTTATAGGTTACGGTTTAGGTTTAGGTTATAAGTATAAGTTTTGAGATTTGAGAATAGGTTTAGGTAAAGGTTATAAGTCCAGGTGAAGGTTTAGGTTTAGGTTATAGGTATAGGTATTGGGATTTAAGAATAGGTTTAAGTTAAGGTTATAAGTATAGGTTTATGTTATACGTTAAGGTTTAGGTTTAGGTTATAGGTATAGGTATTGGGATTTAAGAATAGGTTTAAGTTAAGGTTATAAGTATAGGTTTATGTTATACGTTAAGGTTTAGGTTTAGGCTCTAAGTAAAGGTTTAGGTTATAGGTTAAGGTTTCGGTTTAGGAAATCGGGTTCTGGTTCGGGATTGGGTTTAGGTTTGGGTTTAGGTTTTAGATTTTGGGATTTAAGAATCGGTTTAGGTTAAGGTTATAAGTCTAGGTTTAGGTTATAGGTTAAGGTTTAGGTTATAGTTATAGTTTTTGGGATTTGTGAATAGGTTTATGTTAAGGTTATAAGTCTAAGTTTAGGTTATAGGTTAAGGTTATAGGTATATGTTTAGGTTATAGGTTAAGTCTTTGGTTTAGGTTAAGGTTGTAAGTATAGGTTATAGGTTAAGGCTAAGGTTTAGGTTTCGACTATAAGTATAGGTTTTGGGATTTGAGATTTAGTTTAGGTTAAGGGTATAAGTATAGGTTTAGGTTATAGGTTAAGATTTAGGTTTACGCTATATGTATAGGTTTAGGTTATAGGTTAAGGTTTAGAAAATCGGGTTTGGGTTCGGGATCGGGTTTAGGTTTGGGTTTAGGTTTTAGGTTATAGGTTATGGTTTAGGTTTTGGTTTAGGTTATAAGTATAGGTTTTGGGATTTGAGAATAGGTTTAGGTTATAAGTATAGGTTTAGGTTGGGCTATAGGTTAAGGTTTTTGGATTTGAGAATAGGTTTAGGTTAAGGTTATAAGTCTAGGTTTAGGTTATAGGTTAAGGTTTAGGTTTAGGTTATAGGTATAGGTTTTGGGATTTGACAATAAGTTTAGTTTAAGGTTATAAGTCTAGGTTTAGGTTATAGGTTGAGGCTATAGGTATATGTTTAGGTTATAGATTAAGGCTTAGGTTTAGGTTAAGGTTGTAAGTATAGGTTTTAGGTTAAGGTAAAGGTTTAGGTTTCTGCTATAAGTATAGGTTTTGGGATTTTAGAATAGGTTTAGGTTAAAGTTATAAGTCTAGGTTTAGGTTATAGGTATAGGTTTTGGGATTTGAGAATAGGTTCATGTTAAGGTTACAAGTCTAGGTTTTGGTTATAAGTTAAGGTTATAGGTTAAGGCTTAGGTTTAGGTTAAGGTTGTAAGTATAGGTTATAGGTTAAGGTTATGGTTTAGGTTTTGGCTATAAGTATAGGTTTTGGGATTTGAGAATAGGTTTAGGTTAAAGTTACAAGTATAGGTTTAGGTTATGGGTTAAGGTTTCAGTTTAGGCTATAGGTATAGGTTTAGGTTATAGGTTAAGGCTTAGGTTTAGGAAATAGGGTTTGGGTTTGAGATCGGGTTTAGGTTTGGGTTTAGGTTTTAGGTTATGGGTTATAGGTTACGGTTTAGGTTTAGGTTTTGGTTATAAATATAGGGTTTGGGATTTGAGAATAGGTTTAGGTTATAAGTATACGTTTAGGTTGGGTTATAGGTTAAGGTTTTTAGATTTGAGAATAGGTTTAGGTTAAGGTTATAAGTCTATGTTTAGGTTATAGGTTAAGGTTGAGGTTTAGGTTATGGGTATAGGTTTTGGGATTTGAGAATAGGTTTAGGTTAAGGTTATAAGTCTAGGTTTATGTTATCGGTATATGTTTAGGTTATAAGTTAAGCCTTAAGTTTAGATTAAGGTTGTAAGTATAGGTTATAGCTTAAGCTTATGGTTTAGGTTTCGGCTTTAAGTATAGGTTTTGGGATTTGAGTATAGGTTTTGGTTAAGCTTATATGTCTAGGTTTAGGCTATAGGTTAAGTTTTAGGTTTAGGTTATAAGTTATTGGTACAGGTTATAGGTTAAGGTTAAGGTTTAGGGATTTGAGTTTAGGTTAAGGCTTAGGTTTTGGTTAAGATTGTAAGTATAGGTTATAGGTTAAGGTTAAGGTTTAGGTTTCGGCTATAACAATAAGTTTTGGGATTTGAGAATAGGTTTAGGTTATGGTTATAAGTTTAGGTTTAGGTTATAGGTGAAGGTTTAGGTTTAGGTTATAGGTATAAGTTTAGGTTATAGGTTATAAGTATAGGTTATAGGTTAAGGTTAAGGTTTAGAGATTTAAGTTTAGGTTAAGGTTGTAAGTATAGGTTATAGGTTAAGGTTAAAGTTTAGGTTTAGGTTATAGGTATAGGTTTTGGGATTCAAGAATAGGTTTAGGTTAAAGTTATAAGTATAGGTTTAGGTTATATGTTAAGGTTTAGGTTTAGGCTATAAGTATAGGTTTAGGTTATAGGTTAAGGTTTAGGTTTACACTACGAAAAAATTGAGCAAAGGCCACGGACTTGGAAAGGTTTTAGCTACGGATGAAATCCGTAGCTATTTAGCTATCGATTTAATCCGTAGCTAAAGCCTGATTGATCTGTAGCTAAAACGTACCTCTTGACAATAATTTTGATGGGCTTAAGGGGCTCCATGAGGCCCATTAGAATATATGTGTTTGATCTACGCTACCCATCAATTCTGATATATAATTTCAATGGATGAACCTAAAAATTTTGTAAATTAATAGTTAAAGTGGACCACACCATAAGAAATAATAAAAATTAAATTTCTATTGTTAATATATTGTGTGAAATTCTTGCAGCTTCGATCTAACTTATTTTTTACATCAACAGTTAAAATAATGTTTTAAAATTAATGGACGGAGTGGATAAATAAAATACATCACGGTGGGCCCCACGATCATAAAACCCAAAGTCCAAATGGGTTGTCTGTCAATGCCCTTGTCAAAATAAAATGCGCCCCTCCCAAATCTTCTGCGCCTCACCAAAATCTTCCACCATTTCTCTCGCGCGTACAGGTCTCCTAAAACCCATCTCTCTCTCGCAGTCAATCTCTCTCTTTCCCTCGCCCTCTCTCGACCTCCGGCTCTCCCTCACCTCTCCCTCTCTTGGCCACATTCCCCTCTGTTTCTTAACCTCTCTCTCTATCTCTCTCTCACTAGGGTTTTCAAAACCCACTTTCGTTGAAGAAGAAGGAGAAGCAGAAGAAGAAGGAGAAGGAGAAATCTGTTTTGGAAATTTGAAATCCCCTTTCACCGTAAACGGTTAGTCTCTCTCTCTCTCTCTCTCTCTCTCTCTCTCTCTCTCTCTCTCTCTCTCTCTCTCTCTCTCTCTCTCTCTCTTTCTGAAATCTGTTACGTTAAAGTGGGAAAATGGTTAGCCTCTGCCCATTTTGCTGGTACTGACCGAATCAGAGGCTTCCCTTTAACTAAGGTTTCCTCTTTCGATTTTAGGGTTTTCTTGGTTTTCTATTATTTTTCCCATTATTTTTGGTGGAGAAATGAAAATTTTATTCTTTGAATTCCTAAAAATTGTATACATTTATTTTATTTTTCTATTTGTGGAGGCAGATCTAACTATCGGAGATCTCCAAGGTGTCTTGTGTTTGTTATTTCATAGTTTTCTACAGAAGAATCGAGAGGCTTTTAGGTTGCTGACTTCAGTGAGCTGGAAGAAGGAGAGCTGCTAGAAGACTCACCATACAAATCCATATCCAAATCAGTTCAAGGTAAGCTTAATTTCATGATCTGCTTTCTTTATGTCTATTTATTCCTCGAAATCCCTGTTTATGCCATGTTGATGATACAAAAATCTGATAAGATGTAATCCATCCAGACTCATGACAGAACTAATCTTATTTGCAAGCGAAATGGTTTGGTTGAGATGGTGGCCCTGGAATGTGGCAGATCCATTTCCCTACAGTACTCATGACTGGGTAAACATGGCAACTGGAACTGTCTGTCGACTTGGCTCTATCAATTATCCTTGATGGACCATTGTAACTTACCTGTCGCATAATCTTAGCCATCACTTCTGCAATTTTTCTGCACTGAATGTCAACCATATTTTGTTTTGACCTTGGTTTAGAATGATTTAATTGCTCAGATGATTCAAACAATGTGATTTTCCATCCGGCAGTGGCCACAAGATGAATTATGTCCAATTGTTATTGCCTCCTGCCTCGTTTACTATGGAGGATGCATGACTCCACAATATACTGGTTTCACCTACTCTATCCATGGTTTTATGTTGGCATTATGAGGACATATCAGGTCTATTCTGGATAACAGGCTGAGATAACTAGCTATTAAACTGTTTATAGAGGAGTCTCACATGCAACTGGTTGGAAGATGAATTATGGTTTAGTTAGTGCATTCGTGTAATTGCATTTTTCAGCTCAAAGACAGTTATTCAGGTAATTCAATACATCTTTATTTCTTTCTAAAGAATTAAGTTGCAACTAAACTGTAATCTGCAACTCATGAACTGCAAAAAATTTTGAGAACATCGAACGGTTGACAGCAAGTTTTTTTCCAGCATCTACATACTCACGCATCGAAGCACTCTCTCACTATCCAGTTCTATGCTTACCTCTTCAGAACTCGCAATGGTTTCCACCAGCTTTCAATCTGATTCCATGGCCTTCTCATTTAGAACAGCATCGATCCTAGTAGCTGGATCGATATTTTTGCATTTTGTATCTCCACCACATCTGATGTAGAATGAGTGGCCATTTGAATTTGATCAACCTCATCGATCATCACCTTTTCTATGTTCCCTGCAGCTGTTTAAGTCTGATTAACCTCATCCGTCACTTTCTCTTCCATCTCCACCGCAGCCAAGTTACCACCGTCTCCTGCAGCAGCTGTCGGGGGATGACCAACTTGCTTGATAGGAAAGGCATCTGGGTTTTGGCCTTCTAAAATAAAGGAATGATCCTCAACCAGTAACTTGGATTCGACATAACTATTACTATTTGCTGCAGTATGTTCTTCACCTGCAGCTTCAACATGGTTTCCTGAATCACAAGCTTTATCTTCCTCTACAACTTGAACATCATTTCTAGAATCACCTACTGGATGATCAATTGACATCTTCTCTTCCCTAGTCATTGAATTCAGAATGGTAGTCCCATCAAGACCCATGTCAGCTTGAAAAGGAATAGAGGGATTTTTGACCAAAGAGCCTATCTGGTTGTCACCACTCCCAATAGGGAACTGATCTCCACTAGCATTAATCTCTTTGTGATTCTCACTGTCTAACAGAGTCACCTTTTCCTCATTCACAGTGGCAACACCATTATCGGAGAGGCTCATATTCATGCCAGTAACTAACTGAGGCTCTACTTTGTGGCATTTGTTTGCTCCCTGTTTGTAATAGGTCTATGGCTATGGCTTATATCCTGAATTTTCTTTTCTTTTCTTTTTCTAAATGCAAGTAATGTGGACTCTAGGGCCAATTATCTTCATTTCATGGACTAGAAAGGAGCTGATGGAGCTATGAGAAGGATCTAACTCAAGTCACAAGGGTCATGTGGTGGAGTTTTGAGCGGCTACATATGTGATAGGCTACACCCCTTGGATGTATGTTCCACCAAACCAAAGTCATCCTATAAATCCTTGTTGAAAAATGCAGGCTAATTAATAACATATTATATCTAAAGAAGTTTTAAATTTTGGTGCTGGGCCATTATCTTCTCTACTTTGTTTTTGTGCTCACTTTGATACTAGTTACTGAAATTGCCTGAACAAAAAATGTGTTTAGAAGCCCTTTGAAGTACACCCCTTGATTTTCTGAATCATTTTATCCTAAATGAAAGTAATGTAAAATATGTTTTGGAGCAGGATAAGGCATCCTTTATTCGATTAACATCCATTAGTGTACTTCAAAGTGTTACACCTTCACTAAGGTAACTCAATAAATATTTAGAAGTTTCATCTGAGTGGATGCATGAAGGTTGAAGAATGTTCAGATTCTAATATTCATTTGAAGAGGTTCTTTGAATTGAACAGAAAAAGCTCTATTATTGAGTTCAATCAATGGAACTATGTACTTCATGCAGTTTATTTATGCTCTTTGCCGTCACATTTTCTAGTCTCATATTTCACTATGATTTGGTTGTGTGTTGTTTTCTTGCAAGTGTGCATGTATAGGAAGGAGGCAATATTGTCAGTGCGGTGCAACATTTATATCTAGGTCTTAAATATTGATGATAACTGGGATAGCTTCATGTTGCTCATTGGTTCCAACCTATGGGTCAGTGGTGGACAGAGTCTGTTTCAACACACTGACTTCATGGGTATGAGTGCCCATGTGTTGTGTGTAAAAAGAAAAAAAGGAAAGGGAAAAAAATACTTCTTGTTGCTCATGTTGGGCAGTGACTTATAATTTTGAAAATGTTTAACCAAGAGCAACGCTGAAATAAGATTGTAGAATTAGATGAGGAACTTGCTAAATGCCTTCATTCTGTTACCATTAGTAGCTGACATCAGGAACTCACAAGAAACCAAAGCGTTGATTGTCCTTTTAAATTTTTATGACTTGCAATCCTAATAAGTTGAGAAAAAAGAAGATAAAAATAGACAAAAACTGAAAGAAAGAGGAGGTGCCACTATTGGAGTTGTTAACTGGTGTTTGAAAAATGTTTACAGGTGCATCTACACTTAGCATTCATATTTTTTCATTGATAATTTTAGTTTTTTGTAACATGTGTTGTGGTCTATCAGTCAAGCCTCCTTTGGGAGTGTGTGTATTATATACATTTGGCAATTACCATGGAAAATTGGAATCACCAATTGTGTTTGGCAGCCTATTATATGAATCCATGTGAATGTGTTTGGCAGCCTATATTTGAAATTCATTGGTGGATAGAGTGAGAGAGAAGACTGTGACCTGCGAATCGGTGGTAATCGGAATCTATGTGAAATGGAACCACATGGTTTTGCCATGATCTCAAAAAAGTGGTTTTTGGTATATTTGATGTAAATTTGATTCCAATTAACATCAAAGAGACTCTCCTAAGCGTACCAATTACCAGTAATTACGCGCTTCCAAAAGACCCTTGATAAACTCAGCCTCTTGTTGCTTTTTAATTCTTATAGAACAATTGCTTTGCTATATCTGAATCTGATAATGCTATTCTGGTATTTCTAATTAAAATTTTTTACTTTGTTATGGGAGTTAATTTTAGAATGATTGTTGTCTGTTTCATTTTTATGTGTTTGGTTATACATAACTCGTTCTTCATATACCTATCTGTGATCAGTTTGAATGATAAGGTACCTTTTTGACTCAAACACTGATGTTTCCTTTGGTTTCAGACACAGGGACCCAGAAAAGCCCAACATGCTATCACATCCATAGAGTCACAGGATAAAACATATTATTATTTATATAAATATTGTTAATGAAAACATGATTATGGAAAAAAATATTGCCATCATCAAAACTTTTCCAAGCTATTTGTGTCAACATGAAAAAAAAAATTGGATAACTAAAATACAGTAATATCATACAAATATGATAAAAATCATATTAAAATTCAATAAAAAAACATACAATGATTTTGTAAACAGCTAATCTCAATTGTGTTGGACATGTGTCCAACATGGCAAACTTTTAATTGTGAAGGGTAGACTGTCCTTATCATATTACATGTGAGAAACATGGACTCTTCCACTAGTCTTATTCTGGCCATATCAAAATGTTAGCAAAAGTATAAAAAAATGTTAGCAAGCATAAAACCAAGAGTTTGCAGAGCACTTTTTGGAACTAAGAGTTCAAATGTATGAGTGACATGACATCTTGGTAGGATAATACTATAACTATGTTAGAGTTCTTTGCTACATGGCTTCTTCTTCTTCTTCTTCTTTTTCTTCTTTTTCTTCTTCTTTTCCAGCTTGATTCTTGTTTCTTCTTGTTTTTAGGTTGAGCTCTCCAAATTTTTGTATTTGGTTATTGTAAACATTCTTGTGGTGAACCTTTGAAAAAAGGGACATTCCTCTGGTGATCACTGTTTTTCTTGTTTACTTGTGTATGGGAACATCATGCCTTTATTGGAAAAGAGTTATAATTCTTTCCTATGATGTGGAGTTAAAATTGCTTTTCTCCTCTTTGCAGACATGTAACAGCCAAGTTGGCCCTTGGGTGGCGAATTCGCTTGACCCAACATCTTCTGAAGAACTTTTTGAGAAAGAATGCTTTCTACAAGGTACTCTAAAATTGACTTTTGTTGATGTGTAACATGTGTGCATGTGCTACTTCCATACATGCACTCTTCCTTCTTTAATTCAGATAATGAAGTGATGATTTTCTTTTTAGGTTTCAAAATGACTAGTAGTTGGGGCTTTCTAACTTTTTTTTTCCTTCATTTTTTCCCCTTTTCCCAGTTCTTAGAATGACTAAATAACATGGAGTTATTTTCACTGACACTTTTGACCAGATGATATCATCTCTCCATTTTGAAACCTAATTGATTTCTATAAAGTTGTTGGTGCTGTCATTGCTGATCCAAATACATCTCAAAATGCTTCTTTTCAGGTATTCCACATGTCAGGTAAAAATATTGATGCAGATCAGAGAATAACGCATCATGTGGAAAAACTGACAACTGACCTGTCAGGACTTGTCACTGGGATGGTTAAGCCTTCAGTCGACATTCTCTGGTAAGCCTTAAGCCTATACCTGTGCAGTTGTACTCCTACAGAACTATCATAGCATTCTGATAGATCATATGTATGGTGTCTTGGTGCGTCTAGTGGATATAGCTAGGGGCCATGTTTCAGTGGATACAGTTGGGGGCCATGTTACATATGTCCTGTTAGAACTTGTGATTGAGAACCACTTTTCCCCAAATGGTGGAACTCTTGAGGTATGTTATTGCACCTTAATTTCTTTCTTAATAAGATAATACACCAAATTCTCCTTTTATTTTAATTTATCATTTTCTACACATCAACAGGCATATAATATATGTAGGAACTGATGTCTGAAAATACAATTATTACTTGACTCTATCCTTGCTATAGTTTGAAATTGGCTAGCAATAAGGAATGGGATGAAGGAGCACAACACAAACATTTTGGAGATAGTTCGTTCTTTGGATCTCCCAAACAATCCCTTGGATGATATTATTGATCAGGTAGCTAGTGGTTTAATGCCTTCAATATAGTTCCTAAGTTTTTTAAATCTAGTTGAGGTCTTCTAGAAATAAGATGTGTTTATGTGGAAGCATTGACCTGTTTGGCTATTGCTTCTCATTCTTAAAGCTGATGCAATCTTTCTTATAATGGAGTATTTTGTTATGTTGTATGATTGTGACGTTTAGTAGTTTTTGAGGTTTGAGATTCTGTCCAATGCGAGTTTAATTTTTGTAAATTAAAAGCATAGTTTGCTGAGACTATGTATACATCTGAATTTGCTACAATTTTGTCATTTTGAACTTGTGTGGAAATGTTTATGCCATTGTAACATCCCTGAAAATCAGGGGTCGGGTAGAAACCCAACTCCCGAGTTTCAAAACTTCACTTATGCAATATTTTCAATGATGGATGAATTGTTATCAGCATAAGGCATAAAACATGAGGTAGATTAAGCCAAAACAACATATCATACTCCAGAGACAGTTAAATTATACAAGCGGAAGACTGTGATAGTATGTATAACATATACAAACTGTTGTAAGTCTCCAGAGTGTGAACATGTTACCAGGTTAAATATATACATGTATACTCCAAAAATGATCAAAAAGAATATACATGAGTGCTCCAAAAATATAAAATGACAAGTGTCATGATGTCTAATCAACCTCCCTGTAATCCCGTCGATCAGAACACGCATATAGGAGAAATCCTCCTCATCATCATCAAGTCCGACTCCACTTCACAAGCAGCGCCATCATCTGTAACTAAAATAGGGACTGGTTGGTGTGCGCAACACCGTCCCATAACGTGGGAGTGAGTAGCTAACTCAGTGGAATCATAGAGCAAAGATTAACATGTTATCAAATCAATCAAGCGATAATGATAAGCAAGGATATCAAACATTCCTAAATACTGTGATTAATGCAAGCATGAAATGACATGATGGATGCCCTCACCGACATACTCCCTCATGCAACACCATCTTACGTCCGCGACATGCTTTCTTCCCTCAGTGCTCCACATCTTCCAGGCACATGCAGTGCAATATGAATATGATTACCGAGTTCTTATTAGTCCTTTTCATACTGAAGGATTGGAAAACTAAGGTACTTCACTTATATCATTCCCAACAAGGATCCTGTCTAGGGTCGTCACTCCTAGTAGTCTTATACGATGATATATTTCTAGGTCACTACAAGAGCTACCAGGGCTGTTGCACGTACTCGTTGCTCCACTCCCCTATCACCTTATCAATACAGGCCTAGTTGTACTCTTGTTACTACGGAAGGGTCGTCGCCTCACGTAGACTTAGAGTATGCTCGAGATCACTACAAAGGGTTGCTAGGGCTGTTGCTCGCACTCGTTGCACCACTCCCCCATCACCTTATCAGTGTAGGCCGATAGCAAGAATATAGTGTCCCATACTACCATAATCTGCTCACGAGTCTGGGTTGCTCATTGGTCACTACAGGGAGGATTGTGGCCCCAGTGTAGGCTGACAGCTCGGCCACGGTGTCCCATACCACCATGCCCGGCTCATGAGTCTTAGTGGATCAAGGTACCACAATTATCAGGGTTATCACAGGTAAGTTTAGTACCCTAGGTTCAAGCAGTTATGATGAATACAAGGTGAACAAACAACGGTCAATCGTGTTACTTGATGAGTCCGACTAGCAAGAGCGCATGTTGAATCGACCGACATAAAGTACACAAGTACTTCGTGTGGCCTAACCACTGCCGACGACTCTAGTACGACTCGGGTTCGTCATACACATCCTTCGTGGCGAATAGAATCCAACCACGAATTCTAAACTATTACCGACTGTCTGGACCAAGGTATATCCCCAAGCACATGTAATGCGAATCAGTAATCATATGAGATAAACAAAATTGAAATAACAAATAATTCCAGCATGTTATACATACATCATAAGCAGTTAACCATACACGAGTACTTCACATGTAAGGTAATCAATTCAATATAACAAGCATGGAGGAATTCATGTACATCATCAGATTAGTTGAGAATCCAATCTCAACGCTAATCTACAACACCATTTACTTAATACTTAATAATACATACATTTATACAAACACTTAGACTACACAACTCCAACGTACTTGACGTATGTTGATTTCAACATATAATATGACAAATCTTCATATCAAGGAGATGTCTAATACACAACAATCATGTTCTTACATTCAAAACATATGGCAGGAATAAATCATATTGATTTAGGCATTTCAACAAACACTTAGTCTACACACATTAGTCTACATAGTATATGTCGGCCAATATGTGCATTAGGGCGAATCTCTTCACCAAACAGATCATACACGTATAACTAATATAGGTACACAAAAAATACTCATGGCAATCATATCGGCAAAATATGTACGTATACAGTATTTCCTACAAATACCTAAAATATCCTAAATCTCATATTCTTCAAACATATTCGAAATGAAAAACGGACAGCATGTTCTACATGTCAAACAACATCCTCATCAGCAATCTACCATTAAATGGCATTGAAATCTTTGAAAAAAGGTAATCTAAGCGTCTAAAATCCACACTTTAAACCAGAAATTGCGAAAAAGAGTTGATTCAGACGATAAATCTTCGTCAACGGCTCAACGGCAATCTATACCATGAAAGAGGTTAGTTATATTAACACTACAGCTACATGAATTACCTAAATAGGTTAAGGGTAGGTTTTCTTACCTAAAAACAACGTTGAAAGTGCTGAAAGAGCAACACAGATGGACGGCTTGGCACATGGAGCAGTAGGGAAGAATCTCAGGAGAAAGCTCTCTCTCTCACTTTCTCTCTCTTTTCTCTCCTCTCTCTCCTAAGGTTTTCCCCAAATTCTTATGGGTTCGAAAGCTAAGGGTTTAAGCCCCTTTTATAAGCCCAAATATGACCAAAACAGACTTAAGTCAAGGTATACTTGGATTATAGCCAAATCGGGTCTTTCTCGATCCAAAAGAGCATTTCTGGAGGTCCCCTGACCAAATACGGTCGAAATTAAGCTCATGGATATTGGATCCTGATTACATTAAGTTTTTGTTCCGATAGTGTTCCCAGATCGCACGTGGCGGACCAGTTTCAGTTCAGCAGTCACTAAGACTCGATCGAGGATTTCAAGTACACTGACCTGAGTGGGAAATGTTCCCTGATCTGAGGGTGTATTTGGGTCAGATTCTAATGTCTGAATGCTTATACTTAACCCGCAAGCGAAACATGCCAGATTTATTTAAATCACATTTAATTTATAAAGAATTTCACTCTTTCTCACACTCCTTGCTCTAGGCTCAATGAAATAGCCTCAGAACATCAGTTGGGCTTGATTTTCGAAACGATTGTCAAGTCCAACTAGGTGGTCGTAATTGTCTAAGATTATCGATATCGGACTTTCGACGCGCGGTCTAGATCAAATACAAAGTTTCAAAGGGTTCCTCAGAACAAACAGGTTTAGAGTTTGATCGTAGGTTTTAGGGTAACGTAGCGTCAACAATTCTATATGTTTTGGGTCTTACAAATCGTATTTAAAGTGGTTGGTGCTAATTTTGCAGGAAGTCTAGTGTAGCGTTGGCTAATTCACGTTAAATTTCTAAACAATTTGGTTCTAAATGATTTCTTAGCTTTGGAATTGGGTTCTGAGAGGTTACTAAGGTGTTATGGTTGACCCATTGCATAAGGACGTCTAATTCCAGGTAGGTAAAAATTTGGGGTGTTATAAGCATCATTATTTGCTGTCATTTTGTGGAGCTTTATTTTTAAAACCTTCAATTTATCAACGTTAGTTTGTTTGTCTTATGGATTGTTTTGCTATGCTAGGATTCAAACAACAGATCTCAAGATAACTGAGGAACTTTTCCATTCCCATATGAGTGAAGTCAGATTGTGAATATTTTCCACCATTTTTTCTGTTTGGTTTCAGCATTGCATTGTTTTGAATGGTACTTGTGTTGGTATGTGCATTTTAGAAGTTGGATGGGTAATGACCATCATCGAAATCACTCATAACAAATGAGTGTCATATACATGTCTTTACGTTTACCGGAGTAAATTTTTCATGAATGCTTCAGCATATCAAGCTCATAGACTTGACATGGATATGTTTGATGTGACCTAGGTTCAGAACCATCTGTCCATTCCAATGTTACCAAGATCACCAACCCACCTCATTCTTTTGAGAAAAAAAGAAAAAGAAAAAAAAAGGCAACACTAGTTAGCCATGAATTGTCCGTCATATGGAAATTTTGATTTCATATGCCTTTGGACAATCACTTTGATTGGGTGATCATCAACACAAGATTAGTAGTTACCAAAATATACGTGTGAGTGTGTAGTGTGCAGTGTGCATTTTGAACTAATTATGAACTAATTTGGCACTTTTTTAAAAAATAAAAAATTATATAGAATGAATTTTGTACTCTATATTTGAACGTATTTATAGTCTTAGGCTCCATTTGGTCATCACATTAGTATTTATTAAAACATTTTTTTTTCAAAAATCAAATGGAGCCTAAGCCCTTTTTTAACTCCGCCAATGCAACTCCTTGCATTGCCGGTCCCAAGCTCGGGTAAAGGAGGAGGGAGAAGGGCTTTAGAATGAGATCGTTAACTATAGAGGAGATCCTAAAAATGCAGTGAATATCTCTGGTTTTATGGTTTTACTTGTACATTCTTTTATTGATTACTCAAGCATGACGGTTATGCGCATTCTTTCAGGTGGATGTTGCATGTGGAAGGATTAGAGCTGTATATTTCAGATTCAAGCATCCGGAATGTCTCTTGTCAAGAATGCACATGTGTAGTTATCATTGTGATTATAGTTATTCATTATGTGATAGGTTTTTAGGTGAGATGAACGAATTTCAAAAGAAAACAGTCTGCAATTTTGAGAAGCGATTCCCAATGCCATTTTATGTTCAAATGCATATTTCAGATTCAAGCATTTGGTACGTCTCTTGACTCAAGAATGCACATGATTGGAGTGGTCTGGCCATTTGGACAGACCGTGTTTATGTATTTGCTTGAAATTGATGGAGCAGACCCGGATGTGCGTCGGAGCTATCCGGAAGAGCGGGGGTCCCTGGAAGGTGGGAACCGCTGTTATGACCATGATGAAGCTGTCAAATTCTTATGGACAGCATTGGAGGACCTGACCATTTGAACAGGCCATGTTTATGTATTTGCTCAAAATTAATGGAGCAGACCCAGATGTGAGTCGGAGCTATTCGGAAGAGCGGGGGTCGCTAGAAGGTGGGAACCGCTATTATGACCATGATGAAGTTGTCCATTTTTTATGACCATTGGAAGGGCCTAGCCATTTGGACAGGCCATGTTTATATTTGTATTTGCAGTTACCATACACTTAACCTAAACCCGAATCGATTATCAAATTCAAAAACCTATAACCAAAACTAAAACCTATAACCAAAACCAAAACTTAAACCTAAACCTTATACTAAACCTATAACCTATAACCAAAACCAAAACCAAAACCAAAAACAACACCAAAACCAAAACCTAAGACCTAAACGCGAACCCTTTCACAAATCCCAAAACCTAAACCAAAATCGAAATCAAAACCTATAACCTAAACTCGAACCCATTCTCAAATCCAAAAACCTATAAACTAAACCAAAACCACAACCTAAGACCTAAACCCGAACCCATTCTCAAATCCTAATACCTAAAACCTAAACCTTATCCTAAACCAATAACCTATAACCTAAACCAAAACCTATAACCTAAACCAAAACCAAAACCAAAACCAAAACCACAAATCTAAACCCGAACCCATTCTCAAATCCCAAAACCTATGACCTAAACTCGAACCCATGCTCAAATACCAAAACCTAAAACCAAGACGAAAACTAAAACCTATGACCTAAACCGAACCCATTCTCAAATCCCAAAACTAATAACCTATACCTAAACCTAAACCTATAACCTAAACCTGAACCCATTATAAAAACCCAAAACCTATAACCAAAACCAAAACCAAAACCAAAACCTATAACCTAAACCCGAACTGATTCTCAAATCCTAATACCTATAACCTAAACCAAAACCATAACCAAAACCTAAAACCTAAACCCGAACCCATTCTCAAATCCAAAAACCTATAACCTAAACCTAAACCTTATCCTAAACCTATAACCTATAACCTAAACCAAAACCTATAACAAAAAAAAAACTAAAACCAAAACCAAAACCTAAGACCTAAACCCGAACCCATTCTCCAATCCCAAAACCTATGACCCAAACCTGAACCCATTCTCAAATCCTAAAACACAAAACCTAAAACAAAACCATAACTAAAACCTATAACCTAAACCCGAACCCATTCTCAAATCTAAAAACCTATAACCTAAACTAAAACCTTATCCTAAACTTATAACCTAAACCAAAACCTATAACCTAAACCAAAACCAAAAGCAAAACCAAAACCTATGACCTAAACCTGAACCCATTCTCGAATCACAAAACCTATAACCTAAATCGAAACCAAAACCTATGTCCTAAACCCAAACCCATTCTCAAATCCCAAAACCTATAACCTAAACCAAAACTAAAACCTATGACCTAAACCCGAACCCATTCTCAAATCCTAAAACCTAAAACCTAAACCTATAACCTAAACCCGAACCCATTCTAAAATCCCAAACAAATAACCTAAACCGAAACCATAACCAAAACCTATAGCCTAAACCCGATCCGACTCTCAAATCCAAAAACCTATAACCTAAACCAAAACATATAACCTAAACCCGAACCCATTCTCAAATCCAAAAACCTATAACCTAAACCTAAACCTTATCCTAAACCAATAACCTATAACCTAAACCACAACCTATAACCTGAACCAAAACCAAAACCAAAACCTAAGACCTAAACCCGAACCCTTTCTCCAATCCCAAAACCTATGACCTAAACCCAAACCCATTTTCAAATCCTAAAACCTATAACCTAAACCAAAACCATAACCAAAACCTATAACCTAAACCCGAACCCATTCTCAAATCTAAAAACCTATAACCTAAACCTAAACCTTATCCAAAACCTATAACCAAAACCAAAACCAAAACTAAAACCTAAGACCTAAACCCGAACCCATTCACCAATCCCAAAACTTATAACCTAAACCGAAACCAAAACCTATGTCCTAAACCCGAACCCATTCTCAAATCCCAAAACCTATAACCTAAACCAAAACTAAAACCTATGACCTAAACCCGAACCCATTCTCAAATCCAAAAACCAATAACCAAACCCTAAACCTAAACCTATAACCTAAACCCGAACTCATTCTAAAATCCCAAAACCTATAACCTAAACCAAAACCAAAACCAAAACATATAACCTAAACCTGATCCGATTCTCAAATCCTAAAACCAATAACCTAAACCAAAACTTATAACCTAAACACGAACCCATTCTCAAATCCAAAAACCTATAACCTAAACCTAAACCTTATCCTAAACCTATAACTTATAACCTAAACCAAAACCAAAACCAAAACCTAAGACCTAAACCCGAACCCATTCTCGAATCGCAAAACCTATGACCTAAACTCGAACCCATTCTCAAATCCAAAAACCTATAACCTAAACCAAAACCATAACCAAAACCGATAACTTAAACCCGAACCCATTCTCAAATCCAAAATACTATAACCTAAGCCTAAAGCTTATCCGAAACCTATAACCTATAACTTAAACCAAAACCTATAACCTAAACCAAAACTAAAACCATAACCAAAACCAAAACCTAAGACCTAAACCTGAACCCATTCTCCAATCCCAAAACCTATAGCCTAATCTGAAACCAAAACCTATGACCTAAACCCAAACCCATTCTCAAATCCCAAAACCTATAACCTAAACCGAAACCAAAACCTAGAACATAAACCTGAACCCATTCTATAATCCCAAAACCTATAACCTAAACCAAAATCAAAACCAAAACCTATAACCCAAACCCGATCCGATTCTCAAATCCTAAAACCAATAACCTAAACCTAAACTTATAACCTAGACCTGAACCCATTCTCAAATCCAAAAACCTATAAACTAAACATAAACCTTATCCTAAACCTATAACCTATAACCTAAACCAAAACCTAAGACCTAAACCCGAACCCATTCTCCAATCCCAAAACCTTTGACCTAAACTCGAACCCATTCTCAAATCCTAAAACCTATAACCTAAACCAAAACCATAACCAAAACCTATAACCTAAACACGAACCCATTCTCAAATCCAAAAACCTATAACCTAAACCTAAACCTTATCCTAAACCTATAACCTATAACCTAAACCAAAACAAAAACCAAAACCAAAACATAATACCTAAACCTGAACCTATTCTCCAATCACCAAACCTATAACCTAAACCGAAACCAAAACCTATGCCCTAAACCTGAACCCATTCTCAAATCCCAAAACCAATAACCAAAACCAAAACCAAAACCTATGACCTAAACCCGAACTCATTCTCAAATCCTAAAACCTATAACCTAAACCTAAACCTAAACCTATAACCTAAACCCGAACCCATTCTAAAATCCTAAAACCAATAACCTAAACCGAAACCATAACCAAAACCTATAACCTAAACCCGATCCGATTCTCAAATCCTAAAACCTATAACCAAAACCAAAACTTATAACCTAAACCCGAACCAATTCTTAAATCCAAAAACCTAAAACCTAAACCTAAACCTTATCCTAAACCTATAACCTATAACCTAAACTAAAACTTAAAACTTGAACCGAAACCAAAACCAAAACCTACGACCCAAATCCGAACCCATTCACCAATCCCAAAACCTATAATCTAAACCCGAACCCATTCTCAAATCCAAAAACCTATAACCTAAACCAAAACTATAACCAAAACCTATAACCTAAACCTGAACCCATTCTCAAATCCAAAAACCTATAACCTTAACCTAAACCTTATCCAAAACCTATAACCTAAACCAAAACCAAAACCAAAACTAAAACTTAAGACCTAAACCCAAACCCATTCTCCAATCGAAAAACCTATAACCTAAAACGAAACCAAAACCTATGTCCTAAACCCGAACACATTCCCAAATCCCAAAACCTATAACTTAAACCAAAACTAAAACCTATGACCTAAACTCGAACCCATTCTCAAATCCCAAAACCTATAACCTAAACCTAAACCTAAACATATAACCTAAACCCGAACCCATTCTAAATACCCAAAACCTATAACCTAAACCAATACCAAAACTAAAACCTATAACCTCAACCCGTTCCGATTCTCAAATCCTAAAACTAATAACTTAAACCAAAACTTATAACCCAAACCCGAATCCATTCTCAAATCCAAAAACCTATAACCTAAACCTAAACCTTATCCTAAACCTTTAACCAATAACCTAAACCAAAACCAAAACCAAAACCTAAGACCTAAACCCGAACCCATTCTCGAATCCAAAAACCTATGACCTAAACCTGAACCCATTCTCAAATCCTAAAACTTATAACCTAAACCAAAACCATAACCAAAACCTATAACTTAAACCCGAACCCATTCTCAAATCATAAAACCTATAACCTAAACCTAAACTTTATCCTAAACCTATAACCTATAACCTAAACCAAAACCTATAACCTAAACCAAAACCAAAACCAAAACCTAAGACCTAAACCCAAACCCATTATCCAATCCCAAAACCTATAGCCTAATCTGAAACCAAAACCTATGAGCTAAAGCCGAACCCATTCTCAAATCCCAAAACCTATAACCTAAACCGAAACCAAAACCTATAACCTAAACCTGAACCCATTCTAAAATCCCAAAACCTACAACCTAAAACAAAAATAAAACCAAAAGCTATAAATTAAACCCGATCCGATTCTCAAATCCTAAAACCAATAACCAAAACCAAAACTTATAACCTAAACCCGAACCCATTCTCAAATCCAAAAACCTATAACTAAACCTAAACCTTATCCTTAACCTATAACCTATAACCTAAACCAAAACCAAAACCAAAACCTATGACCTAAACCCAAACCCATTCTCGAATCCCAAAACCTATGACCTAAACCCTAACGCATTCTCAAATACTAAAACCTATAACCTAAACGAAAACCATAACCAAAACCTATAACTTAAACCCGAACCCATTCTCAAATGCAAAAAACTATAACCTAAACCTACAGCTTATACTAAACCTATAACCTATAACTTAAAACAAAACCTTTAACCAAAACCAAAACCAAAACCATAACCAAAACCAAAACCAAAACCTAAGACTTAAACCTAAACCCAGTCTCCAATCCCAAAACCTATAGCCTAATCCGAAACCAAAATCTATGACATAAACTCGAATCCATTCTCAAATCCCAAAACCTATAACCTAAACCGAAACCTAAACCTATAACATAAACCTGAACCCATTCTAAAATCTCAAAACCTATAACCTAAACCAAAACTAACACCAAAACCTATAAGCTAAACTCGATCCAATTCTCAAATCCTTAAACCAATAACCCAAACCGAAACTTATAACCAAAACCCGAACCCATTCTCAAATCCAAAAACCTATAAACTAAACCTAAACCTTATCCTAAACCTATAACCTATAACTTAAACCAAAACCAAAACCAAAACCTAAGACCTAAACCCGAACCCATTCTCCAATCCCAAAACCTATGACCTAAACTCGAACCCATTCTCAAATCCTAAAACCTATAACCTAAACCAAAACGATAACCAAAACCTATAACCTAAACACGAACCCATTCTCAAATCCAAATACCTATAACCTGAACCTAAACCCTATCCTAAACCTATAACCTAAACCAAAACCTATAACCTAAACAAAAACCAAAACCAAAACCAAAACCTAAGACCTAAACCTGAACCCATTCTCTAATCACAAAACTTATAACCTAAACCGAAACCAAAACCTATGTCCTAAACCCGAACCCATTCTCAAATCCCAAAACCTATAACCTAAACCAAAACCAAAACCTATGGCCTAAACCCAAACCCATTCTCAAATCTAAAATCCTATAACCTAAACCTAAACCTAAACCTATAACCTAAACCCGAACCCATTCTAAAATCCTAAAACCAATAACTTAAACCGAAACCATAACCAAAACCTATAAACCCAACCCGATCCGATTCTCAAATCCTAATACCTTTAACCTAAACCAAAACTTATAACCTAAACCCGAACCAATTCTCAAATCCAAAAACCTATACCCTAAACCTAAACCTTATCCTAAACCTATAACCTATAACTTAAACCAAAACATATAACTTGAACCAAAACCAAAACTAAAACCTAAGACCTAAACCCAAACCCATTCTCCAATCCCCAAACCTGTAACTTATACCCGAACCCATTCTCAAATCCTAAAACCTATAACCTAAACCAAAACCATAACCAAAACCTATAACCTAAACCCGAACCCATTCTCAAATCCAAAAACCTGTAACCTTAACCTAAACCTTATCCAAAACCTATAACCTAAACCAAAACCAAAACCAAAACCAAAACATAAGACCTAAACCCAAACCCATTTTCCAATCCCAAAACCTATAACCTAAACTAAAACTAAAACCTATGTCCTAAACCCGAACACATTCTCAAATCCCAAAACCTATAACCTAAACCAAAACCAAAACCTATCACCTAAACCCGAACCCATTCTCAAATCCCAAAATCTATAACCTAAACCTGAACCTAAACCTACATCCTAAACCCGAACCCATTCTAAAATCCCAAAACCTATAACCTAAACCAAAACCAAAACCAAAACCTATAACCTAAACCCGATCCGATTCTTAAATCCTAAAACCAATAACCTAAACCAAAACATATAACCTAAACCCGAACCCATTCTCAAGTCCAAAAACCTATAACCTAAACCTAAACCTTATCCTAAACCAATAACCTATAACCTAAACCAAAACCAAAACCAAAACCTAAGACCTAAACCCGAACCCATTCTCAAATCCCAAAACCTATGAGCTAAACTCGAACCCATTCTCAAATCCTAAAACCTATAAACTAAACCAAAACCATAACCAAAACATATAACTTAAACCCGAACCCATTCTCAAATCCAAAACCCTATAACCTAAACCCAAACCTTATCCTAAACCTATAACCTATAACCTAAACCAAAACCTATAACCTAAACCAAAACCAAAACCAAAACCAAAACCTAAGACCTAAACCCGAACCCATTCTCCAATCCCAAAACCTATAGCCTAATCTCAAACAAAAACCTATGACCTAAACCCGAACCCATTCTCAAATTCCAAAAGCTATAACCTAAACCAAAACCAAAACCTATAACCTAAACCTGAACCCATTCTAAAATCCAAAAACCTATCACCTAAACCAAAATCAAAACTAAAACCTATAACCTAAACCCGATCCGATTCTCAAATCCTAAAACCAATAACCTAAACCAAAACTTATAACCTAAACCCGAACCCATTCTTAAATCCAAAAACCTTTAACCTAAACCTAAACCTTATCCTAAACCTATAACCTATAACCTAAACCAAAACCAAAAGCAAAACCTAAGACCTAAACCCGAACTCATTTTCGAATCCCAAAACCTATGACCTAAACCCGAACCCATTCTCAAATCCTAAAACCTAAAACCTAAACCAAAACCATAACTAAAACCTATAACTTAAACCCGAACCCATTCTCAAATCCCAAAACCTATAACCTAAACCTAAACCTTAACCTAAACCTATAACCTATAACCTAAACCAAAACCTATAAGCTAAACCAAAACCAAAACCAAAACCAAAAACAAAACCTAAGACCAAGACCTGAACCCATTCTCCAATCCCAAAACCTATAGCCTAATCCGAAACCAAAACCTATGACCTAAACTCGAACCCATTCTCAAATCCAAAAACCTATAACCTAAACCGAAACCAAAACCTATAACCTAAACCTGAACCCATTCTAAAATCCCAAAACCTTTAACCTAAACCAAAAACAAAACCAAAACCTATAACCTAAACCCGATCCGATTCACAAATACTAAAACCAATAACCTAAACCAAAACTTATAACCTTCACCCGAACCCATTCTCAAATCCAAAAACCTATAACCTAAACCTAATCCTTATCCTAAACCTATAACCTATAACCTAAACCAAAACCAAAACCAAAACCTAAGACCTAAACCCGAACCCATTCTCGAATTCCAAAACCTATGACCTAAACCCGAACCCATTCTCAAATCCTAAAACCTATAAACTAAACCAAAACCTATAAGTTAAACCCGAACCCATTCTCAAATCCAAAACCATATAACCTAAACCTAAACCTTATCCTAAACCTATAACCTATAACCTAAACCAAAACCTATAACCAAAACCAAAACCAAAACCAAAACCAAAACCTAAGACCTAAACCCGAACCCATTCTGCAATCCCAAAAACTATAGCCTAATCCGAAACCAAAACCTATGACCTAAACCCGAACCCATTCCCAAATCCCAAAACCTATAACCTAAACCGAAACCAAAACCTATAACCTAAACCTGAACCCATTCTAAAATCCAAAAACCTATAACCTAAACCAAAACCAAAACCAAAACCTATAACCTAAACCCGATCCGATTCTTAAATCCCAAAACCAATAACCTAAACCAAAACTTATAACCTAAACCCGAACCCATTATCAAATCCAAAAACCTATAACCTAAACCTAAACCTTATCCTAAACCTATAACCTATAACTTAAACTAAAACCAAAAGTAAAACCTAAGACTTAAACCCGAACCCATTCTCGAATCCCAAAACCTATGACCTAAACCCGAACCCATTCTCAAATCCTAAAACCTAAAACCTAAACCAAAACCATAACCAAAACCTATAAGTTAAATCCGAACCCATTCTCAAATCCCAAAACCTATAACCTAAACCTAAACCTTATCCTAAACCTATAACCTAAACCAAAACCTATAACCTAAACCAAAACCAAAACTTAAGGCCTAAACCTGAACCCATTCTCCAATCACAAAACCTATAACCTAAACCGAAACCAAAACCTATGTCCTAAACCCGAACCCATTCTCAAATCCCAAAACCTATAACCTACACCAAAACCAAAACCGATGGCTTAAACCCGAACCCATTCTCAAATCGCAAAACCTATAACTTAAACCTAAACCTAAACCTATAACCTAAACCCGAACCCATTCTAAAATCCCAAAACCAATAACCTAAACTGAAATCATAACCAAAATCTATAAACTAAACCAGATCCGATTCTCAAATCCTAAAACCTATAACCTAAACCAAAACTTATAACCTAAACCCGAACCAATTCTCAAATCCAAAAACCTATAGCCTAAACCTAAACCTTATCCTAAACATATAACATATAACTTAAACCAAAACTTATAACTTGAACCAAAACCAAAACTAAAACCTAAGACCTAAACCCGAACCCATTCTCAAATTCCAAAACCTGTAACCTAAACCCGAACCCATTCGCAAATCCTAAAACCTAAAACCTAAACCAAAACCATAACCAAAACCTATAACCTAAACCCGAACCCATTCTCAAATCTAAAAAACTATAACCTTAACCTAAACCTTATCCAAAACCTATAACCAAAACCAAAACCAAAACCAAAACCAAAATCGAAGAGCTAAACCCGAACCCATTCTCCAATACTAAAACCTATAACCTACACTGAAACTAAAACCTATGTCCTAAACCCGAACACATTCTCAAATCCCAAAACCTATAACTTAAACCAAAACCAAAACCTATGACCTAAACTCGAACCCATTCTCAAATCCCAAAACCTTTAACCAAAAGTTGAACCTAAACCTACAACCTAAACCCGAACCCATTCTAAAATCCCAAAACCTATAACCTAAACCACAACCAAAACCAAAAGCTATAACCTAAACCCTATCCGATTCTCAAATCCTAAAACCAATAACCTAAACCAAAACCTATAACCGAAACCCGAACCCATTCTCTAATCCAAAAACCTATAACCTAAACCTAAACCTTATCCTAAACCTATAACCAATAACCTAAACCAAAACCAAAACCAAAACCTAAGAGCTAAACCCGAACCCATTCTCAAACCCCAAAACCTATGACCTAAACCCGAACCCATTCTCAAATCCTAAAACCTATAAACTAAACCAAAACCATAACCAAAACCTATAACTTAAACCCGAACCCATTCTCAAATCCAAAACCCTATAACCTAAACCTAAACCTTATCCTAAACCTATAACCTATAACCTAAACCAAAACCTATAACCTAAACCAAAATCAAAACCAAAACCTAAGACCTAAACCCGAACCCATTCTCCAATCCCAAAACCTATAGCCTAATTTGAAACCAAAACCTATGACCCTAAACCCTAAACCCTAAACCCTAAACCAAAACATATAACCTAAACCCGAACCCATTCACAAATCCAAAAACCTATAACCTAATCTTAAACCATATCCAAAACCTATAACCTAAACCAAAACTAAAACCAAAACCAAAACCTAAGACCTAAACTCGAACCCATTCTCCAATCCCAAAACCCTAAACCCTAAACCCTAAACCAAAACATATAACCTAAACCTGAACCCATTCTCAAATCTAAATACCTACAACCTAAACCTAAACCTTATCCTAAACCTATAACCTATAACCTAACCCAAAACCATAACCAAAACCTAAGACCTAAACCCAAACCCATTCTCCAATCCCAAAACCAATGACCTAAACCCGAACACATTCACAAATCCTAAAACCTATAACCTAAAACAAAACCATAACCAAAACAAATAACCTAAACCTGAACCCATTCTCAAATCTTAAAACCTATAAGCTAAACCAAAACCATAACCAAAACCCATAACCTAAACCCGAACCCATTCTCAAATCCAAAAACCTATAACCTAAACCAAAACCTATAAACTAAACCAAAACCAAAACCAAAACCAAAACCTAAGACCTAATCCTGAACCCATTCTCCAATCACAAAACATATATCCTAAACCGAAACCAAAAGCTATGTCCTAAACCCGAACCCATTCTCAAATCCCAAAACCTATAACCTAAACCAAAACCAAAACCTATGATGTATACCCGAACCCATTCTCAAATCCCAAAACCAATAACCTAAACCTATAACCTAAACCCAAACCCATTCTAAAATCCCAAAACCAATAACATAAACCTATAACCTAAACCCGATCCGACTCTCAAATCCTAAAACCTATAACCTAAACCAAAACTTATAACCTAAACCCGAACCCATTCTCAAATCCAAAAACCTAAAACCTAAACCTAAACCTTATCCTAAACCTATAACCTAGAACCCAAACCAAAACCTATAACCTGAACCAAAACCAAAACCAAAACCTAAGACCTAAACCCGAACCCATTCTCCAATCCCAAAACCAATGACCTAAACCCGATCCCATTCTCAAATCCTAAAACCTATAACCTAAACCAAAACCATAACCAAAACCTATAACCTAAACCCGAACCCATTCTCAATTCCAAAAGCCTATAACCTAAACCTAAACCTTATCCAAAACCTATAACCTAAACCAAAACCAAAACCAAAACTAAAACCTAAGACCTAAACCTAAACCCATTCTCCAATCCCAAAACCTATGAACTAAACCCGATCCCATTCTCAAATCCTAAAACCTATAACCTAAACCAAAACCATAACCAAAACCTATAACCTAAACCCGAACCCATTCTTAAATCCAAAAACCTATAACCTAAACCTAAACCTTATCCTAAACCTATAACCTAAACCAAAACCTAAACCAAAACCAAAACCTAAGACCTAAACCTGAACCCATTCTCCAATCCCAAAACCTATAACCTAAACCAAAACCAAAACCTATGACCTAAACCCGAACCCATTCCCAAATCCCAAAACCTATAACCTAAACCTAAACCAAAACCCATAACCTAAACCCGAACCCATTCTAAAATCCCAAAACCTATAACCTAAACCAAAATCAAAACCAAAACCTATAACCTAAACCCGGTCCGATTCTCAAATCCTAAAACCATTAACCTAAAACAAAACTTATAACTTAAACCCGAACCCAATCTCAAATTCAAAACCCTATAACCTAAACCTAAACCTTATCCTAAACCTATAACCTATAACCAAAACTAAAACCAAAACCAAAACCGAAACCTAAGAACTAAACCCGAACCCATTCTCGAATCCCAAAACCTATGACCTAAACCCGAACCCATTCTCAAATCCTAAAACCTAAAACCTAAAACAAAACCCTAACCAAAACCTATAACTTAAACCCGAACCCATTTTCAAATCCAAAAACCTATAACTTAAACCGAAACCTTATCCTAAACCAATAACCTATAACCAAAACCAAAACCTATAACCTAAACCAAAACCAAAACCAAAACCTAAGACCTAAACCCGAACCCATTCTCCAATCCCAAAACCCTAAACCCTAAACCCTAAACCAAAACATATAACCTAAACCTGAACCCATTCTCAAATCTAAATACCTACAACCTAAACCTAAACCTTATCCTAAACCTATAACCTATAACCTAACCCAAAACCATAACCAAAACCTAAGACCTAAACCCAAACCCATTCTCCAATCCCAAAACCAATGACCTAAACCCGAACCCATTCTCAAATCCTAAAACCTAAAACCTAAAACAAAACCATAACCAAAACAAATAACCTAAACCTGAACCCATTCTCAAATCTTTAAACCTATAAGCTAAACCAAAACCATAACCAAAACCCATAACCTAAACCCGAACCCATTCTCAAATCCAAAAACCTATAACCTAAACCTAAACCTTATCTTAAACCTATAACCTAAACCAAAACCTATAAACTAAACCAAAACCAAAACCAAAACCAAAACCTAAGACCTAATCCTGAACCCATTCTCCAATCACAAAACATATATCCTAAACCGAAACCAAAAGCTATGTCCTAAACCCGAACCCATTCTCAAATCCCAAAACCTATAACCTAAACTAAAACCAAAACCTATGACGTATACCCGAACCCATTCTCAAATCCCAAAACCAATAACCTAAACCTAAACCTAAACCTATAACCTAAACCCAAACCCATTCTAAAATCCCAAAACCAATAACATAAACCTATAACCTAAACCCGATCCGACTCTCAAATCCTAAAACCTATAACCTAAACCAAAACTTATAACCTAAACCCGAACCCATTCTCAAATCCAAAAACCTAAAACCTAAACCTAAACCTTATCCTAAACCTATAACCTAGAACCCAAACCAAAACCTATAACCTGAACCAAAACCAAAACCAAAACCTAAGACCTAAACCCGAACCCATTCTCCAATCCCAAAACCAATGACCTAAACCCGATCCCATTCTCAAATCCTAAAACCTATAACCTAAACCAAAACCACAACCAAAACCTATAACCTAAACCCGAACCCATTCTCAATTCCAAAAGCCTATAACCTAAACCTAAACCTTATCCAAAACCTATAACCTAAACCAAAACCAAAACCAAAACCAAAACCTAAGACCTAAACCTAAACCCATTCTCCAATCCCAAAACCTATGACCTAAACCCGATCCCATTCTCAAATCCTAAAACCTATAACCTAAACCAAAACCATAACCAAAACCTATAACCTAAACCCGAACCTATTCTCAAATCCAAAAACCTATAACCTAAACCTAAACCTTATCCAGAACTTATAACCTAAACCAAAACCTAAACCAAAACCAAAACCTAAGACCTAAACCTGAACCCATTCTCCAATCCCAAAACCTATAACCTAAACCAAAACCAAAACCTATGACCTAAACCCGAGCCCATTCCCAAATCCCAAAACCTATAACCTAAACCTAAACCTAAACCTATAACCTAAACCCGAACCCATTCTAAAATCCCAAAACCTATAACCTAAACCAAACTCAAAACCAAAACCTATAACCTAAACCCGGTCTGATTCTCAAATCCTAAAACCAATAACCTAAAACAAAACTTATAACTTAAACCCGAACCCAATATCAAATTCAAAACCCTATAACCTAAACCTAAACCTTATCCTAAACCTATAACCTATAACCTAAACCTAAACCAAAACCAAAACCAAAACCTAAGACCTAAACCCGAACCCATTCTCGAATCCCAAAACCAATGACCTAAACCCGAACCCATTCTCAAATCCTAAAACCTAAAACCTAAAATAAAACCCTATCCAAAACCTATAACTTAAACCCGAACCCATTTTCAAATCCAAAAACCTATAACCTAAACCGAAACCTTATCCTAAACCAATAACCTATAACCAAAACCAAAACCAAAACCTAAGACCTAAACCCGAACCCATTCTCCAATCCCAAAACCGATAGCCTAATCTGAAACCAAAACCTATGACCTAAACCCGAACCCATTCTTAAATCCCAAAACCTATAACCTAAATTGAAACCAAAACCTATAACCTAAACCTGAACTCATTCTAAAATCCCAAAACCTATAACCTAAACCAAAACCAAAACCAAAACCTACGACCTAACCCAAACCCATTCTCGAATGCCAAAACCTATGACCTAAACTCGAACCCATTCTCAAATCCTAAAACCTATAACCTAAACCAAAACCATAACCAAAACCTATAACCTAAACCCGAACCCATTCTCAAATCCAAAAACCTATAACCTAAACCTAAACCTTATCCAGAACCTATAACCTAAACCAAAACCTAAACCAAAACCAAAACCTAAGACCTAAACCTAAACCAAACCTTATCCTAAACCCATTCTCAAATCCAAAAACCTATAACCTAAACCTAAACCTTATCCTAAACCTATAACCTATAACCAAAACCTAAACCTTATCCTAAACCTATAACCTATAACCTAAACTAAAACCAAAACCAAAACAAAAGACCTAAACCCAAACCCATTCTCCAATCCTAAAACCAATGACCTAAACCCGAACCCATTCTCAAATCCTAAAACCTATAACCTAAACCAAAACCATAACCAAAACTAATAACCTAAACCCCAACCCATTCTCAAATCCAAAAACCTATAACCTAAACCTAAACCTTATCCTAAACCTATAACGTAAACCAAAACCAATAACCTAAACCAAAACCAAAACCAAAACCAAAACCTAAGACCTAAACCTGAACCCATTCTCCAATCACAAAACCTATAACCTAAACCGAAACCAAAACCTATGTCCTAAACCCGAACCCATTCACAAATCCCAAAACCTATAACCTAAACCAAAACCAAAACTTATGACCTAAACCCGAGCCCATTCTCAAATCCCAAAACTAATAACCTAAACCTAAACCTAAACCTATAACCTAAACCCGAACCCATTCTAAAATCCCAAAACCAAAAACCTAAATCGAAATCATAACCAAAACCTATAACCTAAACCCGATCTGACTCTCAAATCCTAAAACCTATAACCTAAACCAAAATTTATAACCTAAACCCGAACCCATTTTCAAATCCAAAAACCTATAACCTAAACCTAAACCTTATCCTAAACCTATAACCTATAACGTAAACCAAAACCTATAACCTGAACCAAAACCAAAACCAAAACCTAACACCTAAACACGAACCCATTCTCCAATCCCAAAACCTAAGACCTAAACCCGATCCCATTCTCAAATCCTAAAACCTATAACCTAAACTAAAATCATAACCAAAACCTATAACCTAAACCCGAACCCATTCTCAAATCCAAAAACCTATAACCTAAACCTAAACCTTATCCTAAACCTATAACATAAACCAAAACCAATAACCTAAACCAAAACCAAAACCTAAGACCTAAACACGAACCCATTCTCCAATCCCAAAACCTATAGCCTAATCTGAAACCAAAACCTATGACCTAAACCCGAACCCATTCTCAAATTCCAGAACCTATAACCTAAACCGAAACTAAAACCTATAACCTAAACCTGAACCCATTCTAAAATCTAAAAACCTATAACCTAAACCAAAACCTATAACCTAAACCCGATCCGATTCTCAAATCCTAAAACCAATAACCTAAACCAAAACTTATAACCTAAACCCGAACCCATTCTTAAATCCAAAAACCTTTAACCTAAACCTAAACCTTATCCTAAACCAATAACCTATAACCTAAACCAAAACCTAAAACCTAAACCAAAACCAAAACCAAAACCAAAAACAAAATCTAAGACCAAAACCTGAACCCATTCTCCAATCCCAAAACCTATAGCCTAATCCGAAACCAAAACCTATGACCTAAACCCGAACTCATTTTCAAATCCCAAAACCTATAACCTAAACCGAAGCCAAAACCTATGACCTAAACCTGAACCCATTCTCAAATCCTAAAACCTATAAACTAAACCAAAACCATAACCAAAACCTATAACTTAAACCCGACCCCATTCTCAAATCCCAAAACCTATAACCTAAAACTAAACCTTATCCTAAACCTATAACCTATAACCAAAACCAAAACCTATAACCTAAACCTAAACCAAAACCTAAACCTAAGACCTAAACCCGAACCCATTCACCAATCCCAAAACCAATAACCTAAACCAAAATCATAACCAAAACCTACAAACTAAACCAGATCCGATTCTCAAATCCTAAAACCTATAACCTAAACCAAAACTTATAACCTAAACCCGAACCCATTCTCAAATACAAAAACCTATAACCTTATTCTAAACCTATAACTTATAACCTAAACCAAAACCAAAACCAAAACCTAAGACCTAAACCCGAACCCATTCTCCAATCCCAAAACCTATGACCTAAACCCCATCCCATTCTCAAATCCAAAAACCTTTAACCTAAACCTAAACTTATCCTAAACCTATAACCTAAACCAAAACTTATAACCTGAACCAAAACCAAAACCAAAACCTAAGACCTAAACCCGACCCCATTCTCCAATCCCAAAACCTATAACCTAAACCCGAACCCATTCTCAAATCCCAAATCCTATAACCTAAAGCAAAACCATAACCAAAACCTATAACCAAAACCCGAACCCATTCTCAAATCCAAAAACCTATAACCTTAACCTAAACCTTATCCAAAACCTAAGACCTAAACCAAAACCAAAACCCAAACCAAAACCTAACACCTAAACCCGAACCCATTATCCAATCCCAAAACCTATAACCTAAACCGAAACCAAAACCTATGTCCTAACCCCGAACACATTCGCAAATCCCAAAACCTATAACCTAAACCAAAACCAAAACCTATGACCTAAACCTGAACCCATTCTCAAATCCCAAAACCTATAACCTAAACCTAAACCTAAACATATAACCTAAACCTGAACCCATTCTAAAATCCCAAAACCTATAACCTAAAACAAAATCAAAACCAAAACCTGTAACCTAAACCCGAACAGATTCTCAAATCCTAAAACCAATAACCTAAACCAAAACTTATTACCTAAACCCGAACCCACTCTCAAATCCAAAAACCTATAACCTAAACCTAAACCTTATCCTAAACCTATAACCTAAACCAAAACCAAAACCAAAACCACAACCTAAGACCTAAACCCAAACCCATTCTCCAATCCCAAAACCTATGACCTAAACCCGATCCCATTCTCAAATCCTAAAACCTATAACCTAAACCAAAACCATAACCAAAACCTATAACCTAAACCCGAACCCATTCTCAAATCCAAAAACCTATAACCTAAACCTAAACCTTATCCAAAACCTATAACCTAAACCAAAACCAAAACTAAAACCAAAACCTAAGACCTAAACCCGAACCCATTATTAAATCCTAAAACTTATAACCTAAACCAAAACCATAACCAAAACCCATAACCTAAACCCGAACCCATTCTCAAATCCTAAAACCTATAAACTAAACCAAAACCAAAACCAAAACCTATAACTTAAACCCGAACCCAATCTCAAATCCAAAACCCTATAACCTAAACCTAAACCTTATCCGAAACCTATAACCTATAACCTAAACCAAAACCTATAACCTAAACCAAAACCAAAGCCAAAACCAAAACCTAAGACCTAAACCCGAACCCATTCTCCAATCCCAAAACCTATAGCCTAATCTTAAACCAAAACCTATGACCAAAACATGAACCCATTCTCAAATCCCAAAACCTATAACCTAAACCGAAACCGAAACCTATAATCTAAACCTGAACCCATTCTAAAATCCCAAAACCTATAACCTAAACCAAAACTAAAACCAAAACCTATAACCTAAACCCGATCCGATTCTCAAATCCTAAAACCAATAACCTAAACCAAAACTTATAACCTAAACCCGAACCCATTCTCAAATCCCAAAACCTATAACCTAAACCTAAACCTATAACCTATAACCAAAACCAAAACCAAAACCTAAGACCTAAACCCGAACCCATTCTCGAATCCCAAAATCTATGACCTAAACCCGAACCCATTCTCAAATCCTGAAACGTATAACCTAAACCAAAACCATAACCAAAACCTATAACTTAAACCCGAACCCATTCTCAAATCCAAAAACCTAGAACCTAAACCTAAACCTTATCCTAAACCTATAACCTATAACCTAAACCAAAACCTATAACCTAAACCAAAACCAAAACCAAAACCAAAAACAAAACCTAACACCAAAACGTGAACCCATTCTCCAATCCCAAAACCTATAGCCTAATCCGAAACCAAAACCTATGACCTAAACCCGAACCCATTCTTAAATCCTAAAACCTATAACCTAAACTGAAACCAAAACCTATAACCTAAACCTGAACCCATTCTAAAATCCCAAAATGTATAACCAAAACCAAAACCAAAACCAAAACCTATAACCTAAACCCGATCCAAATCTCAAATCCTAAAACCAATAACCTTAACTAAAACTTATAACCTAAACCTGAATCCATTCTCAAATCTAAAAACCTACAACCTAAACCTAAACCTTATCCTAAACCGATAACCTATAACCTAACCAAAACCAAAACCAAAACCTAAGACCTAAACCCAAACCCATTCTCCAATCCCAAAACTAATGACCTAAACCGGAACCCATTCTCAAATCCTAAAACCTATAACCTAAACCAAAACCATAACCAAAACTTATAACCTAAACCTGAACCCATTCTCAAATCTTAAAACCTATAATCTAAACCAAAATCATAACCAAAACCCATAACCTAGACCCGAACCAATTCTCAAATCCAAAAACCTATAACCTAAACATAAACCTTATCTTAAACCTATAACCAAAACCAAAACCAAAACCAAAACCAAAACTTAACACCTAAACCTGAACCCATTCTCCAATCACAAAACATATATCCTAAACCGAAACCAAAACCTATGTCCTAAACCCGAACCCATTCTCAAATCCCAAAACCTATAACCTAAACCAAAACCAAAACCTATGACCTAAACCCGAACCCATTCTCAAATCCCAAAACCAATAACCTAAACCTAAACCTAAACCTATAACCTAAACCCGAACCCATTGTAAAATCCCAAAACCAATAACCTACACCTATACCCTAAACCCGATCCGACTCTCAAATCCTAAAACCTATAACCTAAACCAAAACTTATAACCTAAACCCGAACCCATTCTCAAATCTAAAAAACTATAACCTAAACCTAAACCTTATCTTAAACCTATAACCTAGAACCTAAAACAAAACCTATAACCTGAACCAAAACCAAAACCAAAACCTAAGACCTAGACCTGAACCCATTCTCCAATCCCAAAACCAATGACCTAAACCCGATCCCATTCTCAAATGCTAAAACCTATAACCTAAACCAAAACCATAACCAAAACCTATAACCTAAACCCGAACCCATTCTCAAATCCAAAAACCTATAACCTAAACCTAAACCTTATACAAAACCTATAACCTAAACCAAAACCAAAACCTAAGACCTAAACCCAAACCCATTCTCCAATCCCAAAACCTATGACCTAAACTCGATCCCATTCTCAAATCCTAAAACCTATAACCTAAACCAAAACCATAACCAAAACCTATAACCTAAACCCGAACCCATTCTCAAATCCAAAAACCTATAACCTAAAGCTAAACCTTATCCAAAACCTATAACCTAAACCAAAACCAAAACCAAAACCAAAACCTAAGACCTAAACCCGAACCCATTCTCCAATCCCAAAACCTATAACCTAAACCAAAACCAAAACCTATGACCTAAACCCGAACCCATTCCCAAATCAAAAAACCTATAACCTAAACCTAAACCTAAACCTATAACCTAAACCCGAACCCATTCTAAAATCCCAAAACCTATACCCTAAACCAAAATCAAAACCAAAACCTATAACCAAAACCCGGTCCGATTCTCAAATCCTAAAACCATTAACCTAAAACAAAACTTATAACTTAAACCCGATCCCAATCTCAAATTCAAAAACCCATAACCTAAACCTAAACCTTATCCTAAACTTATAACCTATAACCTAAACCTAAACCTTATCCTAAACCTATTACCTATAACCTAAACCAAAACCAAAACCAAAACCTAAGACCTAAACTCAAACCCATTCTCCAATCCCAAAACCTATGACCTAAACCCGAACCCATTCTCAAATCATAAAACCTATAACCTAAACCAAAACCATAACCAAAACCCATAACCTAAACCCGAACCCATTCTCAAATCTAAAAACCTATAACCTAAACCAAAACCTTATCTTAAACCTATAACCTAAACCAAAACCTATAACCTAAACCAAAACCAAAACCAAAACCTAAGACCTAAACCTGAACCCATTCTCCAATCATAAAACCTATAACCTAAACCAAAACCAAAACCTATGTCCTAAACCCGAACCCATTCGCAAATCCCAAAACCTATAACCTAAACCAAAACGAAAACCTATGACCTAAACCTGAACCCATTCTCAAGTCCCAAAACCTATAACATAAACATAGACCTAAACCTAAACCTATAACCTAAAGCCGAACCCATTCTAAAATCCCAAAACCTATAACCTAAACCAAAACTAAAACCAAAACCTATAACCTAAACCTGATCCGATTCTCAAATCCTAAAACCAATAACCTAAACCAAAACCAAAATCAAAACCTATAACCTAAACCCGATCCGATTCTCAAATCCTAAAACCAATAACCTAAACCAAAACTTATGACCTAAACCCGAACCCACTCTCAAATTCAAAAACCTATAACCTAAACCTAAACCTTATCCTAAACCTATAACCTATAACCTAAACCAAAATCAAAACTAAAACCAAAGACCTAAACCCGAACCCATACACGAATCCCAAAACCTATGACCTAAACCCGAACCCATTCTCAAATCCTAAAACCTATAACCTAAACCAAAACCATAACCAAAACCTATAACTTAAACCCGAACCCATTCTCAAATCCAAAAACCTATAACCTAAACCTAAACCTTATCCTAAACCTATAACCTATAACCAAAACCTAAACCTTATCCTAAACCTATAACCTATAACCTAAACTAAAACCAAAACCAAAACATAAGACCTAAACCCGAACCCCTTATCCAATCCCAAAACCAATGACCTAAACGCGAACCAATTCTCAAATCCTAAAACCTATAACCTAAACCAAAACCATAACCAAAACCTATAACCTAAACCCGAACCCATTCTCAAATCCAAAAACCTATAACCTAAACCTAAACCATATCCTAAACCTATAACGTAAACCAAAACCAATAACCAAAACCAAAACCAAAACCAAAACCAAAACCTAAGACCTAAACCTGAACCCATTCTCCAATCACAAAACCTATAACCTAAACCAAAACCAAAACCTATGTCCTAAACCCGAACCCATTCACAAATCCCAAAACCTATAACCTAAACCAAAACCAAAACTTATGACCTAAACCCGAGCCCATTCTCAAATCCCAAAACTAATAACCTAAACCTAAACCTAAACCTATAACCTAAACCCGAACCCATTCTAAAATCCCAAAACTAAAAACCTAAATCGAAATCATAACCAAAACCTATAACCTAAACCCGATCTGACTCTCAAATCCTAAAACCTATAACCTAAACCAAAACTTATAACCTAAACCCGAACCCATTCTCAAATCCAAAAACCTATAACCTAAACCTAAACCTTATCCTAAACCTATAACCTATAACGTAAACCAAAACCTATAACCTGAACCAAAACCAAAACCAAAACCTAACACCTAAACACGAACCCATTCTCCAATCCCAAAACCTATGACCTAAACCCGATCCCATTCTCAAATCCTAAAACCTATAACCTAAACTAAAATCATAACCAAAACCTATAACCTAAACCCGAACCCATTATCAAATCCAAAAACCTATAACCTAAACCTAAACCTTATCCTAAACCTATAACGTAAACTAAAACCAATAACCTAAACCAAAACAAAAACTTAAGACCTAAACACGAACCCATTCTCCAATCCCAAAACATATAGCCTAATCTGAAACCAAAACCTATGACCTAAACCCAAACCCATTGTCAAATCCCAAAACCTATAACCAAAACCGAAACCAAAACCTATAACCTAAACCTGAACCCATTCTAAAATCCAAAAACCTATAACCTAAACCCGATCTGATTCTCAAATCCTGAAACCAATAACCTAAACCAAAAATTATAACCTAAACCCAAACCCATTCTCAAATCCAAAAACCTTTAACCTAAACCTAAACCCTATCCTAAACCTATAACCTATAACCTAAACCAAAACCAAAAGAAATACCTAAGACCTAAACCCGAACCCATTCGCGAATCCTAAAACCTAAAACCTAAACCAAAACCATAACTAAAACCTATAACTTAAACTCGAACCCATTCTCAAATCCCAAAACCTATAACCTAAACCTAAACCTTATCCTAAACCAATAACCTATAACCTAAACCAAAACCTATAACCTAAACCAAAACCAAAACCAAAACCAAAAACAAAATCTAAGACCAAAACCTGAACCCATTCTCCAATCCCAAAACCTATAGCCTAATCCGAAACCAAAACCTACGACCTAAACCCGAACTCATTTTCAAATCCCAAAACCTATAACCTAAACCGAAGCCAAAACCTATAACCTAAACCTGAACCCATTCTCAAATCCAAAAACCTATAAACTAAACCAAAACCATAACCAAAACCTATAACTTAAACCCGACCCCATTCTCAAATCCCAAAACCTATAACCTAAACCTAAACCTTATCCTAAACCTATAACCTATAACCAAAACCAAAACCTATAACCTAAACCAAAACCAAAACCAAAACCAAAACCTAAACCTAAGACCTAAACCCGAACCCATTCACCAATCCCAAAACCAATAACCTAAACCAAAATCATAACCAAAACCTATAAACTAAACCAGATCCGATTCTTAAATCCTAAAACCTATAACCTAAACCAAAACTTATAACCTAAACCCGAACCCATTCTCAAATACAAAAACCTATAACCTTATTTTAAACCTATAACTTATAACCTAAACCAAAAGCAAAACCAAAACCTAAGACCTAAACCCAAACCCATTCTCCAATCCCAAAACCTATGACCTAAACCCCATCCCATTCTCAAATCCAAGAACCTATAACCTAAACCTAAACTTATCCTAAACCTATAACCTAAACCAAAACTTATAACCTGAACCAAAACCAAAACCAAAACCTAAGACCTAAACCTGACCCCATTCTCCAATCCCAAAACCTATAACCTAAACCCGAACCCATTCTCAAATCCCAAATCCTATAACCTAAAGCAAAACCATAACCAAAACCTATAACCTAAACCCGAACCCATTCTTAAATCCAAAAACCTATAACCTTAACCTAAACCTTATCCAAAACCTAAGACCTAAACCAAAACCAAAACCCAAACCAAAACCTAACACCTAAACCCGAACCCATTATCCAATCCCAAAACCTATAACCTAAACCGAAACCAAAACCTATGTCCTAACCCCGAACACATTCGCAAATCCCAAAACCTATAACCTAAACCAAAACCAAAACCTATGACCTAAACTCGAACCCATTCTCAAATCCCAAAACCTATAACCTAAACCTAAACCTAAACATATAACCTAAACCCGAACCCATTCTAAAATCCCAAAACCTATAACCTAAAACAAAATCAAAACCAAAACCTGTAACCTAAACCCGAACCGATTCTCAAATCCTAAAACCAATAACCTAAACCAAAACTTATTACCTAAACCCGAACCCACTCTCAAATCCAAAAACCTATAACCTAAACCTAAACCTTATCCTAAACCTATAACCTAAACCAAAACCAAAACCAAAACCACAACCTAAGACCTAAACCCAAACCCATTCTCCAATCGCAAAACCTATGACCTAAACCCGATCCCATTCTCAAATCCTAAAACCTATAACCTAAACCAAAACCATAACCAAAACCTATAACCTAAACCCGAACCCTTTCTCAAATCCAAAAACCTATAACCTAAACCTAAACCTTATCCAAAACCTATAACCTAAACCAAAACCAAAACCAAAACCAAAACCTAAGACCTAAACCCGAACCCATTATTAAATCCTAAAACTTATAACCTAAACCAAAACCATAACCAAAACCCATAACCTAAACCCGAACCCATTCTCAAATCCTAAAACCTATAAACTAAACCAATACCAAAACCAAAACCTATAACTTAAACCCGAACCCAATCTCAAATCCAAAACCCTATAACCTAAACCTAAACCTTATCCGAAACCAATAACCTATAACCTAAACCAAAACCTATAACCTGAACCAAAACCAAAACCAAAACCAAAACCTAAGACCTAAACCCGAACCCATTCTCCAATCCCAAAACCTATAGCCTAATCTTAAACCAAAACCTATGACCAAAACACGAACCCATTCTCAAATCCCAAAACCTATAACCTAAACCGAAACCAAAACCTATAATCTAAACCTGAACCCATTCTAAAATCCCAAAACCTATAACCTAAACCAAAACTAAAACCAAAACCTATAACCTAAACCCGATCCGATTCTCAAATCCTAAAACCAATAACCTAAACCAAAACTTATAACCTAAACCCGAACCCATTCTCAAATCCCAAAACCTATAACCTAAACCTAAACCTTATCCTAAACCTATAACCTATAACCAAAACCAAAACCAAAACCTAAGACCTAAACCCGAACCCATTCTCGAATCCCAAAATCTATGACCTAAACCCGAACCCATTCTCAAATCCTGAAACGTATAACCTAAACCAAAACCACAACCAAATCCTATAACTTAAACCCGAACCCATTCTCAAATCCAAAAACCTATAACCTAAACCTAAACCTTATCCTAAACCTATAACCTATAACCTAAACTAAAACCTATAACCTAAACCAAAACCAAAACCAAAATCAAAAACAAAACCTAAGACCAAAACGTGAACCCATTCTCCAATCCCAAAACCTATAGCCTACTCCGAAACCAAAACCTATGACCTAAACCCGAACCCATTCTTAAATCCTAAAACCTATAACCTAAACTGAAACCAAAACCTATAACCTAAACCTGAACCCATTCTAAAATCCCAAAATGTATAACCAAAACCAAAACCTATAACCTAAACCCGATCCAATTCTCAAATCCTAAAACCAATAACCTTAACTAAAACTTATAACCTAAACCCGAATCCATTCTCAAATCTAAAAACCTACAACCTAAACCTAAACCTTATCCTAAACCGATAACCTATAACCTAACCAAAACCAAAACCAAAACCTAAGACCTAAACCCAAACTCATTCTCCAATCCCAAAACTAATGACCTAAACCCGAACCCATTCTCAAATCCTAAAACCTATAACCTAAACCAAAACCATAACCAAAACCTATAACCTAAACCTGAACCCATTCTCAAATCTTAAAACCTATAATCTAAACCAAAATCATAACCAAAACACATAACCTAGACCCGAACCAATTCTCAAATCCAAAAACCTATAACCTAAACCTAAACCTTATCTTAAACCTATAACCAAAACCAAAACCAAAACCAAAACCAAAACCTAACACCTAAACCTGAACCCATTCTCCAATCACAAAACATATATCCTAAACCGAAACCAAAACCTATGTCCTAAACCCGAACCCATTCTCAAATCCCAAAACCTATAACCTAAACCAAAACCAAAACCTATGACCTAAACCCGAACCCATTCTCAAATCCCAAAACCAATAACCTAAACCTAAACCTAAACCTATAACCTAAACCCGAACCCATTGTAAAATCCCAAAACCAATAACCTACACCTATAACCTAAACCCGATCCGACTCTCAAATCCTAAAACCTATAACCTAAACCAAAACTTATAACCTAAACCCGAACCCATTCTCAAATCTAAAAAACTATAACCTAAACCAAAACCTTATCCTAAACCTATAACCTAGAACCTAAAACAAAACCTATAACCTGAACTAAAACCAAAACCAAAACCTAAGACCTAGACCCGAACCCATTCTCCAATCCCAAAACCAATGACCTAAACCCGATCCCATTCTCAAATGCTAAAACCTATAACCTAAACCAAAACCATAACCAAAACCTATAACCTAAACCCGAACCCATTCTCAAATCCAAAAACCTATAACCTAAACCTAAACCTTATCCAGAACCTATAACCTAAACCAAAACCAAAACCTAAGACCTAAACCCAAACCCATTCTCCAATCCCAAAACCTATGACCTAAACCCGATCCCATTCTCAAATCCTAAAACCTATAACCAAAACCAAAACCATAACCAAAACCTATAACCTAAACCCGAACCCATTCTCAAATCCAAAAACCTATAACCTAAAGCTAAACCTTATCCAAAACCTATAACCTAAACCAAAACCTAAGACCTAAACCCGAACCCATTCTCCAATCCCAAAACCTATAACCTAAACCAAAACCAAAACCTATGACCTAAACCCGAACCCATTCCCAAATCAAAAAACCTATAACTAAACCTAAACCTAAACCTATAACCTAAACCCGAACCCATTCTAAAATCCCAAAACCTATACCCTAAACCAAAATCAAAACCAAAACCTATAACCTAAACCCGGTCCGATTCTCAAATCCTAAAACCATTAACCTAAAACAAAACTTATAACTTAAACCCGATCCTAATCTCAAATTCAAAAACCCATAACCTAAACCTAAACCTTATCCTAAACTTATAACGTATAACCTAAACCTAAGCCTTATCCTAAACCTATTACCTATAACCTAAACCAAAACCAAAACCTAAGACCTAAACTCGAACCCATTCTCCAATCCCAAAACCTATGACCTAAACCCGAACCCATTCTCAAATCATAAAACCTATAACCTAAACCAAAACCATAACCAAAACCCATAACCTAAACCCGAACCCATTCTCAAATCTAAAAACCTATAACCTAAACCAAAACCTTATCTTAAACCTATAACCTAAACCAAAACCTATAACCTAAACCAAAACCAAAACCAAAACCAAAACCAAAACCTAAGACCTAAACCTGAACCCATTCTCCAATCATAAAACCTATAACCTAAACCAAAACCAAAACCTATGTCCTAAACCCGAACCCATTCGCAAATCCCAAAACCTATAACCTAAACCAAAACGAAAACCTATGACCTAAACCTGAACCCATTCTCAAGTCCCAAAACCTATAACATAAACATAGACCTAAACCTAAACCTATAACCTAAAGCCGAACCCATTCTAAAATCCCAAAACCTATAACCTAAACCAAAACTAAAACCAAAACCTATAACCTAAACCTGATCCGATTCTCAAATCCTAAAACCAATAACCTAAACCAAAACCAAAATCAAAACCTATAACCTAAACCCGATCCGATTCTCAAATCCTAAAACCAATAACCTAAACCAAAACTTATGACCTAAACCCGAACCCACTCTCAAATTCAAAAACCTATAACCTAAACCTAAACCTTATCCTAAACCTATAACCTATAACCTAAACCAAAATCAAAACTAAAACCAAAGACCTAAACCCGAACCCATACACGAATCCCAAAACCTATGACCTAAACCCGAACCCATTCTCAAATCCTAAAACCTATAACCTCAACCAAAACCATAACCAAAACCTATAACTTAAACCCGAACCCATTCTCAAATCCAAAAACCTATAACCTAAACCTAAACCTTATCCTAAACCTATAACCTATAACCAAAACCTAAACCTTATCCTAAACCTATAACCTATAACCTAAACTAAAACCAAAACCAAAACATAAGACCTAAACCCAAACCCATTATCCAATCCCAAAACCAATGACCTAAACGCGAACCAATTCTCAAATCCTAAAACCTATAACCTAAACCAAAACCATAACCAAAACCTATAACCTAAACCCGAACCCATTCTCAAATCCAAAAACCTATAACCTAAACCTAAACCTTATCCTAAACCTATAACGTAAACCCAAACCAATAACCTAAACCAAAACCAAAACCAAAACCAAAACCTAAGACCTAAACCTGAACCCATTCTCCAATCACAAAACCTATAACCTAAACCGAAACCAAAACCTATGTCCTAAACCCGAACCCATTCTCAAATCGCAAAACCTATAACCTAAACCAAAACCAAAACCTATGACCTAAACCCGAGCCCTTTCTCAAATCCCAAAACCAATAACCTAAACCTAAACCTAAACCTATAACCTAAATCCGAAACCATTCTAAAATCCCAAAACCAAAAACCTAAACCGAAATTATAACCAAAAGCTATAACCTAAACCCGATCCGACTCTCAAATCCTAAAACCTATAACCTAAACCAAAACTTATAGCCTAAACGCGAAACCATTTTCAAATCCAAAAACATATAACCTAAACCTAAACCTTATCCTAAACCTATAACCTATAGCCTAAACCAAAACCTATAACCTGAAACATAACCAAAACCAAAACCTAACACCTAAACCCGAACCCGTTCTCCAATCTCAAAAAATATGACCTAAACCCGATCCCATTCTCAAATCCTAAAACCTATAACCTAAACCAAAATCATAACCAAAACCTATAACCTAAACTCGAACCCATTTTCAAATCCAAAAACCTATAACCTAAACCTAAACCTTATCCAAAACTTATAACCTAAACCAAAACCAAAAACAAAACCAAAACCTAAGACCTAAACCCGAACCCATTCTCCAATTCCAAAACCAATGACCTAAACCCGATCCCATTCCCAAATCTTAAAACCTATAACCTAAACTAAAACCATAACTAAAACCTATAACCTAAACCCGAACCCACTCTCAAATCTAAAAACCTATAACTTAAACCTAAACCTTATCCAAAACCTATAACCTAAACCAAAACCAAAACCTAAGACCTAAACCCGTACCCATTCTCCAATCCCAAAACCTATGACCTCAACCCGATCCCATTCTCAAATCCTAAAACCTATAACCTAAACCAAAACCATAACCAAAACCTATAACCTAAACCCAAACCCATTCTCAAATCCCAAACCCTATAACCTAAACCCGAACCCATTCTCAAATCCCAAAACTATAACCTAAACCTAAACCTTATCCAAAACCAATAACCTAAACCAAAACCAAAACCAAAACCATAACCTAAGACCTAAACCCGAACCCATTCTCCAATCCCAAAACCTATAACCTAAACCAAAACCAAAACCTATGACCTAAACCCGAACCCATTCCCAAATCCGAAAACCTATAACCTAAACCTATAACCTAAACCCGAACCCATTCTAAAATCCCAAAACCAATAACCTAAACCAAAATCAAAACCAAAACCTATAACCTAAACCCGGTCCGATTCTCAAATCCTAAAACCAATAACCTAAACCCAAACTTTTAACTTAAACCCGAACCCATTCTCAAATCTAAAAACCAATAACCTAAACCTAAACCTTATCCTAAGCCTTTAACGAATAACCTAAACCTAAACCTTATCTTAAACCTATAACCTAAACAAAATCCTATAACCTAAACCAAAACCAAAACCAAAACCAAAACCTAAGACCTAAACCTGAACCCATTCTCCAATCACAAAACCTATAACCTAAACCGAAACAAAAACCTATGTCCTAAACTCGAACCCATTCACAAATCCTGAAACCTATAACCTAAACCAAAATGAAAACCTATGACCGAAACATGAACCCATTCTCAAGTCCCAAAATCTATAACCTAAACCTAAACGTAAACCAAAACCTATAACCCAAACCCGAACCCATTTTAAAATCCCAATACCTATAACCTAAACCAAAACCAAAAACCAAAACCTATAACCTAAACCCGATCCGATTCTCAAATCCTAAAACCAATAACCTAAACCAAAACTTATAACCTAAACCCGAACCCATTCTCAAATCCAAAAACCTATATCCTAAACCTAAACCTTATCCTAAACCTATAACCTATAACCTAAACCAAAACCAAAACCAAAACCTAAGACCTAAACCCGAACCCATTCTCAAATCCTAAAACCTATAACCTAAACCAAAACCATAACCAAAACCTATAACCTAAACCCGAATCCATTCTCAAATCCAAAAACCTATAACCTAAACCTAAACCTTATCCAAAACCTATAACCTAAACCAAAACCAAAACCAAAACCAAAACCTAAGACCTAAACCCGTACCCATTCTCCAATCCCAAAACTTAAGACCTAAACCCCAACCCATTCTCAAATTCTAAAACTTATAACCTAAACCAAAACCATAACCAAAACCCATAACCTAAACCCGAACCCATTCTCAAATCCAAAAACCTATAAGCTAAACCTAAACCTTATCTTAAACCTATAACCTAAACCAAAACCAAAACGAAAACCAAAACCTAAGACCTAAACCTGAACCCATTCACCAATCACAAAACCTATAACCTAAACCGAAACCAAAACCCATGTCCTAAACCCGAACCCATTCTCAAATCCCAAAACCTATAACCTAAACCAAAATGAAAACCTATGAACTAAACCCGAACCCATTCACAAATCCCAAAACCTATAACCTAAACCAATACCTAAACCTTTAACCAAAACCCGAACCCATTCTAAAATCCCAAAACCAATAACCTAAACCGAAACCATAACCAAAACCTCTAACCTAAACCCGATCCGATTCTCAAATCCTAAAACCTATAACCTAAACCAAAACTTATAACCTAAACCCGAACCAATACTCAAATCCAAAAACCTATAACCTAAACCTAAACCGTATCCTAAACCTATAACCTATAACCTAAACTAAAACTTATAACCTGAACCAAAACTAAAACCAAAACCTAAGACCTAAACCCGAACCCATTCTCCAATCCCAAAACCTATGACCTAAACCCGAACCCATTCTCAAATCCAAAAAACTATAACCAAAACCAAAACCATAACCAAAACCTATAACCTAAACCCGAATCCATTCTCAAATCTAAAAACTTATAACCTAAACCTAAACCTTATCCAAAACCTAAAACCTAAACCAAAACCAAAACCAAAACCAAAACCTAAGACCTAAACCCGAACCCATTCTCCAACCCTAAAAGCTTTGACCTAAATCCGAACTCATTCTTAAATCCTAAAAGCTATAACCTAAACCAAAACCATAACCAAAACCCATAACCTAAACCCGAACCCATTCTCAACTCCAAAAACCTATAACCTAAACCTAAACCTTGTCTTAAACCTATAACCTAAACCAAAACCTATAACCTAAACCAAAACCAAAACCTAAGACCTAAACCTGAACCCATTCTCCAATCACAAAACATATAACCTAAATCGAAACCAAAACCTATGTCCTAAACCTGAACCCATTCACAAATCCCAAAACCTATAACCTAAACCAAAACGAAAACCTATGACCTAAACCCGAACCCATTCTCAAATCTAAAAACCTATAACCTAAATCGAAACCAAAACCTATAACCTAAACCTGAACCCATTCTAAAATCCTAAAACCAATAACCTAAACCAAAACCAAAACCAAAACCTATAACCTAAACCCGATCCGATTTTCAAATCCTAAAACCAATAACCTAAACCAAAACTTATAACCTAAACCCGAACCCATTCTCAAATCCAAAAACCTATAACCTAAACCTAAACCTTATCCTAAACCTATAACCTATAACCTAAACCTAAACCTTATCCAAAACCTAAAACCTAAACCAAAACCAAAACCAAAACCAAAACCTAAGACCTAAACCCGAACCCATTCTCCAATCCCAAAACCTTTGACCTAAATCCAAACTCATTCTCAAATCCTAAAAGCTATAACCTAAACCAAAACCATAACCAAAACCCATAACCTAAACCCGAACCCATTCTTGAATCCAAAAACCTATAACCTAAACTTAAACCTTATCTTAAACCTATAACCTAAACCAAAACCTAAGACCTAAACCAAAACCAAAACGAAAACCAAAACCTAAGACCTAAACCTGAACCCAATCTCCAATCACAAAACCTATAACCTAAACCGAAACCAAAACACATGTCCTAAACTCGAACCCATTCTCAAATCTCAAAACCTATAACCTAAACCAAAACGAAAACCTATGACCTAAACCCGAACCCATTCGCAAATCCCAAAACCTATAACATAAACCTAAACCTAAACCTTTAACCAAAACCCAAACCCATTCATAAATCCTAAAACCAATAACCTAAACCGAAACCATAACCAAAACCTCTAACCTAAACCCGATCTGATTCTCAAATCCTAAAACCTATAATCTAAACCAAAACTTATAACCTAAACCCGAACAAATACTCAAATCTAAAAACCTATAACCTAAACCTAAACCGTATCCTAAACCTATAACCTATAACCTAAACCAAAACTTATCACCTGAACCAAAACTAAAACCAAAACCTAAGACCTAAACCCGAACCCATTCTCCAATCCAAAAACCTATGACCTAAACCCGAACCCATTCTCAAATCCAAAAACCTATAACCTAAACCAACACCATAACCAAAACCTATAACCTAAACCCGAACCCATTCTTAAATCTAAAAACCTATAACCTAAACCTAAACCTTATCCAAAACCTAAAACCTAAACCAAAACCAAAACCAAAACCAAAACCTAAGACCTAAACCCGAACCCATTCTCCAATCCCAAAACCTTTGACCTAAATCCGAACTCATTCTCAAATCCTAAAAGCTATAACCTAAACCAAAACCATAACCAAAACCCATAACCTAAACCCGAACCCATTCTCAAATCCAAAAACCTATAACCTAAACCTAAACCTTATCTTAAACCTATAACCAAAACCAAAACCTAAGACCTAAACCAAAACCAAAATGAAAAGCAAAACCTAAGACCTAAACCTGAACCCATTCTCCAATCACAAAACCTATAACCTAAATCGAAACCAAAACCCATGTCCTAAACCCGAACCCATTCTCAAATCTCAAAACCTATAACCTAAACCAAAACGAAAACCTATGACCTAAACCCGAACCCATGCACAAATCCCAAAACCTATAACCTAAACCTAAACCTAAACCTTTAACCAAAACCCGAACCAATTCATAAATCCCAAAACCAATAACCAAAACCGAAACCATAACCAAAACCTCTAACCTAAACCCGATCTGATTCTCAAATCCTAAAACCTATAACCTAAACTAAAACTTATAACCTAAACCCGAACCAATACTCAAATCTAAAAACCTATAACCTAAACCTAAACCGTATCCTAAACCTATAACCTATAACCAAAACCAAAACTTATCACCTGAACCAAAACTAAAACCAAAACCTAAGACCTAAACCCGAACCCATTCTCCAATCCAAAAACCTATGACCTAAACCCGAACCCATTCTCAAATCCAAAAACCTATAACCTAAAAAAAAACCATAACCAAAACCTATAACCTAAACCCGAACCCATTCTCAAATCTAAAAACCTATAACCTAAACCTAAACCTTATCCAAAACCTAAAACCTAAACCAAAACCAAAACCAAAACCAAAACCTAAGAACTAAACCCGAACCCATTCTCCAATCCCAAAACCTTTGACCTAAATCCGAACTCATTCTCAAATCCTAAAAGCTATAACCTAAACCAAAACCATAACCAAAACCCATAACCTAAACCCGAACCCATTCTCAAATCCAAAAACCTATAACCTAAACCTAAACCTTATCTTAAACCTATAACCTAAACCAAAACCTATAACCTAAAACAAAACCAAAACCAAAACCATAACCTAAGACCTAAACCTGAACCCATTCTCTAATCACAAAACATATAACCTAAATCGAAACCAAAACCTATGTCCTAAACCCGAACCCATTCTCAAATCCCAAAACCTATAACCTAAACCAAAACGAAAACCTATAACCTAAACCCAAACCCATTCTCAAATCTCAAAACCTATAACCTAAATCGAAACCAAAACCTATAACCTAAACCTGAACCCATTCTAAAATCCCAAAACCTATAACCAAAACCAAAACCAAAACCAAAACCTATAACTTAAACCCGATCCGATTTTCAAATCCTAAAACCAATAACCTAAACCAAAACTTATTACCTAAACCCGAACCCACTCTCGAATACAAAAACCTATAACCTAAACCTAAACCTTATCCTAAACCTATAACCTATAACCTAAATCAAAACCAAAACCAAAACCTAAGACCTAAACTCAAACCCGTTCTCCAATCCCAAAACTAATGACCTAAACCCGAACCCATTCTCATTTCCTAAAACCTATAACCTGAACCTAAACCTTATCCTAAACCTATAACCTAAACCAAAACCTATAACCTAAACCAAAACCAAAACCAAAACCAAAACCTAAGACATAAACCTGAACCCATTCTCCAATCACAAAACCTATAACCTAAACCGAAACCAAAACCTATGTCCTAAACCCGAACCCATTCTCAAATCCCAAAACCTATAACCTAAACCAAAACCAAAACCTATGACCTAAACCCGAACCCATTCTCGAATACCAAAACCAATAACCTAAACCTAAACCTAAACCTATAACCTAAACCAGAACCCATTCTAAAATCCCAAAACCAATAACCTAAATCGAAATCATAACCAAAACCTATAACCTAAACCCGATCCGATTCTCAAATCCTAAAACCTATAACCTAAAACAAAACTAATAACCTAAACCCGAACCCATTCTCAAATCCAAAAACCTATAACCTAAACCTAAACCTTATCCTAAACCACTAACCTATAACCTAAACCAAAACCCGTAACCTGAACCAAAACTAAAACCAAAACCTAAGACCTAAACCCGAACCCATTCTCCAATCCCAATACCTATGACCTAAACCTGATCCCATTCTCAAATACTAAAACCTATAACCTAAACCAAAACTATAACCAAAACCTATAACCTAAACCCGAACCCATTCTCAAATCCAAAAACCTATAACCTAAACCAAAACCATAACCAAAACCTATAACCTAAACCCGAACCCATTCTCAAATCCAAAAACCTATCACCTAAACCTAAACCTTATCTACAACCTATAACCAAAACCAAAACCTAAGACCTAAACCCGAACCCATTCTCCAAACCCAAAACCTACAACCTAAACCAAAACAAAAACCTATGACCTAAACCCGAACCCATTCCCAAATCCCAAAACCTATAACCGAAACCAAAACAAAAACCTATGACCAAAATCCAAACCCATTCTCAAATCCCAAAACCTAAAACCTAAACCTAAACCTAAACCTATAACTTAAACCCGAACCCATTCTAAAATCCCAAAACCTATAACCTAAACGCAAATCATAACCAAAACCTATAACCTAAACCCGGTCCGATCCTCAAATCCTAAAACCAATAACCTAAACCAAAAATTATAACCTAAACCCGAACCAATTCTCAAATCCAAAAACCTATAACCTAAACCTAAACCTTATCCTAAACCTATATCCTATAACCTAAACCTAAACCTTATCCTAAAACCTATGATCTAAACCCAAACCCATTCTCAAATCCTAAAACCTATAACCTAAACCAAAACCATAACCAAAACCCATAACCTAAACCCGAACCCATTCTCAAATCCAAAAACCTATAACCTAAACCTAAACCTTATCTTAAACCTATAACCTAAACCAAAACCAAAACCAAAACCAAAACCTAAGACCTAAACCTGAACCCATTCCCCAATCATAAAACCTATAACCTAAACCAAAACCAAAACCTATGTCCTAAACTCGAACCCATTCTCAAATCCCAAAACCTATAACCTAAACCTAAACGAAAACCTATGACCTAAACCTGAACCCATTCTCAAATCCCAAAACCTATAACCTAAACCAAAACCTAAACCTATAACCAAAACCCGAACCCATTCTAAAATCCCAAAACCAATAACCTAAACCGAAACCATAACCAAAACCTATAACCTAAACCCGATCCGATTCTCAAATCCTAAAACCTATAACCTAAACCAAAACTTATAACCTAAACCCGAACCCATTCTCAAATCCAAAAACCTATAACCTAAACCTAAACCTTATCCTAAGCCTATAACCTATAACCTAATCCAAAACCTATAACCTGAACCAAAACCAAAACCAAAACCTAAGACCTAAACCCGAACCTATTCTCCAATCCCAAAACCTATGACCTAAACCCGATCCCATTCTCAAATCCTAAAAACTATAACCTAAACCAAAACCATAACCAAAACCTATAACCTAAACCTGAACCCATTCTCAAATCCAAAAACCTATAGCCTAAACCTAAACCTTATCCAAAACCTATAACCTAAACCAAAACCAAAACCAAAACCAAAACCAAAATCTAAGACCTTAACCCGAACCCATTCACCAATCCCAAAACCTATAACCTAAACCAAAATCAAAACCTATGACCTAAACCCAAACCATTCCCAAATCCCAAAACCTATAACCTAAACCTAAACATAAACCTATAACCTAAACCCGAACCCATTCTAAAATCCCAAAACCTATAACCTAAACGAAAATCAAAACCAAAAACTATAACCTAAACCTGGTCTGATTCTCAAATCCTAAAACCAATAACCTAAACCAAAACTTATAACTTAAACCTGAACCCATTCTCAAATCCAAAAACCTATAACCTAAACCTAAACCTTATCCTAAACCTATAACCTATAACCTAAACCTAAACCTTATCCTAAACCTATAACCTATAACCTAAACCAAAACCAAAACCAAAACCTAAGACATAAACCTGAACCCATTCTCCAATCACAAAACCTATAACCTAAACCGAAACCAAAACCTATGTCCTAAACCCGAACCCATTCTCAAATCCCAAAACCTATAACCTAAACCAAAACCAAAACCTATGACCTAAACCCGAACCCATTCTCGAATACCAAAACCAATAACCTAAACCTAAACCTAAACCTATAACCTAAACCAGAACCCATTCTAAAATCCCAAAACCAATAACCTAAATCGAAATCATAACCAAAACCTATAACCTAAACCCGATCCGATTCTCAAATCCTAAAACCTATAACCTAAAACAAAACTAATAACCTAAACCCGAACCCATTCTCAAATCCAAAAACCTATAACCTAAACCTAAACCTTATCCTAAACCACTAACCTATAACCTAAACCAAAACCCGTAACCTGAACCAAAACTAAAACCAAAACCTAAGACCTAAACCCGAACCCATTCTCCAATCCCAATACCTATGACCTAAACCTGATCCCATTCTCAAATACTAAAACCTATAACCTAAACCAAAACTATAACCAAAACCTATAACCTAAACCCGAACCCATTCTCAAATCCAAAAACCTATAACCTAAACCAAAACCATAACCAAAACCTATAACCTAAACCCGAACCCATTCTCAAATCCAAAAACCTATCACCTAAACCTAAACCTTATCTACAACCTATAACCAAAACCAAAACCTAAGACCTAAACCCGAACCCATTCTCCAAACCCAAAACCTACAACCTAAACCAAAACAAAAACCTATGACCTAAACCCGAACCCATTCCCAAATCCCAAAACCTATAACCGAAACCAAAACAAAAACCTATGACCAAAATCCAAACCCATTCTCAAATCCCAAAACCTAAAACCTAAACCTAAACCTAAACCTATAACTTAAACCCGAACCCATTCTAAAATCCCAAAACCTATAACCTAAACGCAAATCATAACCAAAACCTATAACCTAAACCCGGTCCGATCCTCAAATCCTAAAACCAATAACCTAAACCAAAAATTATAACCTAAACCCGAACCAATTCTCAAATCCAAAAACCTATAACCTAAACCTAAACCTTATCCTAAACCTATATCCTATAACCTAAACCTAAACCTTATCCTAAAACCTATGATCTAAACCCAAACCCATTCTCAAATCCTAAAACCTATAACCTAAACCAAAACCATAACCAAAACCCATAACCTAAACCCGAACCCATTCTCAAATCCAAAAACCTATAACCTAAACCTAAACCTTATCTTAAACCTATAACCTAAACCAAAACCAAAACCAAAACCAAAACCTAAGACCTAAACCTGAACCCATTCCCCAATCATAAAACCTATAACCTAAACCAAAACCAAAACCTATGTCCTAAACTCGAACCCATTCTCAAATCCCAAAACCTATAACCTAAACCTAAACGAAAACCTATGACCTAAACCTGAACCCATTCTCAAATCCCAAAACCTATAACCTAAACCAAAACCTAAACCTATAACCAAAACCCGAACCCATTCTAAAATCCCAAAACCAATAACCTAAACCGAAACCATAACCAAAACCTATAACCTAAACCCGATCCGATTCTCAAATCCTAAAACCTATAACCTAAACCAAAACTTATAACCTAAACCCGAACCCATTCTCAAATCCAAAAACCTATAACCTAAACCTAAACCTTATCCTAAGCCTATAACCTATAACCTAATCCAAAACCTATAACCTGAACCAAAACCAAAACCAAAACCTAAGACCTAAACCCGAACCTATTCTCCAATCCCAAAACCTATGACCTAAACCCGATCCCATTCTCAAATCCTAAAAACTATAACCTAAACCAAAACCATAACCAAAACCTATAACCTAAACCTGAACCCATTCTCAAATCCAAAAACCTATAGCCTAAACCTAAACCTTATCCAAAACCTATAACCTAAACCAAAACCAAAACCAAAACCAAAACCAAAATCTAAGACCTTAACCCGAACCCATTCACCAATCCCAAAACCTATAACCTAAACCAAAATCAAAACCTATGACCTAAACCCAAACCATTCCCAAATCCCAAAACCTATAACCTAAACCTAAACATAAACCTATAACCTAAACCCGAACCCATTCTAAAATCCCAAAACCTATAACCTAAACGAAAATCAAAACCAAAACCTATAACCTAAACCTGGTCTGATTCTCAAATCCTAAAACCAATAACCTAAACCAAAACTTATAACTTAAACCTGAACCCATTCTCAAATCCAAAAACCTATAACCTAAACCTAAACCTTATCCTAAACCTATAACCTATAACCTAAACCTAAACCTTATCCTAAACCTATAACCTATAACCTAAACCAAAACCAAAACCAAAACCTAAGACCTAAACCCAAACCCATTCTCCAATCACAAAACCTATGACCTAAACCGGAAACCATTCTCAAATCCTAAAACTTATAAGCTAAACCAAAACCATAACCAAAACCCATAACCTAAACCCGAACCCATTCTCAAGTCCAAAAACCTATAATCTAAACCTAAACCTTATCTTAAACCTATAACCTAAACCAAAACCTATAACCTAAACCAAAACAAAAACCAAAACCAAAACCTAAGACCTAAACCTGAACCCATTCTCCAATCACAAAACCTATAACCTAAACCGAAACCAAAACCCATGTCCTAAACCCGAACCCATTCTCAAATCCCAAAACCAATAACCTAAACCAAAACGAAAACCTATGACCTAAACCTGAACCCATTCTCAAACCCCAAAACCTATAACCTAAACCTAAACCTAAACTTATAACCAAAACCCGAACCCATTCTAAAATCCCAAAACCAATAACCTAAACCGAAACCATAAACAAATCCTCTAACCTAAACCCGATCCGATTCTCAAATCCTAAAACCTATAACCTAAACTAAAACTTATAACCTAAACCCGAACCAATTCTCAAATCCAAAAACCTATAACCTAAACCTAAACCATATCCTAAACCTATAACCTATAACCTAAACCAAAACTTATAACCTGAACCAAAACTAAAACCAAAACCTAAGACCTAAACCCGAACCCATTCTCCAATCCCAAAACCTATGACCTAAACCCGAACCCATTCTCAAATCTAAAAACCAATAACCTAAGCCAAAACCATAACCAAAACCTATAACTTATACCCGAACCCATACTCAAATCTAAAAACCTATAACCTAAACCGAAACCTTATCCAAAACCTATAACCTAAACCAAAACCAAAACCTAAGACCTAAACTCGAACCCATTCTCCAATCCCAAAACCTATGACCTAAATCCGAACCGATTATCAAATCCTAAAACCTATAACCTAAACCAAAACCATAACCAAAACCCATAACCTAAACCCGAACCCATTCTCAAATCCAAAAACCTATAACCTTAACCTAAACCTTATCTTAAACTATAACCTAAACCAAAACCTATAACCTAAACCAAAACCAAAACCAAAACCAAAACCTAAGACCTAAACCTGAACCCATTCTCCAATCACAAAACATATAAACCAAATCGAAACCAAAACCTATGTCCTAAACCCGAACCCATTCTCAAATCCCAAAACCTATAACCTAAACCAAAATGAAAACCTATGACCTAAACCCGAACCCATTCTCAAATCACAAAACCTAAAAGCTAAACCGAAACCAAAACCTACAACCTAAACCTGAACCCATTCTAAAATCCCAAAACCTATAACCTAAACCAAAACCAAAACCAAAACCTATAACCAAAACCCGATCCGATTCTCAAATCAAAAAACCAATAACCTAAACCAAAACTTATAACCTAAACCCGAACCCATTATCAAATCCAAAAACCTATAACCTAAACCTAAACCTTATCCTAAACCTATAACCTATAACCTAAACAAAACCAAAACCAAAATCTAAGACCTAAACAAGAACCCATTCTCGAATCCCAAAACCTATGACCTAAACCCGAACCCATTCTCAAATCCTAAAACCTATAACCTTAACCAAAACCATAACCAAAACCTAGAACTTAAACCCGAACCCATTGTCAAATCCAAAAACCTATAACCTAAACCTAAACCTTATCCTAAACCTGTAACCTATAACCTAAACCAAAACCTATAACCTAAATCAACACCAAAACTAAAACGGTAACCAAAACCTATAACCTAAACCCGAACCCATTCTCAAATCCAAAAACCTATAACCTAAACCTAAACCTTATCCTAAACCTATAACCTAAACCAAAACCAAAACCAAAACCAAAACCTAAGACCTAAACCTGAACCCATTCTCCAATCACAAAACTTATAACCTAAACCGAAACCAAAACCTATGTCCTAAACTCGAACCCATTCTCATATACCAAAACCTATAACCTAAACCAAAACCAAAATCTATGACCTAAACCCGAACCCATTCTCAAATCCCAAAACCAATAACCTAAACCTAAACCAAAACCTATAACCTAAACCCAAACCCATTCTAAAATCCCAAAACCTATAACCTAAACCAAAACCAAAACCAAAACCTATAACCAAAACCCGATCCAATTCTCAAATCAAAAAACCAATAACCTAAACCAAAACTTATAACCTAAACCCGAACCCATTATCAAATCCAAAAACCTATAACCTAAACCTAAACCTTATCCTAAACCTATAACCTATAACCTAAATAAAACCAAAACCAAAATCTAAGACCTAAACAAGAACCCATTCTCGAATCCCAAAACCTATGACCTAAACCCGAACCCATTCTCAAATCCTAAAACCTATAACCTTAACCAAAACCATAACCAAAACCTAGAACTTAAACCCGAACCCATTGTCAAATCCAAAAACCTATAACCTAAACCTAAACCTTATCCTAAACCTGTAACCTATAACCTAAACCAACACGAAAACTAAAACGGTAACCAAAACCTATAACCTAAACCCGAACCCATTCTCAAATCCAAAAACCTATAACCTAAACCTAAACCTTATCCTAAACCTATAACCTAAACTAAAACCAAAACCGAAACCAAAACCTAAGACCTAAACCTAAACCCATTCTCCAATCACAAAACTTATAACCTAAACCGAAACCAAAACCTATGTCCTAAACCCGAACCCATTCTCATATACCAAAACCTATAACCTAAACCAAAACCAAAATCTATGACCTAAACCCGAACCCATTCTCAAATCCCAAAACCAATAACCTAAACCTAAACCAAAACCTATAACCTAAACCCAAACCCATTCTAAAATCCCAAAACCAATAACCTGAACCGAAATCAAAAGCAAAACCTATAACCTAAACCCGATCCGATTCCTAAAGCCTAAAACCTATAACCTAAACCAAAACTAATAACCTAAACCCGAACCCATTCTCAAATCAAAAACCCATAACCTAAACCTAAACCTTATCCTAAACCTATAACCTATAACCTAACCTAAAACCTATAACTTCAATCAAAACCAAAACCAAAACCTAAGCCCTAAACCCGAACCCATTCTCCAATCCCAATACCTATGACCTAATCCCGATCCCATTCTCAAATTCTAAAACCTATAACCTAAACCAAAACCATAACCAAAACCAATAACCTAAACCCGAACCCATTCTCAAATCTAAAAACCTATAACCTAAACCTAAACCATATCCAAAACCTATAACCTAAACCAAAACCAAAACAAAAACTAAAACCTAAGACCTAAACCCGAACCCATTCTCCAATCCCAAAGCCTATTACCTAAACCAAAACCAAAACCTATGACCTAAACCCGAACCCATTCCCAAATCCCAAAACCTATAACCTAAACCAAAACGAAAACCTATGTCCAAAACCCGAACCCATTCTCAAATCCCAAAACCTATAACCTAAACCTAAACCTTATGCAAAACCTATAACCGAAACCAAAACCAAAACCAAAACTAAAACCTAAGATCGAAACCCGAAACCATTCTCAAATCCCAAAACCTATAACCTAAACCAAAACTAAAACCTATGACCTAAACCCGAACCTATTCCCAAATCCCAAAACTTATAACCTAAACCTAAACCTAAACCTATAACCTAAACCCGAACCCATTCTAAAATCCCAGAACCTATAACCTAAACCAAAACCAAAACCAAAACCTATAACCTAAACCCGATCTGATTCTCAAATCCTAAAACCCATAACCTAAACCAAAACTTATAACCTAAACCCGAACCCATTCTCAAATCTAAAAACCTATAACCTAAACCTAAACCTTATCCTAAACCTATAACCTATAACCTAAACCAAAACCAAAACCAAAACCTAAGACCTAAACCCGAACCCATTCTCGAATACCAAAACCTATGACCTAAACCCGAACCCATTCTCAAATCCTAAAACCTATAACCAGAACCAAAACCATAACCAAAACCTACAACATAAACCTGAACCCATTCTAAAATCTCAAAACCTATAACCTAAAACAAAACCAAAACCAAAACTTATAACCTAAACCCGATTTGATTCTCAAATCCTAAAACCAATAACCTAAACCAAAACTTATAACCTAAACCCGACCCCATTCTCAAATCCAAAAACCTATAACCCAAACCTAAATCTTATCCTAAACCTATAACATATAACCTAAACCAAAACCAAAACCAAAACCTAAGACCTAAACCCGAACCCATTCTCGAATAACAAAACCTATGACCTAAACCCGAACCCATTCTCCAATCCTAAAACCTATAACCTGAACCAAAACCATAACAAAAACCTATAACTTAAACCCGAACCCATTCTTAAATCCAAAAACCAATAACCTAAACCTAAACCTTATCTTAAACCTATAAACTAAACCAAAACCTATAACCTAAACCAAAACCAAAACCTAAGACCTAAACCTGAACCAATTCTCCAATCACAAAACATATAACCTAAACCTAAACCTAAACCTATAACCTAGAACCTAAACCAAAATCAAAACCAAAACCCGGTCCGATTCTCAAATCCTAAAACCAATAACCTAAACCAAAACTTATAACCTAAACCCGAACCCATTCTCAAATCCAAAAACCTATTACCGAAACCAAAACCTTATCTTAAACCTATAACCTAAACCAAAACCTATAACCTATACCAAAACCAAAACCTATGACCTAAACCTGAACCCATTCTCCAATCACAAAACATATAACCTAAATCGAAACCAAAACCTATGTCCTAAACCCGAACCCATTCTCAAATCCCAAAACCTATAATCTAAACCAAAAAGAAAACCTATGACCTAAACCCGAACCCATTCTCAAATCTCAAAACCTATAACCTAAACTGAAAGCAAAACCTATAACCTAAACCTGAACCCATTCTAAAATCCCAAAACCTATAACCTAAACCAAAATCAAAACCAAAACCTATAACCTAAACACAATCCAATTCTCAAATCCTAAAACCAATAACCTAAACCAAAACTTGTAACCTAAACCTGAATCCATTCTCAAATCCAAAAACCTATAACCTAAATTTAAACCTTATCCTAAACCTATAACCTATAACCTAAACCAAAACCAAAACCAAAACTTAAGACCTCAACCCGAACCCATTCTCGAAACCCAAAACCTATGACCTAAACCCGAACCCATTCTCAAATCCTAAAACCTATAACCTGAACCAAAACCATAACCAAAACCTATAACTTAAACCCGAACCCATTCTCAAATCCAAAAACCTAGAACCTAAACGTAAACCTTATCCTAAACCTATAACTTATAACCTAAACCATAACCTTTAACCTAAACCAAAACCAAAACCAAAACCAAAACCAAAACCTAACACCAAAACCTGAACCCATTCTCCAATCCCAAAACCAATAGCCTAATCCGAAACCAAAACCCAAGACCTAAACCTGAACCCATTCTCAAATCCCAAAACCAATAACCTAAACCAAAATGAAAACCTATGACCTAAACCTGAACCCATTCTCAAACCCCAAACCCTATAACCTAAACCTAAACCTAAACTTATAACCAAAACCCGAACCCATTCTAAAATCCCAAAACAAATAACCTAAACCGAAACCATAAACAAATCCTCTAACCTAAACCCGATCCAATTCTCAAATCCTAAAACCTATAACCTAAACCAAAACTTATAACCTAAACCCGAACCAATTCTCAAATCCAAAAACCTATAACCATTTTAAAATCCCAAAACTAATAACCTAAACCGAAATCATAACCAAAACCTATAAACTAAACCCGATCCATTTCTCAAACCCTAAAACCTATAACCCAAACAAAAACTTATAACCTAAACCCGAACCCATTCTCAAATCCAAAAACCTATAAACTAAACCTAAACCTTATCCTAAACCTATAACCTATAACCTAAAGAAAAACCTATAACCTGAACCAAAACAAAAACCAAAACCTAAGACCTAAACCCGAACCCATTCTCCAATCCCAAAACCTATGACCTAAACCTGATCCCATTCTCAAATCTAAAAACCTAAAACCTAAACCTAAACCCTATCCTAAACCTATAACCTATAACCTAAACCAAAACTTATAACTTGAACCAAAACCAAAACCATAACCTAAGACCTAAACCCGAACCCATTCTCCAATCCCAAAACCTATAACCTAAACCCGAACCCATTCTCAAATCCTAAATCCTATAACCTAAACCAAAACCATAACCAAAACCTATAACCTAAACCCGAACCTATTCTCAAATCCAAAAACCTATAACCTTAACCTTAACCTTATCCAAAACCTATAACCTAAACTAAAACTAAAACCAAAACCAAAACCTAAGACCTAAACCCGAACCCATTCTTCAATCCCCAAACCTATAACCTAAACCGAAACCAAAACCTATGTCCTAAACCCGAACACATTGTCAAATCCCAAAACCTATAACCTAAACCAAAACCAAAACCTATGACCTAAACCCGAACCCATTCTCAAATCCCAAAACCTATAACCTAATGCTAAACCTAAACCTATAACCTAAACCTGAACCCATTCTAAAATCCCAAAACCTATAACCAAAACCAAAACCAAAACCAAAGCCTACAACTTAAACTTGATCCGATTCTCAAATCTTAAAACCAATAACCTAAACCAAAACTTATAATCTAAACCCGAACCCATTCTCAAATCCAAAAACCTATAACATAAACCTAAACCTTATCCTAAACCTATAACCCATAACCTAAGCCAAAACCTAAGACCTAAACCCGAACCCATTCTCAATCCCAAAACATATGACCTAAACCCGAACCCATTCTCAAATCCTAAAACCTATAACCTAAACCAAAACCTATAACTTAAACCCGAACCCATTCTCAAATCCAAAAACCTATAACCTAAACCTAAACCTTATCCTAAACCTATAAACTATAACCTAAACCAAAAGCTATAACCTAAAGCTAAACCAAAACCAAAACCAAAACCAAAACCCAAACCTAAGACCTAAACCCGAACCCATTCACTAATCCCAAAACCTATAGCCAAATCCGAAATCAAAACCTATGACCTAGACCCGAACCTATTCTCAAATCCCAAAACATATAACCTAAACCGAAACCAAAACCTAGAACCTAAACCTCAACCCATTCTAAAACCTCAAAACCTATAACCAAAACCAAAACCAAAACCAAAACCTATAACCTAAACCCGATCCGATTCTCAAATCCTAAAACTAACAACCTAAACCAAAACATTTAACCTAAACCCGAACCCATTCTCAAATCCAAAAACCTATAACCTAAACCTAAACCTTATCCAAAACCTATAACCTAAACCAAAACCAAAACCAAAACCTAAGACCTAAACCCGAACCCATTCTCCAATCCCAAAACCTATAACCTATACCGAAAACAAAACCTATGTCCTAAACGCAAACCCATTCTCAAATCCCAAAACCTATAACCTAAACCAAAACCAAAACCTATGACCTAAACCCGAACCCATTCTCAAATCCCAAAACCTATAACCTAAACCCTAACCCATTTTAAAATCCCAAAACCTATAACCTAAAACAAAACCAAAACCAAAACCTATAACCTAAACCTGAACCCATTCTAAAATCCTAAAACTAATAACCTAAACTAAAACATATAACCTAAACCCGAACCCAGTATCAAATCCAAAAAACCTATAACCTAAACCTAAACCTTAAACTAAACCTATTACCTATAACCTAAACCAAAACCAAAACCAAAACCTAAGACCTAAACCCGAACCCATTCTCCAATCCCAAAACCTATGACCTAAACCCGAACCCATTCTCAAATCCTAAAACCTATAACCTAAACCATAACCATAACCAAAACCTATAACCTAAACCCGAACCCATTCTCAAATCCAAAAACCTATAACCTAAACCTAAACCTTATCCTAAACCTTTAACCTATAACCTATGCCAAAACCTATAACCTAAACCAAAATCAAAACCAAAACCAAAACCTAAGCGTAAACCCGAACCCATTCTCCAATCCCAAAACCTATACCCTAATTCGAAACGAAAACCTATGACCTTAACCTGAACCCATTCTCAATTCCCAAAACCTATAACCTAAAACGAAACCAAAACCTATAACCTAAACCTGACCTCATTCTAAAATTCAAAAACCCATAACCTAAACCAAAACCAAAACCAAAACCTATAACCTAAACCCGATCTGATTCTCAAATCCTAAAACCAATAACCTAAACCAAAACTTATAAGCTAAACCCGTACCCATTCTCAAATCCAAAAACCTATAACCTAAACCTAAACCTTATCATAAACCTATAACCTATAACATAAACCAAAACCAAAACCAAAACCTAAGATCTAAACTCGAACCCATTCTCCAATCCCAAAACCTATAACCTAAACCGAAACCAAAACCTATGTCTTAAACCCGAACCCATTCTCAAATCCCAAAACCTATAACCTAAACCAAAACCAAAACCTATGACCTAAACCCGAACCCATTCTCAAATTCGAAAACCTATAACCTAAACCTAAAACTAAACCTATAACCTAAACCCGAACCCATTCTAAAATCCCAAAACCAATAACCTAAACCGAAATCATGACCAAAACCTATAACCTAAACCCGATCCTATTCTCAAATCCTAAAACCTGTAACCTAAACCAAAACTTATAACCTAAACCCGAACCAATTCACAAATCCAAAAACCTATAACATAAACCTAAACCTTATCCTAAACCTATAAATTATAACCTAAACCAAAACCTATAACCTGAACCAAAACCAAAACCAAAACCAAAGACCTAAACCCGAACCCATTCTCCAATCCCAAAACCTATGACCTAAACCCGAACCCATTCTCAAATCCTAAAACCTCTAACCTAAGCCAAGACCATAACCAAAACCTATAACCTAAACCCGAACCCATTCTCAAATCTAAAAACCTATAACCTAAACCTAAACCTTATTCAAAACCTATAACCTAAACCAAAACCAAAACCTAAGACCTTAACCCGAACCCATTCTCCAATCCCAAAACCTATAACCTAAACTGAAACCAAAACCTATGTCCTAAATGCAAAACCATTCTCAAATCCCAAATCCTATAACCAAAACCAAAACCAAAACCTATGACCTAAACCCAAACGCATTCTCAAATCCCAAAACCTATAACCTAAACCAAAACCTAAACCTATAACCTAAACCCGAACCCATTCTAAAATCCCAAAACCTATAACCTAAACCAAAACCAAAACCAAAACATATAACCAAAACCCAATCCGATTCTCAAATCCTAAAACCAATAACTTAAACCAAAACATATAACCTAAACCCGAACCCGTTGTCAAATCCAAAAAACCTATAACCTAAACCTAAACCTATAACCTATGACCTAAACCAAAACTAAAACCAAAACCTAAGACCTAAACCCGAACCCATTCTCAAATCCTAAAACCTATAACCTAAACCAAAGCCATAACCAAAGCCTATAACCTAAACCCGAACCCATTCTTAAATCCAAAAACCTATAACCTAAACCTAAACCCTATCCTAAACCTTTAACCTATAACCTATGCCTAAACCTATAACCTAAACCAAAACCAAAACCAAAACCAAAACCAAAACCTAAGACGTAAACCCGAACCCATTCTCCAATCCCAAAACCTATCGCCTAATTCGAAACCAAAACCTATGACCTAAACCCGAACCCATTCTCAAATCCCAAAACCTATAACCTAAACCGAAACCAAAACCTATAACCTAAACCTGAACCCATTTTAAAATACTAAAACCTATAACCTAAACCAAAACCAAAACCTATAACCTAAACCGGAACCCATTTTCAAATCCTAAAACCTATAACCTAAACCTAAACCTTATCCTAAACCTATAACCTATAACCTAAAGCAAAACCTATAACCAAAACCAAAACCAAAACCTATAACCTAAACCAAATTCCAAAACCTATAACTAAAACTAAAATCAAAACCTTAAACCTATAACTTATAACCTAAACCCAAACCCATTCTCAAATCCCAAAACCTATAACCTAAACCTTATCCTAAACCTATAACCTATAACATAAACCATAACCTATAACCTAAACCAAAACCAAAACCAAAACCTATAACCTAAACCCGAACCCATTCTCGAATACCAAAACCTATAACCTATCCCTAAACCTTAACTTATAACCATAACCTATAACCTAACCAAAACCTATACTTAGAACCTAAAACTATTCCCATATCCCAAAACCTATAACCTAAACTCAATTCCCTAAAGAAAAACCTACACCTAATCCTAATCTCAACTCCCTAACCTAAACCTAAACATAAACTTTAAAACATAAATTTAAACCCAATCCTAAACCTTAAACTGATTTCCTAAACCTAAACCATAACCCATTCTCAAATCCAAAAACCTATAACCTAAACCAAAACTAAAACCAAAACCTATAACGTAAACCCGAACTCATTCTCAAATCTCAAAACCTATAGCCAAAACCAAAACTAAAACCAAAACTTATAACCTAAACCCGAATCCATTCTGAAATCCCAAAACCTATAACCTAAACCAAAACTAAAACAAAAAATAAAACCTATAAACTATAACCTAAACCTGAACCCATTCTCTAATCCCAAAACCTATAACCTAAACCTAAACTTAAAACTAAACCTAAACCTAAACCTTTTACTAAACCTTTAACCTATACCAAAACCTATAACCTAAACCAAAACCAAAACCAAAACCAAAACCAAAACCTATAACCTAATCCCGAACCCATTCTTGAATACCAAAACCTATAACCTATCCCTAAACCTTAACCTATAACCTAAACTAAACCGATACTTATAACCTAAAACTATTCCCAAATCCCAAAACCTATATCCTAAACCTGATCTTTCCCTAACCCTATTACCTAAACTCAATTCCCTTAAACAAAACCTATACCTAATCCTAATCACAACTCCCTAACCTAAACCTAAACCTAAACTTAAAAACCCAAATTTAAACCCAATCCCGAACCTGAATCCGATTTCCTAAACCTAAACCATAACCCATTCTCAAATCCAAAAACCTATAACCTAAACCAAAACCAAAACCAAAACCTATAACCTAAACCCGAACCTATTCTCAAATCCCAAAACCTATAACCTAAACCCAAACCAAAACCTATAACTTAAACCCGAACCCATTCTCAAATCCCAAAACCTATAACCTAAACCTAAACCTAAACCTTAACCTAAACCTATAACTTATAACCAAAACCAAAACTTATAACCTAAACCAAAACCAAAACCACTAACCTAAACCCGAACCCATTCTCTAATCCCAAAACTTATAACTAAACCTAAACCTATAACCTAAACCCAAACCCATTCTTTAATCCCAAAACTTATAACCTAAACCTAAACCTAAACCTATAACCTATAACCTAAACCAAAACCAAAACCTATAACCTAAACCCGAACCCGTTCTCAAATTCCAAAACCTATAACCTAAACCTAAACCTTATCCTAAACCTATAACCTATAACATAAACCAAAACCAAAACCAAAACCTAAGATCTAAACTCGAACCCATTCTCCAATCCCAAAACCTATAACCTAAACCGAAACCAAAACCTACGTCTTAAACCCGAACCCATTCTCAAATCCCAAAACCTATAACCTAAACCAAAACCAAAACCTATGACCTAAACTCGAACCCATTCTCAAATTCGAAAACCTATAACCTAAACCTAAAACTAAACCTATAACCTAAACCCGAACCCATTCTAAAATCCCAAAACCAATAACCTAAACCGAAATCATAACCAAAACCTATAACCTAAACCCGATCCTATACTCAAATCCTAAAACCTGTAACCTAAACCAAAACTTATAACCTAAACCCGAACCAATTCACAAATCCAAAAACCTATAACATAAACCTAAACCTTATCCTAAACCTATAAACTATAACCTAAACCAAAACCTATAACCTGAACCAAAACCAAAACCAAAACCAAAGACCTAAACCCGAACCCATTCTCCAATCCCAAAACCTATGACCTAAACCCGAACCCATTCTCAAATCCTAAAACCTCTAACCTAAGCCAAAACCATAACCAAAACCTATAACCTAAACCCGAACCCATTCTCAAATCTAAAAACCTATAACCTAAACCAAAACCTTATTCAAAACCTATAACCTAAACCAAAACCAAAACCAAAACCAAAACCTAAGACCTAAACCCGAACCCATTCTCCAATCCCAAAACCTATAACCTAAACCGAAACCAAAACTTATGTCCTAAATGCAAAACCATTCTCAAATCCCAAATCCTATAACCAAAACCAAAACCAAAACCTATGACCTAAACCCAAATGCATTCTCAAATCCCAAAACCTATAACCTAAACCAAAACCTAAACCTATAACCTAAACCCGAACCCATTCTAAAATCCCAAAACCTATAACCTAAACCAAAACCAAAACCAAAACATATAACCTAAACCCGATCCGATTCTCAAATCCTAAAACCGATAACCTAAACCAAAACATATAACCTAAACCCGAACCCATTCTCAAATCCGAAAAACCTATAACCTAAACCTAAACCTATAACCTATGACCTAAACCAAAACCAAAACCAAAACTTAAGACCTAAACCTGAACCCATTCTCCAATCCCAAAACCTATGACCTAAACCTGAACCCATTCTCAAATCCTAAAACCTATAACCTAAACCAAAACCATAACCAAAACCTATAACCTATACCCGAACCCATTCTTAAATCCAAAAACCAATAACCTAAACCTAAACCCTATCCTAAACCTTTAACCTATAACCTATGCCAAAACCTATAACCTAAACCAAAACCAAAACCAAAACCTAAGACGTAAACCCGAACCCATTCTCCAATCCCAAAACCTATAGCCTAATTCGAAACCAAAACCTATGACCTAAACCCGAACCCATTCTCAAATCCCAAAACCTATAACCTAAACCGAAACCAAAACCTATAACCTAAACCTGAACCCATTCTAAAATCCTAAAACCTATAACCTAAACCAAAACCAAAACCTATAAGCTAAACCGGAACCCATTTTCAAATCCTAAAACCCATAACCTAAACCTAAACCTTATCCTAAACCTATAACCTATAACCTAAAGTAAAACCTATAACCCAAACCAAAACTAAAACCTATAACCTAAACCAAATTCCAAAACCTATAACTAAAACTAAAATCAAAACCTTAAACCTATAACCTATAACCTAAACCCAAACCCATTCTCAAATCCCAAAACCTATAACCTAAACCTTATCCTAAACCTATAACCTATAACATAAACCATAACCTATAACCTAAACCAAAACCAAAACCAAAACCTATAACCTAAACCCGAACCCATTCTCGAATACCAAAACCTATAACCTATCCCTAAACCTTAACTTATAACCATAACCTATAACCTAACCTAAACCTATACTTAGAACCTAAAACTATTCCCAAATCTCAAAACCTATAACCTAAACTCAATTCCCTAAAGCAAAACCTACACCTAATCCTAATCTCAACTCCCGAACCTAAACCTAAACCTAAACTTTAAAACACAAATTCAAAACCCAATCCTAAACCTGAAATTGATTTCCTAAACCTAAACCATAACCCATTCTCAAATCCAAAAACCTATAACGTAAACCAAAAATAAAACCAAAACCTATAACGTAAACCCGAACTCATTCTCAAATCTCAAAACCTATAGCCAAAACCAAAACCAAAACCAAAACTTATAACCTAAACCCGAATCCATTCTAAAATCCCAAAACCTATAACCTAAACCAAAACTAAAACAAAAAATAAAACCTATAAACTATAACCTAAACCTGAACCCATTCTCTAATCCCAAAACCTATAACCTAAACCTAAACTTAAAACTAAACCTAAACCTAAACCTTTTACTAAACCTTTAACCTATACCAAAACCTATAACCTAAACCAAAACCAAAACCAAAACCTATAACCTAAACCCGAACCCATTCTTGAATACCAAAACCTATAACCTATCCCTAAACCTTAACCTATAACCTAACCTAAACTTATACTTATAACCTAAAACTATTCCCAAATCCCAAAACCTATATCCTAAACCTAATCTTTCCCTAAACCTATAACCTAAACTCAATTCCCTTAAACAAAACCTATACCTAATCCTAATCACAACTCCCTAACCTAAACCTAAACCTAAACCTAAAAACCCAAATTTAAACCCAATCCCGAACCTAAATCCGATTTCCTAAACCTAAACCATAACCCATTCTCAAATCCAAAAACCTATAACCTAAACCAAAACCAAAACCAAAACCTATAACCTAAACCCGAACCTATTCTCAAATCCCAAAACCTATAACCTAAACCGAAACCAAAACCTATAACTTAAACCCGAACCCATTCTCAAATCCCAAAACCTATAACCTAAACCTAAACCTAAACCTTAACCTAAACCTATAACCTATAACCAAAACCAAAACTTATAACCTAAACCAAAACCAAAACCAATAACCTAAACCCGAACCCATTCTCTAATCCCAAAACTTATAACTAAACCTAAACCTATAACCTAAACCCAAACCCATTCTTTAATCCCAAAACTTATAACCTAAACCTAAACCTAAACCTATAACCTATAACCTAAACCAAAACCAAAACCTATAACCTAAACCCGAACCTGTTCTCAAATTCCAAAACCTATAACCTAAACCTAAACCTTATCCTAAACCTATAACCTATAACCTAAAGCAAAACCTATAACCAAAACCAAAACCAAAACCTATAACCTAAACTAAATCCCAAAACCTAAAACTAAAACTAAAACCAAAACCTATAACCTATAACCTATAACCTAAACCCAAACCCATTCTCAAATCCCAAAACCTATAACCTAAACCTTATCCTAAACCTATAACCTATAACATAAACCAAAACTTATAAGCTAAACCAAAACCAAAACCAAAACCTATAACCTAAACCCGAACCCATTCTCGAATACCAAAACTTATAACCTATCCCTAAACCTTAACCTATAACCTAACCTAAACCTATACTTATAACGTAAAACTATTCCCAAATCCCAAAACCTATAACCTAAACTCAATTCCCTAAAGCAAAACCTACACCTAATCCTAATCTCAACTCCCTAACCTAAACCTAAACCTAAACTTAAAAACATAAATTTAAACCCAATCCTGAACCTGAAACTGATTTCCTAAACCGAAACCATAACCCATTCTCAAATCCAAAAACTTATAACCTAAACCAAAACCAAAACCAAAACCTATAATGTAAACCCGAACCCATTCTCAAATCCCAAAACCTATAGCCAAAACCAAAACCAAAACCAAAACCTATAACCTAAACCCGAACCCATTCTGAAATCCCAAAACCTATAACCTAAACCAAAACTAAAACCAAAAATAAAACCTATAACCTATAACCTATAACCGAACCCATTCTCTAATCCCAAAACCTATAACCTAAACCTAAACTTAAACCTAAATATAAACCTAAACCTTATCCTAAACCTATAACCTATACCGAAACCTATAACCTAAACCAAAACCAAAACCAAAACCTATAACTTAAACCCGAACCCATTCTTGAATACCAAAACCTATAACCTATCCCTAAACCTTAACCTATAACCTAACCTAAACCTATACTTATAACCTAAAACTATTCCCAAATCCCAAAACCTATATCCTAAACCTAATCTTTCCCTAAACCTATGACCTAAACTCAATTCCCTTAAATGAAACCTATACCTAATCCTAATCTCAACTCCCTAACCTAAACCTAAACCTAAACTTAAAAACCCAAATTTAAACCCAATCCCGAACCTGAACCCGATTTCCTAAACCTAAACCATAACCCATTCTCAAATCCAAAAACCTATAACCTAAACCAAAACCAAAACCAAAACCTATAACCTAAACCCGAACCTATTCTCAAATCCCAAAACCTATAACCTAAACCGAAACCAAAACCTATAACTTAAACCCGAACCCATTCTCAAATCCCAAAACCTATAACCTAAACCTAAACCTAAACCTATAACCTATAATGTCACGCCCCAGACTTGGTAACCGGAATCACAAGGGACCCGATGGCCGGTTCTGGCCGTAACAGCCTCCATAGTACCCCATTCTTGGCTCCTGAGGCAGGTTCCGATCCTGGGATCCTATAAGGAGGATTTTCATTACAGTATAATCATTACCAATTTGAGCATACCCAAGATCACAGCAAATACATCTGAGAATAACAAAGGAACACATCACAAAATCCACTAAGAATTTAAACTTTTACAATCATCCATAAGGTCCAAAAGGACATACACGAGATAAAAGGAGGAGAGGGAAAGGTCGGAAACACTGGAGTCCTCAAAAGCTCCGATGTACTCCACGTGCTGCTGCTACGATGCCTGCCTAGAATCTCCTGCACGCATCAATCGTGCATAAGTTTATAGAAGCTTAGAGGGTGGTGAGAGTGTGACAATGGTGCACAGAAGAATAGTAGGAGATGCAAGAAGGGAAATGTGCTCAATGGAAAAATCACTAACCTTACCAAGGCTTATCATGAATATGATGCAATGAGTACTGGATGTTAAACCAAGGCAATGCATGAAGGGGGCTTGTACAACCAATGCTAATGCGATGCAAGTAATGTCAGTGCTCATATCCAAATCATAAGTCAAGTACATTTCCAATCATAAGGAAATCATCGGGGTCCATTACACTGCTGAATGACTGTCGCTCTACAGACCCTGCACAGTCAAATGAGCATAAGAGACCTCACTACCCGCCTGTGGACAGCCAATCACCAACAAGGCCTGACGGTAGCGGACCGATTTACGAGCTGGTCAGACTCAGCCTAGCAATGTCCACTACACACCAGGAAGGTAAGGCCACACCCCTATCCAACCGACTACACGACAGTGGGAGTCGCAGCCTAACGGTATAAGGCCCTCGTATGCTCATGTATTCCACCCGGTCACGGCGTTAGAATAGATCCTTGGTACCATGGAAGTTTTGGGAATATCATCCATGGGCATCGTATGCACCCGGTATGCTCAACTAATATTTCTGGTGTCCACACATACGACTATCCATGAATATCCCTGTGGAGGTAAGGCCCTGATGAAGTAAGGGCAGATATCCACATGCTATGCAATGCCAGATGCATGAATCACACAATCACCCATACATCAATCCTAAACATTTATCTCTCAGGGAGATACCAACATGTCCTACACAATGCCACAACCATGGCCAATCATTCCTCAACCAAGCATGCATATGATGTGTATGGGAGTGGGCCATGAAGATGAATAGGGGTGCCAATACGGTGGAGATGAACTCTCTACCTAACCATGAAGGGTCTAGGTACTTAACTTATTCCTCATAAGGAATAAAACCTCTGGTGGGGGCCCATATACCTGGGGTAGCCCACAAGACTAAGGAGAACAATGGTATGGGCCTAAATAGTGAGATGGCTTAGCAAGGTTCTATGGTGGGCCTTTAACCACCCATAGAAGCCCGTGGGCCTACCTTAAGGCCACCAACATGGACATTCAACTACAATTGGTCCCTAAGAGGCAGCCCATCTCTAATTGATCATGAATCAAGGACCAAGGCCCATGCAACATCAAAAATAAGAAATGAGCAGCCATAATTATACCACAACACTCATGTTGGGCTTCAGAAAGGGCGGCCCAAGGCCTACCCAAAATATGGGTTCAAGGGGAACACACATAAACCAACTCATATATATGTAACACCCTGAAAATCGGGGGTCGTGTATAAACTCAACTCCCGAGTTCCAGACCGTCACTTATACAACAAAAATGATTATGATTCAATGTTGTCTGAGTTAAAGCATTCACATGAGTAAAAGTATACCAAAATTGTAACTCATACTCTAGATCCAGTGATAAAAGCAAGCGGAAGACTAAATAATATATATATCACTATATGAAAAAAACAAAGTAGATCTCGACTGTCACTAAAGTATGAATACATCACTGAGTCTCATATACATGTAAATGACAAAATAAATGTCCAGAAGAGTCCCACTGTGAAGTCCTGTCAACCCAGGTCACCTAAGCAAAGCCATCATGGTACTGCATGTACGAGAACTCGTCCTGGTCCTCGTCAAAGTCTGGCTCTGCCTCCTGGATCTCAGCATCACCTGCATCTACAACATGGTCTGGTGGGTGTTGCAAACACCATCCCGTAACGTGGGAATGAGTTGCTAACTCAGTGGAATAATAGAGCAAGGATTTACATGTTCTCAAATCAATCATGCAATAATAGTAAAGCAGTAAATCAGACAATCCTAATACTGTTGTTAATGCAATATGACATGACGTGATGTATGCCCTCACCGACGATCTCCCTCATACAACACCATCTTACGACCGCGGCATGCAATCGTCCCTCAAGTGCTCCACATGTTCCAGGCACATGCAATGTTAAGGTGATATGATTTTCGAGTTGTTATTAGTCCATCCAAATAGCAGGATTGAAAAACTAAGGTACTTCCCTTGTATCAATCCCAACACAGATCCTGTCTAGTGTCGTCACTCCTAGTAATCTCATACGATGTATATTTTGTAGATCACTGCAAGGGCTGTCAGGGCTATTGCACGCACTCATTGCTCTACTCCCCCATCACCTTATCAATACAGGCCTACTGTACTCTACTGCTACTGAAGGGTCGTCGCCTCCCGTAGACTCAGAATACGCTCGCGGTCACTACAAAGGACTCATCGCCTGATCAGTGTAGGCCGACGGCAAGAATATAGTGTCCCATACCACCATAATCTGCTCACGAGACTAGGTGCTCACTGGTCACTACAGGGAGGTTTGTGGCCCCAGCGTAGGCCGACAGCTCGACCACGGTGTCCCATACCACCATGCCCGGCTCATGAGTCTTCGTGGATCAAGGTACCATGGTTAACAGGGTTTACAATAGTAAGTTCAATACCCTAGGTTCAAGCAGTTATGACTTATGCAGGGTGAACATACATCGGCCAGTCGGGTTACTTGACGGGCTCGACTAGCGCGATCGCATCTCAAGTCGAACGACATGAAGTGTGTAAAATACTTCGTGTGGCCTAACCACTGCCGCCAACTCCAGAACACGGCTCGCGTTCGTCGATGCGTCGTTCGTGGCCAAGAAAAGCTAACCACGAATTCGCTCGGTTACCGACTGCCTGGACTAAGCATAGTCCCAAACAATTATGGAATCACATCAGTAAACCATATGAGAGTATTGGAATTGAAATACAACCATGTGAGCATGTTAACACATCTTATAACATACAACTTAAGTAAATCATCAAGCACATACATTTCATGCATATAATGAAATCATGCATATAGTCAACATGTAGGAAATCATTTACGTCAGCATATTAATTGAGAAATCCATCTCAAACTAATTCATAACATCATTTAATTCAATACATACTAATACAAACATTTATACAAACACTTACACTACACACTTAAGTCTACATATAGTATGTCGACCCGAAGTGCGCATTTAGACGAATCTCTTCGCCAAAATAATTATGCACGCATTCCTAACATTCTAATGTGACAACAAATCATGTCAATCACATCAGAAAAATATGAATGAAATCTGTACTTCCTACAAATGACTAAAATACCCTAAATCTCATATTCTTCGTTGATTTACGAAACAGGAAACGGACAGCATGTTGTACATGTCAAACGGCGTTGCCGTCGATAATCTACTATTAAACGACATTGAAAGCTTTGAAACAGTCAATCAAAGCGTCTAAAATCCACACCTTGTCTCTTATGGATGTGTAAATTCGAACGGAGCGTATACGCTTCGTCTACAGCGATAAGAGAACCTAATTCACGAGTTACGTCAGCTAACAAGCTATGAATCCTAGTAAACCTCAAATCAGCAACTTTCTAGGGTTATTTCATACCTAAAAAAGTGGACGAATCACAGGCCAGGTGATTGAGATGTTTTGCTGAAGCACGTGCAACAGGTGGCACGAAGGCAGGAAAAATCTCTCCTAATCTCTCTCACAAACTCTCACCTTTTCTCTCTCCCAATCTAGGGTTTCTCTCAAATTCGGATGGGAGACAGGAGTGAGGGTTTCAACCCCTTTTATAATCTTAAAAATGCCCAAAATAGGCTCCGGTATAAGGTTCACTTAGTGCATAACCAATTCGGGGCTGTTTCGGTCCAAAAGATGCTTTCTGGTGGTCCCCTGGTCGAATGCGATCGGACTTAAGCTCATGCGTACCAGATCTAACACGTATTAAGTTTTCAGCCTGGCAGGGTTCACAGATCGCACGTGGCGGTCCAGCTTCAGTTCAGCGGTCACCGCACGTAGATCAGGGCTGCAAGTCTCATGATATGAAATAGAAATTTTTCCTGATCCGAGGGTGTAATTTGGCTGAATTCTGACGGTCAGAATGCTTAATACTGACACGTCAAGTCGTGTGCCAGATTTGAATTTCAAATTCCAAATCTGTCCCTATTCGCACTCTCTTCAGTCCGGGCTCCATTAAATAGCCTGTGTTTATCGGTTGGACTTGATTTTTGAAATGATTGTCAAGTCCAGCTGGGCGGTCCTAACGGTCTAAGATAGGAGGTATCGGAATTTCGACGTGCGGTCTAGATCCAATACAAAAATTCAAAGTGGTCCAGAGATCAAACCTGCTTAGAGTTTGATCCGAGGTTATAGAGTATTATAGAGTCATTGGTTCTACTCGATTTGGGTCTTGTAGAACATATTTAAAGTGATCAGGGACTATTTCCCAGCTACTCTAACGTTGCGCTAGCTAACTTACGCTTAATTTCCATAAGAATTAATCCTAAGTGGTTTCTTTAGCTATGGAATTGGGTTCTGAGCGGTTTTTCGAGTGTTTTAGTTGACCCACTGCCTAAGGACGTCAAATCCCAGATTGGCCAAAATCTGGAGTATTACAATATACCACTATGTGCCCATAAGGGAAAGGTTAGGGCCCAACATAAAGGCCACTAATCCCATATATTATGGTGGCCTAGTGGGCGGCCCATTGCTCAAACCACATGGGCAATGTCATGCTCTTAGTCAAGTAAGTTGGGCCTACAACTCGGCCCAAGTATAAAGTTGATTTGATGGGCAATCAAGGGCCCATCTACTTGTGTAATCTGGCCCACTAACCCAATATAATAGTATAGTAAAATGGCCGTTCAATGGGTCTATCTGGAAAGTTACAACCCAATTGGGCCTAATGAGTTCAACAACTAGCTACATTCATGGACCCAATTAAATTTAACTGTAGTGGGCCTCAAAAGTACATTTATTAAGCCCAAAATTTAAGAAAACTAAAAGTATAAGTTATTTTCTCTAATACCTTCATAAATGTGGTGGGCCTCACTCCTCAAAATTTCAGCCCAAGTCCAAGCATAATTATAACATGTTGTTGTCCTAAATTTGGGCACTCCATTGGAGTGGGCCCAAGGCCTCTAAAACTCTAGAAATTGAGGGCCATGGCCCCTCATCATGCATACAATGAGAGGAAACACAAAAATATGACCCACCATCAAGAGAAATATTTTTGAATTTTGGTTTTTATCAAGCATATTGCTGGACTCCACAACAGAAAAATTAGGAGTCTAGCCATCTTGGATCATTTTTTTGGATGCCCTAAATGGGTCATTTGAGGTTAAAATTTTACAGAGTGATACTTCCATATGTGGGCCACAACCCCACAAAATTTTAGAATTTTTAGATATTTATAAGTATTTTAATTTGTTTAAACAAAACAGACTGTCCATGAAATCGGACAGACCTGAACGTCCCAACATGGTGGGCCAGTCCGGCCCTTGCCACGGTGTGTACAGGGGTCCATTGACCCTCTAATTTGGTAGGTGGGTCCTACCATGAGTAGATCACATCCCTAAAAAATTTTAAAATTTTTAAACACCTATAAATATTTTAATTCATTTAGATAAATCAATCTGTCCTAAAAATCGGACTGATCTGGACACTATATTATAGTGGGCTAGTCCAGCCACCACTATGGTACGTACAGGTGTCCATTGGCCCCCAAATTTTATAGGTGGGTCCTACCTTGAGTATGCCACCCCTGAATAAATTTTTTATAATTTTTAAACACCTATTGATATTTTAATAAATTTCAGAAATCCAACTGTCCATGGTGGAATGTTGCTGGAATAGTGTAGAAAATCCAGACTGTCCACCTCACTTGGACCATACCTTTGGGACCTCAATCAAGGTCAGATGGAGATGAAATTTGGGGAACAACAAGATGAGATCCCCACCTTTCAGAAAAGTGTATTTTATGGGTATAAATAGTCCACAAAACAGTCCCAAAATCTGGTCCAAAAGCAACCAGAAATTGTCCAGAAAATTCTGGACAGCAACATGTACTTAGATAAAATTTATTGTATAGGTTAAATAAAAAGGAAAACACATTAATGGAGGATGGTGTGGCCTTCCTTAGTGGGCCCCACAAATGTCCATGTCATTATCTAAAGCCAACACACCTTGCATGCATCATTAAGGCAGCAAGTAGGACACCCAAAATCAAACAATGGGCAGTTTGGGCATCCCACCTTGCTGAAATTTATGGATGTCCTAGGCCCACCAAATGAGCCACACACATCAGGAAATAAAATGGGAGAAAAGAGAGATAGAAGGATAATCCGGCCATAGGGAAAGGGTTCCGCCACTATTGAGCCCTCCCTAGATCAATCACACCCATACATCATACATAGATTTACATTTATAACATGAATCTTGCACATGCATAGCCTATAATTAAAATGCATGGTGAGCATGCCATCCCCACCATGGTTATAAGGTCTAGATGACCCAAACATAATATGATATGAAAGAAAATGATCATGATGGGGCCCATAGAGAAAGGCCCCATGCATGGATCATGCATGCATAAGATAGGCCATTAGGCCACAACCATGGGATTGTGTAGGATCTCCACCATTGATTGGTGAGTCCTACACTTCCATCATAAAAAAAAGAAAATATCAAGGCTATAGAAAATAGATTTTTACATCTAAAGGGGCACCCACCTCAAAGATGACCACCAAACTTTCACACTAAGGTCCTTTAGCACCAAGGGAGATGGATGAATGGTGGAGATGAGGTTTCAAGGGTTAGATGGTGGGGGATTAAGGAGGAAGGTGACTGAAAAAATGGAGGAAAATGGGTTGGAGAAATGGAAGAAAATTGCTAGAGAAGAAGAGAAGAGAGAGAGAAATGAGAGGGAAAGAGAGGGAAAATCTTTTTTTAAAAAATAATCATTAACCTATGGTGATACAAACAATGTTGTTAGGCTAGGTGTGGGTGGTGTGTGAGGTCTTGGTAGTGTGAGTTATGGAGATTTAGGTGGTGTGTGTAGTGTGTGTTGGAACTTGTGCAAAAGAGGGAGTGTGGGCCACATGCACCACTCCAAGGTGGGCCACATGATTGAAATCAAGGGCCATAGAATGAAACGTACACAACTTATGATCCACATATCGGATGGAAGCACAAGACGTGGCGTTGGAACCACGGCAACAATGCGGTCGCAATGGCATAGATCTCAACTCGATCCGAGTCGGGTCTACTTGATCAGACTCTAGGATGACCGCAGCACTATCTGAGGGTCGCAGGTCGCCAGAGTTCGACCGGTAGGACCGCGAGACCACAAGAAATGAAATGCACACTCTCACACACATATGCACATATATGAACTTGGATCGGGTCTCACAACCCTCCCCACCAATAAAGAAATTTCATCCTCGAAATTGACTAATCCAAGACAGAATAAAAGAGAACACCACCATCACATAGTAATCATCATACAAGAAAGGCAATACAAACAATCATATCTATCAATCATCAAACAAATGGGGATAACACTCTCTAATCTCAGCCTCGTGTTCCCAAGACGCTTCAGCCTCTGAATGATGACCCCATTGCACTTTCACCAAGGGAATGACCTTAGTCCTGAGGACCTGCTCCTTCCGATCAAGAATACGAATCGGCTGCTCAATGTAAGAAGCATCCTCACGGACCTCAAGTGGCTGCCAATCAATCACAGGAATAGTGTCTGACCCACATTTTCTCAACATAGAAACATGAAACACATCCTGGATCGCGGACAACTCAGGAGGTAAGGCAAGCCTATAGGCCACAGCGCCTACGCGCTCGGTAATCTCAAAAGGTCCAATAAATCTCGGGGCGAGCTTGCCCTTCACACCAAAGCGAACCACGACTTTCATAGGCGAGACCTTGAGATACACCATGTCCCCGACTACGAACTCGAGGGGTCGACGCCGACGATCAACATAACTCTTCTGCCGGCTCTAAGCTGTGCGCATCCTCTGCCTAATAACATCAATAGCCTCTAACGTCTGTTGCACAAGCTCGGGACCTAAGAGACGGCGCTCTCCAATCTCGGTCCAATAACTAGGAGATCTGCATGGCCTACCATAAAGTACCTCGAAAGGAGCCATGCCGATAGTCGACTGATAACTGTTGTTGTATGCAAACTAGGCGAGGCGCATATGCTCATCCCAACTACCCGCAAAGTCTATCACACAAGCCCTGAGCATATCCTCAAGGATCTGGTTTACCCTTTCGGTCTGCCCATCTGTCTGCGGATGATAAGCGGTGCTGAGATGCAAAGTGACCCCCAGTGCCTGCTGGAAACTCCTCCAAAACTGAGATGTAAACCTTGAGTCTCGGTCTGAAACGATCGAAACTAGGACACCGTGCAGTCTCACTATCTCATCAATAAATATCCTCGCCAACCGGTCCATAGACCAGGAAGCACGTACTGGAATGAAATGATTCGACTTTGTCAAACGATCGACGATAACCCAGATGGTATCGTGACCGCGCTGAGTCCTCGGTAAACCTGCGATGAAATCCATCGATATGTGCTCCCACTTCCACTCTAGAACGCTCAACGGCTGCAAGGGACCAGGTGGTCTTTGAAGATCGGCCTTGACGCGCTGGCATGTGTCACACTCAGCCACAAAACTCACAATCTGGTGCTTCATCCCCTGCCAGAAGTACTGCCTCCTCATATCACGATACATCTTCGTAGAGCCCGGGTGGATAGTAAGTATCGATCGGTGTGCCTCGGTCATCAGATCACGACGCAACTCTAGAACGTCCGGGACACACAACCGGCCCCTGAAGCGTAACCCACCATCGGAACCAATATGCTAATCTGACTGCTCCATGGAGGAGGCCTCTACTTGGTACTCCTGAAGTGACTCGTCCGTCTGCTGAGCCTCGATCACCCTAGCCACCAAGGAGGGTTGAATCGACAAGCTTGAAAGCTGAACAATGGAAGACTGCAGACCGAACTCAAAGTCAAACTCTGAAACATCCTCGAGCATCTGCCACTGTCCAACCATCATATGTGCCACCAGGCCTCATAGCTGACGGCTGAGCGCATCTTCCACCACGTTCGCCTTGCCCAGGTGGTACTGAAGGTCAAAATCATAATCCTTTAGTAACTCCATCCATCGCCTCTGCCACAGGTTTAACTCGGACTGCGAAAATAGATATTTCAAGCTCTTATGATCCGAGAAGAGCTCGAACTTGACCCCATATAGATAATGCCTCCACACCTTCAGTTTGAATACAATTGCTGCAAGCTCTAAATCATGAGTGGGGTAGTTCAGCTCATGGACCTTGAGCTGAAGCGAGGCATACGCTATTGGCTTCCCGTGCTGCATCAGTACAGCACCCAAGCCAACTCTAGAGGCATCAGTAAAAACAACAAAACCCTCACTCCCATCAGGAAGAGTGAGGACAGGAGCGGACGTGAGGCGGTCCTTCAACTCCAAAAATGCCTTCTCGCAAGCGTCACTCCAGACGAACTCGACGCCCTTCCGCGTCAACCGGGTCAGCGGTGCCGCAATACATGAGAAACCCTCGATAAATCGTCGATAATATCCTGCCAGACCAAGGAAGCTGCGAATCTCAGACGCATTCATGGGATGACCCCACTGACACACTGCATCAACCTTCGAGAGGTCCACAGCGACACCCTCCCTTGTCACCATATGACCAAGGAACTTCATCTCCTCCTGCCAAAACTCACACTTCTCCAGCTTCACATACAGCTGGTGGGCAAGAAAGGTCTCAAGTACAATCCACAGGTGCTCGGCATGGTCCTCACGGCTCCTCGAATATACAAGAATATCATCAATGAATACCACCACGAACTGATCAAGGAACGGCCGAAAGGCCTCGATCATCAGCTGCATGAATATGGCGGGCGCGTTGGTCAGTCCGAATGTAACACCCTGAAAATCGGGGGTCGTGTATAAACTCAACTCCCGAGTTCCAGACCGTCACTTATGCAACAAAAATGATTATGATTCAATGTTGTCTGATTTAAAGCATTCACATGAGTAAAAGTATACCAAAACTGCAATTCATACTTCAGATCCAGTGATAAAAGCAAGCGGAAGACTAAACAATATATATATCACTGTATGGAAAAATAAAGTAAATCTCATCTGTCTTCAAAGTATGACTACATCTCTGAGTCTCATATACATATACATGAACAAAAATGTAATATTCAAAATAGTCCCATTGAAGTCCCATCGATCCAGGTCGCCTACGGGAAGCCATCGTGATACTGCATGTACGAGAACTCGTCCTGGTCCTCGTCGATGTCTAGCTCCACCTCCTGGATCTCAGCCTCACCTGCATCTACAACAGGGTCTGGTGGGTGTCACAAACACCATCCCGTAACGTGGGAGTGAGTGATCAACTCAGTGGAATCATAGAGCAAAGATTAGCATGTTCACAATTCAATCATGAGATAATAGTAAAGTAGTAAATCAGACAATCCTAATACTGTTGTTAATGCAAGATGACATGACGTGATGTATGCCCTCACCGAGATCTCCCTCATACGGCAACATCTTACGACCGCGGCATGCCATACTCCCTAGAGTGCTCCACATCTTCCAGGCACATGCAATGCTATAGTGATATGATTTCCAAGTTGTTATTAGTCCATTCAAACAGCAGGATTGGGAAACTAAGGTACTTTCCTTATATCAATCCCAACACGGATCCTGTCTAGGGTCGTCACTCCTAGTAATCTCATAGGAGGTATATTTATGTAGGTCGCTGCAAGGGCTACCAGGGATGTTGCTCGCACTCGTTGCACCGCTCCCCCATCACCTTATCAATACAGGCCTACCGTACTCTACTGCAACGGAAGGGTCGTCGCCTCCCGTGGACTCAGAATACGCTCGCGGTCACTACAAAGGACTCGTCGCCTGATCAGTGTAGGCCGACAGCTAGAATATAGTGTCCCATTCCACCATAATCTGCTCACGAGTCTAGGTGCTCACTGGTCACTACGGGGAGGTTTGTGGCCCCAGCGTAGGCCGATAGCTCGACCACAGTGTCCCATACCACCATGCCCGGCTCATGAGTCTTCGTGGATCAAGGTACCATGGTTAACAGGGTTTACAATGGTAAGTTCAGTACCCTAGGTTCAAGCAGTTATGACTCATACAAGGTGAACGTACATCGGCCAGTCGAGTTGCTTGACGGTCTCGACTAGCACGATCGCATCTCAAGTCGAACGACATGAAGTGCGTAAAACACTTCGTGTGGCCTAACCACTGCCGCCAACTCCAAACACGAATCACGTTCATCGACGCGTCGTTCGTGGCTATGACCAGTCAGCCACGAATTCGCTCGGTTACCGATTGCCTGGACTAAGTCTAGTCCCAAACACTTATGGAATCGCATCAGCAGTTTATATATGAGTATTGGAATTGAAATACAATCATGTGAGCATGTTAACACATGTTATAACCTTCAACTTACGCAAATCTTCAAACACATATATTCCATGCATGTAATGAAATCATGCATATAGTCAACATGTAGGAAATCATTTAGGTCAGCATATTAATTGAGAAATCAATCTCAAACTATCTCATAACATCATTCAATTCAATACATACTAATACAAACATTTATACAAACACATACACTACACACTTAAGTCTACATATAGTATGTCGACCCAAAGTGCGCAATTAGGCGAATCTCTTCGCCAAACTAATTATGCACGCATTCCTAACTTCCTAATGCGACAACAAACCATGTCAATCACGTCAGCAAAATATGAGTATAAACCGTACTTCCTACAAATGACTAAAATGCCCTAAATCTCATATTCTTCGTTAATTTACGAAACAGGAAACGGAGAGCATGTTGTACATGTCAAACGGAGATGCCGTCGATAATCTACTATTAAACGACATTGAAAGCGTTGTAAACCGTCAATCAAAGCGTCTAAGATCCTCACCTAGTCTCTTACGGATGCGTGATTTTGAACGGAACGTGTACGCTTCGTCTACGGCAGTAGGAGGACCTGATTTATGAAGTACGTTAGCTAACACGCTATGAATCTAGGTAAACCCTAAATCAGCAAGTTCTAGAGTTATTTTATACCTGAAAAAGAGGAGAAATCACCAGCCAGGTGATTGGGAAGAGTTGCTGAAGCACTAGCAGTCGGTGGCTCGGAGACGGAAAAAATCCCTTTCACTCTCTCTCTCAAACTCTCTCTCCTTTTCTCTCTTCCAAAGCTAGGGTTTGCAATTTTCGGATGGGAGAGAGGAATGAGGGTTTCAACCCCTTTTATAAGCTTAAAAATGCCGGAAACAGGCTCCAGAACGAAGTTTACTTGGTGCCTATCCATTTCGGGGCTGTTTCGGTCCAAAAGTTGCTTTCTGGTGGTGCCCTGGTCAATTACGATCGAACTTAAGCTCATGCGTACCAGATATAGCACGTATTAAGTTTTCAGTCCGGCAGGGTTCGCAGATCGCATGTGGCGGACCAGTTTCAGTTCAGCGGTCACCGCACGTAGATCAGGGCTGAAAGTCTCATGATATGAAATAGAAATTTTTCCTGATCCGAGGGTGTAATCTGGATGAATTTTGACGGTCAGAACGCTTAATACTGACGTGTCAAGTCGTGTGCCAGATTTGAATTTAAAATTCCAATTCTGTCCCTATTCGCGGTCTCTTCAGTCCGGGCTCAACGAAATAGTCTGTGATTATCGGTTTGACTTGATTTTTGAAATGATTGTCAAGTCCAGCTGGGCGGTTCTAACGGTCTAAGATAGGAGGTATCGGACTTTCGACGTGCGGTCTAGATCCAATACAAAAATTCAATGTGGTTCAGAGAACAAACCCGCTTAGAGTTTGATCCGAGATTATAGAGTATTGTAGAGTTGTTTGTTCTACTCGATTTGGGTCTTGTAGAACATATTTAAACTGATCAGGGACTATTTCCCAGCTACTCTAGCGTTGCGCTAGCTAACTTACGCTTAATTTCCATGGAAATTAATTCTACACGATTTCGGGTCGAGTTGGTGCTCGAGCCCAAGTACGAATTTTTCACGGGCGTTACACCGAACGACATGACCAGGAACTCGAAGTGACCATAACGTGTCCGAAACGCCGTCTTCGGAATGTCCTCCTCTCGGACCCGAATCTGATGGTAACCGGAACGTAAGTCTATCTTGGAAAAATACTGCGCACCCTGCAACTGATCGAACAGATCATCAGTACGGGGAAGCGGGTATCGGTTCTTGATGGTGACTCTGTTGAGCTCGCGATAATCTACACAGAGTCACAATGAGCCATCCTTCTTCTTCATAAACAATACCGGGGCTCCCCAAGGTGAACTGCTGGGTCGAATGAAACCTAATTCCCGAAGCTCATCTAACTGCTCCTGCAGTTCTCGCAACTCTAACGGTGCCATCCGGTAGGGGACCTTTGAGATAGGAGCAGTACCAGGCACTAAATCTATCTAGAACTCCACCTGTCGACGTGGCGGTAAATCCAAAATGTCCTGAAACACATCCGGGTACTCACAAACAACTGGCAGCTACTCAATACTCTCTGCCACAGAATCCTCAACGACCGAAGCCACGAAGCTAGATAACAGCTTCTTATAGGCTCGGCGACGAACTGAAACACTGGCAAGCTTGGAATATGAAATGTAACTGTCCTCGCAGAACAGTCTAAGACGACACGATACTCCGCAAGCCAGTCCATACCTAGAATCACATCAAATCCTACCATCGACATCACCAACAAATCGGCAGGAAGGAACGTCTCACCGACTAACACCGGGTAAGAAGGACAGCGACAGGTTAATATCACAGACTTCCCCATGGGAGTCAAAACGGTCAAGGCCTCGGACAATGACTCCGATGGAATACCGGTCGATCGGTAAAACTGCTCGGCCACAAAAGAATGGGAAGCACCAGAATCAAACAAAACATGAGCAATGCAAGTAGAAACAAGAAGAATACCCTCAACGACTCCTCCGGTCGACGACTGTGGGTCCTGGCCTGGCGCCTGCTGTGCAGAATAAAAGCGGCCCTGAGCTGGTAGGGGAAGTAATCCGGAAGACTGATGGTCCTGAGTCTGAGCCTGCTGGGCTGCTATACACACTGGACTTAAGGATCGAACAACATATGGATTCCCCTCTGCTGATGCTGCTGCTGCTGCTGTCTCTGCTGAGGAGGTCTGCCTGGCTGCCTCTGCTCCTGAGGAGTCCTAGGAGCGGCGGGTGGAAGCTGAGCTCTCTGCTGCTGCTGAGGAGGACGAGGAGGAGGCAACTGCGGTGGCCTCTGCTGCTAAATGGGGAGAGGGCACTCACGCCTCCGATGCCCAGTCTGTCCACAGCCGAAGCATACACCTGAAAAGGGGCCACAAGATGAGGCGGCTGGCGGTGCCGAAGATGATAAAAAAGCCACTGTCTGAACTGCGGGCTATCGAAATCCTAATCTGCCTCTCCGTCTCTGCTGACGGTGCTGCCTGGAACTACCGGCTGGTACTCTCCTCTTCCGGTCTCCACCGGAACTCTGCTCTCTCGACCTTTGGGTCATAGCCCAGTCCTCCTCATAAACTAGTGCTCGATGCACAACCTGGTCGAACGTCTCCAAGCAATGCCCTACAACACGGCTGCGAAGGGCAGGGCGTAAACCAGTCACAAAACGACGGGCTCTCATCTTCTCATCACTGGTCAGATGAGGAGCAAATCTAGACAAGGCCAAGAAACGGGCCTCATACTGAGATACAGTCATATCACCCTGCACTAGGGTCTCAAACTCAATCGCCCGCTGGATCTAAACATGTTCAGGGAAAAACCTTTGGTCGAAACGGGTCACGAACTCCTCCCATGTCCAAACGAACTGAGGTCCAACCATCCTAGATATGGATGACCACCAATGACGGGCCTCGCCCTGAAGGAGATAGGTCGCAAGGGATACTCTCTGGCCTGCAGGACACTGTATAGTGTCAAAATCCCTCTCAACCTCAGTGCGCCAAGCCTCGGCGGCAGAAGGGTCAGGATTACCACTAAACCTCGGGGGATCATGCTGTCGGAACTCTCGGGATATGGCACTAGCATGGGGTAAGTCAGCCCGCCTGGAAACCTTAGCGGTAGCTGGCTGACGAGTTTGCAATGCGGTGGCAACAAGCTGCATCAACTGCTGAAAATGCTCAGCTCCTATAGGTACTGTCGAAAAGGTAGGGGCGGCACTCGCCTCAGGCGGAGGCACGGGTGCAGCCGACGGGGTAGGAGCCTCAGTAACTGGAACAGCGGGCTGAGTAGGGGGAATAGGTGGGGGAACCGGAGCAACTAAAGATACAGGCGCTACGGGCTCAACTGGAGGAACAGGCCGGATCGGGACCTCAGGAATCGGATCCTCAACTACTGGAGCAGGACGTGCTCGAGTAGGATGGGTACCTCGGGCGCCTCGCCCACTGGCACCACGACCACGGGCGTCACGACCACGAGTGTCACGACCACGCGGCATCGTCTACAAAATAATGATGACGTAAGGAATCAGGTCAGTTACATGCTCAATACGGAGCGAAAGGAAGGATCTCGGGACACTACTTGCCCCATGTTCTTGGCAGACATGTGATGTTCCCTAGAATCATTCCAGAATTACTTGCTATGCTCTGATACCAACTCCTGTCATGCCCCAGACTCGGTAACTGGAATCACAAGGGACCCGATGGCCGGTTCTGGCCGTAACAGCCTCCATAGTACCCCATTCTTGGCTCCTGAGGCAGGTTTCGATCCTGGGATCCTATAAGGAGGATTTTCATTACAGTATAATCATTACCAATATGAGCATACCCAAGATCACAGCAAATATATCTGAGAATAACAAAGGAACACATCACAAAATCCACTAAGAATTTAAACTTTTACAATCATCCATAAGGTCCAAAAGGACATACATGAGATAAAAGGAGAAGAGGGAAAGGTCGGCAACACTGGAGTCCTCAAAAGCTCCGCTCTACTCCACGTGCTGTTGCTACGATGCCTACCTAGAATCTCCTGCACGCATCAATCGTGCATAAGCTTATAGAAGTTTAGAGGGTGGTGAGAGTGTGTGACAATGGTGCACAGAAGAATAGTAGGAGATGTAAGAAGGAAAATGTGCTCAATGGAAAAATCACTAACCTTACCAAGGCTTATCATGAATATGATGCAATGAGTACTGGATGTTAAACCAAGGCAATGCATGAAGGGGGCTTGTACAACCAATGTTAATGCGATGCAAGTAATGCCAGTGCTCATATCCAAATCATAAGTCAAGTACATTTCCAATCATAAGGAAATCACCGGGGTCCATTACACTGCTGAATGACTGTCACTTTACAGACCTCGCACAGTCAAACGAGCATAAGAGACCTCACTACCCGCCTGTGGACAGCCAATCACCAACAAGGCCTGACGGTAGCGGACCCATTTACAAGCTGGTCAGACTCAGCCTAGCAATGCCCACTACACACTAGGAAGGTAAGGCCACACCCCTATCCAACCAACTACACGACAGTGGGAGCCACAGCCTAATGGTATAAGGCCCTCGTACTCTCATGTATTCCACCCGGTCACGGCGTTGGAGCAGATCCTTGGTACCATGGAAGTTTTGAGAATTTCACCCATGGGCATCGTAGGCACCCAGTATATTCAACTAATATTTTCGGTGTCCACACATATGACCATCCACGAATATTCCTGTGGAGGTAAGGCCCTGATGAAGTAAGGGCAGATATCCACATGCTCACCCATGCATCAATCCCAAGCATTCATCTCTCAGGGAGATACCAACATGTCCTACACAATGCCACAACCATGGCCAATCATTCCTCAACCAAGCATGCATATGATGTGTATGAGAGTGGGTCATGAAGATGAATAGGGGTGCCAATACGGTGGAGATGAACTCTCTACTTAACCATGAAGGGTCTAGGTACTTAACTAATTCCTCATAAGGAATACAACCTTTAGTGGGGGCCCATATACCTGGGGTAGCCTACAAGACTAAGGAGAAAAATGGTATAGGCCTAAATAGTGAGATGGCTTAGCAAGGTTCTATGGTGGGCCTTTAACCACCCATAGAAGCCCGTGGACCTACCTTAAGGCCACCAACGTGGACATCCAACTACAATTGGTCCCTAAGAGGTAGCCCATTTCTAATTGATCATGAATCAAGGACTAAGGCCCATGTAACATCAAAAATAAGAAATGAGCAGTCATAATTATACCACAACACTCATGTTGGGCTTCAGAAAGGGCGGCCCAAAGCCTACCCAAAATATGGGTTCAAGGGGAACACACATAACCCAAATCATATATACCACTTTGGGCCCATAAGGGAAAGGTTAGGGCCCAACATAAAGGCCACTAATCCCATATATTATGGTGGCCTAGTGGGTGGCCCATTGCTCAAACCACATGGGCAATGTCATACTCTTAGTCAAGTAAGTTGGGCCTACAACTCGGCCCAAGTATAAAGTTGATTTGATGGGCAATCAAGGGCCCATCTACTTGTGTAATCTGGCCCACTAACCCAACATAATAGTATAGTAAAATGGCCGTTCAATGGGTCTATCTGGAAAGTTCCAACCCAATTGGGCCTAAAGAGTTCAATAACTAACTACATTCATGGACCCAATTAAATTTAACTGTGGTTGGCCTCAAAAGTGCATTTATTAAGCCTAAAATTTAAGAAAACTAAAGGTATAAGTTATCTCCTCTAATACCTTCATAAATGTGGTGGGCCTCACTCCTCAAAATTTCAGCCCAAGTCCAAGCATAATTATAACATGTTGTTGTCCTAAATTTGGGTACTTCATTGGAGTGGGCCCAAGGCCTCTAAAACTCTAGAAATTGAGGGTTATGGTCCCTTATCATGCATACAATGAGAGGAAACCTAAAAATATGACCCACCATCAAGAGAAATATTTTTGAATTTTGGTTTTTATCAAGCATATTGCTAGACTGCACAACAAAAAAATTGGGAGTCTATCCATCTTGGACCATTTTTTTGGATACCCTAAAGGGGTCATTTGAGGCTAAAATTTTACAAAGTGATACTTCCATATGTGGGCCACACCTCCACAAAATTTCAGAATTTTTAGATATTTATAAGTATTTTAATTAGTTTAAAAAAAACAGACTGTCCATGAAATCGGACAGACCTGAACGTCCCAACGTGGTGGGCCAGTCCGGCCCTTCCCACGGTGTATACAGGGGTCCATTGGCCCTAAAATTTGGTATGTGGGTCCTACCATGAGTAGATAACATCCCTACAAAATTTCAGAATTTTTAAACACCTATAAATATTTTAATTCATTTGGATAAATCAATCTGTCCTAAAAATCGGACTGATCTGGACACTATATTATAGTGGGCCAATCTAGCCACCACTATGGTACGTACAGGTGTTCATTGGCTCCCAAATTTTATAGGTGGGTCCTATCTTGAGTAGGCCACCCCTGAATAAATTTTTAATAATTTTTAAACACCTATTGATATTTTAATAGATTTCAGAAATCCAACTGTCCATGGTGGAATGTTGCTGAAATAGTGTAGAAAATCCAGACTGTCCACCTCACTTGGACCATACCTTTGGGACCTCAATCAAGGTCAGATAGAGCTGAAATTTGGGGAACATCAAGATGAGATCCCCACCTTTCAGAAAAGTATATTTGATGGGTATGAATAGTCCCCCGAACAGTCCCAAAATCTTGTCCAAAAGCAACCAGAAATTGTCCAGAAAATTCTGGACAGCAACATGTACTTAGATAAAATTTATTATATAGGTTAAATAAAAAGGAAAACACATTAATGAAGGATGGTGCGGCCTTCCTTAGTGGGCCCCACAAATGTCCATGTCATAATCCAAAGTCAACACACCTTGCATGCATCATTAAGGCAGCAAGTAGGACACCCAAAATCAAACAATGGGCAGTTTGGGCATCCCACCTTGCTGAAATTTATAGATGTCCTAGGCCCACCAAGTGAGCCACACACATCAGGAAATAAAATGGGAGAAAAGAGAGATAGAAAGACAATCCGGCCATAGGGAAAGGGCTCTGCCACTATTGAGCCCTCCCTAGATCAATCACACCCATACATCATACATAGATTTACATTTATAACATGAATTTTACACATGCATGGCCTATAATTAAAATGCATGGTGAGGATGCCATCCCCACCATGGTTATAAGGTCTAGATGACCCAACCATAATATGATATGAAATAAAATGGTCATGATGGGGCCCATAGTGAAAGGCCCCATGCATGGATCATGCATGCATAAGATAGGCCATTAGGCCACAACCATGGGATTGTGTAGGATCTCCACCATTGATTGGTGGGTCCTACACTTCCATCATAAAAAAAAGAAAATATCAAGGCTATAGAAAATAGATTTTTACATCTAAAGGGGCACCCACCTCAAAGATGACCACCAAACTTTCACACTAAGGTCCTTTAGCACCAAGGGAGATGGATCAATGGTGGAGATGAGGTTTCAAGGGTTAGATGGTGGGGGATTAAGGAGGAAGGTGGCTGAAAAAATGGAGGAAAATGGGCTAGAGAAATGGAGAAAAATTGCTAGAGAAGAAGAGAAGAGAGAGAGAAATGAGAGGAAAAGAGAGGGTAAATCTTTTTAAAGAAAGTAATCATTAACCTATGGTGATACAAACAATGTTACTAGGGTAGGTTAGGTGTGGGTCGTGTGTGAGGTCTTGGTAGTATGAGTTATGGAGATTTAGGTGGTGTATGTAGTGTGTGTTGAAACTTGTACAAAAGAGGGAGTGTGGGCCACATGCACCACTCCAAGGTGGGCCACATGATCGAAATCAAGGGCCATAGAATGAAACGTACACAACTTATGATCCACATATCGGATGGACGCACAAGACGCGGTGTTGGAACCGCAGAAACAATGCGGTCGCAATGGCATAGGTCTCAGATCGATCTGAGTCGGGTCTACTTGATCGGACTCTAAGATGACCGCAGCACTACCTGAGGGTCGCAGGTCGCCAGATTTCGACCGGTAGGACTGCGAGACCCCAAGAAATGAAATGTACACTCTCACACACACATGCACATATGTGAACTTGGGTCGGGTCTCACATATAATCAAAACCAAAACCTATAACCTAAACCAAAACCAAAACCAATTACCTAAACCCGAACCCATTCTCTAATCCCAAAACTTATAACCTAAACCTAAACCTATAACCTAAACTCAAACCCATTCTTTAATCCCAAAAATTATAACCTAAACCTAAACCTAAACCTATAACCTATAACCTAAACCAAAACCAAAACCTATAACCTAAACCCGAACCCGTTCTCAAATTCTAAAACCTATAACCTAAACCAAAACCAAAACCTATGACCTAAACTCGAACCCATTCTCAAATCCAAAACATATAACCTATCCCTAAACCTTAACCTATAACCTAACCTAGACCTATACTTATAATCTAAAACTATTCCCAAATCCCAAAACCTATAACCTAAACCTAACCTTTCCCTAAACTTATGACCTAAACTCAATTTCTTAAAGTTAAACCTACACCTAATCCTAATCTCAACTCCATAACCTAAACCTAAACCTAAACTTGAAAACCCAAACTTGAATCTAATCCTGAACCTGAACCCGATTTCCTAAACCTAAACCATAACCCATTCTCAAATCCAAAAACCTATAACCTAAACCAAAACCAAAACCTATAACCTAAACCATAACCCATTTATAATTCCCTAAAGCTATAACCTATAACCTATAACCTAAACCTAAACCTATAACCTTTCCCTAAACCTTTAACATAAACCTAAACTTAAAACCTAAATGTATTATCAAATCCTTAAACTTAAACCTACACCTAATCCTAATATCAACTCCTTAACCTAAACATAAACTTGAAAACCCAAATTTAAACTCGATCCCGAACCCAAACCCGATTTCTTAAACCTAAACCTTAACCTATAATCAAGTTCCCAAAAGCTATAACCTATAACCTAAACCTAAACCTATAACCTTAACATAACCAAAACTTATAACCTATAACCTAAACTTAATTATAACCTATAGCCTAACCTTAACCTAAACCTTAACATAAACCTATAACTTAAACTAAAACCAAAACCTATAATCATATGGTGAGATTATTTCTTTTGTGTCAATTTTATTCCTCTTCGAGTTTTTTTTTTTTAAAAATTCGTTAAGGAAAAAAAGTTGTTATACATGATACACTTCTTTCACTTTGTCTTTCTTTTTCCCATTGGACATTCTAATTTATGTATGACATGACTATTTGTAAGATGATGGAATATATGAAGCTGTTGAAATTTCAGGGTGAAGTCGAGCACATTTCAATAATGAAGCCAAAGATTTGTATTTTCAGCATTATTGTAATTGTAATTACAATTGATTGAATGAATTGAATTGTAATTGATTGAATGAAGGATTGTAATTCAATTGTAATTGAATGAATGAATGAGTGATTGTAATTGAATGAATAAATGGTTGTACAGGTGGTAATTGAATGAACAAATGATAATATATAATTTTGTAAGGTATAAAATAGCTACGGCTATTGACCGTAGCCATTAATCTGACAAGAGTAGCCTTTGCAATTTAAATATATTGCTACGGACTTTTAGATACAAATAATATCCGTAGCCATTAATCTGACAGGTGTAGCTTTAAGCATATTGCTATGGACTTTAGCTATGAGTAATATCCATAGCCATGAATCTGATAGGTGTATCGTTTTCAATTTAGGCATATTGCAACAGGCTTTTAGATACAAATAATATCCGTAGCTGCTTGAAGTTTTCGCTACAGATAAATTTGCTACGGATTTTAACTTTAGCTATTGCACTATATAGCTACGGATTAAATCCGTAGCCATAGGTTTAAGACCTATTGTTATGGGACCTATGGCAACGGTCAAGCTATGGATTAAAATCGTAACCATAGACCTATGGCTACGATTTTAATCCGTAGCATTTGCTCGATTTTTTGGTAGTGTTAGGAAATCGGGTTCGGGTTCGGGATTGGGTTTAGGTTTGGGTTTAGGTTTTAGGTTATAGCTTTCGGTTTAGGTTTAGGTTATAAGTATAGGTTTTGAGATTTGAGAATAGGTTTAGGTTAAGGTTATAAGTCCAGGTTAAGGTTTAGGTTTAGGTTATAGGTATAGGTATTGGGATTTAAGAATAGGTTTAAGTTAAGTTTATAAGCATAGGTTTAGGTTTAGGCTATAAGTATAAGTTTACGTTATAGGTTAAGGTGTAGGTTTAGAAAATTAGGTTCTGGTTCGGGTTTGGGTTTGGGTTTAGGTTTAGGTTTAGGTTTTAGGTTTAGGTTGGGTTATAGGTTAAGGTTTTGGGATTTGAGAATTGGTTTAGGTTAAGGTTATATGTCTTGGTTTAGGTTATAGGTTTAGGTTTAGGTTTAGGTTATAGGTATAGGTTTTGGGATTTGAGAATATGTTTATGTTAAGGTTATAAGTCTATGTTTAGGTTATAGGTTAAGGTTATAGGTATATGTTTAGGTTATAGGTTAAGGCTTAGATTTGGGTTAAGGTTGTAAGTATAGGTTATAGGTTAAGGTGAAGGTTTAGGTTTCGGCTATGAGTATAGGTTTTGAGATTTGAGAATAGGTTTAGGTTAAGGTTATAAGTATAGGTTTAGGTTATAGGTTAAGGTTTATGTTTAGGCTATAGGTATAGGTTTAGGTTATAGGTTAAGGAAATCAAGTTCGGGTTTGGGATCGGGTTTAGGTTTGGGTTTAGGTTATAAGTTATAGGTTATAGGTTATAGTTTAGGTTTAGGTTTAGGTTATAAGTATATGTTTTGGGATTTGAGAATAAGTTTAGGTTATAAGTATAGGTTTAGGTTAGGTTATAGGTTAAGGTTTTTTGATTTGAGAATAGGTTTAGGTTAAGGTTATAAGTCTAGATTTAGGTTATAGGTTAAGGTTTAGGTTTAGGTTATAGGTATAGGTTTTGGGATTTAAGAATAGGTTTAGGTTAAGGTTATAAGTCTAGGTTTAGGTTATAGGTTAAGGTTTAAGTTTAGGCTATAGGTATAGGTTTAGGTTATAGGTTAAGGTTTAAGTATAGGAATTCGGGTTCGGGTTCGAGATCAAGTTTAGGTTTGGGTTCAGGTTTTAGGTTATAGGTTATAGGTTACGGTTTATGTTTAGGTTTTGGTTATAAGTATAGGTTTTTGGATTTGAGAATAGGTTTAGGTTATAAGTATAAGTTTAGGTTGGGTTATAGGTTAAGGTTTTTGGATTCAAGAATAGATTTAGGTTAAGGTTATAAGTCTAGGTTTAGGTTATAGGTTAAGGTTTAGGTTTAGGTTATAGGTATAGGTTTTGGGATTTGAGAATAGGTTTAGGTTAAGGTTATAAGTCTAGGTTTATGTTAGAGGTTAAGGTTATAGGTATATGTTTAAGTTATAAGTTTAGCCTTAAGTTTAAGTTAAGGTTGTAAGCATAGGTTATAGGTTAAGCTTACGGTTTAGGTTTCGGCTATAAGTATAGGTTTTGGAATTTGAGAATAGGTTTTGGTTATTGTTATACGTCTAGGTTTAGGTCATAGGTTAAGTTTTAGTTTTAGGTTTAGGTTATAGGTTATAAGTACTGGTTATAGGTTAAGGTTAATGTTTAGGGATTTTAGTTTAGGTTAAGGCTTAGGTTTAGGTTAAGGTTGTAAGTATAGGTTATAGGTTAAGGTTAAGGTTTAGGTTTCGGCTATAAGTATAGGTTTTGGGATTTGAGAATAGGTTTAGGTTAAGGTTATAAGTTTAGGTTTAGGTTATAGGTTAAGGTTTAGGTTTAGGTTATAGGTTATAAGTATAGGTTATGGGTTAAGGTTAAGGTTTAGAGATTTGAGTTTTGGTTTAGGTTGTAAGTATAGGTTATAGGTTAAGGTTAAAGTTTAGGTTTAGGTTATAGGTATAGGTTTTTGGATTTGAGAATAGGTTTATTTTAAAGTTATAAGTATAGGTTTAGGTTATATGTTAAGGTTTAGGTTTAGGCTATAAATATAGGTTTAGGTTATAGGTTAAGGTTTAGGTTTAGGAAATCGGGTTCGGGTTCAGGATTGGCTTTAGGTTTGGGTTTAGGTTTTAGGTTATAGGTTACAGGTTATGGTTTAGGTTTAGGTTATAAGTATAGATTTTGGGATTTGAGAATAGGTTTAGGTTAAGGTTATAAGTCTGGGTTAAGGTTTAGGTTTAGGTTATAGGTATAAGTTTTGGGATTTAAGAATAGGTTTAAGTTAAGGTTAGAAGTATAGGTTTAGGTTATACGTTAAGGTTTAGGTTTAGACCATAAATATAGGTTTAGGGTATAGGTTAAGGTGTAGGTTTAGGAAATCGTGTTCTAGTTCGGGTTTAGGTTTAGGTTTAGGTTTAGGTTTTAGGTTTAGGTTGGGTTATAGGTCAAGGTTTTGGGATTTGAGAATTGGTTTAGGTTAAGGTTATATGTCTTGGTTTAGGTTATAGGTTTAGGTTTTAGGTATAGGTTTTGGAATTTGAGAATAGGTTTATGTTAAGGTTATAAGTCTATGTTTAGGTTATAGGTTAAGGTTATAGGTATATGTTTAGGTTATAGGTTAAGGCTTAGGTTTGGGTTAAGGTTGTAAGTATAGGTTATAGGTTGAGGTGAAGGTTTAGGTTTCGACTATAAGTATAGGTTTTGGGATTTGAGAATAGGTTTAGGTTAAGGTTATAAGTATAGGTTTAGGTTATAGGTTAAGGTTTAGGTTTAGGCTATAGGTATAGGTTTGGATTATAGGTTAAGGTTTAGGTTTAGGAAATCGGGTTCGGGTTCGGGATCGAGTTTAAGTTTGGGTTTAAGTTATAGGTTACAGTTTAGGTTTAGGTTTAGGTTATAATTATAGGTTTTGGGATTTGAGAATAGGTTTAGGTTATAAGTATAGGTTTAGGTTGGGTTATAGGTTAAGGTTTTTGGATTTGAGAATAGGTTTAGGTTAAGGTTATAAGTCTAGGTTTAGGTTATAGGTTAAGGTTTAGGTTTAGGCTATAGGTATAGGTTTTGAGATTTGAGAAATAGTTTAGGTCAAGGTTATAAGTCTAGGTTTAGGTTATAGGTATATGTTTAGGTTATAGGTTAAGGTTTAGGTTTAGGTTAAGGTTGTAAGTATAGGTTATAGGTTAAGGTTAAGGTTTAGGTTTCAGCTATAAGTATAGGTTTTGGGATTTGAGAATAGGTATAGGTTATGGTTATAAGTCTACGTTTTGGTTATAGGTTAAGTTTTAGGTTTAGGTTATAGGTATAGGTTTAGGTTATAGGTTATAAGTATAGGTTATAGGTTAAGGTTAAGGTTTAAGGATTTGAGTTTAGGTTAAGGCTTAGGTTTAGGTTAAGGTTGTTAGTATAGGTTATAGGTTAAGGTTATGGTTTAAGTTTCAGATATAAGTATAGGTTTTGGGATTTGAGAATAGGTTTAGGTTTAGGTTATAAGTCTAGGTTTAGGTTATAGGTATAGGTTTAGCTTATAGGTTATAAGTACAGGTTATAGGTTAAGGTTAAGGTTAAGGTTTAGGGATTTGAGTTTAGATTAAGGCTTAGGTTTAAGTTAAGGTTAAGGCTTAGGTTATAGGTTAAGGTTAAGGTTATTATAGGTTAAGGTTATAAGTACAGGTTATAGGTTATGGTTAAGGTTAAGGTTTAAGTTATAGGTTAAGGTTTAGGTTTCGGCTTAGGTTATAGGTTAAGGTTAAGGTTAAGGTTTAGGTTTCAGTTATAAGTATAGGTTTTGGGATTTGAGAATGGGTTTAGGTTAAGGTTATAAGTCTAGGTTTAGGTTATAGGTTAAGGTTTAGGTTTAGGTTATAGGTATATGTTTAGGGTGTAGTTTAAGTTAAGGGTGTGGTCCCTGCAAATACAGATATAAACAAGATATAAACATGGCTTGTCCAAATAGTCAGGCTCTTCCAATGTTGTCTATAGAAAATGGATAGCTTCATCATGGTCATAACAGCAGTTCCCACCTTCCATGGACCCCCGCTCATCCGGATAGCTCCGACGCACATTCAGATCTACTCCATTAATTTTGACCAAATACATAAACACGGCCTGTCCAAATGGATAAGCCCCTCTAATGTTGTCCATAGGAAATGGACAGCTTCATCTTGGTCATAACAGCGGTTCCCACCTTCCAATGACCCCCGCTCAACATCTGGATAGCTTCGACGCACATCCGAGTCTACTCCATCAATTTCGAACAAATACATAAACACAGCCTGTCCTACCATCAAAGAGTGTAGACAAAGAGTGTAGAATACACTAACAAAGAGTGTAGAAAAACAATAAAGACATGCAATAAATGGAGTTGCAATAAAACTCAAGCACTCTTATCCTACCATCAACTATCTTACAAAGTTAAACCCCCACAAAGAAGAAGAAGAAGAAGGAAAAAAAAAAAACCCCACAAATTCTACCCATCTAAACATGGTATATGAATTTAACAATTTAAAATGTGGACATGAAAAACGTAATAGTTATTTTAATCAACATAGTTCAAAAACGAACCAACGTTATTTTAATTAAGCAAATAAAATTTCGGCTTTCAAGACCAACCGCTACTTTCTAAGCCTACAATACCATAGCTTTCATGATTAATAGCTATTTCAAGACTAATTTACACACCAATCCATACCTCGAGTGGTAGACTCAATGAAAATAATCTCAATTCCCGAGTAGGGTGTGGCTAACAGTGGTGGTATGTGTACTAATGCATTAACTAATTTTATTTTATTTTTTAAAATAGTCTAAAAGACTATTAAGGATTTCAAATATGTGGATGACTCAAAAGGGCACAAAGGAATGTTTTTTCAGATGGCCCCTGCAACATTAGAATCTAAATTCAAATGATTATCTAAGATGATTCGGCCCTGCATGGTAGCCGTGGTATGATTGACACCATTTACACAGATCTTTGAGTATCCAGAAACACAACATTTTCCCTAGCCACGTGCGACCACGTTGCAATGACTTTGTCTTTATACGTAGACGTGTCCTCAAACTATTTCACACATAGTTGCCTAAATTGCCAAATATGTACTTTTTCTTTGTCATCTCAAAATTACATCCTCCCAAAATAGAAATGCTCACTGATCAAGTTGCCATGGCATTAAAATTTTAAAATGAGAAAAAAAAAAAAAACCTGTTTTAAGGAGTTGTTAAGATGTTATCACCTAAAAAACTGGAATACAAAGTCTAAGAAAATGTATAAAGTGGTTAGGATTGTTCAACCAATTTGATCTTGGTCTCATGACTTGAGAACAGTGGGCTGCACAATTAGTTAGTTTTATTTGGGCCTACATATGACACATGCAATTTCTGAGTGCATCTGTATCAGTTTGTCTTCTTTTCTTTCTTTCTTTCTTTCTTTTTTTTTTTTTTTTTTGATTTTTTATTGGTAGAATCATGCGATATAGAAGAAGAAACTAACCTGTGTTCCCTTCTCAAGTAAGTGAATTGCAAAAGATGAGACTCTAGACCGAATCTTCACACAGGGCTGCATATATAAAGACAAAAAACAAAAACCATTAGCAAAAAATCTAAATATCTCTTTCTTTTTGGCAAAACTTATGTACTACCTAAACAATTTTAATGATTTTCTTTTACCTGTCAATATTGCCTTTACAAACTGATATTTGGTCAACCGATAAACACTACGTAATAGTTTTGGAAGTGTAAAACCCTATCCTGGCTACATACAATTACAGAAGTACAATTTTGAATTCTAAATATGATGGTTACATTTCATGTTGTTCAAATTGTCTATGTTAACATTCCAGCTTCTGTAGATTTTAGTTACTCCATCTTTTATATAGTTGGTATCTAGGATTTCCTTGAGTACTTTTTCTTTTTATTACCCAAGGTAAAATTGTTGTTTTTTTGTTGCTTAATAGTGACTGAACTTACTAATCTGTTGCACTAATACTAGTATAGGGGTTGTGTACCAATAAGACACATTAGGTAGAAACAGTTGTCTAACAGACATTAACCTTCCTTTTCTACATGAGCTCTTGGAGCCAATCATAATAGAGTTCAGATTTAGAAGTGGGAGCACCGCCTTATTAACAGAGAAATGTGTTGGAACATCCAAGCTATCATTAGGTAGGCACCGCCTTATTGATGACCAGGCCAAAAAATAAGGCCGGCAACTCATCAGGTGAGCCTAAGGTTTTGAATAACAGTATTAGTGGGCGTATCAGTTGCGCCAACAAACAACACGATATTGGGCATGGTGGACCCATTTGTTTACTGGGATTCTTGCCTTTGCCTGTCACAATCAGGAGCATCTGCAGCTATAAACATTTGTTATAAGAAAAGAAGAGGAATTTAAAAGAAAAAAAAACATCAATCAATGATATTAATTCCCTTTTTTTCCTTTTTTTATTTTCTTTTTTATAGGTAAACTAGGTCAAATCCAAGACCTCAATGTTGAAATGAAGCTTATCTACTATTCAGCTACAGGCTCAACCCATTTATATCAACACACATTAACGCTCTAAATTAGCTGTAAAAAACTACCTGCAAGCTGCAGCCCAAATGGAATTTTTGGACCCCTTAACTTAAGAAGTATATCTTTTACTTCTAGAGCCATATTCTAGCCACTGGGAAAGTGATATGGTCTGGGCTTCTTCATACTAATCCAAAACTCAGATGGGCAATGATGCAGGGAACATATTCAGAGTGAAAAATGCCTAGCATAGATACGCTCAAGGGACCCACCATGTTGTAAGCTTACAAAAGAACCATAACCACCTATCAAGTGACCTAAATCATTCATATGGTGATCACCATCATAGGATGGGCCTGCCCAAATTCAACCCTCCTAAACATGGGGTGTGCAGATAGCAGGTTGAGAAAAGATACAGCCATTAAGTCATACTAAATGGGAAAGTTTCACAAATATCACGTTTTGATCATCTGAGAGGTGATTTCAGGGCATGGCACATTCATAATGTGGCCCACCATATGGATGGTTTATATTACCAAAAGGTTGGCCACACCTGTAAATTGATGAACAATGAAATGAAGCTCTGCATATTTCCTCATAAAAAGCATCAACACAATCAATTCAGCTAAACCAATATATTTAAAGGCCCAGATCATTATAATAAAAAATTGAGTGAAAATCAAATCAGAATAACCCAAATTACTACATCGTGTGACAATAAAACTCAAATCATGTACACCCACATCAACAAAAATAAAAATAAAATCTGTCGATTGCATGACCAGTAGCATGCTTCTTTCTAAGAAGATTCTTGGTTGAAGCATTTCTTCAAACAATTAAAATACACATGTAGGTGGCCATGGACAGTGGCAGATATGGTTGCCGCTGCCGTGGCTACTACCCAATTTCTGGCCATCAAAAGAGGAAATGAGAGAGAAAGAGAGAATACCTTCGAATTCCTCATTTGATTTCTTCTATTCTCTTCAACTGTTGGAGAGATTGATGAAAGGACTATGCATCGAAGAGAACGAGGGAGAGTGACATCAAGTGAGGGGGAGGGAAATCAGGGAGATCAAGAGAGGGAGGGAGAGGAAGGGAGAGCGAGGAGTGAGAGAGGAGAGGGTGCGAGAGCCAGAGAGGGTCAGAGAGATAGAGAGGGCCGGATTTGGGCGGACGTGGATTACATACTGACAAGGTTAGTAGCCAAATCGAAGTGACGTCACCAAGCTATGTGGACCCCACCATGGTGCATGTGTTGTATCCATACCGTCCATTAATTTGGAGAGATAGTTTTATGGTATGAGAAAAAAGAATGAGATAGATCTAAAGTTCAAGTGGACCCCACCATAGAAAACAGTGGGGACAGTGACATCCACCGTTCAAAACTTCTCAGGGGCCACAAAAGTTTCTGATCAAGCTGATATTTTTGTTTTCACTTCATCCATCTCTATGTTAACTTATGAATAGGTTGGATCTCAAAAATACATCATGGTGGACTCTATAAATGTTTCAACGGTGGGTATAACTCTTGTTCTTGGTATCTATCTCCCTATATCTCCCACAAATAGTAAGTTGCAGTTCTTAGTATCTAGGCTCCAAATCTTTAAATAAATAATTCAAAATCATTACATGCTCGGCCCTATGGTGGGTTGTGGGCATGTATCATTTCCCCCGAGTTGGAAAGAACCCGACTCTGGTGAGTTGGACACTCCATACAAGTAGTAGAGGTTTAGATCCAATCGTGTCAATCAATTGCTTGTGATCTATGTGCATTCAGAATAAGGCTTGTTCTTCCATTTCACCAACCATTGCTTGTATTGGCCCCTTCAAGTGTCATTAGTCTACATGGAATTTCTGATTTTCCTCGATGAAACTTCGATGGGTCCTTGATGTCATCAAACTAACTTCACCATGTGGGGCTCCTGATGAATGAGTTCTAGCGCTAAAAAGGAATAGTCCACACTTTTTGAGGTGTATGGAATAATGGACATCTAAATATGCATAACCAATATCTGATGTTCAACATACATGTGTGACTCACCTGATGTCTAAAAGACCCTGATAGTTTAGTTAGGAATAGTTCAGCATGTGCCCCACATGTTGAACTGTAACGCCCATGAAAAATCCGTACTTGGACTCGAGTACCAACTCGACCCGAAATTGCGTAGAATTAATTCCTTTAGAAAGTAAGTCTAAGTTAGCTAGCGCAACGCTAGAGTAGCTGGGAAATAGTCCCTGATCACTTTAAATACGTTCTACAAGATCCAAATCGAGTAGAACCAATGACTCTATAAAACTCTATAACCTCGGATCAAACTCTAAGCAGGTTTGTTCTCTGGACCACTTTAAAATTTTGTATTAGATCTAGACCGCGTGTCGAAAGTCCGATACCTCCTATCTTAGACCGTTAGAACCGCCTTACTGGACTTGACAATCATTTTGAAAATCAAGTCCAACCGACAATCACAGGCTATTTCATTGAGCCCGGACTGAAGAGAGTGCGAATAGGGACAGATTTGGAATTTGAAATTCAAATCTGGCACATGACTTGACGTGTCAGTATTAAGCGTTCTGACCATCATAATTCAGTCAGATTACACCCTCGGATTAAAAAAAAATTTCTATTTCATATCATGAGACTTGCAGGCCTGATCTACGTGCGGTGACCGCTGAACTGAAACTGGACCACCACATGCGATCTACTAACCCTGCCAGACTGAAAACTTGATGCGTGCTAGATCCTGTATGCATGAGCTTAAGTCCGATCGCGTTTGGCCAGGGGACCACCAGAAATCATCTTTTGGACCGAAACAACCCCTATTTGGATATGCCCTAAGTAAACTTTGTACCTGAGCCTATTTTCGGCATTTTTAAGCTTATAAAAGGGGTTGAAACCCTCACTCCTCTCTCCCATCCGAATTTGAGAGAAACCCTAGATTGGGAGAGAGAAAAGGTGAGAGTTTGTGAGAGAGAGTAGGAGAGAATTTTCCTGCCTTTGTGCCGCCTGTTGCAAGTGCCTAAGCAACACACTTTCACCACTCAGCCGGTGATTCCTCCGCATTTTCAGGTAAGAAATAACCCTAGAAGTTGTTGATTTGAGGTTTACTAGGATTCATATCATGTTAGCTGACGTAACTCGTAAATTAGGTTCTCTATTCGCCGTAGACGAAGCGTATACGCTCCGTTCGAATTTACACACCCATAAGAGACAAGGTGAGGATTTTAGACGCTTTGATTGACGGTTTCCAATGCTTTCAATGTCGTTTAATAGTAGATTATTGACGGCATCGCCGTTTGACATGTACAACATGCTATCCGTTTCCTGTTTCGTAAATCAATGAAGAATATGAGATTTAGGGCATTTTAGTCATTTGTAGGAAGTGCTGATTTCATTCATATTTTGCTGATGTGATTGACATGGTTTGTTGTCGCATTAGAATGTTAGGAATACATGCATAATTAGTTTGGCGAAGAGATTCGCCTAATTGCGCACTTCGGGTCGACATACTATATGTAGACTTAAGTGTGTAGAATGTGTGTTTGTATAAATGCTTGTATTAGTATGTATTGAATTAAATGATGTTATGAAATACTTTGAGATTGATTTCTCAATTAATATGCTGACATAAATGATTTCTTACATGTTGACTATATACATGATTTCATTATATGCATGAAATGTATGGGCTTGAAGATTTACTTAAGTTGTATGTTATAACATGTGTTAACATGCTCACATGGTTGTATTTCAATTCCAATACTCTCATATGATTTGCCGATGTGATTACATCATTGTTTGGGACTATACTTAGTCCAGGCAGTCGGTAACAGAGCGAATTCGTGGTCGGCTTATCTTGGCCACGAACGACGCGTCGATGAACACGAGTCATGTTTTGGAGTTGGCGGCAGTGGTTAGGCCACGCGAAGTATTTTACGCACTTCATGTCGTTCGACTTGAGATGCGATCGCGCTAGTCGAGCCCGTCAAGTAACCCGACTGGCCTTTTTATGTTCACCCTGCATGAGTCATAACTGCTTGAACCTAGGGTACTGAACTTATCATTGTAAACCCTGTTAACCATGGTACCTTGATCCACGAAGACTCATGAGCCGAGCATTTTCGTATGGGCACCGTGGTCGAGCTGTCGGCCTACGCTGGGGCCACAAACCTCCCCGTAGTGACCAGTGAGCACCTAGTCTCATGAGAAGATTATGGTGGTATGGGACACTATATTCTTGATGTCGGCCTACACTGATCAGGCGATGATCCTTTATAGTGACCGCGAGCGTATTTTGAGTCTACGGGAGGCGACGACCCTTTAGTAGCAGTAGAGTACAGTAGGCCTGTATTGATAAGGTGATGGGAGAGCAGTGCAACGAGTGCGAGCAACAACCCTGGCAGCCCTTGCAGCAACCTACAAAAATATACATCATATGAGATTACTAGGAGTGACGACCCTAGACAGGATCTGTGTTGGGATTGATATAAGGGAAGTACCTTAGTTTCCTAATCCTGCTATTTGAATGGACTAATAACAACTTGGAAATCATATCACCATACCATTGCATGTGCCTGGAAGATGTGGAGCACTTGAGGGTCGATTGCATGCCGCGGTCGTAAGATGGTGCCGTATGAGGGAGATCATCGGTGAGGGCATACATCACGTCATGTCATATTGCATTAACAACAGTATTAGGATTGTCTGATTTACTACTTTACTATTATCGCATGATTAATTTGTGAACATGCTAATCTTTGCTCTATGATTCCACTGAGTTGATCACTCATTCCCACGTTACGAGATGGTGTTTGCAACACCCACCAGACCCTGTTGTAGATGCAGGTGATGCTGAGATCCAGGAGGCAGAGCCAGACTTTGACGAGGACCAGGACGAGTTCTCATACATGCTGTACCATGATGGCTTTGCTTAGGTGACCTGGGTTGATGGGACTGCAGTGGGACTATTTTGAACATTTGATTTTGTTCATATATATGTATATGAGACTTAGAGTTGTATTCATACTTTAGTGACAGTTGAGATCTACTTTGTTTTTCCATATAGTGATATATATTCTTTAGTCTTCCGCTTGCTTTTATCACTGGATCTGGAGTATGAATTGCAATTTTGGTATACTTTTACTCATGTGAATGCTTTAACTCAGACAACATTGAATCATAATCATTTTTGTTGCATAAGTGACGGTCTGGAACTCGGGAGTTGAGTTTATACATGACCCCCGATTTTCAGGGTGTTACATGAACTACTTGGATCTCATTTAATTGTACCAATTTAACACATAGGGGTACTTATGTTTGACATGTGTGGATGGATGCTTGAAGCATCACTCTGTTTATAATGCAATTTTCTTGGGACTGGATACCAAGGAACTGTTTCTAGTAACAACTGACAATATTTTGATATAGGTATTCTGGCAAAGCTTATGATCTTTCTTTAGATTGTGTATATGCTTGGAGTGGATTCACATAGCTTTCTTGAGTACCCTGAATAAATCAGCATGGAACTTAGATGCCACTAAATTTTCCATGAACCAAAATGATTCTATCTTAAGCCTCAAATCTACGTCTATCTCTGAACATTTTTTCTCACAAACATATGTCAGTCTCTGTGGGCCCTACCATGACGTGTGTTAAACATCAACACTGTGCATTTGATGGGTCCCCTTTAAATTATGGGATATCCCAAAAATTAGCCGTATATGGAACTCTGGTGGGCCATACCATCTAAAATCATGTGAAGACATGCGTAAAACATATAAAAGCACTTGGTGGGGTCTCACCTGAAATTTGGATGCGTCTGAAACTTGGCATGACCCCTCATCCAAGTGGCACACACATAATGGATGGGCTGGATTTGTGAACCACATCTTGGTGGGCCCAAAAAATAATTATAAATGTTTTAATGGAGGGTAACCCCTCTCAACTTTTGTATGTGGTGTGGCCTCCACAAGTCACAGATTGACTTGATTTTTAATCCCTGGGCCCACCATGGAATGGTACATCTGACTGATGGGGTAGATTTTTGACACGCATCATGGTGGGGCTCACACAACTCTCCCCGCCGTGGAGTTTTCAAATAGTAAACATTACGATGGGCATTAGGATAGTTTCAACGGTGGGAATCACTCTCCCCACTATTTTCTATGGTGGGGTCCACTACAGATTTTTATCTCCCTCATTCTTTGGGTCATGACTTAAAATGATATCTCAAAATGGATGGACGGTGTGGATATAACACATACATCATAGTGAGGCCACAGAGCACCGACCAACATCACTGGCGAATCCCGTCCGTGTCGAGTAAATGATGTAAAACGTACACTATGCGGATTTGAAAACCAAACTCCATTTCGAAGAGGGATTTCTAAAACCCTTTTTCGAAATCCATTTCCCCGCTCGCGCTCTTATTTTTTCCATCTCTCTTTCTTTCTCGCACCCTCTGCTCTCTCGTCTCTCTGTCTCTCTCGCACCCTCTCCCTCTTCTCTCTCTCACTGTGCGGGTGTTTAGCTAATTACAAACTAAGTGTTTAATTAACATTTATTCTTTCGATTGAGGGGTCTTAGTCTACTTTTATTTATTTATTTCTACACATGCACTTGACTTCACACACACACATTATTCACATCATAGTTGGTTTTCACGATAACAGTTACTCAATCCATGATCTTGGGTTGAAACTCCCGTGAGTCTACCACTAAGACATACTTTTTGTAATAACAAAAGTGCAGATACGTTGTTACCTTGCTAATATAAGGTTCTTCCACGATAGAACTATTTCATCAACGGTGGAAATCATAAAAAAAATTATGGGGGCCATAAAAGTTTTGGATTGAGATAATTTTTGTTTTCCCCCTTCATCTAGGCCTATATGACCTAATAAACAGATTGGATTACAAATAAACAGTACAATGGACCTTACAAGGATTTTAATGATGGATATCCAATCATTATTATTTTCATGGGGTGTGGTCTACCTGATATTTATATACCTCTCACTCTTGGGCCCCACCATTAAAAACTTCTAAAGGCCACGAAAGTTTTAGATCAAGCTGATATTTGTGTTTTACCTTATTTCATGTATTTGTGGCCATATATGTGGACCACACCAAAAATAGTAGTGGAGATAATGATTTTCACCATTAAAATATTCGTAAGCCCATTATAATGTTTATTTTTCATTCAACCTATTTATAAGGCCACATATACGTGTATGAAGAGTAAAAACACACTACTAAAAAAAGAGCAAAGGATAAAGAGCATGTTGGGTTTTAGCTAAGGATATAAATTGTAGTTGGTACATTACTAGAAATGAATGGTCCTGGAAAAGACTTTTGAGGCCCATCACGATATATGTGTTCTATCTAATCTGTCCATCTATTTTAAAATATAGTTTTATGGTATCTTCCAAAAAAAAAAAAAGTATAATGAAGGCTCAAGTGGACCACAAGGTAGGAAACAATAGAGATTAAATCACACGTGATTCCTATGGTGTGGTCCAGTTTGACCTTCAATATAACTCATTTTAATATCATTTAGTGAATTTATTTATAAAAATAAATGGATGGAATGGATAAATCATGTACATCATGTTGGGCCCCATGCAAGTACCCAATCCACACCCAAAAACATTGGGCGTGCGCTTAAAACGCCGCCGCGCGCCGAAATGAATATGCGGCCCTCTCTATTCCTCTCTCTCTCTCACACTGTCTACGCCCAAAACTGCAAATCCCTCTCACCCTCTCCCTCTCCCTCTCCCTCTTTCCCTCCCACGCCCTCTCTCTCCCTCTCTCTCAATCTCGTTGCCGTTCTCATGGGCTGCAACAAGTCGACAACCCTAAAAGGTCTCTCTCTCTCTCTCTCTCTCTCTCTCTCTCTCTCTCTCTCTCTCTCTCTCCTTCTGTCGATCTCTCTTCCTCTCGATCGGACTGGTAGCTACGCTCAACTGCAACAGCCCGGTAACCTATCTTCATGCACAGGGGTTTGAATCTATTGAGCGCATTGACAAACGGGGTTGAGATAAGGGTTAGGGTTTTGATTTGATCATATGATTCTTGAAATCGAAGTTAATGGAGTGGAAATCTATTCTAATTTTGGATTCAAATGCCAGCCTCATAGAAAAACTACATGCTCAGGGTTTTCATTCAGGCTAATATTTATACAAGTATGTTGTTCATAGATTTGTTTGATTCATCTTGCAGGCCACAATATGGATTGGGAATGAACTGAAGGGCTCCTCCCTTGAACAATCCCAACCATCTAATCAGTATACTTGCCTCCTCTTGCATATTATGTGTTGAGCCTATTGGTCATATTTCCATTTTAATTGTACATTTACAGGAAAGTCATTGATTGGCTAGGATTTTTTTATAGAGGATATTTTTAGTCCATTGCAAAGCTCCTTTTATTTTTTATTTTATTTTTTTCCTTTATATTTTTCATGGAGACTGGTTGATTTTCAGGAAGTTTTTTCTTTCCTCTAATTTTTTATTATTGAATGTTTTTTTTTTTTTTTTTTTTTTCTATTGGCCTTGACTTTTCAAAAGGCAATAAATTTTTTTTTAGGGCCTTATGTAGTATGGTTTGTGTCATTAATCATGAAGGATTTAGATTAAATTGCCTTTTAAGAAAGCATGCACGATTATATGATGCTTGTTAAATATTTGATGAAATGGGCATGTCAAGTTTGGTTGTTTGGATGATGCTTATTAGATATTTGATGAAATGCCTAGGAGAAATCTTGTCTAGGTAGAAGTAATTCCATAGTTTTTGTATGAAATAAGTATTCTTTTATTCAGCAAAGAATACAGAAATGTTGTTTGGTTGTTTGGAGGATGAAAGGGGAGTTTGATGGGGTGGTGATGATGGTCACCCTGAGGCCTCTACATGAGAGGGCCTTGGAGAGTTCCAACCAAGGGATGGTGTGGCCCAAGGCCATGATTGGGAAAATGACCACATGGGGCTCTTTGGATTCCATGGGAAATGGGTTGTGTTAATGGAGACTGATTTGGGCTAATGGAGTTGTGAGGTCTTTATAGGGTTTAGTGGGTCATTTGGCCCCAGCCCAAGAAAAGATTCCACACTTTGGCAGAGTGGGATGGATGAATGATGATACACAGGCACCTGGAAAATTGCAAGGGTGGAATACAAGTGACAGTCCAAATCATGACCTCCTTTAACTGTATCAAGAACCTCCATTACACTTGGAAAACAACTCTTTTTGCCCATACTGCATTACTAGGTATGGAAAACATTTCTTGTCATGCAGGTAGTAAACAAATCTCATTCCACATTTATGTTATATGTCAATAAGCTTTTTAAGATGGCTGTTGCTTTTATTATTCCACATGAAGGAAGAAATAGATAAGCTCCTTTTTTAAATTAAATTTCTATAGTTGGAGATAATATTCATGACTTTGAATTGGGTTTTTCCCCTTCAATCCATATGCAATGGCTAGCATTAGAGAGTGACCATGAACAGAGAGATTGTGCAGTGAGAATGGATTTCCATTTAAGGAGTACATGTGCTTCTGAATACACGATGATAATGTGTTCAAATTGGAAGAAACCAATGTATCTCACATTAGTAAGACGTGAGAGTGATTTCTTTGAGTTCATGGTTGTATTGTGATTTTTTATGATCTTTGGTGCTTGTTTATATTAGAACATTTCCAGCTTCTTTCACTGTTGAGGAATGCAATTTTGCAGGTGGGCGCCAATGCAAGTAGCACAGATGAATCAATGTGGCACATGTGTGTGAGATCCAAGCTGTTCATCAACTGTGTTCCAAGTGAATATTCCTTGGCCCAAAGATCCTGCCGGCACACCTGTCAGGTGGGTTAGAAGTGGAGGGAAAAAAAAGGATGGCTACATAGTGAGTAGAAGGATTAACCAACTGTCTGCAACTAACATCCCCGTCTCGCCCACTTTGATGAGTGGCCTTAATTTCAGGTTAGAAAGCGTCCACTGCATATGCTTGATGAACATCCCAGATCTTGTATGCATGTGCCATGACGCATGTGTGGGGCTTGTATTTGGAGCATTCATTTGTGCGCTTCAAATAGCATTTCCCTGTATTCATTGAGAAGCACTTACTAACTTTATGGCACCAAAAGCCTAGCAATGGTGGTGCAATATAATCTCCAATTTGTGTATTTTAGGAATGGTCCATGAAACATGATTGCATCTATGGTGCTTATAAAAGAAGCTTGTGCTTTTACATTGTTATCTCACATCCAACCGAGGAAATTCTCTCAATAGCTATAATGCAAGTCCAAGAATATGTGGAAATACTAGGCCTTGTCCTCCAGCCCCAGGGGAATAGATTTTGCATCTAATTGCATCAATCACTTCTATATTCACAATTGAATTGCATCGGTGTGTTCTGAAATTGGCTTCCAACCTTTGACACTATTAGTGTACAGGCCATAATGGCCATTACGACCATTTCTTTTCTTTTCTTCTTCTTCTACTTCGTCTTTTATTTTTTATTTTTTATTTTTAAGAAACTGTAATGACTCTGTAATAGGCTGTTATTGGCCATTTTCTGTACTGGTCAGCCCTAGAACTCCTAACAGTGCACATCATTACCGTTACACAACTGTTTTGGGATACCATGGGGTACATGATTGTTTTTGCTTTATCACTAATTACGCTACATGATTTTTAAGCTACTTAAAATACATTACATTTTCTAGTTTGTTTGTTGGTCCAATTTAAGATCTTAACTTCTGATTCACTTTGGAATGAAATGTTGCATGAACTAGTCTTATTTCTCTAATGTCTCCCAGATACGTTGGGCTTCCTAGATGACAATTTCTTTGGTGAGAGAAAATATGGTGTAGCTGAGAAGAATCAACCATTTCAAATGGACTATAATTCTTCTAATTCCTTAAGAGCTACAAATCATGAAATGTATGAGTATGGTTCTGAAGATCCCTGTATGGCAAACAGAAGGTTGTCTTTTGAAATGTGACTTTCTACCTTTTGAAAGCTGTAGTTTTACAGCCTCATGATGAAATTGTTGCAGCTCCGACTTAATTTTTTGAAGCTGCTACAAGTAGGGTTGATGTTTTAGAGCTCCTAAATTATTGGACTTATTACATTTCCCTTGCTTATAGGATTATGTTGCAATAAGATGGTATAGAGCTCCTGAATTGTGTGGATCCTTTTTTCTCTAAGGTGCATGAATTTTAGTTGGCCAGATTTGTGGAATCAGTTTGATAATGCACTAAGCTTTGCTCTATCCTTTGGTAGTTCTTATTTCCTTTGCTTCTATTATAAATTCTGTTTATTCTTTCTGTCATTACACTGATTGTTTCAAAGATTTATTTCGAATGAAGCTTAGATAGTAGCAACAATGTGTGATCTAGGTTGTATGAATGAAACTATAATAGTTATCAGCTGCATTTGGTTTATCTACTTCAGTGCTTCAATATAACAAAGAGTTCCCATAATGTTTGACTGGAGCAACTATTTAAAGGGTAGGCTCAAGTGTCCGCAATGCTTGCATGGATGCATGATCAAAGCTGTTCATCAAAGTGCAACCACAATATGGCTTTCGTTGTGTGCAATTCAGGTCTGTCCACTCATCTAATGGCCACACATTTATTTTAAATGCTGACCACACTTGTATGGAGCCTTACCAATCACATGCACCAAAATAGCATTAGCGTGTGTGGTAAGAGCTTTTTCATCAGATGGACCAATGTGTACAAAATAAATGGATGTCTAGAAGAAAACTATATTAGCCAATCCGTTTCTTTTGTATAGTCTCCGACTTGAGATGAAAATCTGCCTGATTTTTACGCAAGAACATCTAATCAATCTGGTTTATGTAATGGAATTATGGAAAGTTGGGATCTCATATACATCTTCCATATTTGCATGTGAATGTGCACAGCTCCACACACCTGTGGGCTTAGCAAACAACTGTTTCAGATTTACTCAATTTGGTATTGATTTGGTTGGTCCTTGTATATGATATTTACCTTTACTGTAGTAGTGTAATTTCTGTTGTCGGCAGGAAACTCAACAAGGAGCAAGTACATTTGGATTTGCTTGCAGTCAATTCATTCTTTGAAACCCATGTCAGATGAGAATAGTAATCTCACATCCCAAGCTTAAATTCGGATGGTGTTAGTAATATTTCTACAAATTTACAAGTTCTCTTTTTGTTATGACCCAACCAAATCTAATCGGAAGTTCCTTGCCATCCAATTTTTTGCCATCTCTTTCCTAGATAACTGATATTTATATTCTTTCTCTATCCGTATTTTGCAGGACATTGACCAGCAGATTAGAAGCTTGGTTCTGTAGGGTTTTTGGCACATCTTAGAGCTTATCAAATTAAAGTTCGTATCTCACAATTGCTGGCCCTACTTGTAAGTTGTAACTTGCATTACGACACTTCAACCCAATGCACTAGGAACTTATGTTTTCTCCATGATTAGTTTTAGGGGTCATTTGGATGCCTGTAAGTCTTATTAGTTGTAAAGGGTCTATAAGTGTTTAGATAAGAAATTTCATTGTCAGTTACAATATAACATGAGCTCACTTCTAGGCATGGTATTCAAAATCAGTTACGTAACGACCATTACATAACAGTAACGGTCATAACAGTTACGTGTTACGGCGGTCGAAACAGCCGTAACGACCGTTATAGAAAAATGAGCCATAACGATCCCGTAACGGCCCATAATGGCCCCATAACGGTCCTGTAACAAACAGTAACGGCCCCATAACAACAATTTTCAAAAAATAAAAAACGGCCATAACGACCGATACAGGGCAGTAACGACCATTACGTCCCGTATCATAATGGTAACCGTGATGGCTATTACAGCCGCTGTTATCGTTTTGGAACACCTTGCTTTCATGTGGAACTTGTTTGCAACTTAGAAAGTTATAGGCATCCAAACGGACACTTGAAATAACTATATGCTTCGACTACTTCTATAGATTCAAGCAAACAAATTATGGTATTTGACTTTCAGGTTTTACTTACAAATTTGATTTAGGAAATATTATGATGACCACTAAACAGATGTGGAGGTGGAATGATGTTTTGACAGTGATGAGATGTTTAGATGATATTTTCTAGCTTGAGGATATTTATATCTTTTGCAACCAATCGTTAGATATTTTACAATGTGTTATATTCATTACGATACATTTTGTACTTCAAATTACACAAACAATTTATGTAACGTTTTATTTTTTTTCCTGTATTCATGTTTGTGTGTAATGTGTGTGCTAGTTGAAAATTGAAAGTGGAAGCAATTTCTTTTACTTTTTAGGTTTCATACTCTACATCACTAATTTGCACAGTATGCTTGGATTTTCATTTTGCACAAGTGGGGCCATGGTTTAAGGATGCATAGAGTTGTTACGACGGATCGTACTGTTGATGGCAAATGCTTAGTTAGCCTCTTACTAAAAGATCCTAGCCATTGGTTTTCTATGACCTTTTTCTCCAGTGAATGTGGATTGTTTGTGTTGAAACGTTTCATCTATTTCTTTTAAAGCTTTGTTTGGTAAGAGACCTAGTAGAACTAGGATTTAGGACTGTCAATGGGTTGGGTTTTGGTTAGGTCCTATAACACTCATACCCAGTCTAACCAGGTTCAGATGCTTTCCGTTTGGGTCTAGATCTCGAAGACTTGGACCCAGATTCAATCAGTTTCAGGTACCCAGAGGGTCTTTGGCTCGAGGTTTTGAATTAGGTTTGGGATAAATTAGAGCATTTAAATGGTTGGGTCCACCCGATGGATGGAATATAGATCTTACTTTGAGATGCGCATGGTGTGTTACTTGCAGGTCCATGTACAACATTTAAAATTCTTGTAGCCCTACTTGCTGCGCTGATATCGTAGAGAAAGATGTTCAGCATCTACAGGTCATCGTCCATGATATCAGAGAGCAGCTGGAGAAGAGTGGGTAGCTAGAGAGGCAGATGGAGGAGTAGGAGAGGAGGAGCAGGAGAGGAGGATGGAGGAGTAGGCGAGGGAGAGGGAGGAGTAGGAGAGGAAGATAGAGGAGATGCGGGTGGAGCATGAGTGACGGATGACGGAAATGTTTCAGGCTCTCATTGTACGCTTACCCACCGATGCTCCACCACCTCCGCTTTTATCTTTGTGATTTTTTATATTTTATGTATGATGTTAAACTTATATGTATTTAAGTGTGAATGAATGTCATGTTGATGGATATAGTTTATATTTGGATGGATTTATGTATTTTGGGTTTAAATGGATGTGAATGTGAAATATTTATGTAACAGGTGTATATCAGGAATTTTGTGTTGGAATAATGATAAAAAAAGATAACTTTACCAACGAAAATTTTCGTAGGTAAAAGTATCATCTGGGTTTTTTACCTACGAAAATTTTCGCAGGAAAAATATTTTTAGCCACGAAAGTATTCGTATGCAAAAGTTTCGTAAAAGTTTTTAGCTACAAAAATATTCGTAGGAAAAAGTTCTGTCTTCATAGATATGAGTTTTTAGCAACGAAAATAGTATTTGTAGGTAAAACTTTTGTAACAATTTTTACCTATGAAGAAATTTGCAAGTAAAAGTCTCATAAATCTTTTTAGCTATGAAAATAATTATTGGCAAAAGTTTTGTTATAATTTTTACCTATGAAAAAATTCGTAGGTAAAAGTTTTGTAAATCTTTTTAGCTACGAAAATAATTGTAGGTAAAAAGATTTGCCAATATTTTTACTTACGAAAAGAAAAACGTTAGTAAAAGATTTTACCTACGAAACAAAATCGTCAGCAAAAGTCTTATCTCAGCTGGTAAAAGTTCTTTCCGGCAACGAAATTGTCGATGAGAATTTTTGTCGAAAAAAATTTTTGCCTACGTAAAAAGGCTTTTACCTACGAAAATTTTGTAGGTAAAGGTATATGGAAAGTTAAAAAAACAAAAAAAAAAAACAACCGACTAGGGTGTGCATCATACTGATGCCAAGTTATAATCCCAAAACTAGATTGGATGAACCATCCTCACGTCTGATTTGTAGAAAGTTGTCTGTGAAATATGACCGTTGGATAGTTTTTATTTTAACCGTCCAATAGAGGTCTGCCAAACCGACAGTCGATCAGTAAAACAATAATAGTACCCGCATATTATCCATCACACTTGGCCCAACACCCTCCCCTTTATCTCTTCCCTCCCCTTTATCTCTTATAGAGAGCTTTTCTGTTCCCTTTCCAATCTCGTATCTCCCTCCACTCTCTTTTGCTATTTCACCCAAGCCCATGTGGATCCTGTAGAACCGGTTATCTTCTTCTTCCGGATCCTTGTTGAGCTTCCCTTCTCTTGGGTTTTCTTTTACTTAATAAAAAAATAAATAAATAAATAAAAATTCTTCCCTATCTTTTAGGACATGGTTTTCTCAAAGAACGTGGGTGTCGTGGCCTTGGTCACCGTCTTCTTCAGTATTTTCTCTCTCTTCTCTGCTATGGACATGTCTATCATAAGCTCCGGTGGAAGGAGCGATGATGAGGTGATGGGCCTCTACGAAGAGTGGCTAGCCAAGCACGGAAAATCGTATAACGCATTGGGTGAGAAGGAGAAGAGATTCGAGATTTTCAAGGACAATCTCCTTTTCATCAACGAACATAACGCTGGCAATCATACCTACACTCTGGGTCTGAACAAGTTTGCCGATCTCACCAATGAGGAGTTTAGATCTCTTTACTTGGGTGCCAAGATCGACTCCAAGCTGAGGCTTTCTAGGGCTAAGAGCGACCGCTACAGTTACATCCAAGGGGAGGAGTTGCCCGATTCCATTGACTGGAGGGAGAAAGGGGCTGTTGTTCCGATCAAGGACCAAGGCAGCTGCGGTGAGTCTTCCCTTTTTCTTTCTCAGAAATTCTGGGTATCAGATCATCTCATCAGGTGGCCCCACTCAAAATATAAAGATGGCTAACTCTTCTGGTGAATATGGTCTAACTGTCCATCCACAGCCCCAGTGGACCATCTTGATATTTCTGGCCGGATCCCATGTGATGGACGGCCCAGATTTCGCATCAAAAGTATGACACTTTCACGCGATTCTTATCCTTCCATCTCTCAGGTTCGTGCCCGGCTTAGTAAAATACCATAATATCGTTGGTTATTGTATATAGAAGTTTTTTTAAAAGGCTTTTTAAGGCGTTTTGGTAATTAGAAAGGCACCATAATATCGTTGGTAAATTATACATTCTTAAGGGTGTTTTGGTAATTAGATGATGTTTGGTGGGTGGTGTTTGGGTATTGACAAATCTTGTTCCTGGCAATTACTCAGCACGCCAATTTATCCGCGGATTTTCATATTTGCACATTTTCCTCACCATTTTATTAGTAAAATCTAGCTGAAAATATAATATTTAAAAATACTTATTATAAATTGCTAAATAATTTTCCATTAAAATCGCAATAAGTCAAAACTTCTAAGATTTTGAAAATTTGTCAATGTTACTGCAATAATACGATTTAATCCAAATTCTGCAATAATATGACAAAAATTTCAAAATCTAGGAATGGCGTTTGGTCAGTTTATATGAGGGTTATTTCAGTTATTTATTAGAAATTGTGATTGTTGGTTATCAAGATTATTATTAATAAGTCCTCGCGGAAAGGAAATATACTCTTTAATACATCTTAATCATTGTTGGAGAAAAATATGACAAGTCCGGAGACTCGGTATGGAATGGATCAACTCTATTGGCACAGCCCCATGTTCCAGGGCAACAAGTTAGTTTGAGAGACGAAGCCTAAAGGAGAGACTCAGCTTGGATTGCAGGACATGAATCCCAACCAAGACTTGAAAGAGTCAAAAGCCATAAGCAAAATACATAAGACGCATAAAGTTGACTCGGCTAACGAGGTAGCAATGTCTAAAAGGACCGATTAAGGCCCGAATGCTAGAAGCCACCTGACCAACCATAAAATCGACACACGTTAGGCTAATTATAGTGTCAGCTATCGAATTAACGAAGGACATCGATTCCAAACCGACTCTGTTTCGTCCGACAGAAGGTAAAAATCTCCATGCATGTAGCCAGCAGAGACTGATTTGATATCAAAGTCAGTTGAGGTTGAGCCAAGCAAGAGAGAGTCAGTGTAATCCTAAGTACCGTCCCGAAAATCTTGTAGAAGGAATCCCAATCTCAAAAATCTCGGGATCAGAAAGTATCCGTAAACAGATTATAAGTAAATCAAATCTCCTAGAAATCGGGAAGAGAATCCCCCCACGTCGGGACCTCTCACTCCTATAAAGGAAGGACTCTCCAAGAACAAAGGTATGTAGAAAAAACCTAAATAATACCTTTTCCTGGTCCTAGTATTGACTTAAGCATCGGAGGTTCCCTAGCTCTAGCCGGGGTTTCCTTTGTTTCTTATCATCGTGCAGGTGGGAAGTACAGGGAGAGGGCGCGTCAAGTTTTTCACATCAACAGTTTGGCGCCGTTTGTGCGAAATGGTACATAAAGTCATTTTTTACGCTCTATCCAGAAGCTGTAAACGTGTTTTAATGGAAAGGACTAGAAGAACGGTACAAGAAGAACCAAATGAAACCGCTATCACTAGACCACTGGGTGCTAGAGTTGCCCAAGGAGCTCAAAATTAACCTAATAACCGCCAAGATTCTGCTGCTCATCTAGCAGCCTCTACTGCAATAAGAAATGCCCAGTGGAACCGAGGCAATGGGTGGTTGTAGAAAGAGGTTTGGGAACTCATATCTGACATAAATGTTATGAAATAAATGCTGGAGCAGATGCATCGGCAACAAGTTCAGCCCTATGGTTAGGCGACGATCATTCCACAACAAGTCGCCGACGTTGAGCCTATTGCTCCGCGATCGGTCCCTCCAGTCCCTCAGCGGAGTTAGCCCCACGGTCCATCCGAGTCAGCACCCGCTCATTCTATGACTGTCGTGCTACCCCCCACTGATTCCGACACGAAATAGACCGGCGGAGGCATAGTCGGCCTCCAGTTGAGGGAATGGTAGAAAGTGATGAACCCTGGAAAGCTAACCTACAAGAATTTAGGAGAGAGGTGCGGGAAGAGATTGTGGACATGAAGCAGAGTCAGGATCCACATCAAACCGGGCCTGAAACAAAGGCATCCCCGTTTGTGAAGGAAGTAATGCAAACTCGGCTACCGGAACGGTTTCGTCTTCCACAGATTACACCTTTCACCGGTAAAACTGACCTAACTAAACATATCGATTGCTTTTAGACATACATGTAATTACATGATGCCTTGGATGCCGTGATGTGCTGAGCTTTCTCCCTCACTTTAGCCAACGTAGCTCAACTCTAGTTCAAAGAGATAAAATCAAACTCCATTAGCTCGTTCGCAGAGCTTAATGATGCATTTCTACTAACTTCATTGGTGGGAAAAAGAAGTTGAAGCCCCCTGCGCATCTGAGCAAGATAGTTCAGAAGGAGGGAGAGCTACTGAAAGACTACATCAAGTGCTTCAACTTTGAATCGCTCTAGGTTTGGAAACATTCAGAGGAAACAACACTCAATTCAATCATGCAAGGCATTAGGGATATGCCATTTCTAGCATCCCTAAACAAGAATCCACCTATGACTCTGGTCGAATTTATGACTCGATCGGATAAGTACGCGGATGCCGAGGAAACCCGAATTATGCGTGAGGCTGGTCAAAACACAAAAGCCCCAACCAAAGAGTCAGCCAAAAGGGAAGTTGACTCGGATGGAGGGAAGAAGCACAAGGATGACTGAACGCGCGATGAACGCAAGTCGGGTAAACGACCCGACCAAAAGTTTTCTATATATACCCCACTCAATAAACCTTAAGAGCAGGTGCTGATGGAGATTAAGGGTGAAGGATTCATCAACTGGCCAGATAGACTTCGAAGCAATCCCAACCAAAGGAATAAGAGCAAGTATTTTCACTACCATCGTGATCACGGACACAATACGAGTGGTTGCTATCACCTGAAGGAAGAGATTGAAAGGCTCATCTGAGAAGGCCAACTCATAGAACATGTTGAAAGAACTGGGACAGCGAAAGAACGCCGGGATGACAACCGACCCATGGAAGAGATCCAAATAATTGTCAGTTGTCCACGAGATGGAGGCGATTCAAACAATGCTAAAAAAAATCACGCCAGGAGCATTAGTCGACCTGAGTCTGAGATCCTCGTCTTAGGTCTGCCTTCAAAGGAAAATAAAAGAGAGAAGTATTGTATTTCATTCACTGATGAAGATGCTTGGGGCATTCATCACCCCCATGATGATGCGTTGGTCGTTACTCTCACTATTGTAAACTGAAAGGTGTTTCGCATATTCGTTGACACAGGATTATCTGCTGACGTGCTATTCACTCAGGAATTCTACAAAATGGGTGTTAAATGAATGGCACTATGGTTAATTTGTACCCCGTTAATCGTATTCTCAGGAGGACAGACACTCCCAGAAGGAATCATCTCACTGCCACTTACTGTTGGAAACCCTCCGCATTAGGCAACAATGATGGTTGACTTTCTGATAGTCAACCAGTCATCCGTTTGCAATGCTGTACTCGGCCGACCATCTCTAAGTCTCTTTCAGGTCGTGGTATCTACATATCACCTCTCCATGAAATTCCCAACTCGTCAGAGGAGATCAGCAAGATGCACGGTGCTGCTACGTGACAGCCGTGAAAGCCCCGACCAAGGTATCCATGATTAAGACACTGGATCCTCGGATTGAGACTCATGAATGAGGACAACCAGTGGAAGACCTTATCTCAGTACCTTTGGTCAAGACAGATGAATCTAAAACGGTACAAATTGGATCATCTTTGTAGTCTCCCCTAAAGGACAATCTGATAGCCCTTCTCCGCCGATACGCTGATGTATTTGCATGGAGCCATGAAGATATACTAGGAATCGACCCTTCAATAATAACTCACCAACTCAACATCAATCTGACCTACCGGCCGATCCGACAGAAGTGATGCCCGCTCGGCCCTTAAAGGTACGCTATTATGGAAGAAGAGGTTAGCAAGCTCCTCAAGGCAAAATTCAATTAAGAGATATACTACCCAGAATGGGTAGGTAATGTCATACTTGTGAAGAAATCTAATAGAAAGTGGCGTGTCTGTATTAATTATACCTACCTAAACAAAGCCTGCCTAAAGGACAACTTTCCTCTTTTGAGGATCGATCAGTTGATGGATAGCACTGCAGGGCATAAACTTCTTAGTTTTATGGATGCTTATTCTAGGTATAATCAAATTGTAATGCATCAAACTGATAAATCTAAGACCACCTTTGTCATTGACAAAGGTCTTTATTGTTACTGTGTGAAGCTGTTTGGTTTGAAAAATGCTAGAGCGACTTATCAAAGACTAGTGAACAAAATATTTGCTCGGCAAATTGGCTAAACCATGGAAGTGTACATTAATGTCATGCTCATCAAAAGCATACGTGCAGCTGACCATATAGCCAACCTCGAAGAAATGTTCTTAATCTTATGCAAGTTCTAGATAAAGTTAAACCCGAGCAAATGTGCCTTTGGCATGAGCTCGAGAAGTTCCTCAGATTCCTAGTTAGCCAGCAAGGGATCAAGGAAAATTCAGAGAAGATCAAGATATTACTCGACATGGAATCTCCGAAAATAATTAAAGACATACAAAGGCTGACCGAATGAGTAGCCTCACTCAATCGCTTCATTTCTTGATCTATCGACAAATGTCTTCCATTCTTTAACAACCAAAGGGAGGACAAACGGTGGATTAGGTAGAAGAGTAAGAAGCAGCATTCCTGCAATTGAAGTCTTATCTTGGATCTCCGCCTCTCTTATCTAAACTCGAACTAAGGGAAGCTCTGCTGTTGTATCTCGTTGTCCGACGCGACAGTTAGCTCGGTTCTGATACGAGAGCACGAAGGAAAACAACTGCCGATCTATTACGTCAGTAAAGTACTACTACTAGCAGAGACAAGATATCCACTCCTGAAAAAAGTGGCCTTAGTCCTGGCAGTCTCCTTGCGGTGACTCCATCCATATTTTCAAGCTCATACCATTGTTGTTATGACTGACCTCCCACTGCGTCAGATTCTACAGAAACCGGAAGCATCCGGCTGACTTACGAAGTGGGCGATAGAACTTAGCAAATTCGACATTCAATACAAGCTGAGAGTAGCAATCAAAGGGCAAGCTGTGGCCGACTTCATTACTGAAGTGACACCACAAGCCGATTCAATGACTGACCAAGCTGCCAAGCCTATTGAAGAATCGATGACCACTTCACCCGATTCAATGCCCGACCCAATCCTGTGGAAGCTGTATGTCGATGGCTCCGCCAACTTTAAGGCAAGCGGGGCAGAAGTTGTCCTGGAAACTCTCGATCAAATGTACATGCAGTATTCCTTAAGACTTAGATTCAAGCCTCGAATAATGCAACAGAATATGAAGCATTACTGCTCGGCCTCCGACTCGCAGCTAGAGTAGGTGTTACACATCTCAATGTTTTCAGCGATTCACAGCTAGTCGTCAATTAAGTTACCAGAAGGTATCAATCAAGAAAAGAACAATCGAAATCGTACATGGAGAAAGTCAAAGAATTGATTGGCAGTTTCAGCTTTGTGTCGTCACTTGGATCCCTTAGACAGAAAATGCCAAAGCCGATCTATCAGCAAGACTCACCTCTGCCGACGAAGATGACATACTCAGGTCTGTTCCAATCGAATACGTCGCTAAGTCGAGTATCAATGAACCAGTTATGTCGACCATACTTATTATTGATTAATAACCTACTTAGTTCGACTCAATCGTCCGATATCTTGACCATGTAGACTTGACCGAAGATCGTGTCGAGGCTCGTCAATTGAAGATTAGAGCTTCCTATTATATCATGCTTAACGGGACCTTATATAAAAAGGGTTAATATGCTTCGTTGCTACGATGCTTAAACCCCGACGAAGCTGACTATTATTAGGAGGGCGATCACTCGTCTTAAACCCCGACGAAGCTGACTACTAGCAGAGACAAGATATCCACTACGGGAAATCCATGAAGGGATTTATGAAAACTACTTAGGAGGGCGATCACTCGCATACAAAGTCTTATGTCAGTGATACTACTAGCCGACTATCCAGCACGATGCTCGTAAGCTCGTCTAGAGATGCGATAAATGCCAGCGATTTACAGCCATCCCGAGACAACCTTCTGAAGAGCTATCTCCTATGACCGGTCCTTAGCCCTTTGCATAATGGGGGATTGATATTATCGGACCACTCCCTATGGAGAAAGGCTAGACCAAGTTTGCTGTTGTGACAGTGGACTACTTTATAAAGTGGGTTGAGGCAAAGCCATTGGCAAAGATAACCAAATAAAAGATCATGGACTTTGTATGAAAAAATATTGTTTGTCGGTTCGGAATACCCTGGACTATTATTACTGACAATGGGAAGCAGTTCGACAATAGGAGCTATCGAGAGAATGCGATACTCTGGGGATCAGAAATGTATATTCATCACCCCATCATCCTCAGATGAACGGACAGGTTGAGACAGTCAATAAGATCATCAAACAGCATCTCCAAACTAAGCTTGACCAAGCCAAAGGAGCATGGGCTAAAGAACTCTCAAAGATATTATGGGCATATTGAACCACAGCTCGAACCGCTACAGAAGAAACTCTTTTCTCCTTTTCTTATGGCTCAGAAGCCGTCACCTCAGTCGAGATTGATAACCTTATACCAAAAACTAAGGATTTATGGTATGACTGTAAGACCCGTATCTTGGTCCGTACCTTTCCGTACACTTCCGCGGTCTTACCGGTCGAATTTCGGCAACCTTCGACCCTTAAACGATATCGACGCGCGACCCTGATTCATGTGCCGACAACCTGAGTCAACTCAACCCGAGACCAATACCATAGCGACCGCGCCGTCGTTGCGGTTTTGATACCGCGACTCGCGCGCCGAGGCGATACCCTGGTCAAGAGTTATGAGCCAACGTTCGGTGCGAGAAAACGCCGCGTGTTGCATAAACCAAGGGAATCTCTACGATGTGTCACATCAATCACATCAATCCCATCAATCAATCACCCATCAATCCATCACATGTCAAGTACACATCACTTCCATCCCTTTTCTAAGCAACCACAAAAGTCTTCACCATCCATACCTCTCTTACACAAAAGCCACAAAAGTCAAGTTTTTCTTACACAACCATCACTCACTCATCCATCCATCACTCTCTCTCTCTCCCTTTACATCACTCTCTCTCTTTCTCTCTTTCTCATTTCAAAATCCCAAGCAACAAAAGATTTCCAAAAACTCCATACGTATGAAATTTTCCAAGTCTCTCTAAGCTTCAAGTGGCCCACCTTCCTACCCCAAAATCTCCCATCTCAACCCTCCATTCTTCATCTTAACCATTGAAGTTGAAGCTAAGGTGCCAAGGAACCTCTAGGAGCGAGAAGATCGGACGGTGGGTGCCTCTATAGGGTAGTTTTTCTTGCTTTTATGGTGGACCAAGTGAGGCCCACCGATCAATGGTGTGGATCTCACTTGGGACCCTAAAATGTGGCCGATGGACCACTTGGATCATCATGATCATTCCATGATGGGGCCATTCTCCATGGACCCCATCATGATGTCTATTTTCTCTTCAAAGGTCATCTAGACCGTCCATGTTGGTGGGGAAAGGATCCCCACCGTTGATTTTAAATTTCGGTGGTCCCACATGCTTTAAGGCCCACTTGATGTATGATTTCATGTAAGGGAGGGCCCATAATGTCGGGGTCTCTCCATCACAAGGCGTCCCACTCTCCATGTCTCTCTCTCTCTCTCTCTCTCTCTCTCTCTCTCTCTCTCTTTATTTCTTTTTATTTTGTATTATTTTTATGGCATGTGATAAGGTGGTGTGGCCCACTTGAATGGATCCCACCTTGATGCGTTTATTTTTATTCAAGTGGGGCCCACCTTAGACGCTATCCCCACGCACCCATCAGTGGTGGGCCACTTCATCAGGGCCCACCACAATATATATATATATATATATATATATATATATATATATATATATATATATATATATATATATATATATATATATTTATGTGGACTACACCGTCCAGCGTACTACACCATCCAGCGTCTGGGACGCTGGACGTCCTTGTACAAAAAAAGGAAAAAAGGGGAAGCTTTGGGTTGTGCCCTTGTGTAGGCCCCACCTTGATGAATGAGCGTAATCCGGGCCACCCACCCTCCTTCCCATAACATTTTAGGCGTTGAGCCAAAGAATGGGTTCAATCCAATGATCAGGCGGGCCATACCAGAGAAAATGATACTTTTACCCTTCTAAGGCTTTTAGGGCCCATCTGGTCGTTTATTCACGCCAATTGAATGTCAACCCCTTGGATTTTTATGGCATGTTTGGGCCCTAGAATTTATTGGGCGGTGTGGATTTTCAAGGTGTGGGCCCCACATGTAATATTTTTCGAAAAAAAAAAAAAAGAAGAAGGAAAAGAGGCAGCGCCTGCTGCCACTGACGAGCAGCAGGCCTGCACGTTGGTGGGCGGACGTCCAGCGGCCACCCACGGCTGCTGCCGTGGGCCCCACCATGATGCATATGTTTGATCCACGCCCTCAAGTGGTGGGTCCCCTCCTCTGGTGGGCCCCCTCCAACAATGGGACAGATCCAAAACTCAGGTGGCCCACACCACGTGAAATAGTGTGAATTGAATTCTACCGTTAAAAAGTTTCTGGGGCCCACAGAAGTGTTAGATCAAGCTGAAATTTTTGCTGACCCTTCATACAGGTCTGGGTGACCTTATGAGCGGGTTAGATTTCAAATAAACATCACGGTGGGCCCTACGTGGGACCCACTTTTGTTTGGTCAGAGTAGAGAAAGAAAAGAAAAGAAAAAGTAAAAAAAAAAATATATAGGCAAGGGCCACATGCCCTCCTCCCTCTATATCTCTCTCTGTCTCTCTCCCTCTAGCGATAGTAGGCCGTGGGCCCCACATCATGTATGTGTTCCGGGCCATGCCGTCCATCTGTTTTGATGGTGGGGTCCACTGTCATCTGTCGCCAGCGAGCTCTGTGGGTCCCACCATTACATATATATGTATTTATATATATATATATTATTATATTTTATATATTGTACATTTTATGTTGTATATTTTTTTATATATATGGTGGTGGGCCCTAGGTAGGGCCCACCTCTGCCCTTTCGTGAGCAACAAGCTGCCTGTACCGCGGCCATCTTACGGTTCTTCGTTGGTAGCAAGCCCACAAGCTCACATGACGAATGTGTCATATCTACGCCGTGCACGGTTTGGATGGTGGGCCCACTATGATGCATGTGTTGCATCTATACTGTCCAACTATTTATAAGATCATTTTAAGACATGGAAAATGAGTGATTCAGATCTGACAATCAAATGGACCCCACCATTTAAATAGTGGACCGTATCATCCACCGTTCAACTTCCAAGGGGCAACAGTAGATTCCAACTTCGTGGACATTTGTTTTCATTTCATCTAACTCTATAATAACTAGTGAATAGGTTGGATCTTAAATTATCATATATATATTTATATATATGAGGGTGGGCCCGATTTGTTATACCTGAGGCGCATTTGATCGGCCCATATGATGAGGCCCATCTTGATTTGTATGTGGTAGTCCATTTATGTGACCCATTTGATGGATAAAAGGGCCCATATAACATGGCCCATTTGATGTATTTAAGGCCCAATGGGATGTACCTAAGGTCCATTGTAATGTGTGATCCCTACACAGACTAAGTAGCGATGTTACAAAGATCGTGCCTTGGAAGCAATGTTGGTTTGACGTCCACATTGCAAGTGTAATGTTGGTTGGATGTCCACATTACAACTCTCCTTAGGGCCCAATATTGGGCCATACTTGCTGTGTATAAGCCGTTTAGGCTCATCTGCGTTGTAAGAATGGTTCATCACTCACTTACATGTTTAGTATAGTTTCATGACTCATGATCATACGCATCATATGTGTGCTTGATATGAGGATTGACTGATCATAGCATACGCCTTCGGGTAGGTTATTTATGGGCTCCTGGTTAGGCGGTGTTGCCCTACATGAGCGCACGATATGCGCAGGATTTGTTGCATGACTGGACAGCGTGAATCATGCATTTCGCATTTGTGTGACATGGTTATTGTACGCCCTAGCGACATCGGGGCCGTAGCCTCCACAGACAGATCGTGGTTGGCAGGATTGAATACTGAAAATCTTGTTCTACATGGGGTACTATAGATATCCCTGAGTGAAAGTCCCTAAACCCTTATGGTACCAAGAGGTTGCTCCAACGTCTAGACCGAGTGGGTAGATGAGCGTTGAGTGCCGATTACCAGACGGTTACGCTCTCCACTGTGTCGTGGTCAGTTGGAAGGGGGTGTGGCCTTACCCGCCCGAGTGTAGGGGGCAATGCTAGGCTGAGTTTGACCAGCTCGAGGAATGGGTCCGCTATCGACGAGTCGCACCCGATATTGGCAGACGGATAGTGAGGTCTTTTCCACTTACCTGATTGCGCGCGATGTGGCGGCAATCTGGTTTAGAGTGTACTAGACCCTGGTGATATTCCATATTTTGAGCTGTATTGATATGTGGACATAGATGAGGATCTGTATGCTTGAGCTGCATTACACATCGCATGGCCTTGGAATGGCCGATACCATTCATGTCTTGCATTGCATAGCCTTGGTACGGTTCATGATGTTATGATTCCATCTGCATATTCCGCATTACTCTGACATTGCATTCATATTACTACCTTGCGCACACACTTTCACCACCCTCTAAGCTTTCTATAAGCTTATGCACGACCGTTGCGTGCAGGTGACGTTAGTTCGTAGCAGTGCTGAGGCAAGAGCACGTTGCTGAGAATTTTAGAGTTTTTATACTTTACCATTGTATTTCCCTTTATGCTCATTGTACTTGTAAAGTTGTTGATCATAGTGGAAATGTAATGGATTTCTTGGTTGTTGTTTGTGGGTTATGCCTTTGGTTATGCTTATTACGAATCAAACTGATGTTGAAAATCCTCCTCGTAGCATCCCAGGATCGGAACCTGACGAATGGGAGCTAGGAGCCGAGAATGGGGTTCTACGGAGGCTGTCGGCGCCGGATTCGGCGATCGGGAATTTTGTGAGCCCGGTTTCTGAGTTTGGGGCATGACAATGACAACCTTATTTTTAAAAAATTCTATGCATTAAAAACTCAAACTAAAGAGGTATAAATAAATAGCAAGGAATTGAAATAAATTTCTAAAATTTAAATCTAAATTATTACAATATTCCCCATAATGCTTGAAATGTAAATATTACAACATTTACATTCACATGTACATCACACAATTCTGAACGATAAAAGATAGGAAAAATAAAGCAAACATCCACAAAATAAAAAGAGTTATAGTGGTTCACCTGTGTGTTCACCAACTGTTAAAAAACAACCACACAACTTGCTACTCCACTCCTAATATCCTCACACAGGGGATATTAGTGTTCACTATCAAAATAGGTTTCACAAGTTCATCCAAAACCTTCACAATTGTGTCTTTCTAATGGGCTTACACAATTAAAAAAATCCACTTCTGAGTTTTCCTGGCTCTCCTCAGATAACCAACAGATTGAGATTTTTTTGGCTTAATCTCAAATAAAATCAAAATAATGGAAATTTAGACAAATGTAAAATACCCTGAATTCTCCTTTTGTTGTAGCCCGAAAGAACCAGTCAGAGTAGAAGTTCGAATAGAAGTTCAATGTCTAATACTCACTTTAAAATGGTTCAAGGTCTAAGTTGAATTTAAATTAAACTAGTTGGGCTAGCTAGATTTGATTTTGATTCCAAGAAGAAGGAATACAACAATTCCTCTTTTCAATTCAGATTGGAATATAGAAACAAAATCAAACCAATAAAGCTAACAAAAGAGAATATTAAATATGCACAATGTAGCTTAAAAGAAACATAAACTTATCTCAGAGTGGTCCCTTGATTTTTCTTAAATTGAGTTATCAATCTCTGAAATTCGTCGTCTATTTATAACTGTAGAAATTGCATCTACGACTGGTCATAGGAGAAATGAATTTTTGAATTTTTGAGTGTGATCAGATAAAACCGTTCCACGACTAGCTGAAGGTCATCTACGACTGGTCGAAGGCTATCCTCGACCGGTTGTAAGCACCCTACGACTGGTCATGAGACACTAGATTTCGTTGTTGTACTTTGAGTTATAGATCCAAGACTGGTCGTAGGATGAGTCGACACTATTCATACGACTGGTCGAACAGTCTCTAGTACTGGTTATAGCACAACCAAAATTTCTAAAAATTTGTAACAAACTTACGACTGGTCGTGGAATATCTTAGATTAGTCGAGCCAGTGCTAGGACTAGTTGAACAAAGTCCATGACTAGTCTTAGAATAGATCAAATACTTATAATAAGATTCAAATTGAATTATGTATACAAAATGACCTACCCTAAGGTCATTCTAAGGTCTTTCATACCTGGAAAGTGAGATATGAACGTCATGACTTCATTTCTTTAGAAGATGATTGATCTTTGTAGATTATGAAGCTTGAAATCTCTATATGATGTAGCTTGAACATTGATATCTTCAAAAACTTGAGAACTTCTTCTTGAGTCATATGGAGCTTAAAACCATAGCATTTACAATCTCCCCCATTGTTAAATTTGTGACAAAACACACTTAACAATAAATAACACAATAATCATGCACGAGTTATAAGAGGAAAACAGTTACGGCCTAATTAATGAATCATGCACTAGTTATCATCAATTAGCACAGAACATCACGAGCTAAGCACAAACATCTCCTCACATACTCTCCCTGAGTGGCACATATATCCACAAGCAAAAATAAAAAATAAAAAATGCTACTACTCACAATCCATATACAAAACCATATAAATTCTCCCCCTTTTTGTCACAATATGACAAACGAAGAAGAAAAATGAAAAAAGGATAATAAACAAGAGTAAGAAAGGATTAACTGGTCAAGATATAAGAAAATTAAAGTTCATAAACCATAAACCAGTTCAAACAAAACTCAAGAAACCAACTAAAGTTCACAAACGAACACAAGTAGACTTAAAGTTATTACAAACCAAAGAGTAAATCACTTAATCTGAACCTGAAGAATGAGCAGGTATGGTAGAATCAAGTTGATGAAGCCCCTTGTTTAAGCGCCTAAGATACTTGAGCATATATTTAAAATGTAAATCATGGGCAACATTCATGTTCTCTACCTTCTCCTCAAGAGTACGAAGATGAGCATCAAATTCAGATGGCTCATAATCAGGATCATTAGCAGAATCAGGTTCAAATTCATCAAAAATATCATCTATATTAACATCATTAGGAGGAAGATCATCAACGTCTTCTTCATTCCCTGCTTCAGCTCCACCACTACCACCCATATCCACTTGGCCAGGAGCCATTCTAATTTTATCTTGTTTATATTTGAGTTATTGAAGATAAGATGATGGATGTGAGCCTCTCCAACGGGCATAACAACCAGCATATGAGAAGCTAAAACAATCATAAGATAGGAAAATGGAATATCACTATGACCTAGATAGAGATGAAACTGAATGATGAAATGACATATCAAAGAAGGAAGATAAACTTTAGTACTAGATATGGTAGAATACAAAACATGAACCATAAAGGAAGTCAGTTCTGTTTTATTACTAGAACGCGGATACAAATTTGAAGTAAAGATTCTGTGGAGAACTCTGTATCTGGGTAACAAATACTTTGAGGGGAGCGCATTCCCTTTATGAGTCAACTGCACATTAATATTACATAAATCTCTAGTGAGCATACATTTTTTTTATTCTGAGGGTTTTTCAATTAGAATATGAATAAGAATACCCTCGTCATTAACAGGTATGTCCATTAACCTTAAAATCAGATGGCGGTCAATTTCAAATGGACCTTCTCTAGCATCAATTTTAAATTTTAAATTCTCAGTCGAGAAATCAGAGATACATACAAACATGGACTGAGTAATAGATTGGTATGTAGACCCACCTCAATATAAGATGTTATCCCATCCTATAGTTTGAAAGAGTGGAATGATACCAAATGGAGTAATGTGATCAAGAAATACAGGTCGCTCAATAATAACTTTTCGTATTCTTAAATTCCGAACAAAAGAAGGATCATCTTCGGGTGACCAAAGGTGGCAACGAGTTATTAGAGTAGATCTAGAAGAAGATGGACTACAAAAAGTTTTTTTTTTCCCTCTAGCATCCATTTCTAAGAAGAAACACAAAGAAATAAGAAGATGCATAAATGATAGAGTGGGGTTTTCTTAGATCAGATTTTTCAAAATAAAAACCCCAAAACCTCAATGAATTACCAAATAAATTACTCCAAGAGAGAAAATGAAGTAATATAAACTAGAATCTACAAGCAAATCGCAAATGACACACTAACCTTGAAGATCTAGGTTGGTGGGTTCTACTAGTCGGGCGTTGGCTTGTTGGAGAGGAGATAGGAAATGAGCAAGATGAGATTTTTCCTAAAATTTAAAAGACCCAATGCGCTACACGACTGGTCATGGGATGTCCTCGACCAGTCGTGCCACGACTGGTTAAGTACATCCTCGATAGGTCGTGTACCAACTAAAATATGCAATTTCTATATAAATTTGAAATTTAAACTAATAAATTATCAAATATATATACACTATGATACAAGCAAGCATGACGATTCAATTTAGACTGCACATACCAAGATCAAATTTCAATTTATTAAACCTACTTTTGTCAAGCAACTTAATAAAAATGTCAGCAAGTTGAGTGTCGGTAGGAATGTATTCCAAAGATATTAGCTTTTCTTTTACTAATTCGCGTATGTAATGAAACCTAATGTTAATATGCTTGGTACGTGAATGCTGGATTGGATTTTTTAAAATATTTATGGAAGTGGAATTATCCCAATATAAAACCATTGTATCTTGTGCAATTTTATAATCGCTTAACATGCGTTTCATCCATACAACTTGAGTACATGTATTTCCTGCTGCAATGTATTCAACCTCAGTAGTTAAGAGCGATATAAAACTTTTCTTCTTGCTAAACAAAGAAATAAATAATTTTTGATATAAAAACAACCACCACTAGTTGATTTCCTGTCATCAATACTACCAGCCCAATCGACATGTAAGTACCTAGCCAATTGAACACTAGTTTCATGCGGATAACAGAGATCCATTTTAGAAGCGCTTGCAACATATAACATAATCCACTTAACAATAGTTACATGAGATTCTTTAGGATCAGACTGATATCTAGCACAAATACCAACACTTAAAGCAATATCAGGTCGGCTAATAGTTAAATAAAGTAAACTGTCAATCATACTATGATATAATTTAGGATCAATATTTTTACCTGTAAAGTACTTTGAGAGCCTTAAGGTTGTACTCATAGGAGTATCCAAATTCTTACCATTCTCAAATCTGAACTTTTTGAATAAATTTAAAGCATATTTGGTCTGAGAAATGAAAATACCATTAAGTTGTTGTTTCACTTGCAACCCTAGGAAATAATTTAATTCCCCAACCATGCTTATTTCGAACTTCGATTTCATTAAATCTGTAAACTAAACAGTCATGTTAAAATAGGCAGATCCATAAATAATATCATCAACGTAGATCTGTACTATTAAGATATGATCGTTATGTTTCTTAACAAACAGAGTTTTACCTACACTTCCTATTTGAAAATTATGACTTAGTAAAAACTTAGTCAATTTCTCGTACCATGCCCTGGGAGCTTGTTTTAAACCATAGAGAACCTTTTTAAGGCGATAGATATGATCAATGTTCTCAGGGTCTTCAAAACTCATTGGTTGTTCAACATACACTTCTTCATGCAGATCACCATTTAACAAGGAACTCTTCACATCCATTTGATAAATTTTAAATTTTCTAAAGCAAGTAATGGATATAAATAGCCTGATTGACTCAAGATGAGTTACTGAGGCAAAGGTTTCATCATAATCAATTCCTTCAATTTGAGTGTACCCTTGTACAACCAATCTAGCCTTGTTTCAAATTATATTACCAAGTTCATCAGACTTATTTTTGAAAATTCACTTAATTTCAATAATATATTTATCTTTAGGTCTAGAAACAAGATACCAAACATCATTTCTCACAAATTTGTTAAGTTCTTCTTACATCGCCACTATCTAGTTTTCATCGGAAATGGCTTCTTTTACGTTAACAATTTCAATCTGAGATATAAAGCATACATAGTTACATATATCTTCTAATTGTCTACGTGTGCGTATACCAGTGAGAGGGTTTTCAAGAATCGGAGTGGTTAGATGATCTTTAACAGTCCCCAATTCAGAATCAGTTTGATTTGATGAAGTATCTGGTTTTTCAATTAAAAGAACTTCATCACTATCTGAACTTGGGGTAGGTGTATTCAAGTGATCATCTATGACTACATTTATAGATTCTTCAATAACACCGGTCCTTTTGTTTAGTACACGATAGGCATGACTATCTAATGAATATCCTAAAAAGATCCCTTCATTGCTTTTAGTATCAAACTTTCTCAGATTTTCCCGGTCACGTAAAATATAGCACTTGCTGCCAAAAACTAAAAAGTATTTGATAGTAGGTTTCTTATCAAACCACATTTCATAAGCAATTTTATTATTGGATTTTCTCGTATAAACCTGGTTGATTATATAGCATGCAGTATTAACAACTTCAACCCAAAGATTTTTACATAGCTTTGTACTATTCAACATTACATTAGCCATTACTTGAAGCACTCTATTTTTTCTTTCTACAATTTTATTTTTTTATGGAGTTTTAGGAGCAATGAATTCATGTAATATCCCCTGATCGCTATAGAATTTCTCAAAACTGCTATTCTCAAATTCAGATTTATGATCACTACAGATCTTACAAACTTGAGAACCTTTTTTCCTTAAGAAAGCTACCCAAGTGAATTTGGTAAAATCATCCACAATTACCAAGATGTATTTTTTGCCACCTCGACTCTCTGTCCTGGTAGGTCCTATAAGATCCATATGGAGTAGCTTGAGTGGTCTTGTTGTGCCATTGGAATTCACCTTTTTGTGAGAGCTCCTTGATTGCTTACCAATCTGACATTCACCACATATTTTGTCTATTTTATGCAATTTAGGTAGACCTCTTATTAGTTCTCTTTTACTCAATCTGTATAGATTATGATAGTGTACATGTCCAAGGCATTTATGCCATAAATCTGTTTCATTAATATGGACCATGTAACACGTTTGACTAGATGAGCTGGATTCACTAACAATATAGTAATTTTCAGAAGTTCTGCAACCAGTTAAGATTACTGAAGCCTTATTATTTAGAATTTCACAACCTTGGTTAGAAAATTTTACACTATAATTGTTATCACATAATTGAGATATGCTTAGCAAATTGTGTTTTAATCCTTCAACGTATAAGACATTTTTAAACAAAGGGAGGTTATAGACTTGAACCATACCTTGGCTAATAATCTTGCAGTTGATGCCATCACCGAATGTGACTGAACCATCAGTCATATCTTTGAGATCAGTGAATAGACCTTTATTACCAGTCATATGCCTTGAGCATCCACTATCTACGTACCACTTGGAATGGCTTGTAGCTTTGAAAGTAGTGTGGGCAACTAAGCAGGAAACCTTAGGAACCCATTTCATAACTATTTTAGGTTTAGGTATATAGTTGGTCTTATTTTGTTTGTAGTTGTTGTAAGAGTGACCTACTGAGTTAAATTTTAAAAGCTCCTTAAGAAAATCAACTGTTTTTTCAACTAAGGGGTTTCGGTTCTAATTTTTATAGTTGATATAGTTGCTTTTAGGTTTTTGAAAAGTTTTAGTATTTTTAGAAAAACCTTGATTTGTACTTTTCCCTTTTGAGTTTAAGGTCTCTCCTTTTACAAACTTAGGAGGCTTATTCTTCTGTTTAAGAGGAACATTTTTATCGTAGCCCAGACCGGATTGGTCGCCACATTTTTATTGTAGCCCAGACCGGATCGGTCGCCACATGTCCTTGATCAATACAAAAGTTTTTTTAACTTTGAATCTCCTTGGGCATACTTCCATGTATCCTTTAAACTTTTTTAAAAAAAGAGACTTTAAGTTTAAGTTTTTCATTTTTAGATTTCAGATTTTCAATCCGGGAGGTTTTGAATTCTAAATCGCATTTAGTCTTTTCAAAATAGTCTGAAATATGGGATTTTCTAAAACAAGAGTCTCAAAATTTTCTTTAAGATTTAAAAATTTTTCTTTTTGAAGTTTAAGTTTCACAACAATTTTATAACTTTCTTTATATAGGGCATTATAAGCATCTTGAAGATCATCTTCATCTTCACATTCACTGTTTTGATTTTCTTCACTTGTTGAATCATTATCTGAAATGTGAATTTGGCTAGAGTCATAAGGGCTTTAATTTCATTGCTTGACTCAGTTCCAGAATCTTCTGATTTAGAAGAGGCTTCAGAATTAGAGGATTCATCCCAAGTAGCCAACATACCCTTTTTTTTGGGTTTGTCCTTTTTAGGACACTTGTTTGCTAAATGCCCATATTCATGGCAGTTGTAACACTGACTGTCTTTTAATGATTTTCGAGTTTTAGGTTTAGATTTTTTCTTATCATTCGATTTTTAAAAATCAATCTTCTTTTTACTTATGAAAATTTTGTAAAAATTTTTCACTGAAAGGGCTATATCATCTTCAGAGTTTTTCATATCATAATTGTTAATATTTTCTTGAAAAATATTTTTAGAAGATTTTAAGGCAATAGATTTACCTTTTGGAGCTTTAAAAGTCGACTCATAAGTCTTTAAAGAGCCAACTAATCCTTTACCCTTATATTGTCTGCATCACGAAGTTCTTGGATCGCAGTTACCTTAGAATTGAACTGTTCAGGAAGTGAGCGCAATATTTTTGCACAAACCTTACTTTCTAGGATTTTGTCACCAAGACCCCACATAGAGTTCACAATGTCATTTAATCTTGTATAGAAGTCAATGAACATTTCATTTTCTTCCATACGTATTTCCTCAAATTTGGTTGTGAGGATTTGAATCTTAGATTTCTTGACAATTGATGTACTCTTGTGTGTCATTTCTAAAATATCACAGGATATAATTCTTTTGAATACATCCGGTGATAGTGTGCAAGTAATTGCATTTAGTGCTTTAATATTTGCACTACTCTTACTTTTCTGAATAATGAAATAGCCAAATAAAGAAAATCAATTCACAATGCTGAAATGAAAAGCAACCTCAGTAAACAAGTATTGAGAGGTTGATATAAATGTTATTCTAAGGACAACATAACACCAAAAACCACAGGTTCATGGTAGGACAACCTTATTTCTAGAAAGGACTTTATATCAAAAACTCTAACTGAAGAGGTATAAATAAATCGCAAGGAATTGAAATAAATTGCTGAAATTTAAATCTAAATTATTACAACATTCTCCACAATGCTTGAAATGTAAATATTACAACATTTACATTCACATATACATCCCACAATTTTAAATGATAAAAGATAGGAAAAATAAAGCACACATCTGTAAAACACAAAGAGTTATAGTGGTTCGCCTGTGTATTCACCAACTGTAAAACAACAGCCATATAGCTTGCTACTCCACTGCTAATATCCTCATACAGGGGATATTAGAGGATATTAGTGTTCACTATCAAAATAGGTTTCACAAGTTCATCCAAAACCTTCACAATTGTGTCTTTCTAATGGGCTTACACAATTAAAAAAACTCACTTCTGAGTTTTCCTGGCTCTCCTTAAATAACCAATAGATTGAGATTTTTCTGGCTTAATCTCAAATAAAACCAAAATAATGAAAATTTACACAAATGTAAAATACCTGAAATTCTCCTTTTGTTGTAGCCTGGAAGAATCAATCGGAGTAGAAGTTCGAATAGAAGTTCAATGTCCAATACTCACTTTAAAATGGTTCTAGGTCTAAGTTGATTTTAAATTAAACTAGTTGGGCTAGCTAAATTTCATTTTGATTCCAAGAAGAAGGAATACAACAATTCCTCATTTCAATTCAGATTGGAATATAGAAACAAAATCAAACCAATAAAGCTAACAAAAGAGAATATTAAATATACATAATGCAGCTTAAAATAAACACAAACTTATCTCAGAGTGGTCCCTTGATTTTTCTTGAATTAAGTTATCAATCTCTGAAATTCGTTATTTATTTATGGCTACAGAAATCGCATCTACGACTAGTCTTGAGGACATTATGACTGGTCGTAGGAGAAATGAATTTTTAAAATTTTGACTGCAATCAGATAAAACCATTCCACAACTGGTCGAAGGTCATCCACAACTGGTTAAAGGCTGTCCACGACTGGTCATAAGCACCCTACGACTGGTCGTGAGACACTAGATTTAATTGTTGTACTGTCATAGATCCAGGACTGGTCATAGGACGAGTCAACACTGTTCATACGACTGGTCGAATAGTCTCCAGGACTAGTCGTAGCACAGTCAAAAATTCTAAAAATTTACAGTAAACTTAGGACTGGTCCTGGAATATCTTAGACTGGTCGAGCCAGTGCTAGGACTAGTCAAACAGAGTCCATGACTAGTCTTAAAACAGACCAAATACTTATAATAAGATTCAAATTGAATTATGTATACAAAATGACCTACCCTAAGGTCAATCTAAGGTCTTTCATACTTGAAAAGTGAGATATGAACATCACGACTTCATTTCTTTAGAAGATGATTAACCTTTGTAGATTATGAAGCTTGAGATCTCTACATGATGTAGCTTGAACCTTGAAATCTTCAAAAGCTTGAAAACTTCTTCTTGAGTTGTACACTTTCTTGAGTCTTGAATTGTACTTGAGTCTTTAGTTGTACTTATCTTTTACTATAACTTTTGAAATACTCTTATCATTGAAGTTTATAGAAGTGAACAACATACTTGACCTCGCATACCTTGTACGTCTTGATGTAGAACTTCATTCTCAACTTGTAACATTGTGATGTAGTGTCTTGAACATATGTATATATCCTCATGCTACACAAGACACCAGTTAATGTTTTGGCACCATAAAATTTGACAACCAAAGGAGCTTAAAACCATAACACTTACAATTGGGTTACCTTCAGCCTGAGTCAGTTCATTTAATGAAGAGGATAATGAAGAACTCCTTACCCTCAGACTCAATCTTGTGGACGAACAAAGGGAAAGAACTCGGTTACAGATGATGGCTCGACAACAACAAGTAGCTCGGTTCTACAATGTCCGAGTCAAGGTCAGGCATTTTCGAGTCGAGGACATGGTTCTCTAGAAAATGTTCCTCAATACTAAGGAAGTTGGTGCAGACACATTCAGACCCTATTAGGAAGGACCCTACGTCGTCTCAAGTACTATCCGACTGGGAACGTACCGATTGAAAGACCTAACCGAGGGATTACTACCTCATCCGTGGAATGCTGAGCATCTAAAAATCTATTACCCTTAGTTCGACCTAACGAAGTGTTTGGAAAGACTCAAAAATAACAAGCATGTAAGCTGAGTCAAAATGAATAAAAGAAAACCAAGTATATTTATTCATTAGTATGTCTGTTATATCGAGTTACATCTTGCTTCAACATTACATTGATAGAATAAAAGGGTTAGAGGCAAAGGAAAGATCAACCATGATGTACGAGCTTCTTCCTCGTCTGTAGATACTCTCGGGTCTGCCCTGGAGGCTTGGTTTGCTTAAAGAGCTAGTGTGAGTGCCAAAAATCGAGCTCTAAGTTTTATCAGGAGCTAACTCAGGAGGTGGCACAGACTCAGTTACTACCACCGCTTGGAGCAACCACTGGAACTACCTCGGTCTCGACTTCGACACTAGTAGCAACGTCGGCAGACCTAACAGCCTCCGCTCTGGGCCCTCAGATTCGTAGGCACCTTCATCAAATCCCAAGAGATTAAGATTGGGAAAATTTTCTCACATCAGTTGAATACATTCAGTGTACCCGACCTGATATAAGATATCCCTCTCTTCCGCGAACTCTCGGAACTTGAGAAAAGCCTTTACAGCCTAGTCCTTGGCCTGATATTTGGCCTGCTCAATGTCTACTTCAACCTCATCCTTAACCTGATTCATCTTACCTTCACAAGGAGTATGAGCCAGACGAAGCCACCGACTCTCTTCCTGAGCCTCTTTTAGCAGCAAGGCCATGCGGGCGCACTCGGCCTTGGCATCCTCGGTAGCTTTTTTGGTGAGACTCAAGTCGCCTGACAACACACCAGCCCGAGTCAGGGTGCCTTTAAGCCATGTCTCCAACTCCTCAACTCGTTTCTCAACGTTAGCAAGATCCGAGCTACCCTAAAGAACACAAAGGGGAAAATTGCAAAAAGAGGACTTAAGGTCAAAACTAAGTTACCGAGACAAGAGGAAAACTAATTAAGACGACAAAGACCTTACCTCAAGCAGCACCTTCGCCACGTGAGCAAGAACTCGCCTTGAGGGGGAACTGTAGAGGACGGGATAATCCTTCTCCCCCATGAGAGATGGCCCATGGGACCATGGTCGACACATATCACAGAAGGAGAGAAGGCTCCTGTTGAGTCATCTCCCCTCCTAAGGTCTCCCCTCTCAGCTCTTCTCTCAGTTTCGAGATCCTCTCTACAACGGGTCTTGGCTCAGGAGCCACCTGAGACTCGGCAGGGACTACGTCCACCTCTTCTGCCCTCTCTTCTGGGTCAGAGAGTATGACAACAGTCGGGATGACTGGGAAAACCGAGGCAGATGGCTCCCTAGCCTTTGGAGTCGTCTTCGGCTTCTTCAAAGGCCGAGTCTCCAATAGAAGAGTCAACCTTGGAGGAACCTTCACCTTGAAAGTTAGTTTTAGAAGGGGCTGAGCTTCAGCCGTATCTGTGTTAGACAAAGTACAGAGTTAGAAAATTAAGGATAAATGTATCAAAACTAGAGGATACTTATTACGGTCGAGTCTAAGCCCGGGAGAAAAAAACACTCTAGTTGAAGAAGATTCTTCTAAAATCGATCCTCCGGACTTAGCGCCCTCAGTTCCTTGATCTGAGCTAGAGAGTTGGTTCCTAACTTCGGCCTTTTCTTAGGGATATCTGTAAAACGCATTTAGTCAGACTCAAAAAATGTCATAGTAGGAAAATACGGAGAAAGGACATGTCGAGTCACCTGCTTCAGAGAATGGCCGAGGAATGCGAGGTTCAAAGAGCCTAGGCTCAGGAGTTTCCCAGCGACCGCACACCCAAAACCACCTCTCTCTCCAGTGCTTGTTGAAGGTAGGAGGGTCGGTTATCAAAGAGCCACCCTTGTTCCGCTAAGTGCTCAAAAAGTATCAGCCAGGTTACTGAGTGTTTGGCCGTGCTTAGTACAGATAGAGGAACTCGTCAATAGTTAGTGGGGGCTACTCTACCCCAGCCTACAACACTGAACATCCGAACAAGTTCCTCCACCCATTCGAAACTATCTGCCCGGGAGCAATTCGAAGTCGGGAAAGAAAATTCCAAGCAATGAGTTGGAGGGGTAAACGCAAGCCACATTGCATGACGACTTGAAAAATCACAACCATCCCAGGAGGAGGATAGTTGGGAAATTCACTCGGGAAGAGAAGGTGAAAAATAACTGAGTCGGGGACATAGTATCCGACTCGAATTCTGTCTAAGTCTGCTTCGGTCAAGACCGAAGGGACCAGACTTCTCTGCTCGTCTCCAACTTCCTCTCCATCGGCAGTCTCCCCTTCTTCATCGGCCGATTCAATGGCCCGTGCCGATCTTCTAAGAGGAACCGATTCAGTGGTTTCCTCAAACTCCTCATCCTCTTCCTTTAAATCGTCCCCAGGAAGATTAGGCCTCCCAGGGGCAGTAATCAAACCGCCAGAAGGACCTACCGAAGCAGGACGTTCCACTGAAGTCCCAGACACCTTAACAGTGAATTGAAAAGCTTCATTGTCGCTAATCACTATCTCTGTCAGCATTGAGGGTGATTTTGAGACATTCTAAAGATGTCTCGTTTTGTCCTCATCACTGAAAAATCCCTCTCGGGGACTTGACGAATGCATTGCCATTGATATTAAAAAGGAAAAGGGAAGGAGAGAACTCACCAGAGAGGCAAAAAGCACACAAACGGGAAGTAAAAAGAAAAAGGAAGATGAAAACAATAGAAAAATGGTGGAATGCAGGGACAACGAAGACGTGCAGGGTAGAAAGGAAAAGATAAGAAGAGTTCAGGAGAAGGAGCGGATGCGAGAAACTGGGAAAGAGGCGTCCCACTCCTCTTTTTATAGCCCTACCACGTGGTCGAGGCATTTAAGGAGGAGTCGAATCGATGCCTGTTTTGACTCCCCCGCCCGACACGTGGCGCATGCCAACTGACGCAAGTAACGCCCTCGCCACGTGTTCGACGCTTATAGGCGGACGAAGCGTTCTAACGGTTTTCCGCTCGTGTGACCTCGAACAATGAGCCAACATGTGTTAAAGACTACATAAGGAGCATTAAATGTTCCATCATAACCCCGGTCTTCAATATGAACCGACTAAAAAAAACTCATTACTCCTTAGTGTCAACATAGTTGACATAAGGAGTAAGGGGGCTTACTATTGGAAAAAATATGACAAGTCCAGAGACTCGATATGGAATGGACCAACTCTACTGGCACAGCCCCAAGTTCTGAGGCAACAGGTCAATCTGAGACAAGATGAAGCCTAATGGAGAGACTCAGCTCGGATTGGAAGAAATGAATCCTAACAGAGAGTTGAAAGAGTCAGGAGCCATAAGAAAAATACATAAGACGCATAAAGTTGACTTGACTAATGAGGCAACAACATCTAAAGGGACCGATTAAGGCCCGAATGCTAGAAGCCACTTCACCGACCATAAAATCGACCCACGTTAGGACAATTACAGTGTCGACTATCAGATTAAGGAAGGACATCGGTTCCAAATCGACTCTATTTCGTCCGACAAAAGGCAAAAAGCTTCATCATTGTAGCCAACCGAGACTGATTTGATATCAAAGTCGGTTGAGGCCGAGCCAAGAAAGGGAGAGACGGTGTAAGCCTATGTATCATCCCAAAAATCTTATAGAAGGATTCCTGATCTCGAAAATCTTGGGATCGGGAAGTATCTGTAAACAGATTGCAAGTAAATCAAATCTCGTAGAAATTGGGAAGAGACTCCCCCCACGCCGGGACCTCTCACTCCTATAAAGGAAGGACTCTCTAGGAACAAAGGTACTCAGAAAAAACCTAAATAATACCTTTTCCTGGTTCTAGTACTGACTTAAGCATCAGAAGTTCCTCGGCTTTAACCAGGGTTTCCTTTGTTTCTTATCATCATGCAGGTAGGAAGTACAGGGAGAGCACACGTCAAGTTTTTCGCATCAACAATCATAATTGGCTAAAATTATTTCTTCTAAATGGGCCCTTAGATTTTATTTTTTGGGGCCCTTTTCTTCCGTCTTCTTTCCTTCTGCTTAGTAGGTAGGGAGTTTTGCTTGAATATATCCAGACCCACTATGATAAGTCTGGATTAAACCAGTTGGATTTTTATTTTTCTTAATGATGTGGACCAATCATATGGCACTTCTTGGTTGGACAGGGGATAACCAAAAAATCCCTCTTCGAGTTGAAATTTTAATCGTTTAATTATAATATGGCTCTTCTTGGTTGGACAGGGGATACCCAAAAAACCCTTTCGAGTTGAAATTTTAACCGTATAATTATATAATGTCATGATCTCGGTTTTTATTAGAAGCTAAAGAGCCAATCATCTAGTGAAAAGCTTTTAATAGTTGACTTACCACAATACAAGGTGAGATTTGCCATATGAGTGATTTGGTTGCCCAGATTTAAAGCCTAAAGTCCTAGCGTGTTATATTCCATGATGCCGCTCAAGATTTCTTCGAGTAAAGTTCTCATACGGGAACCACCGTGACGGTCCACTAGCACAAAAAATCGTGCAGTTCCACTCATCATGTCGACTCAGATGGTTGTTATCAACCCATGAGATGAGTGTGTCTACTTGATTTTCAAGCCAAGTGGTGTTTATGATATGGACCATGGTGTGCTGTAAAGGCTGCTGCGGGACAATAAAGACCGTTACGTAAAAGTAACAGTAGCAACTGTTACATAGTATGGGGTCATAAAGGTCGTAATGGCCGTTATGGATAAAATGACCCGTAAAGGCTATTACAGTCCCTTTAATGGCCCGTTATGTCTCCTATAAAGGCGATAATGGACCCATAACAGCTGGTTATGGAATGACACAGGTTTTCAAGTTTTTTTTTAATAGAGAGAGAGAGAGACCAACTGTTAGGGGGGGCATAATAGCTTGTATCGTAAATGCAACAATGGTGGCCATTACAGCCACCTTTACCATTATGGAATACCTCGATATGGACCAACATTTTTGAAAATTTTTTCAAAGGGATGTTTGTTAATTCATAAATTCCAGATGTGTGATATTCTATAGGCAAAAGTGAAGAAAAAGAAAATCTCCAGGCATAGAAGTTATTGGCTTTAGTAATGATGTTCTCACATGGTACTATTGTGAGGCTTACGTAATGTGTGTATGGCATCCAACAAGTCCAACGAGTATACCCCACCATGATGGTCAGACGACCGAAAAAGCAGTCCGATCCAGCAGTACGTACGAAAAACTGTAAAACCCCACCAGATTTAATCTCCAAATTTTAGTGATGTAGCCCACTTAATTATTAGATAGGTCTGACTTTGGCATGCCATAATTTCATTGGGGTCCACTGTTGGACGGGTTGGATGCCAATCGGGGTGTTTTCAGTCTTCAATAGGCTTAATGCAACAAGAGATGATAGGCGGAAGATTTTTAGCGGGTCGTTGGTCCATTTACCGAATCTATATTCGCTGCAGATTGCATGGTGAACCCAAGACCAGGTAGCTACGTAGTGAAATGGTGTAAGGATTTTGTGGGGCCACGTTGTTGTATCTGCTTTATCTACCCATCTGATCATTTTTACAGCTCATTTTAAGGCATGAGTCCAAAATTGAAGCATATCTCAAGCTTAAGTTGACCTCATCGTAGAAAATAGCAAGGATAACTTCTTCCACCATTAAAACCTTCCTAGGGCCCACTTTAATGTTTATTTATTATTCAACCTCTTCGTAAGGTCACACAAACTTGGATGAAGAGGAAACACAAATGCCAACCTGATCCAAAACTTTTGTAACCCCCCTGGCAGTTTTCAAATATAGACACGCGATCTCTATTGGATGTACTTAAGAGTCCTTGCACCATGTAGCCACGTGGTGTTGGGTTCACTAAGAATCCACATCCATAAGTAGAATGCCAGATAATACAGGCTATAGGACAGCTAGGCTATCAAAGGCATAGAAAAGGTGACAAATCACTGCATTGTTTGCGTTGATGATGAAAAAAATGGATAACCAAATTCATGTAGTGGCCCACATAATGGTTGGATTTACTTAAGACTTCTGGGCATCCAAATTTTATTGTGAGGCAACCCTGACGGATCAGTTAGATGCTAGTTGATTCCAACCGTTATGCTAATCGATAGGAAAATATCAATTGTTTCACCAATAGGCCAACAGGTTTCAACCGTTACAAAGTTTCGGCCGGCAGTATGTTACTGTTACGTCTTCTAGCCATGGGAATGTATGATTAATTTAGTCGCTTCGAGTTAAGTCGCATCTCTTCATAAAATCATTTTGAGTTTAGCCGATGTGACCGCTGTGAATGGCTACGAATGCGCCTTTTGAATACTCTCTATGTAAAAATGCATGTCTCTTTATTCTCTATAAAATCCGGTGTAAAAATGCATGAACATAACTTGCATTGTCCTGTCTAAAGTCAAAATTTCTTTTTTATTTTGTTCTCTCTCAAAAAGTACTCGGGGTGGGTTCTTTGTTTTTACAAAACATAGTCTGCAAGAATTGTGACTGCGTAGAGAATTCCTGTTGGGGTATCTTCGTAATTGCTACATTCAAATCCACCAAAACTTGTCATATTTTAGAAGTGGTTTGCTAGCAACCTAACACCGATCTCATATTGCAACGTGCTTCTGCTTTGAGTCTTAGTCCTATTTTCTGTTTTATGGGATTTTGATTTCTGGAATTATCAATAATTTCTCAACGGATTCAAGCTGATGACTAGACCTTTTCCTTTGGATGATCCAGACCATCCATTTGGATGCTAGTAATCTTACAATTAGAATCACAAAATCAATGCATATCCTTTTGCCGTGGCCTGTAACAAGTAGCTGGATAATGCCTATAGAAGATGGGGCCATGGATACAAGAACTGTGGTAAGACATGATCAATAAAGAAAGGGCTGGGATAATGACGGCAACAAAGGCATTAATATGATTGGGTCCTTATGACTCACTAGTAGACTCAGAGGAGTTTCAGCACGAGGTCATGGGTTCGTGTACCCACATTGGGGTGAAAAACTATCGTGGTGTGAGGCTGTGAGCGTGTGTGAGGTGTGAATCATGTTAAAGAAAAAAAAAAAAAAGAAAAAGAAAAAAGACAGGCATGAATATGATTGGGCGGTGCTGAACAAAAAAAAGGCATGAATATGATTGGGCGGTGCTGATACTTCTGTTTCTCTCTCTTTTTTTTTTTTTTTTTTTTTCGGGGAATAAAAAAAAATAATCAGGGAGCTGTTGGGCATTTTCAACTATAGCTGCGGTGGAAGGGATAAACCAAATAGTAACCAAGGACCTCATTTCCCTTTCGGAGCAAGAGCTGGTCGACTGTGACACGTCCTACAACGAGGGCTGCAATGGAGGTCTCATGGATTATGCCTTTGAATTCATTATCAACAATGGTGGAATTGACACTGAGGAAGATTACCCCTACAAGGGTTACGATTACAGATGCGATCAGTCCAGGGTCAGTTAATAAATAATTCAGTAGAGCCTGTTCTTTCCAAACAAAAATCCACTCCTTTATTCCGTCTCCCAGCTTTATATATATCTCATGAATTTAAAAGTGGCTCACTTTTCTCTATCCAGAAAAATGCTCGTGTTGTTAGTATTGATGGATATGAAGATGTTCCACTGAATGATGAGAAGGCACTCCAGAAAGCTGTGGCAAACCAACCTGTTAGTGTTGCCATTGAAGGAGGTGGAACGGATTTTCAACTCTACGAATCGGTAACATTCCATTTCTATTTATCTTCAATTGTTGGCTGATTACCCTTTGGCAATACTAGTTGAATGAATCACTTGCAGTAGAGAGTCTAATGCTAAGGATATACATGCATATGTGAGTGAATCCCTTGGCGTAATAGATTGTTTGTTAGTTACACGTATTTTATTCTTATAAATGCAGTCTTGATGTATTTCAAGTAATTTGATTATATACATTTTAACCAAGATTACCATGTCGGGTTCAATCTCATGACAATTCACAACTCTTTGGTTCTTATCATCATCGTCACCATCTAAACCTTATCCCAACTAATTGGGCCCAGCTACATAAATCTTGTTTTGTCATTCTACTTTATCAAGGGTCATTACTTCAGTTAGACCATGCGCCTCCAAGTCTTTTCCTACTTACTCCACCCACTTGCCCTTTTAGAGCCTTCAACTTATACTCACTCACTCCTAACTAGCACGATTCTTTATCGTTGTTGCACGTGAAACCATCAAAGGATTCTCATCTGATATTACCAACTGGTGCTACTCTCAAGTTCCCTCAAATGGGCTCTTGTTTTGTCAATTTCCAAATACTGTACAGGTAGGCTTTAAGGCCTGTACTAAGACTGGAAATCCATCAGGACTCTTTTATTTCCAGTAACTATTGTGTATCTAAGATGGACTGTTTTCTGTTTCTCCCATAGGGCATCTTCACTGGGAGATGTGGGACTGAATTGGATCATGGTGTAGCTGCAGTAGGCTATGGCACTGAAAATGGGGTGGATTACTGGATTGTTAAGAACTCATGGGGTACTGAATGGGGAGAGACGGGATACATAAGGATGGAGCGGAATCTGGCTCACACCAAGACTGGCAAGTGTGGCATTGCCATGGAAGCATCATATCCTATCAAAAAGGGGCAGAACCCCCCCAACCCAGGACCTTCCCCTCCCACCCCAGTGAAGCCCCCTGCTGTTTGTGATAGTTACTACTCTTGCCCAGAGAGCAACACATGCTGCTGCATATTTGACTTGGGACGCTATTGTTTCACATGGGGTTGCTGCCCTCTTGAGTCGGCAACTTGCTGTGATGATCACTACAGCTGCTGCCCCCAAGAATTCCCGGTTTGCAATGTCGAAGAAGGGATTTGCCTGACGGTAAGAAAACTATTTTCATTGCCTTTGGAGACTTGGTACACTTGCATCCTTTCATTGCCTTTTCACATGTGTTATCTCCTCTTATGAGATGATTGATTGTTTTGGAATGCAACAGCGCAAGAAGAACCCACTGGGAGTGAAGATGCTGAAGCGCACTCCTGCTAAACCCTACTGGGCTTATTCTGGAGAAGCGCAGAGTGCTTGAGAGGTTTGCTTGCATTGCTTGGGGACCCCTTGGGTTTAATCGTTAGTAAACTTGAAAGAATGGATTATACTTATTTTAATATTTATATTGATGAACGGGATGGATTACTGTACATAAGTTGCTTTAATATGTGCTTGTTAAATACATAAATTATTTATTTGGATTTGCTCTCTGCTTTCCTCCCAGTAAATCGGTCCTCATTTTTCAACCACCTTCCGACTTTGCTAGCTAATCCTTAAATTCATTGCTTTCCTTTGGTTAATTCCTAACTGACCACTCGTCCACACATGGCATTAGTGTACGGTCTAAACCATGTTGGAAATCAGTCGGCCACTCCATGAACGGTTTGGATCATCCGAGCGTTATTCATGCGTGGCCCACAGCATTGGGTTGTGTATGGTCTTATAATAACTTGATGAAAATCGCAAAGAGGTGTGTTTAAACACAACTAGGTTCTCTCTCTTTCCGAAGAGAGGTGTGGGCATGTAAGGAACCTCAAGAGTCCGGCGATAGGAGGGCTCTCGGCGGTTGATCGAGCTATAAAGGTGTAGCGGCCCCCTCCCCCTCACTTATTTTTTTGGCGTGCAAAGCCTCATCGATCACACGGGTGAGGAATGGAAGGCCACCACGCTGTTCATCATCTTCTTAGGGCAAGCATTGGCGACTGGAATCCATGGCTAATGTAGGTACACCTCTACGTATCTTGCACTCTCCATGATTGGATGCACGGATCCGAATCCTACATGTGGTCTCAATGTCCGGCGTGTAGCCTTTTATGGCAAATCTAGTTTTCTTTTTAGACGCAGCTCTAATGACTTTTCCTTTGCCGTCACGCTGTATGGAAAGCCTCCATACTTTTGGTCGTCTCGACTCCTCAAGACCTACCATTTCCATCATGTTTTTTGTTTTGTTTTGTTTTATTTCCTATTAGATCAGCTTCGTAGCCTCACCATTTCTTGATGGACAAAACCTTCGTGACACTGGGAGGCACCTTCGTGGATCAGCCACGGCACCGCTCATTTAGAAGTTCTCTCTCATAATGTAGTGGTGATGGGATCTTTCGGTGAAGGCCTCTTGACGCATGTGATGGGATTTCCTCCCAGGCTCGACAGGTCGTGAGCCTTACTCGACCGGTCGAGGGTGGTGCTCGACCAGTCGAGCCCTGAGTCGACTCCAAGTCCAGCGACTTTGTATTATTTTTTCCCGTGGTGCTCGACCAGTCGAGGGAGGTGCTCAACCGGTCGAGTGGGCCACTTGACCGGTTGAGGACATCGCTCAAGCAGTCGAGGTTACACAGATTTGAGTATGGATCTTTTGAAAACTGCGGAAATTGGAAACGGTTTCCAAGAGGTGCGAAAGGGGGTTTCAAAATGTATAAATATGGGTGCCTAGAGTCTTTCTAGGTAATGCAAGAGGGTTTTCTAAAGCTTTGTAAGGGTTTGCTAAAGGGTTTAGAGCTATCAAAGGTGTAAGAGAGAGAAAGGGAAATAGAGAGAGGAAACTTGTTGAAGGGAGTCGACATCTCAGCGCTTCTACATCCTTGTGATAGGTGAGATCTCTCCGTTTTTCTTTTATTCTCTTATTGTTTATCCACTCCTGCATGAGTGAAGAATGTTATAACGTTCTACTTCATAGTGGATTGTTGATCTGGATGAGGTCCGTGGGTTTTCTAAAGCTTTGTAAGGGTTTGCTAAAGGGTTTAGAGCTATCAAAGGTGTAAGAGAGAGAAAGGGAAATAGAGAGAGGAAACTTGTTGAAGGGAGTCGACATCTCAGCGCTTCTACATCCTCGTGATAGGTGAGATCTCTCCGTTTTTCTTTTATTCTCTTATTGTTTATCCACTCCTGCATGAGTGAAGAATGTTATAACGTTCTACTTCATAGTGGATTGTTGATCTGGATGAGGTCCGTGGTTTTTACCTCTTTGAGGGTTTTTCGTGTAAAAAATCTCGTGTGGTGTGGTTTATACTTTAATTTATTTCATTATTTTATTATCCCATAATTCTGGTTTGCTTTGGGAGGTTAGATCCTAAGGTTTTATGCAAAGTCCCCAATAAAGTGGTCTCAAAGTTAAGTTCATGAACGGGTAGGATCGGTTTTGAATTATGAAAGGTGACTCATTAAGGATGATTAGCCTCAATGGTTCTAACTGTATCATATGAAAGGCTAAGATGGAGGACCTGCTTTATTGTAAGGACTTGTATTCTCCAATTTTAAACATATCAGCAAAATCCAAGGATATGTTTGATGATGATTTGAAGAATATGGACCAAAAGGCGGTGGGGTTTATTAGACAATGGTTGGACGATTCCGTATTCTGTCATATGTCTGTGGAGACCTCAACCGTCAGCCTATGGCTAAAATTACAAGGGCTATATGAGAGGAAGACAGCCATTATTAAGATTTTCTTGATACGATGACTTGTGAATCTTAATTTCAAATATGGTTGTTCTGTAGCCGAGCACATGAATGAGGTTAGCAATATAGTGAACCAGCTCTCCGCTATGAAGATGGCCCTAGATGTTGAATTGCAGGCTTTACTATTGCTTAGTTTGTTACCTAACAGTTGGGAGACATTGGTAGTGTCTCTAAGTAACTCTGTGCTAGATGGAAAGATATTCATGGAATAGGTAACCAGTTGTCTCTTCAATAAAGAGACAGGGATGAAGTCTTAAGGGTTTACTTAGCAAGAGGCCCTTGTGACACAAGAACGAGGGAGAGGAACGAACAGGAAGGGCGAAAAGGCCCGAGATAAATCAAGAGGAAAGTTGAGTAACAGGAAGGATGCTGAATGCTAGAATTGTGGCAAGAAGGACCACTATAAACATGAATGTCGTAAGAATAAGAATGATAAGAAAGGAAAAAGAATGGAGAAGGAAGATGAATCACATTCCATTGTGGTCACTTTAGATGGATTGTAGTTATTTTTTCAGTAAATCACGATGTATATCTCACGGCTACGAGTCAGGACACCAACTGGGTGATTGATTAGGGAGCTTCATTTCATGCGACTTCAATCAATGACTTCTTCACAAGCTACAAGTCAGGTGACTATGGGGCCGTGAGGATGAGAAATTCAAGTGTATCGAAGATTGTAGAGAACAGTGATATTTGTGTGAAGATCGATGTGGGCTGCACATTGGTTCTTAGGGATGTGAGGCATATCCCAGACCTTTGCCTTAACTTGATGTCGACGAGAAAGTTGGATGATGATGGGTATGAAAGCCAATTTGCTGATGAGCGCTAAAAGCTCATCAAGGGTTTATTGATCGCAACCAGAGGTAAGAAGTGTTACACCCTTTATAAGGTAAGTGTCAGTGTGTGCAAGGGTGAGTTGAACGGAGTAGAAGATTCAGCTTTTGATATGCGACACAAGCGTCTAGGGCACATGAGAAAGGGCTTTAGGTACTAACAAAGAAGCGGCTCCTTTTAGATGTGATAAGTATACCTCTCAAAACTTGTATTGATTATTTATCAGAGAAACAACATAGAGTTTCATTTATTAAATCTGTTTCTCATATTAATAAAGTTTATGCATTAGATTTACTTTATTCTAATATTTGTGGTCCTATGAGGATAAAAATCTTGGGTAGGGCAATGTATTTTGTCACTTTTATAGATGATGCATCTATGAGGGTTTGAGTTTAGGCTTTGAAATCCAAGGACGAGGTCTTTGGTGTGTTTAAATTGTTTCATGCTATGGTCGTGAGTGAGAGAGAGAGAGAGAGGTAGATCATTGAAGTGCATCCGTACTGACAATGGTTGTGAATACATCGATGACTTCCATAAGTATTGTAAGTCCCTGGGTATACGATATGAATAGACAGTTCTTAGGACCCCCTCAGCATAATGGTGTAGTTGAGCGAATGAGTCGCATCATTATAGAGAGAATCAGTTACATGTTATCCCATGCGAAGTTGCCAAGACGTTGTGGGAGAACCAATGCACACGGCGGTGTATTTGATAAACAGGTCTCCATTAGCCCTGTTGAATGGAGAAGTACCTAAGAAGGTGTGGACTGGACATGATCCATCATACAGTCATCTCAGGGTGTTTAGATGCAGGGTATACATTCATGTACCAAAGGACGAGAGATCCAAGCTCAATATAAAGATCAGGCAGTATGAGTTCTTGGGGTACGGTGATGAAAAGTTCAGTTATAGATTGTGAGATCCGACCGAGAAGAAGCTCGTCAGGAGCAAAGATGTGGTTTTCTTTGAAGATCAGTATATAGAAGACATTGGTAAGCTAGAGAAGAACCAGCCTAATTCAGGTGAGTTAGAGGACATGAATCTGGTTATTTCTCCCATGGTGCCTGATGATGGGGGAGTACAGCAAGGTGTAGAGGACGAGGAAGTTCCTACAGAAAATGGACCAGGAGTGCAGCCCCCACTTGATCTACCTGTTAAGCAACAGGTGAGGAGCTCATCTAGGGACAGACAATTGTCCAAGAGGTACTTGCCGCATGAGTAAATTATGCTGACTAATGGGGGAGAGTCAAAAGATTATTCTTAAGCCCTAACTGACGAGCATAAGGGGGAGTGGTTGAGAGTTATGCAAGAGGAGATGAGATCCTTACATAAGAACCACACCTATGGTATGAAGTGGATACTGCGGTATATAAGAGGCTCATCCAGGTTGAGCCTATGCTATGGTGATGGAAAACCTGTATTAGAGAACTATATAGATACAAATATGGTAGGTGACATAGATTCCAAGAAGTCTACATCGGGGTTTATGTTCACATTTAAAGGGGGAGTAGTCTCTTAGCAGAGCAAGCTACAGAAGGTCGTAATATTGTCGACGAAAGAGGCCGAGTATACTGCAGTCACAGAAGCATGTAAAGAGATGCTTTGGATGGAGAGATTTCTACAGGAACTTAGCTTGAAGCAGGAGCAACAAGTGGTCTATTATGATAGTCAAAGTGCTACAAACTTGAGTGAGAATTCAAGTCAGCATTCCAAGTCGAAGCATAGAGATTTGGTATCACTGGATCAAGAATACTTTAGAACAGAAGGTGTTCTAGCTTGAGAAAGTCCACACACTACATGAAAAATGGAAAAAAAAAAGGACAGATTTTAAGACGGTCCACAACCGTCTCTAAAATTCCTTAGTTTAAGGATGGATTAGAGACGGCTATAAACCGTCTCTAAAATTTTAGATGGCGTCCTTAATATTGTCTTAAAAATGTTGAACGTCCACAAATCATTTAAGAAAGTCATAATCGGTCGTTAACTGCAGAGAAAAGGCTATCGACCGTCTGGAATAAAAGACGATCTTTGACCCTCTTATATGCGGTCATCTGAGACGGTCAAAGACAGTCCACATTAGAGACAGTCATTGGACATCTTTTACTTGTAATCTGAGACTGCTAAAGACCGCCTACATTAGAAACAGTCATTTTTTTGTCTTTTACAAGTAATCTGAGACTGTCAAAGACCGTCTGCATTAGAGACGGTCCTTAGCCATCTTACAGCTGTCATTTGAGACTGTCAAAGACTGTATGCATTAGAGATGGTCTTAAACCATCTTTAATGCTCAAGTAAAAAATTAAGAAGAAAAAAATTATGAATTTCAAAAAAAAATAAAATTAGTTGAGAAGCTTAAAAAAATAATTAACAATGTTTAAGAAAAATTTAAATTTTTTTTTTTTTTTTAAAAAACTATGATTTTATAAAAATCTAGATTTTGAAAAAAAAATTAAGAACTTTGAATAATGTTGATAATTTTGAGAAAAAAAAAAGATTTCGATAAAAAATGATATTTTGAAAAAGAAAATTTTAAAAATTAAACAAAATTGTGAAAAAATGGACAAATTGAAAAAAAAATATATTTAAAAAAAAAGAAAACTAGATTTTGTATTTTGATAAGAAAAATTTAAAAGTTATATAACAAAAGTGAGATTAAAAAAATGATATTTTAAAAAAGAAAATTTAAAAACTTAAACAAAATTGTGAAAAAATTGACAAATTGTAAAAAATATATATATTTTTTAAAAAAGAAAACTAAATTTTGTAAAAATAAAAATTAAAATAATTTATTTATAATAAAAATGATATTTAGTTAAAAGAGTAAAAAAATATACATTTTGAAAAAAAAAATGTTAAATTTATTTGTAAAAATTAAAATTACTAAATTATTTGGCACATCCACTAATTGAACCTCTAATCGTTTTTGGACAATTTAATCAGTTCAAATTGAAGAGTAAATAACTTCAGATGTTTAAATCAAATTTCATTGAAATTGTTGATCAATCTCGTATGCCCAATATCTTTCTCATATGTAGCTTGATTGAGGCGAGTAACTAGTCGAATTGAGAGTATTGATCAGTAAAATCGAGTGAATGGACCAGATATGTAAAATGGGCCAAATATTCTCGTTAAAATTGTGACCTAACTTACTGACCTCATGAGAACCTAAGAATTGATGTTAGTAAGTTTTATGGGCCCTATCATGATGTGTGTCAAACATTAACACCGTGAATTTGATGTATCCCCTTTAGGTTATGAGATATCTCAAAAATCATCGGTAAACGAAACTCAAGTAGGCCATACCATTTAAAACTATGTGAAGACATCCTAAAAAATATAAAAGCACTTGGTGGGGCCCACATGAGTTTTGGATGAGGTTGAAACTTGGTCTAACCCCTCATCCAAGTGGAACACACATAATGAGTGGGTTGGATATGTGAATCACATTTAGGCAGGCCCAATATATGATTATGAATGTTTAAGGAAACCTTTCTCAACTACATTTAAGTGAGTTACTCGTTACCTTTACCAGAGTAAACTCTGTGGGGTTCACCATTATTTATTTATTTTATCCAGTCCATTCATCCATGTTAACAGATAATTTGAGGTCTAAAGAACAAAAAGGAAGCATATCCAAAGCTTAAGTAGACCACACCAAAGGAAATAGTGTGATTGAACCTCTACCATTTAAAATTTCTTGGAGGCTATAGAAGTTTTGGATCAAGCTGATGTTTGTATTTTCTATTTATTTATATATTTTTGATATTATGAACAACCTTTAACTATTTTGGACAATCTGATCAGTCCGGACATGAAGAGTAAATAACTTCAGATGTTTAAATCAAAATTCACCCAATTTGTTGATCAATCTTGTTTGCCCAATATCTTTCTCATATGTAGTATGATCAAGGCGAGTAACTAGTCAAATTGAGGGTAATGATCAGTAAAATAGAGTGAATGGACCTGACATGTAAAATGGGCCCATCATGATGTGTGTCGAACATCAACACCGTGCATTTGATGTCTCCCCTTTAGCTTATGAGATATCTTAAAAATCATCAGTATACGAAACCTAGATGTTGATTACCATCTAAAACTATGTGAAGACATCTAAAAAAATATAAATAGTACAATATTAGATGTCATACCATTTTGGGGCCATAAAAGTGCTGGATCAAGCTGATTATTTTTTTTCCCTTCATCTGGCCCCGTATGACCTAATCAACATATTGGATGTCAAATAAACAGTACAGTAAGCCTTAGGAGGATTTTTATGATGGATATCCAATTACTATTGATTTCATGTGGTATGGTGCACCTAAGATTTCTATGGTGGGGTCCACTACAGATTTTTATCTGCCTCATTCTTTGGCTCATGATGTAAAATGATATCTCAAAATGGATGGGCGATGTGGATATAACAAATACATCATAGTGGGGCCCACAAAACTTAGTGGATGTTGGTCTGTTATCTATGGGTCCCACCATGATGTATGTGTTTCATCCATGCTGTTCGTCCATTTTTACAAATCATATTAGGGCTTGATGCCCAAAATAAGAGGGATATAAATCTCAGGTGGACCACACCACACAAAAATAATAGTGATTGGATATCCACCATTAAAACCCTCCTAAGGCCCACTGTACTTTTTATTTGACATCCAATCTGTTGATTAGGTCATATAGGCCCAGATGAAGGGAAAAAAATATTAGATTGATTCAAAAATTTATATGGCCCCCTGTTGAGAGTCAAATATTGCATGTTAGACCCCAGTTATTACTTATTTTTATGAACATGATACAGTTTAACGCCCTATTTAATCGTGTTTGTGATGCAAGGTGTATTCACAAGCGTATGACTGAAAAGGATGCTTAAAGCATGGATTTAACACTCTGATGACACTAAAGGCAAGGGACAGACCCCAGGGGATCAAGATCGAAGGATTTACACGTCAGATATCCTAGGAAATCAAGTTGTTCACGTCAAAGAGGCCTAAAAGTCATCCAGTACATAAGATCATAAGGTTCCCACCATTCGTTTAGCTCAAAACTGTATATATGGCCTGAGGACCATAAATTAACCGTACACATCAAAATTAATCCCTTGGATTAGTGTATAAGTGACCCGATAGGCAAGATCAGACAATAACCATTAAGAAAGCATCTTGGACATCCTTGGGCGATCGGGACCCAAACTGAACCGATGGAAAAAGCACGAAAAACGGTGGATATTCACCAAATTTCACTTCTTTTGGATGGTGCAGTAGGGAGGAACGAACGACAGACTATTTAAAAGGGAGAGTGGCAAATTTATAAATAAACAAAATTTCATATGCATGCACGTAAAGGATAATAGAGGATTGCTTCAATAGTGGGTAGTGCCTCATCACAGGTGGATAGTGTGGCCCACATAGAGTTCAGATCTACTTCATACTTTGACCCATGGGATTACACGTTACTGAGAAAATGATGAATGGAGTAGATCCCTGCGAATATCATCAGAAGTGGGCCCCACCTATTTTTTGAAGAAAGCATCCAATCAGTTCCCTTCTGGCAAAAAATGTCCAGTGACAAACGTGCTTACTACTCGGTTTTGACAGTGGGCCCCACCCATCATCACTTTTCATGATCTAGACCGTCCAATGTGTCCCATGGGGTGGCAACAACCCATGCCTAGGTGGCAGAATTGCACAAGATCGTGAAGATTGGTTTCCAGCCCTTCAAATGTAATTCAGATGGTGGTCTAAAAAACTTAATGGGCTGCGTCCACACAAAACTAAAACCATCCATATTCAGTTGAAATTTCGACACGCATTCAATGGACGAACTGGATTTCCAAGCCAGCATCGACCAGGGGCCCCATAGCTGACGCAAATCGAATTTTTTTGCATATCTCTACGACCCTTCCATCACCCCCAAAAGGTTTTTATTGGTCGACGCTTATTCAACACTATTTCCTATAATGTGGTCCAGTTGAGATTGGGATATACCTCATTTTTTTATCTCATACCATAAAATGAAATGGAAAAATAGATGGATGGCAAGGATGAAATACATACATCATGGTGGGGCCCATAGAGCACCAACTACGTGACCTGCTCGTGAGACTGTGAGAGAGACTTGAAGTCTCTCTTACTTTGTCCTCTCTCACTCTCACTCTCGCATCGTCTTTCACTCTCTGGCTCTCTGGCCTCTCCCTCTCTCGATCCTCTCTCCATCACGCCCCCTCTCTTTATCTCTCTATCTCTCTCGGTGCTCTCTCTCTCATGCATCCTCTCTCTCTCTCGGTCCTCTCTTTCTCTCACACATCCTTTAAAGCTCGGTTGATCGTGATTGAGGCTCCAACTCAAACAGTTCTCTCTCTCTCTCTCAATCTCTCTCAATCTCAATACCAATTGAAACGATTTGGGGATTTAGGGATTTAGGGTTTAAGGTGGTCCCTACTGAGTTTACTCAGTACAATAAGGACCTGTTTGGTCAGGCAGATTGGATGATATTAGAGTGGTTGCACAGATTTGAAGGTAAGGCTAGTTGCGTGAGTGGATTAGTGCAAGATCTATAAGATTGCTATATCCCAGGATTGTTATATCCGGTCTGTTTGGCACGCCTAGCCAATCCCGGGATTAAGCCTTCCAATCCCTTTCAATCCCTTGAACCAAACATGTCCCATGCAATTTTGCTGATAAATTTTTCCCCTTTGGGATCTTCTAATAAAATTGATTTTGCTAATAAAAAAAAAAGATAAGTAAAAAAAAAAATAAAGAAAAGAAAAGAAAGAAAGATTGTATTTTCCTTAGCATTCATATTACAGGTAATTTACCATGTTTGGGCTGAAGGGGTTAGCAGCATGGTTTAGATTTTCAGTTTGCTTGACTGGAGGCAACTGGGGCTGATGGTTCAATGATCTAAATAGTTGATATATGGGCCCTGCTATGGACTTGGAAGATCCTATTTGTATTTGGCATTTTCCTGGTTGAATTTGCACAATTGTTGTATTTTCTCTCTTAACCGTCTGTTGAAGGGTTAGCATTCTTACAATCTGTGGGATTTTGGTGCATAGGACATCCACAATGAGACCCATAATATTGACTGTTTATAAGACTAAAAGGTGGCTCTAACCTGCCCCTACTTGTGCAAACCGGAAATGCAAACGGAACTATACATTTTTTTCAGCCCAAACATTGTATAATAACTCTTCATATTATGAGTCCAGGCTTCAGATTGCTACTACATTTCTAATTGGGCTTGAAACTTAAAAGGAATGCAATTGCAATTTGAGGGCTAGTTCCTTGCCATGAATGCCTAGTATCATGATTATAATTTGACCACTCCATCTTGATTAGACTGAATGCTCCCAATCAAATTGACTTATGTGTCCAGATGCAGCGTGAGGTCGGTATTTGGAATTTGGTCCTTTCCTCTCTGTTGAGCTAATAATCACAATTGATTTCAATAGTGCAGCTAAATATAACCTGAGTTTTTTCTCTAACCATGGAATTTCAAGTGTGTTGCTTTGACATTGAAATCTCACATGAAGCAGTATCTTTTTTGGTGTCTTCACTTTCCAGCAATACTGTAAAATGACATTATCCATCTTGAGTGAACCAGGTTGCCTATGCGCATACTATATGCTAAGGCAACTATCACAAATGTGACTGTTAGGACAGTATGCCATCACATACTATATATGTTATGCTGTAGCTTCAATTTTGAAGGGACCACAACCACTGCTTCTACTGCTATTGTTAGGTAATTCTCTGACTATGATGATTAGTATTGTCTTTCCTTGCAAAATATTCATTTTAGTCTAATCAACTCCTTTTCTGAAGTGTTTCTTGACTAATATGGCTTTAAAACTATTCCTTATATTGTTATTTGGACTCCTGGCTAAGCACTGGATGTTTAATTCATGCAGTGTCTCGTCGAGTACAATGCAGCATTAACATCAATCTTGTAACACCCCAGATTTTTACCAACCTGGAATTAGACATCCTTAGGTAATGGGTCAACCATATCACTCTTAGAGATCAATCCTAAAGTCTAGAAATCACTTTTCAACCCATTTCCTTCAAAATCTCACCTTTCACCACCCCATTCTTCAAATTTCTCCAAGTACTTTCATATTAGACATAAACCTAAAGTTTAAAAGGTGAAGAACTATACTTAAACTAAAACTTACTATAAATGGTAAATACATGCGTAAAATAAGATTTTGACTATGGAATTCTTGGAATCTCATGATGTAGATAGGTTATTTAGATGGATTAACTTCTTCTACCCCAAAAACATATATTGTATGTCGTTTAACTCATTCCGGTTTGTAAATGAGACTCGATAAACGCCTCGACGGACTCGTGGGCCCAAACAACTCAATTTGGGGGGATCCAAGGTGGGCTCCACATGTTTTCGGCATCCCTAGGGGGTGAGGACCTCACCCCTGGGGTGAACCCAAGCCAAATAGGTCAGTGACCGGCGAGGCCTCATCCGTACAGCGGACAGGCAGCCCGGTTTCTGCACTTTTTCTGCGCATTTTGTCAAACTTTGAAAAATCATATCTCCTTCGTTATAATCCGATTTAGGTGATTCAAAAATCAGATTGAAGATAAATAAGTCTAGGTTTATATAACAATATGTGAAAAATATAATAAAATATTTAATATAGTTTAAAGTAGGTCGTTGTGGGCAACTGTCTGATAATCACTTGTTGGACAACTGCTGTTTCTGGAATTTTTAAAATTTTTTTACAACTCAAAATATTATGAAATTTGGTGGAGTCAGGGTAAACTTGATGATGAACCACTAGAAAAATAATTAAAATAATATGATACCTAAAAGTTCCTAAAATAGGGCATAGAATGGCCCTAGGACCGTATTCTGCCATAATTAGGGTAGAATTTGGTTAAGTACCAAACTGAATACTCAATAGAACTGACTTGAACCACTTTAAATGTGAACTATAAGACCCAAAATGAGTAGGACTGCTAATTCTATGTTACCTAGAAACCTAGGATCAATCTCTAAACCCAGTTGCTCTCGGGAGCATTCAGAAACTTCGTATTGGATCTAGACCGCACGTCGAAAGTCCGATAGCGATGAACTTAGACGATTATGACCGCCTAGTTGGACTTGACAATCATTTCAAAAATCAAGCCCGACCAATATCCTGAGATCATTTTCTTGAGTCTAGAGTGAAGAGTGTGAGAAATATTAGAAATTAAATAAGATTTATGAAATCTGGCACGTGTCGCTTGCGTGACATTTTTAAGAATTCTTGTCATTGGAATTTGACCAAATTTTACCCTCGGATCAGGATAGGTGGCCCTTACATGTCATAGCACTTGTGGCCCTGATCGAGTTTTGGTGACAGCTGAACTGAAATTGGTCCGCCACGGTCGATCTGGAAATTCGACCGGACTGAAAACTTAGCTGGACCTAGATCCAGTATTAGAGAGCTTAAGTCCAACTGCATTTAGTAACAAGACCTCCAGAAGTGCTCCGTTGGATCGGAACAGACCCGATTTGGTTATAACTTAAGTATACCTTGACTTGAAGTATATTTTGGTTATGTTTGGGCTTATAAAAGGGCCTTAAACCCTTAGCTTTCTAACCCATATGAATTTGGGAAAAACCCTAGGAGAGAGAGGAGAGAAAAGAGAGAGAAAGTGAGAGAGAGTTGGAGCTTTCTCCTGAAATTCTTCCCTGCTGCTCCATGTGCCAAGCCGTCCATCTGTGTTTCTCTTTCAGCGCTTCCAACGTCATTTTTAGGTAAGAAATCCTACCCCTAACCTGTTTAGGTAATCCATGTAGCTGTAGTATTAATATAACTAACCTATTTCATGGTATAGATTGCCGTTGAGCCGTTGACGAAGACTTATCGTCTGAATCAACTCCGTTTCTCAATTTTTAGTTTAAGGTGCGGATTTTAGACGCTTAGTTTACCATTTTTCAAAGCTTTCAATGTCGTTTAATGATAGATTATTGACAAGAATACTGTTTGACATGTAAAACATGCTGCCTGATTTTCATTTCGAATACGTACGAAGAATTTGAGATTTAGGGTATTTTAGGTACTTGTAGGAAATACTGTATACATACGTATTTTGGTGATATGATTGCCATGAGTATTTTTCGTGTACCTATGTTAGTTATGCGTGTATGATCTGTTTGGCGAAGAGATTCGCCCTAATGCACATTTTGGCCAACATATGCTATGTAGACTAATGTGTGTAGACTAAGTGTTTGTTGAAATGCCTAAATCAATATGATTTATGCTTGCCATATGTTTTGAATGTAAGAACATGATTGTTGTGTATTAGACATCTCCTTGATATAAGGATCTGTCATATTATATGTCGAAATCAACATACGTCAAGTACGTTGGAGTTGTGTAGTCTAAGTGTTTGTATAAATGTATGTATTAGTAAGTATTGAGTAAATGGTGTTGTAGATTAGCGTTGAGACTGGATTCTCAACTAATTTGATGATGCACATGATTTCCTCCATGCTTGTTGTATTTGAATTAATTACCTTATGTGTGAAATACTCGTGTATGGTTAAATTGCTTATGATGTACGTTATAACATGCTGATAATATGCTGGAATTACTTGTATTTCATTTTTGTCTCTCTCATATGATTAATGACTTAGATTACAAGTGTTTGGGTCTATACTCTAGTCCAGACAGTCGGTAACAGATTCGAATTCATAGTTGGATTCTATTTGCCACGAAGGATGTGTATGACGAACTCGAGTTATACTAGAGTCGTCGGCAGTGGTTAGGCCACACAAAGTGCTTGTGCACTTCATGTCGGTCGATTCAACATGCGCTCGTGCTAGTCGGACTCGTCAAGTAACCCGACTGACCATTGTATGTTCACCTTGTATTGGTCATAACTGCTTGAACCTAGGGTACTGAACTTACCAGTGATAACCCTAATAACCGTGGTACCATGATCCACTAAGACTCATGAGCCGGGCATGGTGGTATGGGACACCGTGGTCGAGCTGTCGGTCTACACTGGGGCCACAAACCTCCCCGTAGTGACCAGTGAGCAACCCAGACTCGTGAGCAGATTATGGTGGTATGGGACACTATATTCTTACTGTTGGCCTATACTGATAAGGTGATGGGGGAGCGGTGCAACGAGTGTAAGCAACAGCCCTGGCAGCCCTTTGTAGTGACCTCGAGCGTACTCTGAGTTTACGTGAGGCGAAGACCCTTCTGTAGCAATAAGAGTACAACTAGGCCTGTATTGATAAGGTGATGGGGGAGCGAAGCAATGAGTGCGTGCAATAGCCCTGACAGCCCTTGCAGCGACCTAAAAATATACCATCGTATGAGATTACTAGGAGTGACGACCCTAGACAGGATCCTTGTTGGGAATGATATAAGGTAAGTACCCTAGTTTCCCAATCCTGCTGTATGAAAAGGACTAATAACAACTCGGTAATCATATTCATATCGCACTGCATGTGCCTGGAAGATGTGAAACACTGAGAGAAGAAAGCATGTAGTGGACGTAAGATGATGTCAGATGAGGGAGTATGTCGACGAGGGTATCCATCATGTCATTTCATTCTTGCATTAATCACAGTATTTAGAAATGTTTGATATGCTTGCTTTATCATTATCTCTTGATTGATTTGATAACATGTTAATCTTTGCTCTATGATTCCACTGAGTTAGCTACTCACTCCCACATTACGGGACGATGTTGTGCACACCAACCAGTCCCTGTTTTAGTTGCAGATGATGGCATTGCTTGTGAAGTGGAGCCAGACTTGTATGATGATGAGGAGGATTTCTCCTATATGCGTGTTCTGATCGATGGGACTACAGGGAGGTTGATTAGACGCCATGATACTTGTCTTTTTTTTTTTACACTTTTGGAGCACTCATGTATATTCTTTTTGTTCATTTTTAGAGTATACATGTATATGTTTAACCTGGTAACATGTTCACACTCTAGAGACTTACAACAGTTTATATATGTTATACATACTATCACAGTCTTACGCTTGCATAATTTAACTGTCTCTGGAATATGATATACTATTTTGGCTTAATCCCACTCATGTTTAATACACCAACATAGACAACATTCAATCATAAGCATTTATGTTGCATAAGTGATGTTTTGGAACTCAGGTGTTGGGTTTCTACGCGACCCCCGATTTTTAGGGCGTTACAAATCTGCTTCATGATTATGCTCGGATTTGTTGATGATGTCCTTGATGTCCCTTGGAGAATGTAAGTTCTGGTTTCATCCTTGATGGCTGCCATATGTGCTTGAGAAGCTTGACTTAGTCTTTTTTTCATTCTGGTTTCTCATTCTAGAGAGTTTCACACTTTTAAACTATTTAAGGGCCATGAAAGTTTTAGATCAAGCTGATATTTATGCCATTTCTGAAGGTCCATGGAAGAAAAAGAACTTGCCAAAATTTGGTATTATCACTCAATGCATTGCACTTCAAAGAGTCAATGACCAATGCCTGACAAATGTTCTTTTGAAGATAAATGCCAAGGTGAGCTATCACTAAAATATCATGTCCCTTTCCTTCCCTCAAAGAGTGACAGTACTTGTTTCAATTTTCTTAGATAGATGATGAATGTATTTGCGAATGTAAATGAAAATAAAAAACTTATAATATATATGTGTGTGTGTGTGTGTGTGTGTGTGTGTTTGTGTGTGTGTGTGTTATCAATAGAGGATACCTTATTTAGGGGACATGAAATTCTTGTAGCTTATAGTATGGTGCCCTAATATTTGTTGTATGTTACTAGTATGTAGTAGATAATACTAGGTTCGATAGTAGATAATACTAGAGAATACCTAAACCCGATTCGAACCTGATTCCCTAAACCTAAACTTAAACCGTGGGGGTCCCTGAAAGGTGGGAACCACTATTATGACCATGATGAAGCTGTTCATTTCTTATGGACAGCATTGGAGTGAAATGACCATTTGGACAGGACGTGTTTATATATGTATTTGCAGGGACCACACCCTTAACCTATAACCTAAACCTATTCTCAAATCCTAAAACCTATAACTACAACCTAAACCTTAACCTAAACTTATAACCTATAACCTAAACTCAATTCCCTAAACCTTAACCTACACCCTAACCTAAACCTCTACTTATAACCTAAACCTATTCTCAAATCTAAACCTATAACCTAAACCTAAACCTAAACCTATAACATTAACCTAAACTTATAAACTTAACCTGAACCTATTCTCAAATCCCAAAACCTATAACCTAAACCTAAACCAAAACCTAAACCTATAACCTAAACCTGTAACCTATAACCAAAACCTACACTTATAACCTAAACCTAAACCTAAAACCTAAATGTATTCTCAAATCCCTAAAACTAAACCTACACCTAATCCTAATCTCAACTCCTTAACCTAAACCATAACCTAAACTTGAAAACCCAAACCTAAACCCGAACCCAAACTCGATTTCCTAATGCTAAACCTACATCTATTCTCAATTCCCTAAACCTTAACCTATAACCTAACCTAAACCTAAACCTAAACCTATAACCTACACTTATAACCTAAACCTACAACCTTAACCTAAACTTAAAACCTAACCTAAACCTTAACCTATAACCTATAACCTAAACCTAAACCTTAACCTATAACCTAAACTTATAACCTTAACCTAAACCTATTCTTAAATTCCAAAACCTATACTTATAAACTAAACCTAAACCTTAACCTATAACCTAAACCTAAACCTAAACCTATAACCTAAACCTATACTTATAACCTTAACCTAAACTTATAACCTCAACCTAAACCTATTCTCAAATCCCAAAACCTATAACCTAAAGCTAAAACTTAACCTATAACTCAATTCCCTAAACCTTAACATATAACCTATAACCTAAACCTAAACCTATAACGTATAACGTAAACCTATAACCTAAACTTAATTCCCTAAACCTATAACCCACACCCTAACATAAACCTATACTTATAACCTAAACTTATTATCAAATCCCAAAACCTATAACCTATAACCTATAACCTATAACCTAAACTGAAACCTATAACCTAAAACCGAACATAAACCCAAACCCAAACCTGAACCCGAATTCCTAAAGCTAAACTACAACCTAAACCTATAACCTATAACCTAAACCTATAACCTAAACCGAAACCTATAACCTAAACGCGAACATAAAACCAAACCCGAGCCCGAATTTCTAAACCTAAACCTATTCTCAAATCCCAAAACCTATAACTATGACCTAAACCTTAATAAAAAACCCATAACCTATAACCTAAACTCAATTCCCTAAACCTTAAACTACACCCTAACCTAAACCTATTCTCAAATTCCCAAACCTATACCTTAAACCTAAACCCGATTTCCTAAACCTAAAACTACACCTATTCTCAATTCCCTAAACCCTAACCTATAACCTAACCTAAACCTAAACCTATAACCTACACTTATAGCCTAAACCTACGACCTTAACCTAAACTTAAAACCTAACCTAAACCTTAACCTATAACCTAAACCTAAACCTTAACCTATAACCTAAACTTATAACCTTAACCTAAACCTATTCTCAAATCCAAAAACCTATACTTATAACATAAACCTAAACCTTAACCTATAAACTAAACCTATACTTGTAACCTTAACCTAAACTTATAACCTTAACCTAAACCTATTCTCAAATCCCAAAACCTATACTTATAACCTTAGCCCAAACATATAAACCGAACCCGAACCCGATCCCGAACCTGAACTCGAACCTGAACTTGAATTCCTAAACCTAAACCTAAACCTAAACCTAAACTTAAACCTATAACTTTAACCTTTAACCTATAACCTTAACCTAAACCTATAACTTATAACCTAACCTAAACCTAAACCTAAACTTAAACCTAAACCTATAACCTAAACTTAATTCACTTAACTTAAACCTACACCTTAACCCAAACATATAACCCGAACCCGAACCCAAACCTGAAACCGAATTCCTAAACCTAAACCTAAACCTATAACCTAACATAAACCTAAACCTATAACCTTAACCTTTAACCTATAACCTTAACCTAAACCTATAACTTATAACCAAACCTAAACCTAAACATAAACCTATAACCTAAACCTATTCTCAAATCCCTAAACCTATAAGCTACACATAAACCTAAACTTAAACCTATAACCTAAACCTATTCTTAAATCCCTAAACCTAAACTAAAACCTAAACCTATAACCTAGGCCTATCCTCAAATCCCTAAACCTAAACCTAAACCTAAATATAAACCTATAACCTAAACCTATTCTCAAATCCCTAAACCTATAACCTAAACCTATAACCATAGCCTAAATGTATAACCTAAACCTAAACCCAAACCTTAACCTATAACCTAAACCTAAACCTAAACCTATAACCATAGCCTAAACATATAACCTAAACCTAAACCCAAACCTTAACCTATAACCTAAACCTAAACCTAAACCTATATCCTAAATCTAAAACCTAAAACCTAAATGTATTCTTAAATCCCTAAACCTAAACCTACACCTAATCATAATCTCAACTCCTTGACCTAAACCTAAACTTGAAAACCCAAACCTAAACCCGAACACGAACAAGAACCAGATTTCCTAAACCTAAACCTTAACCTATTCTCAATTCCCTAAACCGTAACCTATAACCTAACCTAAACCTAAACCTATAACCTACACTTATAACCTAAACCTAAACCTATAACTTAAACTTGTAACCTTAACCTAGACGTAAAACCTAAACCTAAACCAAAAATCGATCCTGAACTCGAATCTGAATCCCTAAACTCTTAGCCTAAACCTAAAATCCAAACATAAACCCGATCTCGAACCCAAACCTGATTTCCTATACCCAAACCTTAATGTATTCTCAAATTCCTAAACTTAAACCTACACCTAATCCTAATCACAACTCCCAAACCTAAACTTGAAAACCTAAACCTAAATCCGATCCCAAACCTGAATCTGAATCCCTAAACCCTTATCCTAAACCTAAAACCCAAACGTAAACCCGATCTCGAACCCGAACTCAATTTCCTATACTTAAACCTTAACGTATTCTCAAATCCCTAAACTTAAGCCTACACTTAATCCTAATCTCAACTCCTTAACCTAAACTTGAAAACTCGAACCTAAACCCGATTTCAAACCCGAACCTATTTTCTTAAACTTAAACTTATAACCTTAACCTAAACCTATTCTCAAATCCCAAAACCTATAACCTAAACCTAAACCTTAACCTATAACCTAAACCTATAACCTAAACCTAAACCTTAACCTATAACCTAAACTCAATTCCCTAAACCTTAAACCTATAACCTAACCTAAACCTAAACCGATAACCTATACTTATGTAACATCTCAGAAAAATCCGTACAGAGACTCGAGTACCAACTTGACTAGAAATCACGTAGGATTAATTCCTTTAGAAATTAAGCGTAAGTTAGCTAACACTATGCTAGATTAGCTGTGAAATTAGCACTGATCACTTTAAATAAGTTCTACAAGACCCAAAACTTGTAGAATCAATGACGCCATAATACCATGAAACCTAGGATCGAACTCTAAACCCGTTTGCTCTCAGGAACCTTCTGAAACTTCGTATTGGATTTAGACCGCGCGTCGAAAGTATGCCATCTACAATCTTAGACCGTTATGACCGCTTAGCTGGACTTGGCAATCATTTCAAAAATCAAGCCCAACCGATGTTCTGAGGGTATTTCATTGAGCCTGTAGTGAAGAGAGTGAGAAAGGGTAAAGATTTAGAAATTTAAATCAAAATCTGACACGTGTCTTTGCACATTATTATTAAGCTTCTGACCATCAGAATTCAGCCAAATTTCACCCTCGGATCAGGAAAAATTTCTCTTTCATATCATGAGACTTGTAGACCTGATTTACGTACGATGACCGCTAAACTGAAACTAGACCACCACATACGATCTAGAAACTCTACCTGTTTGAAAACTTGATGTGTGCTAGATCCAGTAACCATGAGTTTAAGTCCGACCGTGTTCGGCCAGGGGACCTCCCGAAATGCTCTTTTGGATCGGAACAGCCCCGATTTGGTTATAACCCAAGTATACCTTGTTTCCAAGTCTATTTATGTTATGTTTTAGCCTATATAAGGGCTTTAAACCCTCTCATGTCTCTCCCATCCAAATTTGCTTGAAACCCTAGAAAGTGGTGAGAGAGAAAGAGAGAGTTAGTGAGAGAATTTTTGAGAGAACTTCCTCCCGTTTGCTACAGCTTTTGCACGTGCTAAAGCAACGCATTCAAATCACTTTTCCGGTGATTTTCAACGCACTTTTAGGTAGGTAAACCCTAACCTATCGATGTTATAGGGATTCCTTTGTTCAAATAGCGAAGTGGCTTATGTATCTTGTGCATTAGGTCGCCGTTACGCCGTTGACAAAGCGTATACGTTCCGTTCGAATCGATACACGTCTAAGGCGAAAGGTGAGGATTTTAGACACTTTGATTGACTGATTTTAAAGCTTTCAATGTCGTTTAATAGTAGATTATCGACGAGAACGCCGTTTGACATGTAGAACATGCTATCCGTTTTCCATTTCAACTGCGTACGGGAAATATGAGATTTAGGGTATTTTAGTCATTTCTAGGAAATACTGTATACGTCCGTATTTTGCTGAAATGATTGCCATGGCTATTTGTCGAGTTATGATATTAGAAATGCGTGCATGATCTGTTTGGCGAAGAGATTCGCCTTAATGCGCACTTTGAGTCGACATACGCTATGTAGGCTAAAGTGTGCAGACTAAGTGTTTGTATAAATGTTTGTATTAGTATGTATTGAGTAAATGGTGTTGTGGATTAGCATTGAGATTGAATTCTCAATTAATATGTTGATGTATATGATTTTCACCATGTTGGTTACATGAATTGATTTCATTACAAATATGGAATGCATGTGTTGGTTGATTTGCTTATGTAGTATGTTATAACATGTGTCAACATGCTTGTATTGTTTATATTCATTTCTGTTACTCTCATATGCTTACTGATGTTGATATACAAATGCTTGGGGCAATGATCTAGTCTATGCAATCGGTAATGGATTGAATTCGTGGTTGGCTTCTATTTGTCACGAAGGACGCGTCGATGAACATGAGTCGTGTTTTGGGCAGGCGGCAGTGGTTAGGCCACACGAAGTGTTTCATGCACTTCATGTCGCTCAGCTTGAGATGCACTCGTACTAGTCGAGCTCGTTAAGTAACCCGACTGGCCATTGTATGTTCACCCTGTATGAGTCATACTGCTTGAACCTAGGGTACTGAACTTACCATTGGAAACCCCTGATAACCATGGTACCTTAATCCATAAAAACTCATGAGCCAGGGCATGATGGTATGGGACATCGTGGTCGAGGTGTCGGCCTACGCTGGGGCCACAAGCCTCCCTAGCTGGGTAATCATTATCCATATCGTACTGCATATGCCTGGAAGATGTGGAGCACTGTGGGAAGAAAGTATGCCGCGGGCGTAAGATGGTTCCGTATGAGGGAGTATGTCAGTGAGGGCATCCATCATGTCATTTCATGCTTGCATTAACAATAGTATCTAGGAATGTTTTATTGTTTACTTTACTATTAACACGTGATTGATTTGATAGCATGCTAATCTTTTCTCTATTATTCCACTGAGTTGATCACTCACTCTCACGTTATGGGACAGTGTTTACAACACCTACCAGACCCTGTCTTAGATGCAGGAGATGAGGCGATTCAGGACGCGGAGCTGGACTACTACGAGGATCAGGATGAGTTCTCGTATATGCAGTTCGCAGATAGCTTTGTGTAGGTGGCCTGGATCGGCGGGACTTGCTAGTTGGACTATTTTACGACATTTCCTTTTTGTTTATGACATGTATATGAGACTCAGAGATGTATTCATACTTTGGAGACAGTTTGAGATTATTTTGTTTTCATACAGTGATATATATATCTTTCAGTCTTCCGCTTGTGTTTTATCACTGGATCTGGAGTATGAATTGCAGTATTGGTATAATCTTACTCATGTGAATGCTCTAACCTAGACAACATTGAATCATAATCATTTTTGTTGCATAAGTGATGGTCTGGAACTCGGGAGTTGGGTTTCTACACGACCCCCGATTCTTAGAGTGTTACAACTTATAACCTAAACCTAAACCTATAACCTAAACCTATATCCTTAACCTAAACATAAAACCTAAACATAAACCTATACTTATAACCTAAACCTATTTTCAAATACCAAAACCTATAACCTAAACCTAAACCTACACTTATAACTTATAACGTAAACCTAAACCTAAAACCCAAATGTAAACCCGATCTTGACCCCGAACCCAATTTCCTAAACCTAAACCTTAACGTATTCTCAAATCTCTAAACCTAAACCTACGCCTAATCCTAATCTCAACTCTCTAACCTAAACCTAAACTTGAAAACCCAAACCTGAACCCGATTTCCTAAACCTAAACTTATAACCCTAACCTAAACCTATTCTCAAATCCCAAAACCTATAACCGAAACCTAAACCTTAACCTATAACCTAAACTCAATTCCATAAACCTTAACCTATAACCTAACCTAAACCTAAACCTATAACCTACACTTATAACCTAAACCTAAAACATAAATGTATTCTCAAATCCTTAAACCTAAACCTACACCTAATCCTAATCTCAACTCCTTAACCTAAACCTAAACTTGAAAACCCAAACCTAAACCCGATCCCAATTTCCTAAACCTAAACCTTTACCTATTCTCAATTTCCTAAAGCAACCTATAACTTAAACCTAAACCTAAAACCTAAACCTAAAACCTAAACCTAAACCTAAAACCTAAATGAATTCTCAAATCCCTAAACCTAAACCTACACCTAATCCTAATCTCAACTCCTTAACCTAAACCTAAACTTGAAAACCTAAACCTAAACCTAAACCCGAATCCAAGCCCGATTTCCTAAACCTAAACCTTAACCTATTCTCAATTCCCTAAACTGTAACTTATAACCTAACCTAAACCTAAACCTATAACCTACACTTATAACCTAAAACTAAACCTATAACCTAAACCTGTAACCATAATCTAAACCTATAATCTCTTTTAATTTATTGCTTAATTTCGATAAGATTGTACATAATCTGTTGCAAAGGAAAAGAAAAGGGCTTAGTTTTTGAGTTCTTTTAAGCTTCCTTATTATCCATGCATCACACTACAAACCTTTACTAAACTGTAACTCTAATTGGAACTTTATGTGCAATCTGATCAAGTGCATTAACATCTAATAATATCTTATTCTTTTGCAGGATAACATTGCTGTATTTATGGGCCCTTGTGCTGCGATTCTTGTTCTCATCATCATTAGACTCTCATGCATGGGAATCAAGGATGTCCCTTTAATACATGCCCCTTTTTACAAAGCTATAATTTTTGTTGTTGTTTCTATTAACTTGAATTGAAACACTTTTTTACATTATTTGCTTGCATTAGTTTTATTTTAATGATCAGTTTTATTTTAAAAAAGTGTGCCCACTTTTTTGGAAAAAAAAAAGTGAATGAAGTTTCTCCAATTCTTCATGATTCTGAATTATAATGTTTTGTTGGTTGAATATTTTTTTATTAGATGAAAGACACAAAGAAAATTTTTGTTGATTTTTTCTTTTTTATTTATTTTTTTTAATGCAAGAAATTTTCTGACAGCTTTAGGCCGTCTATATTTCTTCTAAATATTCAAATCTGAGACGGTCCATAACCGTCCTTTTAAGGTTCATCAAAGACTACTCATAGCAGTCCTTTTTAATGACAGTCCATAACCATCCTTTTAAGGTTCATCAGATACTGCTCCTAATAGTCCTTTTTAAGGACGGTCCATGACCATCCTTTTAAGGTTCATCAGGGACTGCTTATAAATTTTTTTAAGGACAGTCCATGACTGTCTTTTTAAGGTTCGTCAGAGACTGTAACATCCCGAAAATCAGGGGTCGAGTAAAAACTCCACTCCCGAGTTCCAGAACATCACTTATGCAACATAAATGTGTATGATTGAATGTTGTCTGTGTTAATATATTAAACATGAGTAGAATTAAGCGAAAACAACATATCATACTACAGAGACAGTTAAATTTACAAGCGGAAGACTGTGATGGTATGTATAATATATATAAACTGTTGTATGTCTCCAGAGTGTGAACATGTTACCAGGTTATATACATACATGTATGCTCTAAAAGTAAACAAAAAGAATATACATGAGTGCTCTAAAAATATAAAATGACAAGTGTTAAGGTAACAAATCAACCTCCCTGTAATTCCGTCAATCAGAACACACATAAAGGAGGGATGCTCCTCCTCCTCATCAAGTCCAGCTCCGCTTCTCAAGCAGCGCCATCATCTGCAACCAAAATAGGGACTGGTGGGTGTCTGGAAACACCATCCCGTAACGTGGGAGTGAGTAGCTAACTCAGTGGAATAATAGAGCAAAGATTAGCATGTTCTCAAATCAATCATGCGATAATCGTAAAGCAATGAATCAAACATTCCTAATACTGTTATTAATGAAATATGACGTAACATGATGGATGCCCTCACCGACGATCTCCCTCATACGGCACCATCTTCATCCGCGGCATGCTTGCGTATTGTTCAGTGCTCCACATCTTCCAGGAACATGCAATGTGATGGTGATATGATTACCGAGTTATTATTAGTCCATTCATACAGCAGGATTGGAAAACTAAGGTACTTTCCTTATATCAATCCCAATACAGATTCTGTTTAGGTTCGTCACTCCTAGTAATCTCATACGATGTATATTTTGTAGGTCGCTGTAAGGGCTGTCAGGGCTGTTGCTCGCACTCGTTGCACCGCTCCCCCATCACCTTATCAATACAGGTGTAACGCCTTGGAAAAATTCATACTTGGACTCGAGTACCAATTCGACCAAAAATCGCGTAGGATTAATTCCTTTAGAAAATAAGAGTAAGTTAGCTAGCGCAACGCTAGAGTAGCTGAGAAATAGTCCCTGATCGCTTTAAATACGTTCTACACGAATGACTTGTAATACTCTATAACCTTGGATCAAACTCTAAGCCGGTTTGTTCTCTAGACCTCTTTGAAACTTCGTATTGGATCTAGACCGCGCATCGAAAGTCCGATACCTACTATCTTAGACCGTTAGAACCGCCTTGTTGGACTTAATAATCATTGAGCCTGGACTGAAGAGAGTGAGAATAGGGTTAGATTTGGAATTTGAAATTCAAATCTGGCACACGACTTGACGTGTCAGTATTAAGCGTTCTGACCGTCAGAATTCAGCCAAATTACACCCTCGGATCAGGAAAAATTTCTATTTCATATCATGAGACTTGCAGGCCTGATCTACGTGCGGTGACCGTTGAACTGAAACTGGACCGCCACGTGCGATTTACGAACACTGATGGTCTGAAAAACGGAATGAGAGCAACATCCGACGAGCATGAACTTAAGTTCGATTGCGTTCGGCCAGGGGACCACCAGAAATGTCCTTTTGGACCGAAACAGCCCCGAATTAGATATACATCAAGTAAACTTTGTTCCCGAGCCTATTCCAGACATTTTTGTGCTTATAAAAGGGGTTGAAACCCTCACTTCTCTCTCCCATCCGAATTTGAGAAAAACCCTAGATTGGGAGAGAGAAAAGGTGAGAGTTTGTGAGAGAGAGTAGGAGAAGATTTTCCTGCCGTTGCCCTCCTGTTGCACATGCTTTAGCAACACGCTCCGATCACTTGGTCGGTGATTTTTTCACATTTTTAGGTAAGAAAATACCCTATTTAGTTGCTGATTTAGTGTTCCCTTGGTTTCATAGCGAAGTAGCTGATAGAACTTGTGTATTAGGTTATCTATTCACCGTAGACGAAGATTATACGCTCCGTTCGAATCACTTCACCTATAAGGAAAAAGGTACGGATTTTAGACGCTTTGATTGACTGTTTCCAACGCTTTCAATGTCGTTTAATAGTAGATTATAGACGGCAACGCCGTTTGACATGTACAACATGCTTTCCGTTTCCTGTTTCGTAAACTGGCGAAGAATATGAGATTTAGGGCATTTTAGTCATTTGTAGGAAGTACTATTTTCATTCATATTTTGCTGATGTGATTGACATAGTTTATTGTCATATTAGAATATTAGGAATGCATGCATAATTAGTTTGGCGAAGAGATTCGCCTAAATGCGCACTTCGGGTCGACATACTATATGTAGACTTAAGTGTGTAATGTAAGTGTTTGTATAAATGCTTGTATTAGTATGTATTGAATTAAATGGTGTTATGAATTAGTTTGAGATTGTTTTCTCAATTAATATGCTGATGTAAATGATTTTCTACATGTTAGCTAATTGCATGATTTCATTATATGCATGAAATGCATGTGCTTGAAGATTTACTTAAGTTGTATGCTATAACATGTGTTAACATGCTCACATGGTTATATTTCATTTCCAATACTCTAATATGATTGCTGATGTGATTTCATAATTGTTTGGGACTATACTTAGTTCAGGCAGTCGGTAACCGAGCAAATTCATGGTTAGCTTATCTTTATCATGAATGACGCGTCGATGAACGCGAGTCGTGTTTTGGAGTTGGCGGCAATGGTTAGGCCACACGAGGTGTTTTATGCACCTCATGTCATTCGACTTGAGATGCGATCGTGCTAGTCGAGCCCGTCAAGTAACCCGACTGGCCATTGTATGTTCACCCTGCATGAGTCATAACTGCTTGAACCTAGGGTACTGAACTTACCATTGTAAATCCTGTTAACCATGATACCTTAATCCACAAAGACTCATGAGCCGGGCATGGTGGTATGGGACACCGTGGTCGAGCTGTCAGCTTAAGTTGGGGCCACAAACCTCCCCGTAGTGACTAATGAGCACCTATGTCTCGTGAGCAGATTATGGTGGTATGGGACACTATATTCTTGCTGTCGGCCTACACTGATCAGGCGACGAGTCCTTTATAGTGACTGCGAGCGTATTCTGAGTCTACGGGAGGCTACGACCCTTTCGTAGCAGTGAGAGTACAGTAGGCCTGTATTGATAAGGCGATGGGGGAGCGGTGCAACGAGTGCGAGCAACAGCCCTTGCAGCGACCTACAAAATATACATCGTATGAGATTACTAGGAGTGACGACCCTAGACAGGATTTGTGTTGGGATTGATATAAGGGAAGTACCTTAGTTTTCCAATCCTGCTGTTTGAATGGACTAATAAGAACTTGGCAATCATATCACCATTACATTGCATGTGCCTGGAAGATGTGGAGCACTGAGCGGGATGCACGCATGCCGCGGACGTTACATGGTGCCGTATGAGGGAGAATGTCGGTGAGGGCATCCATCATGTCATGTCATATTGCATTAACAACGGTATTAGGATTGTTTGATTTACTGCTTTACTATTATCGCATGATTGATTATTTGAGAACATGCTAATCTTTACTCTATGATTCCACTGAGTCGATCACTCACTCCCACGTTATGGGATGGTGTTTGCAACACCCACCAGACCCTGTCTTAGATACAGGTGATGCAGAGATCCAGGAGGTAGAGCCGGACTATGATGAGGACTAGGACGAGTTCTCATACATGCAGTACCACGACGGCTTTACTTAGGTGACCTGGGTTAACGGGACTACTCAGTGGGACTATTTTGGATATTTGATTTTGTTTCTTTACATGTATATGAGACTCAGTGATGTATTCATACTTTAGTGACAGTCGAGATCTACTTTGTTTTTCCATACAGTGATATATATATTCTTTAGTCTTCTGCTTTCTTTTATCACTGGATCTGGAGTATGAATTACAGTTTTGGTATACTTTTACTCATGTGAATGGTTTAACTCAAACAACATTGAATCATAATCATTTTTATTGCATAAGTGACGGTCTAGAACTAGGGACTTGAGTTTATACACGACCCCCGATTTTTAGGGTGTTACAAGTTGGTATCAGAGCATGAATAAGATTATACCGAGCCTGGGTTATGGTCACGCGATGTACGCTATCACTTTCTTTGACTTAGGTGGGTGCGAGAAGGGTCTAGAAACACGTATAGGATCGCAGATTCGCCAATAGGCAAAGTCTATTTATATCGATCGCGCGATCGAGTCCATAACGCATCTAGGGTCGCGTGAAGCGACCTAAGTAGCTCCTAGGTTGTAGGTAAGTGGGTTGAGACGTTCTTCGAATGATTCTAAATCCGTAAATGTGAATAATTGGGCTGTGGGACAACCACAACCCTTGCATTCAATCGCTAGGGCTTAAAAACCCCGTTTTACCTAAAATCTTCAAAATTCTTCCTCTCACCACTCCATTCTCTAATTCTTTCATATTATTTTCCTATTAGGCATTGATCCTAGTGTGAAAATGATACAAAATCATACTTCGATAAAATTTTATAGTGAATAGTAAAATTTCATGAAAACTGGCCATTAGGCCATTCTAAGTTTACTTTCTTTAGCAACTAATGGTCTAGATGGATGTATTAGCTCCTTATACCCCAAAATCATATGCTGCATGATAGGAAATTATATTTGGGATTACAGATTGGCCCTAAAAAGCCTTGAAAGCATGTTTGGGCCTCCATAGGGCAATCTACAATGAACCAAGATGGGGCCCATAGTTTTTTGGGGTCCCTGGACCATGGGGGACCAGACCCATGTGGTCCCATCGACCAACTAGGAGGTGGTCGGCGATGCCATCGCCATCCGGTGGGGCCCACTTGATGTGATTTTTGGGCGCACGCCCTATTTTGGGTAGTATACACCCCCCATGTAGTGTTCGACCATATAAAACCCCAAAAAGGGGTACTTCCTTCACAAACAGCACCTCCCCTAGCCTTATTTTCATTTTCTTGCTGCCCTAACCCAAAATCGTGATTCTAAATCGCTCCCAAACCCATTCTCTGTTGAAAACGATCCCACTCCATCATTGCATAGCTGTTTGCAGCCCTCCCTCTTGCAAATCTCATTGTTTGGAGCTCTTACAACCCCCAAAATGAGCTGAAATCGTGAGGTGCTCCATTACCCTTTTTCATTTTCTTTTCTCTCTGAAAATACATCCTAAGGGAGCTTGAAGTATCCCTCTATAATGCCTAGATCTCCCTTTCCTAGTTTGGACAGCCATTTCTTCGCATTTCTCTCATTTTTCATGGCTTTTGTTGAAGCCATTTTGGGTCTTTTATGACTCTCCACCATCCTCTCTTTGATGGAAAAGAGAAAGACCATAACGGACGAGGCTGGGCCTAGTCGCCCTGCTCAATTAAGAAGACCGCGGGGTGGCGCCACTAGCTCAAGCGCCGCCGCAAGTCCAAGCACAGCCCGAGAGTTCCATACAAAGCGGGATTTGGATCCCTATACTCAACTTGGGCGAGTGATTTTAGCAGAGATGCCTCACGGCCAATATACTGACCGTAAGGTGTTTTTTTGAGGCGGATGTGAAAGGATGACTATTCGAAAAATTTCTGTTGTTCGAGCGCATTGAAGCTGCACATTGGGGTCCGATCTTTGAAGCTCGTGCTCGTGCTAATGTGAGCACTGCTCGTGCCTTTTACGCTCATATCAAGAATCCTACACTGGAGCCATTGCAGTTCAAGATTCCTTTTGGTAGAGACCGGATGGCTACGATCGATGTTTGGTTGATTGCGCGACTTCTGAACGTGCCTCTTGGTGATGTTCATCCTAGTGCAAAGAATTTGAGGAGTAGGCGTGAACGAGATCGTCGTACCAGGTTTCTATGTGGTAAACTGGTTCCATGGCAGCATAACAATAGCCTCAAGGCGTCTCATATGTCTGATGATTTGTGCCTGCTGCACCACATTTACACGTTCAACGTGTATCCCAGGTCGACAAATCACATTGAGTGTACGCGCCTTATGGTTGATTTCTTGTATCTGGTGGCCTAGGGAGAGAATGTGTGTATGGCCACTTTCATCTTGCGACAGATTATCCTCATAGCGAAATCAAGAAGAACATCCGAGTCACTTCCTTTTGGCCGACTTATATGCAAGATCGCGCTTGAGTTTGCTTACAGACTTAGGCCAGAATTGCCAGTTCCGATTCACAGCATTGATGAGTCTACCATGGTCAAGATGAAGATCAGGTCTCAGTACCGTGAGACTCAGATTGAGGAGGATAGCGAGGACGACTTTGATGATGAAGAGGATCCAAGTGAAGGAGAACCTGGAGCAGAAGTTGAGGAAGAAGTCCAGGAAGAGGTAGAAGAGGAGGCTCAGGATACCGATGAGAGCCCTCCTCCTTCTGCTCAAGCTACTGGTGATGATCGCATTGCCCGAATTGAGGAGAGCCAGGTCACCTTGCGAAGGGAAGTTCAGGAACTTCGAGCTGAGGTCGAGGATACCAAGACCATTACGAAGAAGAAATTCGGCAAGGTGACTCGCACCTTGAAGGCGATCCTTTGCTGCTTGCAGGATAAGGTTGCTCCTCCTCCGTCACCCGACTCAGACTAGTGATGAGATCTTTGAAGTTGTTGTTAGTAGTTAGTCATTTCCTGCTTTTGTTGTGTAAGCCTGTTAAGGCTAGTAGTTTGCTTATGTTGCTGTTGTAACTTTAACTGTCTTAGTTCCCATGTACTTTCTGTCATGATGATTGTAAGGAGATATCCCTTGTATCGTGACAATTTTGATTAAATGAAATGCATGGAATGCCTTTGACTCTTATGTGAATGATTGCGGTGTGTTTGTGCTATTGAGATTGAAAAGGTTGTGCCCTATTTTGAATATAGGGAATGCCGCCAAAGGCTACACGGAGCACAACTCGGCTTACATTGAGTGAGCCTATGGATCAGGCTCCTTCGCAGTCTGATGCACATGCGGACCCAGCTGTGGGCCCGATTCCTGAAACAGTGCATGCGTCTCGGCCTACTGCTGGTCCTACAGTTGGACCACCACCGTTCACACCGCCTGTCAGAGAGCCGTATCGTGTGTCTTCTTCGACGCAGTATATGCCACAGCCTGCTCCACCTCCAGATAGATTTGAGCAGATGATGGCCATGATGCAGCAGCAGCAGCAGCTCCTGACTACTATTGTGGGGACACTAGCCCAGGGTGGGAGTGCGGGTCCTCCTGAAACACCTGTGCATCCAGCTGAGGATGCTGATACATATGCTCAGGATGAGGGCATGGCTCATCCTGTACCACCTGCTTACCCTACGGGGAACGCCGTAGACACACGGAGCTTGTGTAAGACCCGTATCTTGGTCCGTACCTTTCCGTACACTTCCGCGGTCTTACCAGTCGAATTCCGGCAACTTTCGACCCTTAAACAATATCGACGCGTGACCTGGATTCATGTACCGACAACCCGAGTCGACTCAACCCGAGACCAATACCATAGCGACCGCACCGTCGCCGCGGTTCCGATACCGCGACTCGCGCGCCGAGGCGATACCCTGATCAAGAGATATGGGCCAACGTTCGGTGAGAGAAAACGTCGCGCGTTGCGAAAACCAAGAGAATCTCAACGATGTGTCACATCAATCACATCAATCCTATCAATCCATCACATGTCAAGTACACATCACTTCCACCCCTTTTCCCAAGCAACCACAAAAGTCTCCCAAACCCATACCTCTCTTACACAAAAGGCCACAAAAGTCTTCATTTCCCATACTTCTCTTACACAAAAGCCACAAAAGTCAAATTTCTCTTACACCACCATCACTCACCCATCCATCCATCACTCTCTCTCTCTCCCTTTACATCACTCTCTCTCTTACTCTCTTTCTCATTCCAAAACTTCCAAGCAACAAGAAATCCAAGAGTTCCATACGTATGGAAATCTCCAACCTTCCTAAGCTCTAAGTGGCCCACCTCCCTACCCCAAAGATCTCCCATCTCAACCCTCCATTCTTCATCTTAGCCATTGAAGTTGAAGACAAAGTGCCAAGGAACCCCTAGGAGCGAGAAGATCGGACGGTGGGTGCTTCTATAGGATAGATTTTCTTGTTTTTATGGTGGACCAAGTGAGGCCCACCGATCCATGGTGTGGATCTCACTTGGGACCCTTATTTGTGGCCGATGGACCACTTGGATCATCATGATCGTTCCGTGATGGGGCCATTCTCCATGGACCCCATCATGATGTCCATTTTCATTTAGAAAGGTCATCTAGACCGTCCATATCAGTGGAGAATGGATCTCCACCATTGATCTACATTTCTAATGGTCCCATGTGCAAGGGATCCATTTATTGTATGTTTCATTGCAAGGGAGGGCCCATAAGGACGGGGTCCCTCCATCACAAGCCGTGTCCCACTCTCCATGTCTCTCTCTCTACTTTATTTTATTTTATTTTATTTTATTTATTGAAAAAGGATGGTGTGGCCCACTGGAATAGATCTCACTTTGAGATATTTGATTTTTCTCAAGTAGGGTCCACCTTGGCCGTTGCTCCCATGCCACCCATCAGTGGGGGGCCCACTTCATCAGGGCCCACCATCATCAAAAAAATATATTTATAGATTTTATAATACACCATCCAGCGTCTGGGACGCTGGACGTTTTTAAGGAAGGAAAGAAAGAAAAAGGTAAGAATGAAAGAGGGCTTTTGGTGGCCCACTTGCACAGGCCCCACCTTGATGTATGAGTGTGATCCAAGCCGTCCACCCTTTTTCCCATAACATTTTAGGCGTTGAGCCAAGGAATGGGTTCAATTCGATGATCAGGCGGGCCATACCAGAAGAAACAATACTTTTACCATTCTAAGGTTTTTAGGGCCCATCTGGTCGTTTATTCACGTCAATTGAAGGTCAACCCCTTAGATTTTACGGCAGTTTTGGGCCCTAGAATTAATCGGGCGGTGTGGATTTTTAAGGTGTGGGCCCCACATGTAATATTTTAAAAAAAAAAGAAAAAAAAAAGAAGAAGAATAGAGGCAGCGCCTGCTGCCACTGACGCAGCAGCAGGCCTACGCGTTGGCGGGCGGGCGTCCAGCGGCCACCCACGGCTGCTGTCGTGGGCCCCACCATGATGTATATGTTAAAATCCACACCGTTCGTGAGGCGGGTCCCCTCCTCAGGTGGGCCCCCTCCAAATTTCGGTCCGATCCAGAACTCGGGTGGCCCACACCACGGGAAACAGTGGAATGGAGTAGCTGCCATTGAGATCTTTTTGAGGCCCACTGAAGTGTTGGATCAAGCTAAAAATTTTGCTGTCCCTTCATACAGGTCTGAGTGACCTTATGAACGGGTTGGATTTCAAATAAACATCACGGTGGGCCACATACGTGGGACCCACAGTGATTTATGTATTTTATTCACACCGTCCACGGTCCGTGGACGGTGACGCCCACTGTGATGTGCGTTGTTCCCTCACCGTCTCCACTGGACGATGGGGCCCACATACGTATATTATTATATTATATATATATTACATATAATGTTGTATATATTGCCTATATTATAATATATGTAGTTTATATATTATATAATGTATACGATTGTACGCCTTCGTGTGGGCCCCACCATTGTCAGGCGATGCATCCAGGCCGTCCATCCACTCGAAAAAGATCATTCTAGGCCTATGGTGTAGGTCCATTTGAATTTTAAAGGGGTTATGGGCTAGGCCCATTTGAGTTATAAAATGCTTATGGGCTAGGCCCATTTGATTCAATTTTGGCCTAAGAGCTTAGACCCATTTGATGTGTTGTAAGCCCATGGGACTGGGCCCATTGGATGTACTTCAAGGCCCATGCACTTGGACCCTTCTGTTGAAATTTTAGAGCCCATGGAAGTAGGATATTTGATATATGGTAGGACCTATGGGACTAAACCCTTTTTTTTTATATATAAAAGGGCCCATGGGATTAGACCCACTTTGATATGCATGCAAGCTCATGGAATGGGCCCATTTGAATCGTTTAAGGCCTAGGGATTTAGGCCCATTTGACTCATATAAGGCCTCTGGGTTGAGGCCCATTTGATATGCATTCGGGGGCCCAATTGTGTGGCCCATTTGATACATATTAGACTTATGTGACTAGGTCCAATTGATGCAATCCAAGGCCCACGGGTTTTGACCCATTGCAATGCACATAAGACCCATTGGTATGGCCCATTTATATGGCCCATCTGATGAATAAAAGGCCCATAAGATATGGCCCATTTGATATATATGTAGGGCCCAATGGGATGAACCTACGGTCCATTGCAATGTGTAATTCCCATACAGTCTATCTAGCGCTGTTTACAAAGATCGTGCCTAAGATGCAATGTTGGTTTGACGTCCACATTGCGAGTGTAATGATGGTTGGATGTCCACATTATGACTCTCTTTAGGGCCCATTACTGGGCCGTACTTATCGTATTTAGGCCGTCCAGGTCCATCTGCATTGTAAATAGTTCATTCTGTTATAACATGTTCATGACTCATGATCATACGCATCATATGTATGCTTGACGTGAGAATTGTCTGATCATAGCATTTGCCTTCGGGCAGGTTGCTTATGGGCTCCCGGTTAGGCGGTGTTGCCCTACATGAGCGCACGGTATGCGCAGGATTGGTTGCATGACTGGATAGCGTGATTCATGCATTCCGCATTTGTGTGACATGGTTATTGTACGCCCTAGCGACATCAGGGCCGTAGCCTCCACAGACGCATCGTGTTTGGCAGGATTGGATACCGGAAATCTTAATCTACATGGGGTACTATAGATATCCCTGGGTGAAAGTCCCTAAACCCTTATGGTACCAAGAGGTTGCTCCAACGTCTAGACCGAGTGGGTAGATGAGCACTGAGTGCCGAATACCAGTTGGTTGTGCTCTTCACTGTGTCGTGGTCGGTTGGAAGGGGGTACGGCCTTACCCGCCCGAGTGTAGGGGGCAATGCTAGGCTGAGTTTGACCAGCTCGAGGAATGGGTCCGCTATCGACGAGTCGTGCCCGATATTGGCAGACGGATAGTGTGGTCTCTTCCACTTGCCTTATTGTGCGCGATGTGGCGGCAATCTGGTTTAGAGTGTACTAGACCCTGGTGATATTCCATACTTTGAGCTGTACTGATATGTGGACACTGATGAGGATCTGTATGCTTGAGTTGCATTGTACATCGCATGGCCTTATGGTGGCCGATACATTCATGTCTGGCATTGTATAGCCTTGGTACGGCTCATGATATCATGGTTCCATTTGCATATTCCGCATCATTCTGACATTGCATTCATATTACTACCTTGCGCACACACTTTCACCACCCTCTAAGCTTTCTGTAAGCTTATGCACGACCGTTGCGTGCAGGTGACGTTGGACTGCAGCAGCGCTGAGGCAGGAGCACGTCGCTGATCATTTTGGAGTTTTTCTGTTATTTACCCTTGTATTTCCCTTTATGCCCATTGTACTTGTAAAATTTTTTTATCATAGTGGAAATGTAATGGAGTGCTTGGTTGTTGTTTGTGGGTTATGCCTTTGGTTATGCTTATTACGAATCAAACTGATATTTAAAATCCTCCTCGTAGCATCCCAGGATCGGAACCTGGCGAATGGGAGCTAGGAGCCGAGAATGGGGTTCTACGGAGGCTGTCGGCGCCGGATTCGGCGATCGGGAATTTTGTAAGCCGGGTTTCCGAGTTTGGGGCGTGACAGCTTGTTAGAGGAGAGATTCCATCGCTTATGGCCTCCCACTTTTATGGGTTCTCATAGACCCGAGGAGGCCGAGTATTGGCTCGACCGTGTGTCGAAGATACTGCGGATGCTACATTGTTCAGAGGCTGAGCAGGTAAAGTTGGCTACGTTCCTATTCGAGCGAGAGGTCAGCTTGTGGTGGGATAGTGTATTGAGGACCGTTGCCGCCGATTATATATGGACCTGGGCAGCATTCGAGTTCCGCTTCCATGAGAAATACTATCCCCAGACGTACAAGCATGATCGGGAGAATGAGTTTCTGCGCCTCAGACAGGGAGGCATGACGGTGACTGAGTATGAGCATCGGTTCACCGAGTTGGGCAGATATGTCCCGACTATTTTGGCAGATGAGCAGATGTGCATACGGCGCTTTTCAGAGGGTCTACGACCGGATATTCGGTCGAAGATGTGTTGCGTGAGCATTCCCTCATATGCAGAGCTGATTCACATGTCCATGCAGGCAGAGCAGGATGTGGATCGACTTACACGATCTCGTGGCCCTATTGCTCCTAGGCCACGACCAGAGATGCAGGACAGGTCCTTTGCGGGCAAGAGGCCTCGCGCCGACCCTCCTACTCGGGCTACAGCACCACTACCACCGTTTCGGCGCCCCGAGTTATCATGTACATATTGTGGGAGGTCGGGCCATTCGGCGCAGAGTTATTTTGCTCGGATGCGGGACAATGGGTTCTCGCCGCCGCAGAAGATCGACCGTACACGCCCCCATGCGATATCAGCACCGCCTATACGGTTGGTTCCTGCGCACCCTTCCTTCAGACCTCCGGTATCAAAGATCAAGCAGCCTCTACGGCCCACGGTACAGCGGCTGAACCGGCCACAGAAGGCACAGGTGCATGCATTGACAGCTGAGGCAGCTGCGATGGAGACTTCTCAGCATTCATCCTTTGAGGTCACTGCCCACATTGGAGGTATTCCTATTCTCGTGATGGTGGACACAGGATCCACGATTTCTTTGATATCACGTGCCATAGTCAGACGCATTGGGCTACACACTATTACTATGGACGGGGTGCGAGTTTATACAGCTCACGGGTCCTTTATAGATGCCACCCAGATGTGTGAGGGATGTTTGGTGGATCTGTGGGGTAAGAAAATGGCTCTAGATCTCATCATCGACCCCTCTCTTATTTATCTCGACGTCATTCTTGGCATGGACTGGTTGACTACAGCGAGGGCCGAGATTGACTGCGAGACTCGTATAGTGACTGCGTACGAGCCAGAGGGCGCATCCTTTACATTTCCAGTGCGGGTAAATCTCTCCTTCCGCATACTTAGTTATGCTACTTTGCTACGTGACGCTGGTGCCCAGATGCTTGAACATACGCCAGTCGTTTCTGAATTTGGAGATCTGTTCAGGAAGATCCCTGGTTTGCCGCCCCGACGAGAGATTGATTTCACTATCGATCTGGTTCCTGGCTCCACGCCCGTCTCACTGCCGACGTATCGCATGGCACCGTGTGAGATGGAGGAGTTGAGGACGCAGATTGATGGTTTATTGGAGCTTGGCCTTATACGGCCTAGTGTGTCTCCTTGGGGAGCACCGGTTCTATTCGTGAGGAAGAAGGATGGTTCGATGCGATTGTGTATTGATTATCGCAGGCTGAACCAGATCACGGTGACGAACAAGTATCCTTTACCCAGGATCGATGACTTCTTTGATCAGTTGAGAGGAGCGCAGTACTTCTCGAAGATTGATCTTCAGTCTGGATATCATCAGTTGTGCGTCAGGGATGAGGACGTGCAGAAGACAGCATTCAGGATCAGCTTTGGCCACTACGAGTTCCTTGTGATGTCGTTCGGTCTTACGAACGCACCAGTCGTGTTCATGGATCTGATGAACCGGGTATTCCATCCTTTCCTCTATCGATTCGTCGTTGTGTTCATTGACGACATTTTCGTATACTCCAGGAGTCGAGAGGAGCATGAGGAGCACTTGCGCTTGGTCCTGGATATACTCAGACAGCATCAGTTGTTTGCACAGTATAAGAAGTGTGACTTCTAGAAGCAGAAAGTGAAGTTCCTGGGACATGTGGTGTCCAAGGATGGCATGAAAGTTGACCAGTCTAAGGTAGCTGCGGTTCAGGACTGGGAGCAGCTTGGTTCTGTCACTGAGGTGAGGAGTTTCTTGGGTCTCGCTGGCTATTATCGGCGCTTCATTTAGGATTTCTCAAAGATCACGAGACCCTTATCTCAGTTGACATGGAAGGACGTGAAGTTCTCCTAGAATGACAAGGCGGAGTCAGCTTTTCAGGAGCTGAAGGATAGACTTACGTCCGCCCCTGAGCTAGTATTGCCAGAGCAAGGGGTTAGATACACTATATACACTGACGCGTCTAGCGTTGGTCTGGGTTGTGTCCTTATGCAGAGGGATAGGATAATTTCGTATGCCTCGAGACAATTAAGGAAGCACGAGGAGAATTACCCTACACACGACCTAGAGTTGGCAGCCGTCATATTCGCACTGAGACTCTGGAGACATTACCTCTATGGAGAGGAGTTCGAGCTCTTTTGCGACCATAAGAGCCTCAAGTACATATTCACGCAGCGAAACTTGAATATGAGGCAACGGCGATGGATGGAGACGTTGAAGGACTTTAAGTTCGAAGTCTCCTACCATCCTGGGAAGGCGAACCTTGTGGCTGACGGCAAGAAGGCGATAGAGTTTGCGGCTCCGTTGATGGTTGCTGAGTGGGATATGGTTGAGTTTTTGCGAGACTTTGAACAGAAACTCACTGTAGAGGAGCCGTATGAGTTCATCGCACATGGGCAGGTGCGATCTCAGATCGATGACCGGGTCATCGAGGCGCAGAGAGACGATGCGCATTTGACTGAGCTTCGAGAGCAGGCCAGTGATGATGCAGACGCCGAGTGGCGAGTTGGCATGGATGGGGGCTTACGATATCGTGGCCGCCTATGCGTCCCAGATGTCCCCGACTTGAGATGAGAGATTCTCGAGGCTGCACATTGCGCATTGTACCACAAGGTTTGGGTCTTGTAGAACGTATTTAAAGTGATCAGGGACAATTTCACAGCTACTCTAGCGTAGCGTTAGCTAACTTATGCTTAGTTTTTAAAGGAATTAATCCTAAGTGATTTCTTTAGCTATAGAATTGGGTTCTGAGCGATTTCTCAGGTGTTTTTGTCGACCCATTGCCTAAGGACGTCTAATCCCAGGTTGGCCAAAATTCGGGGTGTTACAATCTAGCCCCCTTAAAACACAATTTCGTCCCCAAAATTGGCGAAGGGTAAGGAGTATCTAGCAAGACTTTAGTATTGACATTCTAAGGAAGGGTCAATCCTATTTAATGACCTAACCGTACGTATAACCTAAATCAAATGTTTCGACCCTGGGCCAGTGGAGAAGAGGCCAACCACACTTCCACTGCGCCACTCTGATCGAACGGTTGCATTGGCTAAGCTAACTGGATTGGACTCAATACGTTCTACCCCCCTTAAAACTTAGTTCTACTTAAAGTTCAAGAATCTTTGCATCGATCCGTATATCGGAACGAGGCGCAACTTAGGGGCTATCCTTGACATAAATTGGGAAACAACCTCTCATTACAGTGGTTTTCCTTTGCTAATGATGTGTTTTATGGCATTGGTATCTATGGCGATAGAGATGAGCCTAATCTCTATTGTGGTTGAGTTTAGGGGCAGGCATGAGTTGGTGGCAAGATGTCTAATTCTCTACTGGCTTTAAGTCCTCGCCATTTCCCAAAGGCAATGTGATCCCGTTTGGTTATAGGTGGTTGGGCCATCATAGAGAAAGGTTGTGTAGTAGGTCTGAGCCGGATACATAGACTTCCTGTCTAGCTAGGACAGGAGATTTATTGTATCAATTCTTAATCCGAGTCGATGCCGATCTTCTTCTTGATCAGAGCATTGGATTTATTGGTAACCACTAGAATTAAGAAGTCGATTCAAACAGCGAATACATCGCTTACATGCAGTTCCTTTACTCCGCGTTCCTGAATGCAATAAGCCTTTGGAGAAGGTAATTCTAAGGGTGTGTTGGTTTATCCTAAGTTCGACCTGAGGGATTTATAAGTCTTCCCTAAGAGTGAATGGTTCTAAGTTACATAAGCTTCCTGAGAGTTACTAAAGGAGTCTATGGATGTTATGAGGATCTATCCAAGGAAGGGAGTCCCATTCCAATCACATCTAACCTACTATTCCTTAGCATATACAAGCTTTACACTACTTAAGATAACTAGTAGACTAGTCTGTAATCTACAGCCTAATTGAACGGCATTCCTAGTCCCATGTCGGAATTGGAAGTGGCATGCTTGGTAGGAGGGTGGGGTGGGATAAAACAAATTTTGTAGGCTTAATCCCGGGATTTACAATATGGTAGTGGAAACCATGGGATACACCCAAACTAGGGACAATACCTTACAGCGAACGAAACGACATGCATTCCATCTAACCATATTCGGCTATATTAAGCCCAAACCACAACACAAACATTCACATAACAAGAAGAAAAACGCCATGCATTTCATTAAATCAAAATTGCCACAATATATGAGACATATTCTTACATGTACCATGACAAGAAAGGCATGGGAGCTAAGCCAGTCAGCTACTATAGCAACATAAGCAAACTACTAGCCTTATCAGGCTTACACACAAAAAGCAGGAAACAACTAACTACAACCCGCGATATCTGGATCTAGATCACTAGTCCGAGTCGGGCGATGGAGGAGAAGCACCCTTATCCTGCAAGCAACACAGGATAACCTTCAAAGTACGAGTCACCTTGCCGAATTTCTTCTTCAAGACAGCCTTGGTATCCTCAACCTCGGCCCGAAGTTCCTGGACTTCTCTTCGCAAGGCGACCTGACTCTCCTCAATTTGGGTAATGTGATCATCTCTAGTAGCCCGAGTCACAGGAGGAGGACTCTCATCGGTATCCTGAGCCTCCTCTTCTACCTCTTCATGGACTTCTTCCTCTACTTCCGCTCCAGGTTCTCCTTCACTTGGATACTCTTCGTCATCGAAATCGCCCTCGCTATCCTCATCAAGCTGAGTCTCACGGTACTGAGACCCGATCTTCATCTTGACCATGGTAGACTCATCAATGCAGTGAATCAGAACTGGCAACTCCGGCCCAAGTCTGTAAGCAAACTCAAGCGCGATCTTGCATATAAGTCGGCCAAAAGGAAGCGACTCAGACGTTCTTCTTGATTTTGCTATGAGGATAATCTTTCACAACACGAAAGTGGCCATACACACATTTTCTCCCTGGGCCACCTGATACAAGAAATCAACCATAAAGTGCGTACACTCAATGCGATTTGTCGACCTGGGATACACGTTGAACGTGCAAATGTGGTGTAGGAGGCGCAAATCATCAGACATATGAGATGCCTTGAGACTATTGTTAGGATGCCATGGAACCAGACTACCGCATAGGAACCTGGTACGATGATCTCGCTCACGCCTACTCCTCAAATTCTTTGCACTGGGATGAACATCACCAAGGGGCACGTTCAGAAGTCGCGCTATCAACCGAACATCGACCGTAGCCATCCGGTCTCTACCAAAGGAAATCTTGAACTGCAATGGCTCCAATGTAGGATTCTAAATACGAGCGTAGAAGGCACGAACGGTGCTCACATTAGCATGAGAATGGGCTTCAAAGAGCGGACCCCAATGTGCAGCTTCAATGCGCTCGAATAATAGGAATTCGCCGAAGAGTCACCCTTCCACGTCCGCCTCAAACAACACCTTACGGTCAGTATATTCACCGTGAGGCATCTCTGCTAATATCACTCGCTCAATTTGAGCATGGGGATCCAAATCTCACTTTGTGTGAAACTCTCGGGCTGTGCTTGGACTTGCGGCGGCGCTTGAGCTAGCGGCGCCACCCCTCGATCTTCTTGATTGTGCCGGGCGACTAGGCCCAGCCTCATCCGCTGCGATCTTTCTTTTTCCCATCAAAGAGAGGATGGTAGAGAAAGAGAAAAATCCCAAAATGGCTTCAACAATAGCCATGGAAAGTGAGGGAAATGGAGAGAAATGGCTGCCCAAACGGATAAAAGGGAATCTAGGCATTGTAGAGGGATGCTTCAACCTCCCTAAGGCTGAATTTTCAAAAAGAAAAGAGAAGGAAAAAGGGGAATGGAGCTCCACCCGATTTCAGCCACAAATGGAGGTTGTAGGAGCTCCAACGGACGAGATTTACAAGAGGAGGAGTTACAAACAGTAATGGAGGGATGGAATGGGTTCGGTTTCAACAAGAAATGGGATTAGGAGGGATTTGGAGCAGCGATTTGAGATGGGGCAGCAAGAAAAACATGAAAGGGAGGGCATTAGGGCATTTTTTGTGAAGGAGTTGCCCTTTTCAAGGGGTTTCGACAGACGGACCACACATGGGAGGGATGCCCTACCCTAAAAACACCCTGCGCCCGAAACTCAGTGCAAGTGGGGCCCACCCTCAGCGATGCATCGTCGGATCGGCGATGGCATCGTCGGATCGGCGATGGCATCGCCGGCCGGTCACCACTCCAGCTGGTGGGACCACATGGGTTGGGTCCCCCTTGCCTCAGGGACCCCAAATATGTATGGGCCCCACCTTAGTTCATTTTAGATTGGCCTAGAGAGGCCCAAACTTCCATTCGGGGCATTCCGGGGCCAAACTGTAAACCAAAATATATTTACCCATCATATAGCATATGATTTTAAGGTAGGAGGAGCTAATCCATCCATCTAGCCCATTAGTTGCTAAATATTGCAAAGTTAGAATGGCCAAATGGCCAATTTTCGTATATTTTTACTATTCATTAGAAAATTTTGCCTAAGTATGATTTTATATCATTTTCTCATTAGGATCAATGCCTAACATGAAAATTCAGAGAAAGAATTGAAGAATGGAGTGGTGAGAGGAAGAATTTTGAAGAAATTAGGTGAAACGGGGTTTTTAAGCCCTAGCGATTGAATGCAAGAGTTGTGGTTGCCCCACAGTCCAAGGATTCACATTTACGGGTTTAGAACTGTTCAAAGAATGTCTCAACCCACCTACCTACAACCTAGGAGCTACTTAGGTCGCTTCAAGCGACCCTAGATGCGTTACGGACTCGATTGCGCGATCGATACGAATAGACTTTGCCTATTAGCGAATCTGCGATCCTATAAGTGTTTCTAGACCTTTTCCGTACCCACCTAAGTCAAAGGAAGCGACAGCGTACATCCCGTGACCATAACCAAGGCCCGGTATAATCTCATTCATGCTCTGATACCATCTGTAACATCCCGAAAATCGGGGGTCGAGTAAAAACTCCACTCCCGAGTTCCAGAACATCACTTATGCAACATAAATGTGTATGATTGAATGTTGTCTGTGTTAATGTATTAAACATGAGTGAGATTAATCCAAAATGACATATCATACTCCAGAGACAGTTAAATTTACAACTGGAAGACTGTGATGGTATGTATAACATATATAAACTGTTGTATGTCTCCAGAGTGTGAACATGTTACCAGGTTATATACATACATGTATACTCCAAAAGTAAACAAAAAGAATATACATGAGTGCTCTAAAAATATAAAATGACAAGTATTAAGGTAACAAATCAACCTCCCTATAATCCCGTCAATCAGAACACGCATAAAGGAGGAATCCTCCTCATCATCATCAAGTCCAGTTCCGCTTCTCAAGCAGCACCATCATCTACAACCAAAATAGGGACTAGTGGGTGTCCAGAAACACCATCCCATAACGTGGGAGTGAGTAGCTAACTCAGTGGAATAATAGAGTAAAGATTAGCATGTTCTCAAATCAATCAAGCGATAATAGTAAAGCAATGAATCAAACATTCCTAATACTGTTATTAATGAAATATGACGTTACATGATGGATGCTCTCACCGACGATCTCCCTCATACGGCACCATCTTCATCCGCGGCATGCTTGCATACCGCTCAGTGCTCCACATCTTCCAGGCACATGCAATGTGATGGTTATATGATTACCGAGTTATTATTAGTCCATTCATACAGCAGGATTGGGAAACTAAGGTACTTTCCTTATATCAATCCCAACACAGATCCTGTCTAGGGTCGTCACTCCTAGTAATCTCATACGATGTATATTTTGTAGGTCACTGAAGGGCTACTAGGGCTGTTGCTCGCACTCGTTACACCGCTCCCCCATCACCTTATCAATACAGGCCTACTTGTTCTCTTGTCGCTAGGGAAGGGTCGTCGCCTCCCGTAGACTCAGAATACGCTCGAGGTCACTACAAAGGGCTGCCAGGGCTGTTGCTCCCACTCGTTACACCGCTCCCCCATCACCTTATCAATGTAGGCCGACAATAAGAATATAGTGTCCCATACCACCATAATCTGCTCACGAGTCATAGGTGCTCACTGGTCACTACGGGGAGGTTTGTGGCCCCAGCATAAGCCGACAGCTCGACCACGGTGTCCCATACCACCATGCCCGGTTCATGAGTCTTTTTGGATCAAGGTACCATGGTTGACAGGGTTTTCAATGGTAAGTTCAGTACCCTAGTTCAAGCAGTTATGACACATACATGGTGAACATACAATGGCCAGTCAGGTTACTTGACGGGCTCGACTAGCACGAGCGCATCTCAAGTCGAATGACATGAAGTGCATAACACACCTCGTGTGGCCTAACCACTGCCGCCAACTCCAAAACACGACTCGCGTTCATCGACACGTCGTTCGTGGCAAAGATAAGACAACTACGAATTTGATTCGGTTACCGACTTCCTGGACTAAGTATAGCCCCAATCATTTGTGAATCCACTTCATCAATCATATCAGAGTAATGGAAATGAAATACAACAATATGAGCATGTTAACACATGTCATAACATACAGCTTAAGTAAATCATCTAACACATGCATTTCATACATATAATGAAATCATACATATAGCCAACATGAAAGAAATCATTTACATCAACGTATTATTTGAGAATTCCATCTCAAACTAATTCACAACACCATTTAATTCAATACATACTAATACAAACATTTATACAAACACTTAGTCTACACACTTAAGTCTACATAGTGTATGTCAACTCAAAGTGCGCATTTGGGCGAATCTCTTCGCTAAACAGATTATGCATGCATTCCTAGTATCCTAAGGTGACAAAAATCCATGTCAATCATTTTAGAAAAATATGGATGTTTACAGTATTTCCTACAAATGACTAAAATGTCCTAAATCTCATATTTTTCGTCTGCTTACGAAACAGAAAACGGACAGCATGTTGTACATGTCAAACGGCGTTACCGTCGATAATCTACTATTAAACGACATTGAAAGCGTTGAAAACAGCCAATCAAAGCGTTTAAAATCCGCACCTTTCACTTTATATGTGTATCGTTTCGAACGGAGCGTATACGCCTCGTCTACGGCAAACAGGCAACCTATTTCACAAGCTACATAAGCTACACCGCTAATGGAATTGACGGAATGCTAAATCAGCAAATGGTTAGGGTTTTCCTTACCTAGAAATGCATTGGAATCACCTGGAAAGTGATTGGAGTGCGTCGCTTAAGCACGTATAGCAGGCAGTGCAAGCAGCAGGAAAAGCTCTCCCACCTTCTCTCACAAACTCTCACTTTCTCTCAAAATCTTGCTAGGGTTTCTAGCAAATTCGGATGGGTGAGAGGAGTGAGGGTTTAAACCCCTTTTATAACCTAAAAACTTTCCAGATTAGGCTTAGGAACAATGTTTACTTGAGGGGTAGCCAAATCGGGGCTGTTTCGGTCCAAAAGAGCATTTCTGGAGGTCCCCCAGCCAAATGCGGTCGGACTTAAGCTCATGCATACTGGATCTAACACACATCAAGTTTTCAGACCGGTAAAGTTCCCAGATCGCACGTGGCGGTCCAGTTTCAATTCAACGGTCATCGCACCTAGATCAGGTTTACAAGTCTCGTGATATGAAATAAAATTTTTTCCTGATCCGAGGGTGTAATTTGGCTGAATTCTAACGGTCAGAACGCTTAATACTGAGGCGCCAAGTCGTGTGCCAGATTTGAATTTCAAATTCCAAATCTAACCCTATTCTCACTCTCTTCACTCCAGGCTCAATGAAATATCCTCTGAATGTCGGTTGGACTTGATTTTTGAAATGATGGTCAGGTCCAGCCAAGCGGTCATAATGGTCTAAGATGGTAGATATCGAACTTTCGACGCGCGGTCTAAATCCAATACAAAGTTTCAAAGAGTTCCTGAGAGCAAACCAGTTTAGAGTTTGATCCGAGGTTTCAGAATATTATAGCACCATTGATTCTACAAGGTTTGGGTCTTGTAGAACGTATTTAAAGCGATCAGGGTCAATTTCACAGCTACTCCAGCGTAGCATTAGCTAACTCATGCTTAGTTTCTAAATGAATTAATCCTAAGTGATTTCTTTGGCTATGGAATTGGGTTCTGAGCGATTTCCCAGGTGTTTTAATCGACCCATTGCCTAAGGACGTCTAATCCCAGGTTGGCCAAAATTCGGGGTGTTACACTATCTATTGACGGTCCATGACCGTCCTTCTTAACAGACGGTCCATAACCATCCTTTAAATGTCCAAATAAATGACAGCTTATGATTTTCCTTTAAGTAATACGACGCCTCAAAATAGGACGACCCATGCGACGATCCAAGATCGTCCTTTATTATCTTTTGAGACGATTTTCAACCATCCTTATTTCACTGTTTTGGCATAGTGACATGGACAATAATGGGTCAAACATGATGACCAAGGCTTTGCTCAAGGGCAAGTTTGAGGTTTGTAGAAACTTAACTGACTTGAAGAAGGTGAATCCCTCCTGGGTCGGAAAGGGAGAATTTTGATGGCAACTCAAAGTCTAGCGACTTTAAGTTATTTTTTCCTGTGGTGCTCGACCAATCAAGGGAGGTGCTTGAACGGTCGAGGACACCACTCGACCAGTTGAAGTTACACGGATTTGAGTCTGAATCTTGTGCAGACTGCGAAAATTGGATGCGATTTCACAAGAGGTGTGAAAGGGGATTTCCAAATCTATAAATATGGGTGCTTAAGGCCTGTCTAAGCAATGCAAGAGGGTTTTCTAAATCTTTGTAAGGGTTTACTAAAGAGTTTAGGGCTATCAAAGGTGAGAGAGAGAGCTGGGGAAAGAGACAGAGGAAGCTTATGGAAGAGAGTCAACGACTCAGTGCTTTTATGTCCTCGTGATTGGTGAGATCTCTCCATTTTTCTTTTATTATCTTATTGTTTATCCACTCTTGTACTTTGATTTATTTCATTTCTTTATTATCCCATAATTCTGGTTTGCTTTGGGAGGCTACATCCTATGGTTTTATGCAGGGCCCCCAACAACATGGATCCGCATGATGAGGTTAATCATCGCCTTCCTTGAGGATAACTACTTCGAATTCACGGAGATTCCTCAAATCATGGTGAATAAAATAGAAAAGAATAGAAATAAATTCTAATAAATACAAAATTTTATTGATAGATAATAAAAATGATTCATAACCCTTTAAATAATGATACCAAACCTCAGAAGAAGTTTTAACATCAAACTCTCTAAAATTTGTAACTTACTATAAATAGTAAATTTATAAAAACCTCCCCGTAGTGACCAGTGAACACATTTGACTCGTGAGTTGATTGTGGTGGTATGGGACACTACATTCGAGCTGTCGGCCTACACTAATTAGTGACGAGCCCTTTGTAGTGACCTCGAGCGTATTCTGAGTCTACGGGAGGCGACGACCCTTCCGTAGCAATAAGAGTACATTGGCCTGTATTGATAAGGTGATGGGGTACCAGTGCAACGAGTGTGAGCAACAGCCCTGACAACCCTTGCAGTGACCTACAAATGTAACATCATATGAGATTACTAGGAGTGACGACCCTAGACAAGATCTGTGTTGGGATTGATATAAGGAAGGTACCTTAGTTACCCAATACTGTTGTATGAACGGATTAATAACAACTTGGTAATCATTATCCGTATCGCACTGCATGTGCCTGGAAGATGTGGAGCACTGTGGGAAGGAAGCATCCACGAGGGTAAGATGGTGCCGTATGAGGGAGTATGTCGGTGAGGGCATCCATCATGTCTTTCATGCTTGCATTAACAACAGTATCTAAGAATGTTTGATTGTTTGCTTTACTATTAACGCGTGATTGATTTGATAACATGCTAATCTTTGCTTTATTATTCCACTGAGTTGATCACTCACTCCCACGTTATGGGACAGTGTTTGAAACACCTAACAGACCCTGTCTTAAATGCAGGAGATGAGGCGATTCAGGACGCGGAGCCGGACTACTACGAGGATCAGGATGAGTTCTCGTATATGCAGTTTGCGATGGCTTTACTTAGGTGGCCTGGATCGGCGGGACTTGCTAGTTGGACTATTTTACGACATTTTCTTTTTGTTTATGACATGTATATGAGACTCAGAGATGTATTCATACTTTGAAGACAATTTGAGATTATTTTGTTTTCATACAGTGATATATATATCTTTCAGTCTTTCGCTTGCGTTTTATCACTAGATCTGGAGTATGAATTATAATTTTGGTATAATCTTACTCATGTGAATGCTCTAACTCAGACAACATTGAATCATAATCATTTTTGTTGCATAAGTGATGGTCTGGAACTCGGGAGTCGGGTTTGTACACGACCCCCGATTTTCAGGGTGTTACGAGTTAGTATTAGAGCATGATTTGGTTTAAACCGGACCTGGGTTATGGCCACGCGACGTACGCTATCGTCTCTTTGACTTAGGTGGGTGCGAGGAAAACATTGAAATGCTCGTCGGACCCAAGTTTCGCCAATAGGCGAAGTTTACACAAATCGATCATTTTGATCGAGTTCGTGTGCATCCGTGGTCGCATGAAACGACCCCGGACCACTTCTAGATTGTGTATAGACGGGTCTAGACCTCTCTAGACTCAATCCAAGCTGTCAGAAATTGCTAAATGCGAACATACAGCTGTTGATACCCGAAATCACCCGAAATGGTGCGAAATGGAGTCGAGGGCTTATCCACACTAATATGCAATGATCCAAGGGGAGGACCACACTTTTTTGGGGCCCACAGGACAGGGGGAACCAACCTGTATGGGAGGCCATCACTGGATTTCGATTTCACAGGCGAGGGCCTCGTCGGTTCGGCGAGGGCTCGCCGTACATCGGGCCTGGGTCGGGCCGTACGTCGGGCCGATGCATGTTGAGGGCTAGGGAACCTACCCTACACATGGGCCATTCGTTAAAACACCCCCAAAACAACACCTCCTTCACAAACAGCCCTCCCAAGCTCTCTTTTCTTCAAGTTTTTGCTGCATCCCTCTCAAATCCCGTCTCCAAATCTCTCCCATTCTTATTTTCAGTCACAACCAATGCTACCCCTTCACTCACAACAATACAAGCCCCCTCCCCTCTCCAATTTTATCATTTGGAGCTCTCCTAACCTCCATAGAAGGCAGAAAATCGGGTGAGCCCCCATCCCAACTTAATTTCTTCCTTTCCCTTTAAAAAACTAGTGTAACACCCTAGATTTTGGCCAACCTGGGATTAAACGTCCTTAGGCAATGGATCAACTAAAACACCTGGGAAATCGCTCAGAACCCAATTCCATAGCTAAAGAAATCGCGCAGGATTAATTCTTTTAGAAAATAAGTGTAAGTTAGCTAGCGCAACGCTGGAGTAGCTGGGAAATAGTCCCTGACCACTTTAAATACGTTCTACAAGACCCAAAACTTGTAGAATCAATGACTTTATAATACTCTAAAACCTCGGATCAAACTCTAAGCAGGTTTGTTCTTTAGACTACTTTGAAACTTTGTATTGGATCTAGACCGCGTGTCGAAAGTCCGATAGCTACTATCTTAGACCGTTAGAACCGCCTTGCTGGACTTGACAATCATTTCGAAAATCAAGTCCAACCAACATTCGCAGGCTATTTCATTGAGCCTGGACTGAAGAGAGTGAGAATAGGGCTAGATTTGGAATTTGAAATTCAAATCTAGCGCATGACTTGACGCGTCAGTATTAAGCGTTCTGACCGTCAGAATTCAGTCAAATTACACCCTCAGATCAGGAAAAATTTCTATTTCATATCATGAGACTTGCAGGCTTGATCTACGTGCGGTGATCGCTGAATTGAAACTGGACCGCCACGTGCGATCTACGAACACTGATGGTCTGAAAACGGGATGTGAGCGACATTCGACAAGTACGAACTTAAGTCCAATCGCATTCGGCCAGGGGACCACCAGAAATAGTCTTTTGGATCGAAACAGTCCCGAATTGGATATACATCAAGTAAACTTTGTTCCCAAGTCTATTCTGGGCAGTTTTGTGCTTATAAAAGGGGTTGAAACCCTCACTCCTCTCTCCCATCAGAATTTAAGAAAAACTCTAGATTGGGAGAGAGAAAAGGTGAGAGTTTGTGAGAGAGAGTAGGAGAGGATTTTCCTGCTGTCGTGCCACCTGTTGCACGTGCTTTACCAACACGCTCCAATCACTTGGCCAGTGATTTCTCCGCATTTTCAGGTAAGAAAATACCCTAGAAAGTTGCTGATTTAGTGTTCCTTTTGTTCCATAGCATGTTAGCTGATAGATCTTGTAAATCAGGTTGTCTAGTCGCCGTAGACGAAGCGTATACGCTCCGTTAGAAACGATACGCTTCTAAGAGATAAGGTGCAGATTTTAGATGCTTTGATTGACTGTTTCCAATGCTTTCAATGTCGTTTAATAGTAGATTATCGACAGCAATGCCGTTTGACATGTACAACATGCTGTCTGTTTCCTGTTTCGTAAATAGACGAAGAATATGAGATTTAGGGCATTTTAGTCATTTGTAGGAAGTAATGTTTTCATTCATATTTTGCTGATGTGATTGACATGGTTTATTGTCGCATTAGAATATTAGGAATACGTGCATAATTTGTTTGGCGAAGAGATTCGCCTAAATGCGCACTTCGGGTCGACATACTATATGTAGACCTAAGTGTGTAGTGTAAGTGTTTGTATAAATGCTTGTATTAGTATGTATTAAATTAAATGGTGTTATGAATTAGTTTGAGATTGATTTCTCAATTAATATGCTGATGTAAATGGTTTCCTACATGTTAGTTTTATGCATGATTTCATTGTATGTATGAAATGCATGTACTTGATGATTTACTAAAGGTGTATGTTATAACATGTGTTAACATGCTCACATGGTTGTATTTCATTTCCAATACTCTTACATGAATTGCTGATGTGAATTCATATGTGTTTGGGACTATACCTAGTCCAGGCAGTCGGTAACCGAGCGAATTCGTGGTTGGCTTATCTTGGCCACGAACGACGCGTCGATGAACGCGAACCGTGTTCTGGAGTTGGCGGCAGTGGTTAGGCCACGCGAAGTGTTTTACGCACTTCATGTCATTCGACTTAAGATGCGATCGTGCTAGTCGAGCCCGTCAAGTAACCCGACTGGCCATTGTATGTTCACCCTGTATGAGTCATAACTGCTTGAACCTAGGATACTGAACTTACCATTGTATACCCTGTTAACCATGGTACCTTGATCCACGAAGACTCATGAGCCGGGCATGGTGGTATGGGACACCGTGGTCGAGCTGTCGGCCTACGCTGCGGCCACAAACCTCCCCGTAGTGACCAGTGAGCACCTATGTCTCGTGAGCAGATTATGGTGGTATGAGACACTATATTCTTGCTGTCGGCCTACACTAATCAGGCGACGAGTCCTTTGTAGTGACCGCGAGCGTATTCTGAGTCTATGGGAGGCGACGACCCTTCAGTAGCAGTGAGAGTACAGTAGGCCTGTATTGATAAGGTGATGGGGGGGCGGTGCAACAAGTGCGAGCAACAGCTCTGGTAGCCCTTACAGCGACCTACAAAATATACATCGTATGAGATTACTAGGAGTGACGACCCTAGACAGGATCCGTGTTGGGATTGATATAAGGGAAGTACCTTAGTTTCCCAATCCTGCTGTTTGAATGGACTAATAACAACTCAGAAATCATATCACCATAACATTGCATGTGCGTGGAAGATGTGGAGCACTTGAGGGACGATTGCATGCCGCGGTCATAAGATGGTGCTGTATGAGGGAGATCATCGGTGAGGGCATACATCACGTCATGTCATATTGCATTAACAACAGTATTAGGAATGTCTGATTTACTGCTTTACTATTATCGCATGATTGATTTGAGAATATGTAAATCCTTGCTCTATTATTCCACTGAGTTAGCTACTCATTCCCACATTACGGGATGGTGTTTGCAACACCCACCAGACCCTTCTTAGATGCAGGTGATGTAGAGATCCATGAGGTAGAGCCGGACTATGATGAGGACCAGGATGAGTTCTCATACATGCAGTACCACGATGGCTTTGCTTAGGTGACCTGGGTTGACGGGACTCCTCAGTGGGACTATTTTGGACATTTATTTCTGTTATTTACATGTATATGAGACTCAGAGATGTATTCATACTTTAGTGACAATCGAGATCTATTTTATTTTCCATACAGTGATATATATATATTCTTTAGTCTTTCGCTTGCTTTTATCACTGGATCTGGAGTATGAATTGCAGTTTTGGTATACTTTTTCTCATCTGAATGCTTTAACTCAGACAACATTGAATCATAATCATTTTTGTTGCATAAGTGACGGTCTGCAACTCGGGAGTTGAGTTTATACACGACCCCCGATTTTCAGGGTGTTACAAGTTGGTATCAGAGCCAGGTTTCTATGTAGTAAACTGGTTCCATGGCAGCCTAATAATAGCCTCAAGGCATCTCATATGTCTGATGACTTATGCTTGCTACACCACATTTGTACGTTCAACGTGTATCCCAGGTTGACAAATCGCATTGAGTGTACGCGCCTTATGGTTGATTTCTTGTATCAGGTGGCCCAGGGAGAGAATGTGTGTATGGCCACTTTCATCTTGCGACAGATTATCCTCATAGCGAAATCAAGAAGAACGTCTGAGTCGCTTCCTTTTGGCCGACTGATATGTAAGATCGCACTTGAGTTTGCTTACAGACTTGGGCCGGAGTTGCCAGTCCCCATTCACAGCATTGATGAGTCTACCATGGTCAAGATGAAGATTGGGTCTCAGTGCCGTGAGACTCAGCTTGAGGAGGATAGCGAGGATGATTTTGATGATGAAGAAGATCCAAGTGAAGGAAAACTTGGAGCAGAAGTTGAGGAAGAAGTCCATGAAGAGGTAGAAGAGGAGGCTCAGGATACAGATGAGAGCCCTCCTCCTTCTGCTTAGGCTACTGGTGATGATCGCATTGTCCGAATTGAGGAGAGCCAGGTCACCTTGCGAAGAGAAGTTCAGGAAATTCGGGCTGAGGTCGAGGATACTAAGGCCGTTATGAAGAGAAAATTCGACAAGGTGACTCGTACCTTGAAGGCGATCCTGTGCTGCTTGCAGGATAGGGGTGCTCCTCCTCCGTCACCCAACTCAGACTAGAAATGAGATCTTTGATGTTGTTGCTAGTAGTTAGTCGTTTCCTGCTTTAAGTTGTGTAAGCTTGTTAAGGCTAGTGTTTTACTTATGTTGCTGTTGTAGCTTTAACTGTCTTAGTTCCCATGTACTTCTTGTCATGATGCCTGTAAGGAGATATCCCTGGTATTGTGGCAATTTTGATTTAATGAAATGCATGAGGTTTTTCGTCTTGTTATGTGAATGTTTGTGTTGTGGTTTGGGCTTAATATAGCCGAATTTGGTTAGATGGAATGCATGCCTTTCGTTTGCTGTAAGGTATTGTCTCTAGGTTGGGAGTATCCTGTGGTTGCCACTACCATATTGTAAATCCCAGGATTAAGCCTACAAAATTAGTTTTTATCCCACCCCACCCTCCTACCAAGCATGCCGCTCCCTATCCCAACCTGGGATTAGGAATGCAGTTCCATTTAATACAATTTAATGCTACTGGCCATATAGGCCCTTGGCGTTTTGGACCAAGTGTTAGCACGTCTCTTAGTATTGCCTTCCCCAAGGGCTTATTGCATTCGGGAACACGGAGTAAAGGAACGGTATATGTAAGCGATATATTCGCGGTTTGAATTGACTTCTCAATCCTGGTAGTTGCCAATAAATCCAATGCTCTGATCAAGCAAAAGATCGACATCGTTTAGGATTAAGAACTGATACAGTAAATTTCTATTCTAGGCAGAAAGTCTATGTATCCAGCTCAGACCCACTACACAACTTTTCTTCCGTGTTGGCCCGACCACCTACAACTAAAAGTTATTTCTTTGCCCTTGGTAAATGTTAAGAATTTAAAGCTAGTAGAGAATTCGACATCTTGCCACCAACTCATACCTGCCCCTGAACTCAACCACAATAGAGATTAGGCTCATCTCTATCGCCATAGATACTAATGCCATAGAACACATCATTAGCAAGGAAAACCATGTAGAGAAAGGTTGTTTCCATTTTTTGTCAAGGATAGCCCCTAAGTTGTGCCTCGTTTCGATATACGGAGCGATACAAAGATTCTTGGACTTTAAGTAGAACCAAGTTTTAAGGGGGGTAGAACGTATTGAGTCCAATCCAGTTAGGTTAGTCAATGCTATCGTTCGATCAGAGTAGCGCAGCGGAAGTGTGGTTGGCCTCTCCCCCACTGGCCCAGGATCGAAACAGCTGAATTAGATTCTACGTAAGGTTAGGTTATTAAATAGGATTTGAACTGTCCTTAGAGAAAGTACTCCTTACCCTTCGCCAATTTTGGGGACGAAATTGTGTTTTAAGGGGGGTAGATTGTAACACCCCAGATTTTGGCCAACCAGGGATTAAACATCCTTAGGCAATGGATCAACTAAAACACCTGAGAAATCGCTCAGAACCCAATTCCATAGCCAAAGAAATCGCATAGGATTAATTCCTTTAGAAAATAAGTGTAAGTTAGCTAGCGCAACGCTGGAGTAGCTGGGAAATAGTCCCTGACTGCTTTAAATACGTTCTACAAGACCCAAAACTTGTAGAATCAATGACTTTATAATACTCTAAAACCTCGGATCAAACTCTAAGCAGGTTTGTTCTCTGGACCACTTTGAAACTTTGTATTGGATCTAGACCGCGCGCCGAAAGTCTGATAGCTACTATCTTAGACCATTAGAACCGCCTTTCTGGACTTGACAATCATTTCGAAAATCAAGTCCAACTGACATTCGCAGGCTATTTCATTGAGCCTGGACTGAAGAGAGTGAGAATAGGGCTAGATTTGGAATTTAAAATTCAAATCTGGCACACGACTTGACGCGTCAGTATTAAGCGTTCTGACCGTCAGAATTCAGCCAAATTACACCCTCGGATCAGGAAAAATTTCTATTTCATATCATGAGACTTGCAGGCCTAATCTACGTGCGGTGACCACTGAATTGAAACTGGACCGCCACGTGCGATCTATTAAGACTGATGGTCTGAAAACGGGATGTGAGCAACATCCGACAAGTACGAACTTAAGTCCGATCGCATTCGGCCAGGGGACCACAAGAAATGGTCATTTGGACCGAAACAGTCCCGAATTGGATATACATCAAGTAAACTTTGTTCCCGAACCTATTCCGGGCATTTTTATGCTTATAAAAGGGGTTGAAACCCTCACTCCTCTCTCCCATACGAATTTGAGAGAAACCCTAGATTGGGAGAGAGAAAAGGTGAGAGTTTGTGAGAGAGAGTAGGAGAGGATTTTCCTGCTGTCGTGCCACCTGTTGCACGTGCTTTACCAACACGCTCCAATCACTTGGCCAGTGATTTCTCCGCATTTTCAGGTAAGAAAATACCCTAGAAAGTTGCTGATTTAGTGTTCCTTTCGTTCCATAGCATGTTAGCCGATAGATCTTGTAAATCAAGTTGTCTAGTCGCCGTAGACGAAGCGTATACGCTCCGTTCGAAACAATACGCTTCTAAGAGATAAGGTGTGGATTTTAGACGCTTTGATTGACTCTTTCCAATGCTTTCAATGTCGTTTAATAGTAGATTATAGACGGCAACGCCGTTTGACATGTACAACATGCTGTCTGTTTCCTGTTTCGTAAATAGACAAAGAATATGAGATTTAGGGCTTTTAGTCATTTGTAGGAAGTACTGTTTTCATTTATATTTTGCTGATGTGATTGACATGGTTTATTGTCGCATTAGAATACTAGGAATACGTGCATAATTTGTTTGGCGAAGAGATTCGCCTAAATGCGCACTTCGGGTCGACATACTATATGTAGACCTAAGTGTGTAGTGTAAGTGTTTGTATAAATGCTTGTATTAGTATGTATTAAATTAAATGGTGTTATGAATTAGTTTGAGATTGATTTCTCAATTAATATGCTGATGTAAATGGTTTCCTACATGTTAGTTTTATGCATGATTTCCTTGTATGTATGAAATGCATGTACTTGATGATTTACTTAAGGTGTATGTTATAACATGTGTTAACATGCTCACATGGTTGTATTTCATTTTCAATACTCTTACATGAATTACTGATGTGAATTCATATGTGTTTGGGACTATACCTAATCCAGGCAGTCGGTAACCGAGCGAATTCGTGGTTGGCTTATCTTGGCCACGAACGATGCGTCGATGAACGCGAGCCGTGTTCTGGAGTTGGCGGTAGTGGTTAGGCCACACAAAGTGTTTTACGCACTTCATGTCGTTCGACTTGAGATGCAATCGTGCTAGTCGAGCCCGTCAAGTAACCCGACTGGCCGTTGTATGTTCACCCTATATGAGTCATAACTGCTTGAACCTAGGGTACTGAACTTACCATTGTAAACCCTGTTAACCATGTTACCTTGATCCATGAAGACTCATGAGCAAAGGCATGGTGGTATGGGACACCGTGGTCGAGCTGTCGGCTTACGCTGCGGCCACAAACCTCCCCGTAGTGACCAGTGAGCACCTATGTCTCGTGAGCAGATTATGGTGGTATGGGACACTATATTCTTACTGTCGGCCTACACTGATCAGGCGACGAGTCCTTTGTAGTGACCGCGAGCGTATTGTGAGTCTACGGGAGGCGACGACCCTTCAGTAGCTGTGAGAGTACAGTAGGCCTGTATTGATAAGGTGATGATGGAGTGGTGCAACGAGTGTGAGCAACAGCCCTAACAGCCCTTGCAGCGACCTACAAAATATACATCGTATGAGATTACTAGGAGTGATGACCCTAGAAAGGATCCGTGTTGGGATTGATATAAGGAAAGTACCTTAGTTTCCCAATCCTGCTGTTTGAATGGACTAATAACAACTTGAAAATCATATCACCATAACATTGCATGTGCCTGGAAGATGTGGAGCACTTGAGGGACGATTGCATGCCGCGGTCGTAAGATGGTGCCGTATGAGGGAGATCGTCGGTGAGGGCATACATTACGTCATGTCATATTACATTAACAACAGTATTAGGAATGTCTGATTTACTACTTTACTATTATCGCATGATTGATTTGAGAACATGTAAATCCTTGATCGATTATTCCACTGAGTTAGCTACTCATTCCCACGTTACGGGATGGTGTTTGCAACACCCACCAGACCCTGTCTTAGATGCAGGTGATGCAGAGATCCAGGAGGCAGAGCCGGACTATGATGAGGACCAGGACGAGTTCTCATATATGCAGTACCACGGCGGCTTTGCTTAGGTGACCTGGGTTGACGGGACTCCTCAGTGGGACTATTTTGGACATTTATTTCTGTTATTTACATGTATATGAGACTCAAAGATGTATTCATACTTTAGTGACAGTCGAGATCTATTTTATTTTCCATATAGTGATATATATATTCTTTAGTCTTCCGCTTGCTTTTATCACTGGATCTGGAGTATGAATTGCAGTTTTGGTATACTTTTTCTCATCTGAATGCTTTAACTCAGACAACATTGAATCATAATCATTTTTGTTGCATAAGTGACGGTCTGCAACTCGGGAGTTGAGTTTATACACGACCCCCGATTTTTAGGGTGTTACATCTAGCCTTTGGGAGCTTGATTCTCCCCTCTACAGGGCCTAGATTCGTTTTATCCCATTAGGGCAGCCATTTCTCCCCATTTCCTCTACTTTCCATGGCTTTTGTTGAGGCTATTTTAGCCTTTTTCTTCCTTTCCACTATTCTCTCTCTCATGGGAAAGAGGAAGACTGCCGCAGATGAAGCTGGGCCTAGTCACCCTTCACGATCGAGGAAGCCGAGAGGTGGCACCGCTAGCTCAAGCACCGCTGCTAGTCCAAGTGTTGGCAGAGAGCTACATATGAAGCGGGATTTGGATCCCCGTGCTCACATAGGGTGAGCACTGTTGGCAGACTTGGCTCATGGAGCTTATGCTGACTGCAAGGTTCTTTTTGAGGCACATGTGGATGAGCGGCTCTTCGGTGAATTTTTGTTGTTCGAGTGCATTGAAGCTGCCAGGTGGGGTCCGCTCTTTTAAGCCCATTCTCGTGTGAACGTGAGTACCGTTCATGCCTTCTATGCTCACATTCGGGATCCTACGTTAGAGCCATTGCAATTCAGGATTCCCTTTGACAGAGATCGGGAAGCCACGATCGATGTTCGGTTGATAGCTCGACTTCTGAATGTGCCTCTTGGTGAAGTACATCCAAGCGCTAAGAATCTGAAGAGTGTTCGTGAGCGAGATCGTCGCACCAGGTTCCTCTGTAGCAGTTTGGTTCCGTGGTAGCGCAACAAGAGTCTCTTAGCGTCTCACATGTCGGATGATTTTCGCCTGCTGCACCACATTTGCATGTTCAATGTGTACCCCAGGTCGACAAACTGCAGTGAATGTACGCGCCTCATGGTTAATTTTCTGTATCAGGTGGGCCAAGGAGAGAATGTGTGCATGGCCACCTTTGTGTTGTGACATATCGTCCTCATAGCAAAGTCGAGAAGAACATCTGAGTCACTTCCTTTCGACCGGCTCATATGCAAGATCGCGCTTGAGTTTGCTTATAGACTTGGGCCGGAGTTGCCTGTGCCGATTCATTTCATTGATGAGGCTACTATGAATCAGATGAAGATAGGGCCTCGGCATCATGAGGCTCAGCTTGATGATGATAGTGAGGGAGAATATGATAGCGAAGAGGATACTAGTGAAGAAGAAGTTGGGACAGAAATAGAGGAAGAAGTCCAGGAAGAGGAAGAAGAGGAGGCTCAAGATACTGACGAGAGTCCTCCTATTGCGACTTGGGCTACTAGGGATACTCACATAGCCCGACTTGAGGAGAGTCAGGTTACCTTACGACGGGAAGTCCAAGAACTTTGGGCCGAGGTGAAACAGGATCTTGAGGATACCAATGCCGTCATGAAATGAAAATTTGGCAAGGTGACTCGCACTTTGAAGGCCATCCTGTGTTGTTTGCAGGATAAGGGTGCTCCTCCTCCATTGCCAGACTCAGATTAGCGATTAGATTTTAGACGTTTATTGGTTGTAGTTAGTTTATTTCCTGATTTCTGTGTGTAAGCCTGAGAAGGCTAGTAGTTAGCTTATGTTGTAGTAGTAGCTTTGACTGGCTTAGTTTCCATGTATTTATTGTCATGGTACATGTAAAGATATATCCCTTGTATTGTGACAATTTTGAGTAAATGAAATGCATGGAATTCTGCGGTTTGATATGTGAATGATTGTGGTGTGTTTGTGCTATTGTTGAAACTGACAAAGTTGTGCCCTATTTTGAATATAGGGAATGCCGCCTAAGGCTACGTGGAGCATGACACGACTTACACTGGGAGAGCCTATAGATCGGCTTCCTCTCCAGAGTGATGTTCATACGGACCCTGATGTGGGCCCTATTCCTGAGACTGCACCTGAGTCTCAGCCTTCTACAGGTCCTGCAATTGGACCACTGCCTTTCACACCGTCTATCAGAGAACAGTATCATGTGTCTTCCTCGACGCAGTATGTGCCGCAGCATGCTCCACCTCCTGATAGGTTTGAGCAGTTGATGGCCATGATGCATTAGCAGCACCAGCAGCTTTTGACCACAATAGCAGGGGCCTTAGCCCAGGGTGGGAGTGCGACTCCACCTGCACCACCTATGCATCCAGCTGAGGATGCCGGTACTTCGACTCAGGATGAGGGCATGGCTCATCCTGTACCATCTGCTTACCCTACGGGGCATATTGCTGATTCACGGGGCCTACTCGAGCAATTCCAGTGCTTGTGGTGGGATAGTGTGCTGCGAACCGTTGTTGTTGATTTCGTCTAGACTTGGGCAGCATTCGAGTTCTGTTTTCACGAGAAATACTATCCCCATACCTACAGGCACGAGCGGGAGAATGAGTTTTTACGCATCAGGCAGAGAGGCATGTTAGTCACAGAGTATGAGCATCGGTTTACTGAGTTGGGCAGATACGTCCCGACTATACTTGCTGACGAGCAGATGCACATACGACGATTTTTTGAGGGCTTGCGACCAGACATTCGGTTGAAGATGTGCTGCGTCAGCATACCTTCCTACGCAGAGTTGATACATATGTCCATGAGGGCAGAGCAGGATATGGACCGCTTGGCACAATTTCGTGGCCTTGTGATTGCTAGACCACGACCGGATATGCAGGACAGGCCATTTGTTAGCAAGAGGCCCCACATCGACCCTCTTCCTAGGGCTACAGCGTTAGTACTTCCGATGCAGTGCCCCGATGTGTCGTGTACTTATTGTGGGAGATCGGGTCACACTGTAGGGAGCTGTTTTACTCAGATGAGAGACAGTGGATTTTTTCCGCCGTAGAAGATTGACCGTCCTCGCCCACAGGCATTATCTGCTCCACCCCTACGGTCGGCTCCTGCGCACCCTTCCTTCAAACCTCCAGTACCAAGGTTCCGGCCGTCGCAATGGCCCATGGTACCGCGGCCGAACCATCCACAGCAGGCACGGGTACATGCTTTGACAGCACAGGCAGCCAAGACAGAGACTACTCAGCCCTTGGCCTTCGAGGTCACGACCCACATTGGAGGTATTCCTATATTTGTGATGGTGGATACTGGATCCATGATTTCTTTGATATCGCATTCCATAGTCAGCCATCTTGGGCTACCGACTATTCGGATGGATAGGGTGCGAGTTCTTACGGCTCACGGGACCTTTTCTGATGCCACCATGATGTGTGAGGGTTGTTTGGTGGATCTGGGGAGCAGGACGATAGTTATTGATCTTGTTTATCTCGAAGTCATTCTTGGCATGGATTGGCTGACTGTAAGGAGGGCCAAGATTGACTGCGAGACCCGTATAGTGACAGTCTACGAGCCAGAGGGTACATCCTTTACATTTCCAGTGTGGGTAAATCTCCCCTTCCGAGTACTTAGTTACGCTTCTTTATTGAGGGATGTTGATGCCCCGACACTTGAGCACATACCAGTGGTTTGTGATTTTAGGGATTTGTTCAGGAAGATTCCTGGTTTGCCACCCCAACGTGAGATTGATTTTACTATCGATCTGGTGCCTGGTTCCATGCCCGTCTCACTGCCTACGTATCACATGGCTCCGTGTGAGATGGAGGAGTTGAGGACACAGATTGATGATCTGTTGGAGCTTGGCTTCATTCGACCGAGTGTATCTCCTTGGGGAGCACCAGTACTGTTTGTGAAGAAGAAGGATGGTTCACTGCGATTGTGTATTGATTATCGCAAGTTGAACCAGATTACGGTGAAGAATAGATATCCCTTGCCCAGGATAGATAACTTGTTTGATCAGTTGAGAGGGGCGCAGTACTTCTCGAAGATTGATCTTCAGTCAGGATATCATCAGTTGCGCGTCAGGGATGAGGACGTACAGAATATGACTTTCAGGACCAGCTTTGGCCACTATGAGTTCCTCGTGATGTCGTTCGGTCTTACGAACGCACCAGCCGTGTTCATGGATCTGATGAACAGGGTATTTCGGCCTTTCCTATATCGATTCGTCATTGTGTTCATAGATGATATTTTGGTATATTCCAGGAGTCGAGAGGAGCATGAGGAGCACTTGCGATTGGTCCTGGATACACTGAGGCAGCATCAGTTGTTCGCACAGTATAAGAAGTGTGACTTTTGGAAGCAGGAAGTGTGTCCAAGGATGGGATGGCAGTTGACCTGTCTAAGGTAGCTGCGGTGCAGGACTGAGAGCAGCCTGGTTCTGTCACTGAGGTGAGGAGTTAGGTTTGGCGGGGTACTATAGACGGTTCATTCGAGATTTCTCGAAGATCGCCAGACCTCTATCTCAACTGACACGGAAAGATGTGAAGTTCGCCTAGAATGATAAGGCGGAGTCAGCTTTTCAGGAGCTGAAGGACAGGTTGACGTCCACCCCTGTGCTAGTATTGCCAGAGCAAGGGGTTAGATACACGATATACATTGACGCGTCTAGCGTTGGTTTGGGTTATGTCCTTATACAGAAGGACAGGGTAATTTTGTATGCCTCGAGACAATTAAGGAAGCACGAGGAGAATTACCCTACACACGACCTTGAGTTGGCAGCCGTCATCTTCACATTGAAGCTCTGGAGACATTACCTCTACGGAGAGGAGTTCGAGCTCTTTTGCGACCACAAGAGCCTTAGATACATATTCACACAACGAGATTTGAATATGAGGCAGAGGCAATGGATGGAGACTTTGAAGGACTTCAAGTTCGAAGTCTCCTACCATCCTGGCAAGGTGAACCTTGTGGCTGACGCGTTGAGCCGCAAGAGGGCGATAGAGTTTGCGGCTCCGCTGATGGTTGTTGAGTGGGATGTGGTGGAGTTTTTACGAGACTTTGAGCAGAAACACACAGTAGAGGAGCGTACGAGTTCATCGCACATGTGCAGGTGCGATCTCTTATCGATGACAGAGTCATCGCGGTGCAGAGGGATGATGTGCGTCTGACTGAGCTTCGAGAGCAGGCCAATGATGATGCAGATGCTGAGTGGCGAGTTAGCACGGATGGGGGCTTACGTTATCATGGCCGCCTATGCGTCCTAGATATCCCTGACTTGAGACGAGAGATTCTCGAGGCTGTGCACTATACCAGACGTGTGATGCATTCGGGCAGCACAAAGATGTATCGCGACGTGAGGAGGACGTATTGGTGGGATGGTATGAAGACCCACATTGCAGAGTTCGTGTCTTGTTGTCTCACTTGCCAGTAGGTGAAGGCAAAGCATCGCCGACCTCCTGGTCTCCTTCAGCCTATGCCCATAGCTGAGTGAAAGTGGGACTTCATTTCCATGAATTTCATTTCAGGATTGTCGAAGACAAGGAAGGGACATGATTCTATTTGGGTGATCGTCGACCGTCTGACGAAATCGGCACACTTCCTACCGATTACAGTTACGAACTCTGCAGACGAGTTAGCCAAGATGTATATTAGAGAGATCATGCACCTACATGGAGTTCCTTTAGAGATCATGTCGGACAGAGACACGCGCTTTACTTCTATTTTCTGGACTCACATTCAGGAGGCTATGGGTGTGAAGTTGAGGTTCAGTACTGCCTTCCACTCATAGACAGATGGACAGACAGAGCAGGTGAACCAGATTCTAGATGACATGTTGCGAGCTTGCGTGTTGGATTTTAAGGACAGTTGGGATGACTATCTTGCATATGTAGAGTTCGTGTACAACAACAGTTTCCAGGCGAGTATCGGTATGGCACCTTACGAGGCCTTATATGGGCGACCTTGTCGAGCACCGCATTGCTGGGCAGAGGTCGGTGAGTGTAGATTGATTGGCCCAGAGATAGTGCAGGTGACGTCGGAGAAGACTGACATCATTAAATGCTGGCTTCTAACAGTGCAGAGTAGACGGAAGAGTTATGCCAATACGAGACGGCGCCCGCTAGAGTTTGCGGTTGGGGATCAAGTATTTTTACGAGTTTCCCCTATGAAGGGAGTCCTTCGGTTCGGGAAGAAGGGGAAGCTAGCACCGCGATTCATTGGTCCATTTCAGATTCTCGACCATGTGGGAGCAGTGGCTGATCGTCTGGCTTTGCCTACGCCTCTCGCGAGTGTATACAACGTATTTTATGTTTCTATGCTGAAGAAATACGTTCCTAATCCTTCCCATATCATCAGATGGGAGCAGGTGCAGTTAGGTGAGGATGTTACTTATATACTGCGACCGGCGCCTATACTAGACAGGAAGGAGCAGGTACTGCGTAGCAAGGTCATCCCCCTTGTGAAGGTGTTGTGGACGCATCACTCTGAGGAAGAGGCTACTTGGGAGATGGAAGCTGAGATCAGAAAGAACTACCCACAGCTTCTCTAGGAGTACGAAAAGGTATAAATTTCGAGGATGAAATTTATTGTTAAGGGGGGTAGATTGTAACGTCTCGAAAAAATCCGTACAGAGACTCGAGTAGCAACTCGACCAGAAATCACGTAGGATTAATTCCTTTAGAAAATAAGCGTAAGTTAGCTAACGCCATGCTAGATTATCGGTGAAATTAGCACTAACCGCTTTAAATAAGTTCTGCAAGACCCAGAACTTGTACAATCAATGACGCTATAATACCCTGAAACCTAGGATCGAACTCTAAACCCGTTTGCTCTCAGGAACTTTTCAAAACTTCGTATTGGATTCAGACCCTGCGTCGAAAGTCCGACATCTACAATCTTAGACCGTTATGACTGCTTAGCTGAACTTGACAATCATTTCAAAAATTAAGTCCAACCGATGTTCTGAGTGTATTTCATTGAGCCTGTAGTGAAGCGAGTGAGAAAGGGTAAAGATTTAAAAATTTAAATCAAAATCTGACACGTCTTTTTGCGTTATTATTAAGCGTTCTGACCATCAGAATTCAGCCAAATTTCACCCTCGGATCAGGTAAAATTTCTCTTTCATATCATGAGACTTGTAGACCTGATTTAGGTACGATGACCACTAAACTGAAACTGGACCGCCACGTGCGATCTGAGAACTCTACTGATTTAAAAAATTGATGTGTGCTAGATCCAGTAACCATGAGCTTAAGTCCGACCGCGTTCGGCCAGGGGACCTCCAGAAATGCTCTTTTGGATCGAAACAGCTCCGATTTGCTTATAACCCAAGTATACCTTGCTCCCAAGTCTATTTAGATTATGTTTTAGCCTATATAAGGGCTTTAAACCCTCTCATGTCTCTCCCATCCAAATTTTCTTGAAACCCTAAAAAGTGGTGAGAGAGAAAGAGAGAGTTAGTGAGAGAATTTATGAGAGAACTTCCTCCCGTTTGCTACAGCTTTTGCACGTGCTAAAGCAACGCACTCAAATCACTTTCCTAGTGATTTCCAATGCACTTCTAGGTAGGTAAACCCTAACCTATCGATGTTATAGGGATTTCTTTGATTCAAAAAGCGAAGTGGCTTATGTATCTTGTGCATTAGGTCGCCGTTACGCCGTTGACAAAGCGTATATGTTCCGTTCGAATCGATACACGTAGGCGAAAGGTGAGGATTTTAGACGCTTTGATTGACTGATTTCAAAGCTTTCAATGTCATTTAATAGTAGATTATCGACGAGAACGCTGTTTGACATGTATTACATGCTGTCCGTTTTCCATTTCAACTGCGTACGGGAAATATGAGATTTAGGGTATTTTAGTCATTTGTAGGAAATACTGTATACGTCCGTATTTTGCTGAAATGATTGCCATGGCTATTTGTCATGTTATGATATTAGAAATGCATACATGAACTGTTTGGCGAAGAGATTCGCCCTAATGCGCACTTTGAGTCGACATATGCTATGTAGGCTAAAGTGTGTAGACTAAGTGTTTGTATAAATGTTTGTATTAGTATGTATTGAGTAAATGGTGTTGTGGATTAGCATTGAGATTGAATTCTCAATTAATATGCTGATGTATATGATTTCCACCGTGTTGGTTACATGAATTGATTTCATTACAAATATGGAATGCATGTGTTGGTTGATTTGCTTATGTAGTATGTTATAACATGTGTCAACATGCTTGTATTGTTTATATTCATTTCTGTTACTCTCATATGCTTACTGATGTTGATATACAAATGCTTGGGGCTATGATCTAGTCTAGGCAGTCGGTAATGAATTGAATTCGTGGTTGGCTTTTATTTGTCACGAAGGACGCGTCGATGAACGTGAGTCGTGTTTTATGCAGGCGGCAGTGGTTAGGCTACATGAAGTATTTCATGCACTTCATGTCGCTCAGCTTGAGATGCGCTCGTACTAGTCGAGCTCGTCAAGTAACCCAACTGGCCATTGTATGTTCACCCTGTATGAGTCATAACTGCTTGAACCTAGGGTACTGAACTTACCATTGGAAACCCCTGAAAACCATGGTACCTTGATCCATAAAGACTCATGAGCCGGGCATGGTGGTATGGGACACCGTGGTCGAGGTGTTGGCCTACGCTGGGGCCACAAACCTCCCCGTAGTGACCAGTAAGCACATTTGACTCGTGAGCCGATTGTGGTGGTATGGGACACTACATTCGAGCTGTCAGCCTACACTGATTGGTGACGAGTCCTTTGCAGTGACCTCGAGCATATTCTGAGTCTACGGGAGGCGACGACCCTTCCATAGCAACAAGAGTACATTAGGCCTATATTGATAAGGTGATGGGGGAACGGTGCAATGAGTGCTAGCAACAGCCCTAATAGCCCTTGCAGCGACCTACAAATGTAACATCGTATGAGATTACTAGGAGTGACTACCCTAGACAGGATCTGTGTTGGGATTGATATAAGGAAGGTACCTTAGTTTTCCAATACAGCTGTATGAACGGACTAATAATAACTTGGTAATCATTATCCGTATCGCACTGCATGTGCCTACAAGATGTGGAGCACTATGGGAAGAAAGTATGCCGGGGGCGTAAGATGGTGCCGTATGAGGGAGTATGTCGGTGATGGCATCCATCATGTCATTTCATACTTGCGTTAACAACAGTATCTAGGAATGTTTGATTGTTTGCTTTACTATTAACGCGTGATTGATTTGATAACATGCTAATCTTTGCTCTATTATTCCACTGAGTTGATCACTTACTCCCACGTTACGAGACGGTGTTTGCAACACCTACCAGACCCTGTCTTAAATGCAGGAGATGAGGCGATTCAAGACGCGGAGCTAGACTACTACGAGGATCAGGATGAGTTCTCGTATATGCAGTTCGCAGATGGCTTTACGTAGGTGGCCTGGATCGGCGGGACTTGCTAGTTGGACTATTTTACGACATTTCCTTTTTGTTTATGACATGTATATGAGACTCAGAGATGTATTCATACTTTGGAGACAGTTCGAGATTATTTTACTTTCATACAGTGATATATATATCTTTCAGTCTTCCGCTTGCGTTTTATCACTGGATCTGGAGTATGAAATGCAGTTTTGGTATAATCTTACTTATGTGAATGCTCTAACTTAGACAATATTGAATCATAATCATTTTTGTTGTATAAGTGATGATCTTGAACTCGAGAGTAGGGTTTCTACATGACCCCCGATTTTCAGGGTGTTACAACTTATAACCTAAACCTAAACCTATAACCTAAACCTATATCCTTAACCTAAACATAAAACCTAAACATAAACCTATACTTATAACCTAAACCTATTTTCAAATCCCAAAACATATAACCTAAACCTAAACCTACACTTATAACTTTAACCTAAACCTAAACCTAAAACCCAAACATAAACCCTATCTTGACCCCGAACCCAATTTCCTAAACCTAAACCTTAACATATTCTCAAATCCCTAAACCTAAACCTATGCCTAATCCTAATCTCAACTCCCTAACCTAAACCTAAACTTGAAAACCCAAACTTGAACCCGATTTCCTAAACCTAAACTTATAACCCTAACCTAAACCTATTCTCAAATCCCAAAACCTATAACCGAAACCTAAACCTTAACCTATAACCTAAACTCAATTCCATAAACCTTAACCTATAACCTAACCTAAACCTAAACCTATAACCTACACTTATAACTTAAACCTAAAACCTAAATGTATTCTCAAATCCTTAAACCTAAACCTACACCTAATCCTAATCTCAACTCCTTAACCTAAACCTGAACTTGAAAACCCAAACCTAAACCCGATCCCAATTTTCTAAACCTAAACCTTTACCTATTCTTAATTCCCTAAAGCAACCTATAACTTAAACCTAAACCTATAACCTAAACCTAAAACCTAAATGTATTCTCAAATCCCTAAACCTAAACCTACACCTAATCCTAATCTCAACTCCTTAACCTAAACCTAAACTTGAAAACTTAAACCTAAACCCGAACTCGAATCCAAGCCCGATTTCCTAAACCTAAACTTTAACCTATTCTCAATTCCCTAAACTGTAACTTATAACCTAACCTACACTTATAACCTAAAACTAAACCCATAACCTAAACCTGTAACCATAATCTAAACCTATAATCTCTTTTAATTTATTGCTTAATTTCGATAAGATTGTACATAATCTGTTGCAAAGGAAAAGAAATGGGCTTAGTTTTTGAGTTCATTTAAGCTTCCTTATTATCCATGCATCACACTACAAACCTTTACTAAACTGTAACTCTAATTGGAACTTTATGTGCAATCTGATCAAGTGCATTAACATCTAATAATATCCTATTCTTTTGCAGGATAATATTGTTGTATTTATGGGCCCTTGTGCTACGATTCTTGTTCTCATCATCATTGGACTCTCATGCATGGGTGTAACACCCTGAAAATCGGGGGTCGTGTACAAACTCAACTCCCGAGTTCCAGACCGTCACTTATGCAACAAAAATGATTATGATTCAATGTTGTCTGATTTAAAGCATTCACATGAGTAAAAGTATACCAAAACTGTAATTCATACTTCAGATCCAGTGATAAAAGCAAGCGGAAGACTAAACAATATATATATCACTGTATGGAAAAATAAAGTAAATCTCATCTGTCTCCAAAGTATGACTACATCTCTGAGTCTCATATACATATACATGAACAAAAATGTAGTGTTCAAAATAATCCCACTAAAGTCCCATCGATCCAGGTCGCCTACGGAAAGCCATCGTGATACTGCATGTACGAGAACTCGTCCTGGTCCTCGTCGATGTCTGGCTCCACCTCCTGGATCTCAGCCTCACCTGCATCTACAACAGGGTCTGATGGATGTTGCAAACACCATCCCGTAACGTGGGAGTGAGTGATCAACTCAGTGGAATCATAGAGCAAAGATTAGCATGTTCACAATTCAATCATGCGATAATAGTAAAGCAGTAAATCAGACAATCCTAATACTGTTGTTAATGCAAGATGACATGACGTGATGTATGCCCTCACCGACGATCTCCCTCATACGGCAACATCTTACGACCGCGGCATGCCACACTCCCTAGAGTGCTCCACATCTTCCAGGCACATGCAATGCTATGGTGATATGATTTCCAAGTTGTTATTAGTCCGTTCAAACAGCAGGATTGGGAAACTAAGGTACTTCCCTTGTATCAATCCCAACACAGATCCTGTCTAGGGTCGTCACTCCTAGTAATCTCATACGATGTATATTTTGTAGGTCACTGTAAGGGCTGCCAGGGCTGTTGCTCGCACTCGTTGCACTGCTCTCCCATCACCTTATCAATACAGGCCTACTGTACTCTACTGCAACGGAAGGGTCGTCGCCTCCCGTGGACTCAGAATACGCTCGCGGTCACTACAAAGGACTCATCGCCTGATCAGTGTAGGCCGACAGCTAGAATATAGTGTCCCATACCACCATAATCTGCTCACGAGTCTAGGTGCTCACTGGTCACTTGGGGAGGTTTGTGGCCCCAGCGTAGGCCGACAGCTTGACCACGGTGTCCCATACCACCATGCCCGGCTCATGAGTCTTCGTGGATCAAGGTACCATGGTTAACAGGGTTTTCAAGGGTAAGTTCAGTATCCTAGGTTCAAGCAGTTATGACTCATACAAGGTGAACATACATCGGCCAGTCGGGTTGCTTGACGGGCTCGACTAGCGCGATCACATCTCAAGTCGAACGACATGAAGTGCGTAAAACACTTTGCGTGGCCTAACCACTGCCGCCAACTCCAAACACGAATCGCGTTCATCGACGCATCGTTCGTGACTATGACCAGTCAACCACGAATTCGCTCGGTTACCGACTGCCTGGACTAAGTCTAGTCCCAAACACTTATGGAATCACATCAGCAATTTATGTAAGAGTATTAAAATTAAAATACAATCATGTGAGCATATTAACACATGTTATAACATTCAACTTAAGAAAATCTTCAAACACATATATTCCATGCATGTAATGAAATCATGCATATAGTCAACATGTAGGAAATCATTTAGGTCAGCATATTAATTGAGAAATCAATCTCAAACTATCTCATAACATCATTTAATTCAATACATACTAATACAAACATTTATACAAACACATACACTACACACTTAAGTCTACATATAGTATGTCGACCCAAAGTGCGCAATTAGGCGAATCTCTTCGCCAAACTAATTATGCACGTATTCCTAACTCCCTAATGTGACAACAAACCATGTCAATCACGTCAGCAAAATATGAGTATAAACCGTACTTCCAACAAACGGAGAGCATGTTGTACATGTCAAACGGCGATGCCGTCGATAATCTACTATTAAACGACATTGAAAGCGTTGTAAACCGTCAATCAAAGCGTCTAAGATCCTCACCTAGTCTCTTACGGACGCGTGATTTTGAACGGAGCGTGTACGCTTCGTCTACGGTAGTAGGAGGACCTGATTTATGAAGTACGTTAGCTAACATGCTATGAATCTAGGTAAACCCTAAATCAACAAGTTCTAGGGTTATTTTATACCTGAAAAAGTGGAGAAATCACCAGCCAGGTGATTGGGAAGAGTTGTTGAAGCACTAGCAGTCGGTGGCTCAGAGACAGGAAAAATTCCTTCCACTCTCTCTCTCAAACTCTCTCTCCTTTTCTCTCTCCCAAAGCTAGGGTTTGCAATTTTCGGATGGGAGAGAGGAATGAGGGTTTCAACCCCTTTTATAAGCTTAAAAATGCCGGAAACAGGCTCCGGAACGAAGTTTACTTGGTGCCTATCCATTTCGGGGCTGTTTCGATCTGAAAGTTGCTTTCTGGTGGTCCCCTGGTCGATTGCGATCGGACTTAAGCTCATGCGTACCAGATATAGCACATATTAAGTTTTCAGTCTGGCAGGGTTCGCAGATCGCACGTGGCGGACCAGTTTCAGTTCAGCGGTCACCGCACGTAGATCAGGGCTGAAAGTCTCATGATATAAAATAGAAATTTTTCCTGTTCCGAGGGTGTAATCTGGATGAATTCTGACGGTCAGAACGCTTAATACTGACGCGTCAAGTCGTGTGCCAGATTTGAATTTGAAATTCCAATTCTGTCCCTATTCGCGGTCTCTTCAGTCCGAGCTCAATGAAACAGTCTGTGATTATCGGTTTGACTTGATTTTCGAAATGATTGTCAAGTCCAGCTGGGCGGTTCTAACGGTCTAAGATAGGAAGTATCAGACTTTCGACGCGCGGTCTAAATCCAATACAAGAATTCAAAGTGGTCCAGAGAACAAACCCGCTTAGAGTTTGATCCGAGGTTATAGAGTATTGTAGAGTTGTTTGTTCTACTCGATGTGGGTCTTGTAGAACGTATTTAAAGTGATCAGTGACTATTTCCCAGCTACTCTAGCGTTGCGCTAGCTAACTTACGCTTAATTTCCATGGAAATTAATTTTACGCGATTTCGGGTCGAGTTGGTACTCGAGCCCAAGTACGAATTTTTCACGGGCGTTACAATGGGAATCAAGGATCTCCCTTTAATACATGCCCTTTTTTACAAAGCTATAATTTTTGTTGTTGTTTCTATTAACTTGAATTGAAACACTTTTTTACATTATTTGCTTGCATTAGTTTTATTTTACTGATCAGTTTTATTTTAAAAAAGTGTGCCCACTTTTTTGAAAAAAAAAAGTGAATGAAGTTTCTCCAATTCTTCATGATTCTGAATTATAATGTTTTGTTGGTTGAATATTTTTTTATTAGATGAAAGACACAAAGAAAATTTTTGTTGATTTTTTCTTTTTTATTTATTTTTTTTAATGCAAGAAATTTTCTGACGGCTTTAGGCCGTCTATATTTCTTCTAAATATTCAAATCTGAGACGGTCCATGACCGTCCTTTTAAGGTTCATCAGAGACTGCTCATAGCAGTCCTTTTTAAGGACAGTCCATAACCATCCTTTTAAGGTTCATCAGATACTGCTCCTAATAGTCCTTTTTAAGGACGGTCCATGACTATCCTTTTAAGGTTCATCAGGGACTGCTTATAAATCTTTTTTAAGAACAGTCCATGACTGTCTTTTTAAGGTTCGTCAGAGACTATCTATTGACGGTCCATGACCATCCTTCTTAACAGATGGTCCATAACCATCCTTTAAATGTCCAAATAAGTGACAGATTATGATTGTCCTTTAAGTAATACGATGCCCCAAAATAGGACGACCCATGCGATGATCCAAGACTGTCCTTTATTATCTTTTGAGATGATTTTCAACCATCCTTTTTTCACTGTTTTGGCATAGTGACATCGACAATAATGGGTCAAACATGATGATTAAGGCTTTGCTCAAGGGTAAGTTTGAGGTTTGTAGAAACCTGACTGACTTGAAGAAGGTGAATCCCTCCTAGGTCGGAAAGGGGGAATTTTGATGGCAACTCAAAGTCTAGCGACTTTAAGTTATTTTTTCCTGTGGTGCTCGACCAATCAAGGGAGGTGCTCGACCGGTCGAGTGGGCTGCTTGAACGGTCGAGGACACCACTCGACCAGTTGAAGTTACACAGATTTGAGTCTGAATCTTGTGCAGACTGCGAAAATTGGATGCGATTTCACAAGAGGTGTGAAAGGGGGTTTCCAAATCTATAAATATGGGTGCTTAAGGCCTTTCTAAGAAATGCAAGAGGGTTTCCTAAATCTTTGTAAGGGTTTACTAAAGAGTTTAGGGCTATCAAAGGTGAGAGAGAGAGCTGGGGAAAGAGACAGAGGAAGCTTGTGGAAGAGAGTCAACGTCTCAGCGCTTTTATGTCCTCGTGATTGGTGAGATCTCTCCATTTTTCTTTTATTATCTTATTGTTTATCCACTCTTGCATGAGTGAAGAAGATTGTAATGTTCTACTTCATAGTGGATTGTTGATTTGGACGAGGTCCCATGGTTTTTACCTCTTTGAGGGTTTTCCACATAAAAAATCTCCTGTGTGGTGTGGTTTATGCTTTGATTTATTTCATTTCTTTATTATCCAATAATTCTGGTTTGCTTTGGGAGGCTACATCCTATGGTTTTATGCAGGGCCTCCAACAACATGGATCCACATGATGAGGTTAATCATCGCCTTCCTTGAGGATAACTACTTCGAATTCATGGAGATTCCTCAAATCACGGCGAATAAAATAGAAAAGAATAGAAATAAATTCTAATAAATTCAAAATTTTATTGATAGATAATAAAAATGATTCATAACCCTTTAAATAGTGATACCAAACCTCAGAAGAAGTTTTAACATCAAACTCTCTAAAATTTGTAACTTACTATAAATAGTAAATTTATAAAAATTAACTATTTATAGTAAGTCTCCTATTTGGGTTAACCACGCTATTCTCCTAAATTTTCTAAGCACTTTTAATGTTGGACACAACTCTTAAAACTCATATGATGAAGAATTATAATTAAACTAAAACTTGCTATAAATAGTAAAAATGGAAATAAACTGGATTTTTGACCATCGATCTGATTGATCTTGCAAATTCAGCATGGGCAACCCCGGCATAATGGTTGGATAAAGTAGTTTCTCCTACCCTAAAATCATATATGGTACGTCGAGTAACTCATTCCAGTTTGTGAGATACGCCTATTGTAAGTAAGGTTCTACACGAACTGAGTTAGCTTGGTTAGCTAGCTCGGCTCGACTCCAAAAAGCTCGATTTGTCTTGGTTTGAAATTGAGTTCGAGCTGAGTTGATCTGATTTTTTTAGCTCGAAAGAATTCCAAACCAAGTTTGAGCTTGCCCTAGCTCGACATGACGCAAATTGAACCCTAACTCGAATCAAACCAATTTGGTGACTCGGTTACTTTGATATTGATGTTGCTCACCTAGTGTTTGATGAAATGACTCAAAAAAGTGCCGACTGGTGGCAAGGAAGGTATGTATATGAAACAAATATCATTTTTTCTTAATTTTGATGTTGCTTAGAACATATTTGATGAAATACATGTAAATCCTTCTTGTTGTTTTACATATAATAAGAAATTGAAAGTGCACCCCATGTGTTTGTGAAAATGCCACACAGGCTCGAACTTGGCTTGAACTATTCCGAGCTACTGTCCGAATCGATCCAAGTTAGCCAGTCAGGCTCAAGGACTGAACTGAGTCGAGTTCAAGCTGGGGTCAGCTAGTGGTCGAGCCAAGTTGAGCTGTGCTAGGCTTAACTCATGTACACCTCTATTTGTAAGGTTCTGACGGTCTGGATCACCTCTGCCTTCCATCGGGCCTTCTTTAGTCCTTCTTAGACATGAAAGTGACCACGACCTGCTCTACATCAGTCCCCTACACTTTAAAAGAATTCGTCCTCGAGTTTTCATCTTGTTTCGGTTCATAATACTTGGTCATGTCCGCGACGTTGAAAGTACATGAGATTTCAATGTTATTCGAAAGATAAAAAAATGTAAGCGTTGTCATTGATCCTTTGGAGGATTGATACTGGTCCAATTTTCTTGTTCTTTAACTTGTTGTAAGTCCCTGTCAGAAATCTCTCCTGGTATAGATGGACCATAACTTGGTCACCTACATCGAACACCTTTTGTCGCAGATAAGTTGTGTGCCTCGTAACTATACCCTGATCAAAAGTAATGGCCAATTTAAGGTTCACCTTCTTTTGGTCCAACCATGCTAGGAATGTGTTAGTGTCACATCCTACATCAAACCCTTCCACTTGGAAAAAAAACTCATCCTTGAGTTACTCAAGGGACTTGGCTCACGATACTCAAATAAATTTTGGCGCCAATGTTTATTAACAATTTTCCTGTACTTTAAATTATGCTCTTGAGCTAACATAATATTTGTACTCATGCTCTCCTTGACTTGACTTGTATGGATCAGTTTCTTAACTTGTGCCTGCAAGATCTCACATTCTTTCTAACTCATCTGACAGTGAGGGCGATTGGGCAAGCTAGCCCCAGGGATAAGGTCTATGTGATGTTGGGTATCCCTAATGGCAGGCAATCTATCGAGTAAATCTTCATGCCAAACTTCTTTGAATTCATTTAGTAATGGCCTTAAACCTGGAGGATGTCCAAGGGCTTTAATTCCTCACCCTTTACCATTACGGCATACACCTCACTGATTTCCTTGGATTCCTCCATAAAATCTTGAATGGTCAAGAGGGAGCTCCCCTCTACTTTATAAGCTTCGAGGTATTTCTTTGGTGCTATAGGGGCAAGGACCATCTTTCGAGTGTCCTTGACAAAGACGTAAACATTGCCTCAACCTCGGTGGGTCGCATCACGGTCTGATTGTCATGGTCAATCGAGTAACATATAGCATGCTTCCATGTTGAACACATAACAAGGTACTTGATCCTTATAATTTTTACCAATTGAAAATGAGACAGTGCATTGTTCGGTTACCTTGGTCATGTTCACATTTTTTCTAGTCAATCAAATAAGGGGAATGGTAATTTCTTGTAGGTAGCTGCAACTTGTCCACCATCACTTTCGAGATGATGTTCTCGCTACTCTCACTTTCCATGTCATCACAAACTTTGTAGTTGATGGTATACTGTGTACAAAATATATTATGTTGCTGTGAATGCAACTCCTTCCATGGAGTGTATAGTAATCGCCTCATGAACAAGGACTTACCATGATCCTCAGTTGCCTATTCTTCATCAAAAGCTCTTTCCTCGATGGTTTGTTCATCTTCATAAAATTCAAAGTCTTCTTCAACTGCAACACCTTCAGTGCCCCCTTCATTAATGGTCAAGTGGGTTGTGGGGCATTGAGGACAGGTGTTTGATAAGTGGCCTTCTTGGCCACAGTGGTAACAAGTGTTCAGCCTTGGTCGACTATAAGGATTTAGAATCTTACTTGGACCTATTGCTATGGGTGCTACACATTGATGCCCAAATGGACTTCTTCCTGCATCACGATTTACGTTTGTAGGAGGATGATGATGTCCTGCTACTAGTTCTTTTCCTCGTGCCAACACTTAATCCTGTGTGAGACCCATTATGGGGGGCTAAGTTGAAGTATAAGGCTAACTAGGGAATCTTGTAAGCTGCGTTTACATCCTATTTGCCAACTAAACCGCTTCATCCATTGTCCCGATTGGTTGTATCTGAACTTGGTCCTGAATCACCGGTCATAACCCACCTATGAATCGTGCGACCGTCTGCATTTGGTTTTTGACAAGTCATTTCGCGTGACCAACCACTGGAATTATTTGGAATAATTTTTGACAGTTTGATTCCCTTGTCAACAACTTTGGTATTATTAGAACAATACATACTCGTAATCATTAGGGAGGAATCGTGATCAAAGAAGGCGTCTCATCCATGGCCATGATCGGATGGGCACTTTTTTCTGTCGGGCATGTGAGAGTTGTAATTGCTCCCACCATGTAGAAGCACATGATTTTAATTTAAACACCACTAATTTTACCTTTTTATGTTCCGGCATGTCCATGTAATCAAAATATTGTTTTACTTCGTCTAGCTAATCGAGGAAATATTTTATACATAATAAGCTATTAAAACTAGGAAGTTTGGCCTTACCTTGATAATCTCTTTCAGCATGATCTAGGCGATCACCTACATGGACTGGTCATCGAAAAAACCTTCATCGAGGTCCTTGTCACTAAAGCTCGAATCATTTAGAGTAAATCTACGATTCGCCACTAGTAGTGCTCTACGAAAATCAGAGTTGTGCCATATAGTAACCACGGGCGGCTAAGTATCACTTTTGGCTCAGGGCAGAATTAGCACATCCACAATATGGTTGAGGGTTGCCTGTAGCCTTTGCATGGTCAATTGACTATCCTAGTGGAAAGCCTCAATTCTTTTCAAAAGATAATGAATTCCTGGATCACTGTCTAAATGATTTTGGTCCATACCTTTGTTATTTGTCATCGGTCCGAGGGGAGTCTTCGCTCTGATACTAATTGACGTAGGGATGGGCATGATGAGGTCGATCACTGTCTCCCTCAAGGATAACTACTCTGAATCCACGGAACTTCTTTGGACTCCTCATAGTGATTCCTCGAATCCACAAGGAAAAAAATAGGAAAGAATAGAAATAATTTTTAATAAATTTAAAATTTCATTGATAGATAATAATAAAAATTCACAACCCTTTAAATAATGATAGAAAACCTTGAAAGAAGTTTCAACATCAAACTCAAACTCAAACTCCCTAAAATTTGTAATTTACTATTTATAGTAAGTGTACTATTTGGCTTAACCATGTTATTCTTCTAATTTTTAAAAGTACTTTTAATGTTGGACACAACTCCTAAAGATCAAAGAATGAAGAGTTATAATCAAACTAAAACTTACTATAAATAGTAAAAATGGAAATAAATTGGATTCTCAAACATCGATCTGATGGAATCTCATAAATTCGATGTGGGCAATCTAGCATGGCAAGGTTAGTTTGCTAAAGTAGTTTCTCTTACCCCAAAATCATATATGTTTGTCGAGTAACTCATTTTGGCTTGCGAGAAACGCTTGTTGTAAGATTCTGACAGTCTGGATCACCTCTACCTTCAATCGAGCCTTCTCTGGTCCATCTTGGACATGAAGGTGTCTGTGACCTGCTTTACATTATCTCTTTAGCTTTAGGCTTGCTTTCTGTTTCTAGAGCTCAGCCTATATTTCGGCCTTGCATGCTCTTTTAGACCCGTTCCTATACGTTATAGGACCCAGATCCAATGCTATCCATGTGAGACCATATCTACAGTTTACAACCTATTAATAGCTAAGACCCTTTGTAAGGCCCATATCCTAGACCATACCATTCCGTAGGTTTCCGCGATCCTCCCGGTCAAATTCTAACAACCCGCGATCTGTTACCATCATTTGTGCGTGATCCTGAGTCATGTCACATATCAGAGTCGGTGTGAACTGAGACTTGTACCCTTGTGACTACGCCGTCGTCGGGGTTCCGACGCCGCATCTCTAGCGCAGAGGCGATATCACGGCCAGAAGATATGGGGCCGCGTTCAAATTGAGGAAAAATGTCACGCATTACAATCCCAAGAGAAATATCTCATCAATCACCTCTCATGTCAAGTACAAAACCACATCCCCAAGTAACCCCAAGGTCAAAGCAACTCATCCCTCACATGTCAAAGTACACATCACCCATCACTCACCTTTTCACCCATCACCCTCTTACTTCTCTCACACCTCTCTCTCTCTCATCTCTCTCTCTCTCTCATTTCCTCCCAAGCAATCCACATCCAAGAAAGCTCCATGAGAGAGAGCTTTGTGTGGCCCACTTTCTATCTCCCATCTCCACCATCCAAGTTTCATCTTAATTGTTGAAATTGTTCCTTTAAAGCTCTAACATGCGTTGATGGAAGAAGAAGACCATGAAGATCAAAGGTGGGTGATTTTTGTATGATTTTGATGATTAGAGGGCCCACATATGGTGGGACCCATCTTGATGTATGCACTGTAATGAGGGGTCCATAGTGGCGGGGTCCCTCCATCATGTCATCTCTCTCTCTATTTTTCCTTTGCAGCCCACCTTAATTGATGAATTGGATCCACACCATCTATTGTGGCAGCCACCTTGCTGCCCCTAATGGAACCCGCCTGATGTATGTCCATTGCAGCCATTTGATCTATGTACTTTACCCATGTAGGTCAGCGGAAGAGGGGCACACATGCCATGTGCATGAAATCCAGATTGTCCACCCAATGTGGGTCCCATGCAACATGCAGCTGCTGCTACATTCACGTCAGCATGCTTAAGGGGTCCCATCATGAGATATGTGTTATGATCCAAACTGTCTGTCCATTTGTGCCCCCCACCCGCTGTACGTTTGCAATATCCGCACCATTCATCTATTGTACAGCCCTGTCGTGACGTATTTGTTGTCATGTCGTCCATCAGGTGGGATGTACGGAGCCCACCTTGATGTGTGTTTCGTATCCATGCCTTTCAAAGATGCCTAGACAACGCTATTTGTATGTGTATTATATATTATATAATATATTACATATAATATATAGTATTATATTATATATTATGCAATATAATATATATCATATATTATATCTAGTAGGCTCCATGTGGTACCCACCTTTAATATATGTATTTTGATATGCACTGTCTATCTGGACAGTGCCTGGTTGTCACGCTGTTGTGTGTGTGGCCACATGGGTGGGATCTCACCCTGATGTATGTTTTTATCTAAACTGTCCTTCCATTTAGAGGTGTGGGCCCACCCTACACGTGTAGCACATGTGGGGGTGGGACCCACCTTGGTCAATGCATTGTATATCCACACCGTCTGTCCATTTTAATGGATTGGTGCGCCACACATGTGGACCACCTTAATGATGCAGATTGACTGGTGTACCTCTCACCAACAATAAAACTGGTGTACTCAGCAGTTCTTTGGGTTCCACGCGTGATATGTGTTAGATCTGAACCATCCATCCATTTGGTGAGCTCGTCTTAAGGGCTGAGATTAAAAATGAAGCAGATCTGATGGTCAAAAGTACCACACTACAGAAAATAATGTTGAGTGAACGTCCACCATTAAAACCTTTTTTTGGGGTCATGGAAGTTTGGATCAATATGAGATTTATTTCCTGTTAATCCAGGTCTCCGTGACCTTATGATCAGGTTGGATGAAAAATAAAGTGGTGGGCCCTACAATTTAAATGGTGAAAATCATTATCCCCACTATTATTTGTGGTATGGTCTAGATGATCTTTCGATCTGCCGCCATTTATGGTGCGACCCATGTATTGCGGCCCACCTGATGTATATGGGCCCATTGGTGTGGCCCATTTGATGTATGGTGGCCCATTGATGCGGCCCATTGATGCAGCCCACTTGATGTGTATGGAGCCCATGTGCAGGCCCACCTGTTGTGTATTTATGACCCTTTTTCGCATGACCCATTTGGTGTATCCGAGGGCCAGATGCATGGCCCATTTGATGCATGTGAGACCCATGTGTAGGACCCACATGTTGTGTATTTGAGGCCCACATTGGTGCAGCCCATTTGATGTATATGAGGCCCATTAGGACATATTTGAGGCCCATGGGTTGAGGCCCAATGTAATGTATATAAGGACCATGAGTGGGCCTAATGAGACATATGTGAGGCCTTTGTGTGGGCAGAATGTGATGTATATGAGGCCCATTGTGATGTGAGATTCCACTATGATATATGATGTTTATGGTGGCCACTGCTTGAGAGCGATGTTGGTTGAATGTCTACATTGATGGGCAATGATGGTTGGATGTCCACATTGTAACCTTTCCTTAGGCCTTGTTAAACCCATTCTCACCGATTCCAAGTATCGAGACCAATTCTGATTGTCGAGGCCAAGTATCAAGGCTGATTCTGATTTGTCGAGGCCAATTGTATAGGCTGATTCTGATTGTCGAGGCCGAGTATCGAGGATGGTTCCGATTTGTCGAGGCCGATTCTAATTGTCAAGGCCGATTGTATATGTAACACCCCGACTTTTCAGGACCGGAGTACACGACTCATTTCCCAAAAACCTGAGTGTTAACCTTAAAGGATGGTCAAAGTCAAGTATATATATATATATATATTTTTTTATCTTTCATCAGAGTAAGCAGATGAGCGTAGAATGGACAAGTAAGCATAAAGAGAAATTTCAAATTTCATTTAGAATATACAAGTGAGTGCCCATAATGACTTATACAAACCAATGTCTCCAAAATTTACAATACAAGAATTTCATGATCCAATACATGAGAAATAATATAATGCAAGTAAATTAAGCTACAAGACCCCTCAGCTCCTCAAGGTAGATATAATCAAGCAATCCTGGCCCTTGAACCCATCTCCTCACCAATATGAATGTGAACATTATTAGGGCCACCTGTGCTACCTGTACGGTTATATATTTAATGGATGAGTGGCCAACTCAGTGTGAACTCCCCTTAAGATTACACACCATCGCATTAGGTAAGAAATAGTATGAAACATCCAGACAACCAAAATATAGTAAATGCAGTCTTATTAAGTGCATGGATGTATGGAATGTGTTCACGCCCCGGGGATGCTCATCCGTGCGGATAGGGCCGCCGCCCATGCAATGCGTTCACGCCCTGAGGATGCTCATCCGTACGAACAGGGCCACCGCCCATGCAATACGTTCACGCCCCAGGGATGTTCATCCGTGCGGACAGGGCCACCACCCATGAAATTATCGAACTTGGGAAACATCATCCAGTCGGAACATCAAACCCGGGACACATCATCCAGTCGGAACGATACATACATCACATACAATAGCAATAGATGTTGGTCTATGCGATGTATGCATGATTAGCTGGTCCATTATTAATCCAATTTACACTCAGCCATTTTAAATAAGCTTACGGTCATTACGGGGAGCTTGTGGCCCAGCGTAGGCCGACGGCTCGGGCATAGGTCCCATACCACCATCCCCGGCTCATGAGACTACCATCTTAGGATGTCTAATGGAAACCTGTCAACTAGTGGCATTCATATTACAATATAGGGGCTTACCACTACATGGTTGTATAGAAAATGGTACATCGAGCCACATAGGGCGAGTATCAAAACCATGCGATAAAGACCATCCTTGAAAACCACTTAATACAATGACTCATGGATGGTAGGCCCACATCAATGTCCAATTCAAACTAGCATTCCACAACCACTAAGTCGAAGGCTCATTATAATTATAATTAGTCAGGTTACATCCCAAGTATGGATGTACATTTATAAGTGGGGGTTTCCCACTGATGTACCAGTTTAAATTTCATAAACAATCCACAAAAAGAAATCCACAAGCATGAACAATTATACAAGATAATCATAAAGTATATAATGCAGCAATTCAATTTTCACTAGCTAAAACATGTGATTATAAAGAGAAATATCAGTTATGAATTTAAATAAAAGTTATAACTTAAGCTAATGAAAATATGAAAAGCTCAAGGGGAAGAATCATCACCAGATACGTTAGAGGGTATTCTTTGGTGTGAGCCCTTTTGAGAAGCTAGAGTCTCCACGTCACTTGAACAGATTCCAGGAGATATCCCTGGCATTAGCTGATAAAGTCTAAGATTATAGGATGCCGTGGTTGGTCGAATGGCCCTAATCATGATGGTTTGGGCGCTTATTCGAGAGGAGTATAGGCCTGACAATACCAGTCCCAATAAGCAGGCTCGATATACTGCTATTTAGTTCATGGGGTCCATCATACAGATGTGTAGATGATCATTTATATCATGGTGGGACCCCCATACGTGGCCCACCACTGTATAGATGAGCTCGCACACCATATACATCTCATAGTATATCTGTGCATACATTATGTATAATATATTTGCATAGTACGGTATACATGTATACGTTATATACATTATTGATATATCACGTAGTATATCTATGTATACAGCATGAGTATTACATTTGCACCATATGGTATGTATATATATCGAGCGTCCAGGTGCAACATGCCTAGCCCCTGGACAGTTTGTATCCATGTGCACAAGGTGGGTTCTAGGTGTGTAGGACTCACCATGCTACCTGCATGGTATGAGTACATGAAACATATTCACCTATGCACCTAGGCACGTGCGTATCTTCATGCGTATGACATGGGTGTCGAATCTGAACGGTTCATGAGATGTGGAATCTCGAGAAACCTTAGGGGTTAAATTTTCACCCTGATCTAAGATCTCTGTGGGCCGTAGTAAAGATAAATGCAATTTCAAGGGTACAAACTGTTTGCATTCTTCAGGGCCCACTGAGGTTTTGGTTCAAAGTAAAAATTGGAACCAGGGGGTTTCATGAGGTTCTGCTTCAGGTGGACCGTTCAGATTTTCCAGAGTCATCAATCATGATGAGATCTCAAATTTTTACAATCAGTTTACATGAACTGATTGGCAGGCGAGCGTTCAACGTCCTCTATACAATGCCCTGGTGCATACATGCATCGATTATTTACTTCACAGGTGGGCCATATCATCAGATGATAAAAAACCTCCATTCATGGTCGGAATTTCAAGAGGAAGATGGTGGATGGTGTGGATATGCAGCAGGGTGGTCCATACGGCCGACTTTCGACGGTCCAAGCATGCGGCCCACCTGGGATTTGAGTGAAGCCCACCTGCCTCTTGCAGGCCCCAGGGTCATCCCACCAGTAATGATGCTGGACCATGGTGGCTTGATGTGGTCCACAATGCTTTATACGGTGTGGTCCACCTGGTCTGAAGGAAGACCAGATCAACGAACTACACCTAGACCGATGCAATGTGCAGCCTGGTAACGTTAGGTGAGGCCCAGCTGTAATTTTCGCAGGGCCCAGTGCCAAACATCCCACCACCTTATACGTAAAATGTTTTCTTCCTCTGCATGCTGTTGGAACTGCTCCTAGCACACGATGCAGCGGTTTGAGGTCCCATCTAGGACACATTTATGGCCTACTTTCGGTCAGTCCTGAGGACGGATTGAAGCTGAGCCAAGGCCTGTTTAGGGAGCTCCCATCAGAGCTTGCTCCCGGTCTCCATACGCCGCTGTTGAGTGGACTGGTTCAGACCCGGAACAGAGCCGTTTGATGGCCTGTCGAACCATTTGGTTTCAGCTCCAAACAGGCTTGTTTTCTTGGCCTTGTTCCAGGTTTGACCTCAGACTTAAATGAAGCCGTGGATCTGCTCAGCTTTGGCCCCAAACAAGGTCCCTTATCAGCTGATATCTTAGTCCATATCACAGCCATTGTCTGGCTTGGTCTTAGACTGAAATAGGGCTGCAACATTCATCCCAACGTGTTACTGTATTAGTCTTATTTAGCCTAGGTTTAAGCTTAGATTCAAGGCCATTGGTTGGCCTAGATCCTGCTTAAACAGGGTCCTAATGCATGGTCGGGTTCGTCCAAAAACAGGGACTAAACTCACGGTTTCCTTGGTCCGATTCTCAGCCATGGATTGGCTTGATTCCAACCCAAACATGATCTAGTTCTGAAGCTCTACAGAGATCTCAAAATAGAGCCCTAAATAGACCAGTTTGAAGCACGATTCTTGCCTCAAACAGAGTTCCATTTGGCCCTATGCATACCATCATTCGGTCCTTCATCAGCCTTCCAAGGTTGCCATTGATGGGCCGACTCTCAGCCATTATTTGGCATGATATCGGTCCAGGCATTGCTACCCAAACTTAGCTGAAACTTATTAAGAGAGGGAAGGAGAAGGATCACCTGAGGTGGGTGATTGTCGACAACCTATAACAGGAGAGAACGACTCCCTGATTCTCTCTCCCACTATTACTCTCTTTCTTCCTGCTTTTGATGCAATTTCCTAGGGTTATAGGGTCCTTCTTACAGATGGAGGGAGAGAGAGAAAGAACGGCCGGGATTGCTTTCCCTCTTGGACAGTTGAGATTCGTCCTTCCTAAAGAGGAAGGGCGGTTTCGTTTTCATAGGCTCGGGGCGGGTGGTTTTTCAGACGGATTGGATGGTGGCATTCAATCTCCTTTGTCTGTTTACGAGTGATCAAATGGCTATACCTTTTTGTTCCTATGGGTCCCATGCAGATATTGGATGGCTTGGATGGCTCGAAAAACGGTCGTGGTGGCCCACTTATAGGGTTGAAATAGGTCAGTTTCAAACACAGGGAAGGTGGGAGGATTGCAAGAACCCATTTTTTTGAATGGTGCTCGGTCAGAGCTGGTAAGACCGAGTTCCTGCTTCTAGTGCACCTCGTGCACAAGCACTTTCAGTGCACATGCATTGCGTAGGGGCTCACTATAATGTCATTTCCACAATCTACTCTGTTCATTTGTATTGGGGACACTATATAGGGCTCCTGGCCCATTTTGGGTTGATGGTGAGACCCAGGTGGGCCATGCCAACTAGATCTTGACCCTTAACGGATGATTATAATGGATCTGGTGGTCAGATTTACCCCAAATCGATCGTTAACAGTTAAAGTGGCCCTATGAGTTGTCTACCTCTTCAAGACTTGTTACTGCTCATATAATAATTATAATTTTACTTTATTTCCTTTATTTTGTTGTGTATACATGTTATTTATATCATTTTTTATATTTATTATTATTATTATTGTCAGCACACTATATATATAGGGTCATTAGGAGTTAGGACCATTATAAACCAACCCAATGATTTTATTTGCCTAGTATTTCATTATTGATAACTCTAGGGGTTCTAATGATTGCTTGGGTGAAACTTGGGAGTTGAATGGAATAGATCTTCCTACGGGACGTTGTGGATCGATGAATGGTGGACCTTGTGATTTTGATCCCTACATTGGTTTCACATCGTTCGACTATACTACATAGGTGTATGATGAGATGTCATTATGCTCAAGATTATAAAAATAAGATTTTTATTTATTTAAATACAGTTCAACTTGTGATAGTCAAATGGATAGATTGATCTCAAATCTTATTATGATGTTGTGAGTTTTCATAGTCTAAAATCTAAGGGTTAAGATGAATAGATTGAGGGTCATTGGATAGTGACGTGTAAGGAAAATTATGTGGGTCAATGCATATATGTAAGATAATCTGGATCTACGTGGTGACACCCAAGTACCGAAAGTACGGGGTGTTACAGTATAGGCCTATTTTAATTGTCGAGGCCGAGTATCGAGGTCGATTTCGATTTGTCGAGACCAATTGTATAGGCCAATTCTGATTATCAAGGCTGAGTATCGAGGCCTATTCCGGTTTATCAAGTTTTATAATATAAGCCGATTCTAATTATCGAGGCCGATTCTAGTTTGTCAAGGCCAATTCTGATTGTCGAGGTCGAGTATCGAGGCCGATTCCAGTTTGTCGAAGCTGATTGTATAAGCCAATTTTGATTGTCGAGGTCGAGTATTGAGGCCGATTCTGATTGTCGAGGTCGAGTATCGAGGTTAATTTCAGTTTATCAAGGCCAATTGTAGTAGCTTATTCCGATTGTTAAGGCCGAGTATCGAGGCCGACTCCGATTGTCAAGGCCGAGTATCGTGGTCGATTCTGATTGTTGAGGCCAATTGTATAAGCCGATTTCGATTGTCGAGACTAAGCATCGAGGCCGATTTCGATTTGTCTATGGTGATTATATAGGCCAATTCTAATTATCGAGGTCGAGTAACGAGGCCGATTTCGATTTGTCGAGGCCGATTGTATAAAACGATTCTGATTGTCGAGGTTGAGTATCAAGGCCGATTTCGATTGTCGAGGCTGAGTATCAAAGCCAATTTCGATTATCGAGACTGATTGTATAGGCCGATTCTGATTGTCGAGGCCGAGTATCTGGGTCGATTTCAATTTATCGAGGCCAATTGTATAGGTCGATTCCGATTGTCGAGGCCGGGTATTGAGGTCAATTCTGATTTGTCGAGGGCGATTGTATGGGCCGATTTCGATTGTCCAGGCCGATTGTATAGGCTGATTCTGATTGTTGAGGCCGAGTTCGAGGTCGATTTCGATTTGTCGAGGCTGATTGTATAGGCCGATTCTGATTATCGAGACCGAGTATTGAGGTCGATTTTAATTTTTAAGGTTGATTTTGATTATCGAGGCCAATTTGGATTGCTGAGGCCGATTGTCGAGACCTATGTGATGTAAATGTGCCTCGTAATTGAGGCCCATTTTGATGTGTATCCAGCCCGTATTAAAGGCCCAATGTGATGTATATGAGGCCTATGTGATGAGGACTATTGTGATGCATTTAAGGGCCAGGTGATGGAGTCCATTGTTATGTATGTTAGGCCCATGTGAAAGGCCCATCATGATGTGTATTAAGCTCTTGAATGAGGCCTATGGTGTTGTATATCAGGCCCTTTGTGAGGCCATGAGTCCATTATATATTACGCCCTATGTGGGCCACCCTTTGGGGACAATGTTGGTTAAATGTCCACATTGTTGATGCCGATTATTGAGGTTGGTTATTGACACCGATTATGAGTATATGACAACATAACATCATAATACATGCCCATACGCATCATCTGCATGTTTGTTATGAGGTGCGATTGACCATTGCATATTTCATAGGGCAGGTTGTTCATGGGGCTCCCTGATAGGAGGAATTTCCCCACATGAGCGCACGGTATTCATAGGATTGATGCATGATTGGACTGTATGACTCATGCATCTCGCATTTGTATGACAAGCCACCATACGCCCTAACGACATTAGGGTCGTAGCCTCCATAGGCATTTAGTGGATGACCAAATGGGATACTGAAAATCTGTTCTGCATGGAGTGCTATAGATATCCCTGGGTGAAAGTCTTTAAACCCTCTTGGTTCTAGACGTTGTTTCAACGTCTAGTTGAGTAGATGCATCAGAGCATGAGGGTTATATACCGTTAGGTCGCGTCTCCTACTATGTCGTGGTCGGTTGGAAGGGGGTACGACCTTACTTGCCTGAGAGGAGGGGGCAATGCTAGGCTGAGTCTAACTAACTCGAGGAATGGGTTTGCTATCAATGAGTCGGACCTGATATTAGCATGCGGATAGTGAGGTATTTTTCACTCACCTTGTTGCACCGATAAGGTGGTAATCTGGTTTGGAGATAATACACCCTGGTGATTTTTCAGAGCAGAACCGTACTGATATGTAGATTTATTAAGTAAGAGTTGCATATTCATGCATTCATTTCATTCACTATCCACTCGGGCTGGTGGTGCGCAATTAATTATTGTGTACCTTCGTATGGCCAGGATTTCGGTTGGGCACATGAATAACCTGAGATCAGGAGTTTACCACATTAAGTCTAACTATCCAAATTTAGGTATGGGACTAGTTTGGATAGAAGTTCCTTGTGGTGGACCCCGTAGCCTGCGATACTACGTACTATCATCTTGACTTCACACTCTAGCTTGGACATTTCATTCGCATTGAATATTACATTGCATCCTTAGCACAGTATTTTGCTTACTATCTCCACATTGCATAGCTGATCAATATTTCTTCCTCATTATATGATACTGGTTTATTGTATTTTTTCATTGCATATCCTGGATAAGGTTAATGGTATTCATAAGCCTATCAACATGTTTTCGCATTATTCTGACATTGTATGATTTATGGGCTTGTCAGTATTTCCACTTACTCTGATTACTTTAATATGGTTTACTTGGCACTTACCTTATGCACACACTTTCACCACCCACTAAGCTTTCTATAAGCTTATACACAATAGACGCATGCATGTGGCATTAGGTTACAGCAACGCTGAGCTTGGAGTATGTAACAGACCTTTAGAGCTTTGATTTTCAATATATGTATTTTCCTTTCAACATTGTATTCAAATGATTATATTAGTGGATATGTGATGATGATGTTGCCTTTGTGATTTGGGTAAACACGTGATTATGCTTCTTATGAGATAAACGTACATTGGAAAATCCTCCTTGTAGGATCCCAGGATCAGAATATGGCTTATGGGCACTAGGAGCCGAGAATGGGGTACTACGGAGGCTGTCGGCACTGGATTCAGCGATCGGGATTCCTGTGAGTCCGATCTCCGGGTCTGAGGTATGACAGCCTTGATCATCTGTCTATATAGTATGAAATCTGGGCCCAAACTCCATGGCCAGGGGCAATTTATAAAACCAATGTATGGAACTTGGAGACCCTATATGCATGCTAAATTTATGGTAAATGTTTTATTATTGTCGTTGTTGATGTTGTTATTATTATTATTTTTATTGTTGGAAACAACTATCCTTACACCCTAGCTAACTTATTATTTTGAGAAGTGTTTTAACCTTATGAGTGGTGTTATGGGGAAAAATGGACTGACCTACAAGAGCACATCAAGTCGGAACCTAGCCCGCTCGAATGCACATAAAAGGATGAGAAACCCGACCTCCTAATTCAAGTGTTAGGTCGGTATGGCCTAGGTTAGCACACATCCTAGATCAACATTGGCACCTCCCAGGTTGGCACGATCCAGGTCAGGACGACTTATGAAGAAGTTAAGGCTACATAAATTGGATATCACAAAGACCTTTTTATGAATAAAAGGTTTGGTTAGCATGCGACGATGAGTTTCCTTACATTCTTGAAGTTCGTCTAGCATACCTCTAGTGCACTTCCATTTCCACTGCTTGGTCCCTAGAGAAGGTCGGGCAAATTCACCTTAGCCCTCAACTGGCGTATATGTTAGTTCTGGGAAGTCTGACCTTATCCGAGGAAGCAATCCGACCTTATCCAAAAGAGATTCATCCGAAGATCTCTCCAAAGATCGCAGAAGTCAATCCATAATAAGCTCGAGACCCCAAGATCCTCGCGAAGGATCGTAGGAGATTGCCCCATATGTTGGGGATCTAAATCCCTCTACAAGACCCCAAGAACCTTCATTTAATACTGATATCATGCAAGCACAACTGCAATTGAGGTTCCGCATGCCATAAATTGCTTAATTTTTTGGAACCACTGACTCGACCAAGCATCTAGAATCATTCAGGGTCTGGATGGAGTTGCACAACGTATTTACTATGGTCATGTGCCATTAGTTTCCACTGACCGTGATGGGAGAAACTCGGAAATGGTTTAGGCAGTTGAAACTGAAAAGGCCAAGCTATATGTCCTTGGGGGGGAGGGGGGAGTGAATAGGACTATGCTAAATTTAAAATAATAACAATGGAATTTAAAGAATGAGATAGAAAAATAAAGAAAATCAATTCACAATGCTGAAGTGAAAGGTAACCTCAATAAACAATTATTGAGAGGTTAATACAAATGTTGTTCTAAGGACAACCTTACACCATAAAAACTAAGGATTTTTGGTAGGAAAACCTTATTTATAGAACGCTCTTTATATCAAAAACTCAAACTGAAGAGGAATAAATAATTAACAAGGAATTAAAATAAATTATAAGAATTTAAATCTAAATTATTACAACATTCCCCATAATGCTTGAAATGTAAATATTACAACATTCACATCCACACATACATCCCACGAATTAGATTGATAAAAGATAGGAAATATAAATCACACATCCACAAAACACAAAGAGTTATAGTGGTTCGCCTGTGTGTTCACTAACTGTTAAACAACAGCCAGACAGAATGCTACTCCACTCCTAATATCCTCACACAGTAGATATTAGCGTTCACTATGAAAATAGGTTTTCACAGGTTCACCCAAAACCTTCACAATTGTGTCTTTTAAAAGGGCTTACAGAATTCAAAAACCCTACTTCTGAGTTTTCTAGCTTTCCTCAGATAACCACCACAATGAGATTTTTCTAGCTTAATCTCAAAAAAACCAAAATAAAGGAAATTTACACATGTAAAATACCTGGAATTCTCCTTTTGTAGCAGCCCGAAAGAATCAATCGGAGTAGAAGTTCGAATGAAGAAGTTCAATGTCCAATACTCACTTTAAAATGGTTCTAAGTTCTAGATTGATTTTAAATTAAACCAGTTGGACTAGCTGTATTTAATTTTGATTCCAAGAAGAAGGAATACCACAATTCCTCTTTTCATTTCAGATTGGAATATAGAAACAAAATAAAATTTAAAAAGCTAACAAAAGAGAATATTAAATATGCACAATGTAGCTTAAATAAGATTAACTTATCTTTCAGAGTGATCCCTTGATTTTTCTTGAATTGAGTTATCAAACTCTGAAATTCATTGTCTATTTATAGTTACAGAAATCACACCTTCGACTGGTCTTGTGGACACTACGACTAGTCGTAGAACCAACAATATTTTAAAATTTTAAGTGCGATCAAATTAGACCGTTCCATGACTGGTCGAAGGCAGTCTACGACCGGTCGTGATCCCTCCATGACTGGTCATAAGCACCCTACAACTGGTCGTGAGGCACTGGATTTAGTTACTGTACTTTGAGTCGTAGATCCAGGACTGGTCATAGGACGAGTCGACATTGTTCACATGACTGGTTGAACAATCTCCAGGACTGGCTGTAGCATAATCAAAAATTTTAAAAATTTGCAACAAACTTAGGACTGGTCCTAAAATATCCTAGACTGGTTGAGCCAATTCTAAGACTAGTCGAACAAAGTCCATGACTAGTCTTAGAATAGACTACAACACTTATAAAAAGAGTAATTGAATTATGTATCTGAAATGACCTACCCTAAGGTCAATCTAAGGTCTTTCATACCTGGGACATTGAAACTCCATTTCTTCATTTGATGGTTGACCTTTGAAGATTATGAAGCTTGAGATCTTTATATGATGTAGCTTGAACTTTAAGATCTTCAAAAGCTTAGATTTGTCGTTGTTGAGTTGTACTTCATCTTGAGTTGAATATAATCTTGAGTCTTGAATAAGCACTCGTCTTTTCAATGTAGCTTTCAAAACTCTGAACATTGAAGCTTCCAGTTGTGTACAAAATACTTGACCTTGCATTTGAAGTAGATCACCGTACTTGTCTTGAAGCATTGTGATGCAGCATCTTGAACATATATATATTAACATACTACACAAGACACAAATAGAGGTTTTGGCACCACAAAATTTGACAACGTAAAGGAGCTATCAGTCATAGCACTTACAGAAACCACAATTGATTAGTTCTTCTGCATAGCTCAGTAAAGTCTTTATCACTAACTTTATTGGAGGAAAGGAGAGACTTGAACCGGCCTCTCACCTCATCTATATTATTCAAAGGGAAGGTGAGCTGCTGAAGAATTAAATCAAACATTTTAACCTTAAAATGATGCAAGTACAGGCACATTCCAAGGAAATTGCTCTGATCGTGATAATGAGAGGCCTAATAGATGGGAGGTTCCTTTTCTCACTTGAAAAAAACCCTCCTACAATAATGGCTGACCTCCTAAACAATACATAGAAGTATTCAAATGTTGAAGAAGCTTTCAGCCTATGAAAGATGCTTAGAACAAGGGAACTACGACCAAAGAAAGACGACCTAAGGAAGAACCCAGCTAGGCCAGAGAAAGCAAGAGGACGAAGGAAGACCAGTCACAAGGAAGTTAACATCCAAACAAGCAGCCCGACAATAGGTTTAGCTCGTACACTCCTCCCAACAAGATGCCCAAGAAAGTCTGAGACAAACACATCCTCAAATGGCCAAGCAAGATGAAGTTCAGTGCTAACAGGCGAGTCAAGAGGAAATACTATAATTTCCACCGAGACCATGGCCACTCGACCAGTGACTGTTTCAACCTTAAGGAAGAAATTGAAGCACTCATCTATAACGGGTATCTCTGAGAATATATCAACAAAAGAAGAGAATGAGCTGATTCAAAGAATAAGAAACCTATCAACAATGAGTTGATCGAGGAGATTCACATGATCTTTGGCGAACCTGCCAGAGGAGGGGGAGAGGAGGGGGACTCGAACCGAGCTCGGAGTGCTCGCATTAGGAGCATCAGCCACTCCAGCTCAGAGTGTCAACTCCTCGTCACTAGTAGACCACCGAAAGAACAAAAGGTAACATCTTGCGGTCTGACCTTCATCGAAGAGGATGCCTGAGAGACCACCATCCCCATGACGATGCACTTGTGGTTTCTATGATTATAGCTAACCGTAAAGTGTTTCGGATTCTAGTGGACACTGGAAGCTTGGCTGATATCCTCTTCGCCGAAGCATTCAGCAAGATGGGAGTCAAACAATCCCGACTCTAAGCTGTTAAAACTCCTTTGCTCAGATTTTTGGGAGATAATGTCACACTGAAAGGATTGATCCAACTCCTACTCACTATTGGAGATGGGCAGAACTAAGTAACCACCATGAACGACTTCTTAGTGGTAGACTGCCCGTCCGTCTACAATGTTATTCTCGGACGACCTTCCCCTAACACTTTGTGGGTTGTAGTCTCAACGTACCATCTCGCGATGAAATTCCCCACCGAGCATGGTGCCGAGTTGGTCAGGGGAGATCAACATGAAGCTTAACAATGCTATACAATGGCATTAAGAACTCAGCAACAAATAATGACGATCACCTCCCTCGATCCTCAAGAAGACTCAATTAAACGAAGACGTCCTATGGAGGACCTTGTGCTCATCCCGCTCGACAGTTTAGACCTAAGACGAACAGTTCAGATCGGGTCATCCCTAGCGCCGTAGTTGCCAGATGAAACCATGAGCCTCCTCTGATGATATGCTGATGTATTTGTGTGGTCTCATGAGGATATGCACGACATTGACTTGAAGGTCATGGTTTATAAAGTGAATGTTGACTCCAAGCATCGACCCATCCAACAGAAGCGTAGGGCATTCAATCTCGAACGATACACCATAATTGCAGAGGAAGTCAAAAAACTCCTCAAGGCCAATTTCATTGAGGAAATTTACTATTCGAACCGGATAGCCAATGGTTAACTACACCAGCCTAAACAAAGCCTACCCCAAAAATAGTTTTCCTCTCCCCAAGATCGACCAGTTCGTCGATAGCACAACTGGACATGAACTATTGAGTTTCATGAATTCCTATTCAGGATATAATCAAATTGCAATTCACCCATATGACAAATATAAGACGACCTTTATCACTAACAAAGGACTCTACTACTACAAGGTTACACTTTTCGGACTAAAGAATGTCAGGGCTACGTATTAAAGGCTCGTCAACAAAATATTTACTCGCCAGATTGGGTGCTTAATGAATGTTTATGTTGACAACATGCTTGTCAAAAGCATTAAAGCCGCATACCATATCTTTGACCTCGAAGAGATGTTTACAATCCTTCGAAAATATCAGATGAAATTAAATCCGACCAAGTGTGCCTTCAAAGTCAATTTTGGAAAGTTCCTTGGATTCATGGTCAGCCAGAGAGGAATTGAGGAAAACTCTAATAAACTTCAAGCTCTGCTCGACATGCGCTCGCCAAGGACGACGAAAGAAGTCCAATGCCTCACGGGAAGAATAGCCACATTAAACTGCTTTGTATCTCGAGATACAGACAAGTGTCTTCCCTTCTTCAAACAATTGAAAGGGAAATAGAAGATGGAATGGACAGAAGAATGTGAGGTTGCTTTTCAGAAACTCAAGCAGTACCTGGGATTGCCCCCGTTGCTCTCAAAACCCGAGCAGGGAGAATTGTTACTATTATACCTCGCGATTCAACGTCAGTAGTTAGTTCGACCCTGATCAAAGAACAAGAGGGGAAATAGTTCCCAGTATACTGCGTCAATAAGGCACTGGTCTCTGTTGAGACCAGGTACCCTGACATAGAAAAACTGGCGCTGGCCCTAGTCATTTCATCCTGGCTCTTACGATCGTACTTTCAAGCCCATAGTGTCATTATTCCAACTGATTAACCTCTCCGCCAAGTGCTACAGAAGCCAGAAGCATGAGGGAGGCTAATGAAATGGGAAATCGAGCTTAATGAGTTTGACATTAAGTATTGGCCCCGAACAATAATCAAAGGCCAAGCAGTGGTTGACTTCATTGTCGAGCTCATACCCTAGCAAAACCAGAGTATCACCGAACAGAATCATGTTGAGCTGGGATATTGTCCCATCGATTAGGTCATACCAACCTCAGTCATAATGAGGTGAGTCATCCCAAACTGGAATTCGGTCTGAGCATTCAGTCCGAACTGACCTTGGCCAAACCAGATCAATCGATGTGGATGCTATACATCGATGGCTCATCCAATTCTAAAGGAAGTGGGGTCGGCATAGTTCTGAAGACTCCAGACTAGACGTGTGTAATATGCCTTAAGATTCAGGTTTCAAGAATCAAACAATGTGGCAGAGTATGAAGCGCTACTAGTCAGGCTCATGTTGGTGGCATTATAGGGGCCCAACAATTAGAAGTTCATAGCGACTCACAGCTCATCGTAAATTAGATAACCAGCGAGTACTAGGCCAAAAATGAACAAATGTAAGCCTACTTATTAAAGGTCATGGAGCTGATCGCCAAGTTCCCAAAGTGTAGTGTCAATATGATCCTTAAGGTAGAAAACTCTAAAGCAGACATGTTGGCAAAACTGACCACTGCAGCTGTGGATGATATTCCAAGATCAATTTTGATTGATTTCCTTACTGAACTAAGCATTAGTGAAACTAATATGACCACAGTCCTCCCAATAAATTTAGAGCCAACTTGGATGGATCTGATAATTGACTACCTTGAGGAGGGAAAGTTGCCCCAAGACTGCTTAGAAGCACCCAAGCTCCAAACCATAGCAGCTCTCTACATAATGGTCAGAGAAGTCTTGTACAAAAAGGGATTCTTTCTCCCTTATCTTAGATAACTCCGACCTGAAGAAGCTGAGTACATCCTACAAGAGATCCATGAAGGCATCTACGTGAATCACTCCGGCAGTCGAGCCCAGGATACTCTTGGCCAACCATTCAGGCAAACGCTCGGTGGTATGTTTGAAAATGTGACAAATGCCAACAGTTTGCGATAATACCTTGGCAACCACCCAAACAATTGACTCCTATGATCAGACCATGGTCGTTCACCCAATGGGGTAATCGACATCATTGGACCCCTACCGACCGACAAAGGACAATCCAAGTTTGTTATTGTCGTAGTCAATTATTTCATTAAATGGGCCGAAGTTGAGCCCCTAGAAAAGATCGTCAAGCAAAATATTACAGACTTCATGTGGAAGAACATCGTATGTAGGTATGGAATCCCTCATATGATCATTTCAGGCAACAGGAAACAATTTGACAATAGGCAATTCTAAGGTATGTGTGAGAACCTCAGGATTCAAAATGTTTATTCATTGCCACGTATTGAGTGTAAAATTTTACATATTTCTCCCTATTTATACCTTGGTTTTATAAACATGATAGTGCTTAATTGATCCAATTATGCATGCTTTCATGTGCGAGGTGATTTCGAGAGCTTAAGGTGAAATTGATGCCAAAAAGAAGATTTATTCTCAAAAGATTACTAAATGAAGATTTGGAGATTTGAGAGTCATTAATGAAGAATTCACATGCCAAAGATCTAAGGAAACCAAGTGAGGAATGAAGAGAATCAAAGATTTTAAGTGAAGAAAAAGAAAAGGAATCTTAAAAATTATCCTAAAAAAGTATATTCCTAAAAATTGTATTGAAAAAACATATTTGAAACTCCGAGTCTAAAAATGGAAAGTTTTAGAATTTTATTTCAAAAAACTAGGCAGAGTGTGTAAATTTAAGGCGGTTTCTAGATTTTTCCAACTCGATGCGAAAGTTGGAGTTCCACAGCTATAAATAGGACCCCCTAGGAAGCTCCAAAGTATCTTCTAGGGTTTGAAAAGGTCTCAAGGATCATAACACAAGGGTCGAGTAGCGCCTGAAGAGTTTTCTTCTTCCCTAGTTTATTTTCATGCTTTGTTTAAGAGATTTGGTTTCAGTTATGTCTATGGTTGGTTAAACCTCATAGCTAGGGCGAAGAGGTGAGGTGAAACTTGTAGCGTGTTTGGATTATTATCTTGCTTTGATTCTTGTTCTTCTTGGACCTCATTGATTTCTAGTTTGATATTAAAGGAATATTTTCAGTTTCTATGATTTATTGTGACTCAAATTGCAATGGATGCTATGATAGCTTTGAATATCTTCTCTTTCTATTTTGAGATTGTGAGATTGGTAAATTCTACTGTTCACCATTGTCTCTTGGGCATAGTAGGGTGATGGAATCCTTCCCAATAATCACAATTTTCCTCCATTAAGAATTAGGTCAATGAAAAGTTCATATTTAATTTAAATTTTTTTATCTTCCAATTAGATAAGATAGGACTCCAATTCTAATTGTGTTCCCTAAATCAAGTAAGGTAGCATCTTGATAGCTACAAGTGGATCCTTGCCAACCTAGTTCCCACCTTTAAATTCATAGGTTTTAATCAACATTATTTACCACTACTCTTAATTATTCAGATTTCAATTTAGATCTTTTTTTAGTTTTAGTTCTAGTTATTTTCAGAATACGTACAAGTTTAGTCCCTGTGGATTTGACCTCGGGCTTACCAAGTTATTACTATATCACGACCCTATACTTGGGTTTGTGAACAAGTTTTGGCGTCGATGCCGGAGACTACAACTACATTTTTCTGAAATTAATTAGTATTAAAATTAGGTTAATATTAGGATTTATTTTTAAGTTAGGATTTTTTCTAAAATTATTTTTTAGAAACTAATATTGTTTTCTGTTTTATAAGATCCTAACATAGCAACTCTTATATTGGTCATTTTGTTTCAACCCTCTCTCTTATCTTTTTTTTTTTTAAATCTCTTATTTGTTTTATTTTTTTCAGTGTTCTTTTTTAGATTTAATTTTTTAGTTATTTGAGGGCTGAGAGTGTTTCATGCCTAAGTAGGTTCGTGATAACACTCTCTGTCTTTTGAGTGAAGGAGGATTAGTCAAAGGGTTGCCTATCCATCACAAGATTAGACACAACTTGAGATCTTCTCAGTTAATTGAAGTGATGGCTGCAAATCAAACTCAACCTCAACCACCAGTTAAAGAAGTTCAAGATGTAAACGAGGTGCATAATGCACCCCACCTCATACTCTACGAGATTATTCACAACCAACGAGGGTGAGTACACATTCCTGCATGATATTTCCATTGAATATGCAGTCCATTGTATCAAATCGACTCATCATCCATTCTACGTTTTCTGGGAATCCACGTGTGTATGTGTACAAGGGACTAAAAGGAAACCATGGCCAGGTTCTTGGCCATGCTCCGGAGCAGATGGACGATCCAGATCAGCGATCCAAATGATGGGTGGGGCCCACTAAGCAAATTCAGCAGGACAGCGTCCGTCCAATGGGATTCCTACCCGAGATGGGTCAGGCCAACCCGACTTTGACCAGGCTACCTGACCAGTGTACATCTAATGCACATATATTGTGTGCACATGGGTCCCCATGTGGGATCCATTGTGATGTAGATGAGAAATCTTCTTCATCCATCCGTTTTCTCATTTAATTTAAGGGGTTGACACCAAAATTGAAGCATATCCAGAGATCAAGTAGGCCCCAAATTGCTGATATGTGGGTTGATCTGTCCGTTGGGCCACTTTCAGAGGGATTCAAGGGATGAATTTTGACGTGTATGGTTAATTTAAGGTCCTCAGGCCAGATATAAAGTCGAGCCAAATGGATGGTGGGAACCTTATGATCTTGCATTCAGGACTACTTTTAGGCCTCTTGGACTTGATTTTCATAGATCTTTGGCATATAAATTCTTTAATCTCAGTTCCCTGAGGTCCGTCCCTTGCCGTGGTAACTTCGGAGCATTAAATCCATGCTTTAGTACCCTTTTTTAGTTCAGGCTCTAAAAATCACCTTGCAATACAAACACGATTAAAATAGGACGTTAAATAGTATTATGTTAATAAAATTAAGTAATAATTGGGGTCTAATATATAAAATTTGACCCTTAACACAAGCCAACTATCATTTTGCTAGTCCCAAGAAAAGTATGCGAAAAATAATTTAAAATTTATAGGACAATTTCTATAAACCCGAGTAATTTTTGAACAACAATTCAGTCAATAAAATTCTAAGAATCATGAATGTTAGGAATTACTTTCTCCTGGACTCAAGCGCATGGTAAGCTTCATAGTCAAGTTCAAAGTATTAATCCATCGATTAGAAAAATTCTAAACATTGAGGTCCATGGGTGTATAGTGAAAGCTAAACTTATCAGAATCAAAGGCTCAATTCTTTATTTTCATGATAACATTGATAATAACAAGCGCATTCAAGATAACCATAACCTAAACCAAAATTTTCCTTATAGTTCAACTTTTCATTTTTCCAGCTTTTGATTTTTTCATCGATGGCTTTCACGCTATGTCAACCTTTTAAAGGTAAATCCAAGAGTGGAATCGAACCCTCACCTATAGGGAGCAAACCCATGGTGAAGGCCATTCGCCCAACCCTTTCCAAAGACAACTATTTTTTAGTTAGGTATTATTTTTTTTGCTTTAAACATGATGGACAAATTCCCCAGGTTGGCTCCTTCCATGTCTAGTGACTACCAAGTTAACAATTCAATATCAAACTGAATACTTAATGTATGACATGCGAAATCATGAATCAATCAACTTTTAAAACTGTTAATCATGGATTAACAATTTGGCTTAACTGTGAAATCTAATAGATAATTGAATCTAAGAGTCATAAATTACCAACATTACGTATCTTATACGTCTAAATCAAAGATGGGTGTCAAAATCACTTCGAATTCACAAAAAATTCCCGTAAAAGTTTAAAATTTTTCACAATTTTTGCTCAAGACTGGGAAAATACTGATGAGGTAACCTAATCTCCTATCCCCAACCTAAAATCTATGTTGTCCTTAATGTAAAAGAGATAAGCATGCAATGCACGTGAGACAACGAAAGTAAAGGAGAAGTGATGAAAAGATAGTACCTTATGACAGAGTTAAGCAGCTTTTTCTCAAAGAGATTTCAGCGTGAAGGCTGTTCAGCACAAGAGTTAATCCAACGAAAGAAAACTAACCTAACAGCATAAAACCAACTAACCTAGAATGATAAAAAAAACTACTCGTCCTATGAAAGTAATAAACCTACCTATACCTCCATCAGACTAGGAGATCAATCCTAGTAAACAGGATCATTCAGAAGCATGCACATGCCCTCTGAATCACATTTCTCAACTAATGGCTTTAGTCAATGTCCATTTACTTTAAACTCATTGCCATTGTTTAGATTCTGAATCTTGACAGCCCCATAAGGATAAACATTGATAACAGTGAAAGGGCCTTCATTTTGTCCTTGTAAATTCTCGAGTTCTCGTAAATTCTTGAGAACTCGTATGCATTGATAACATTGAATGTGTATGCATCGTTTCAGATTTCTTCAAGTTCATTAAACTGAAGTTTGCACCGTAAGCTAGAGTTTGCACCATAAGCTAGTGTTGTCCAAATTGAAATTCATATTTTTGATCACCTAGTAGGCTCTATGTTCCAATTCCATAAGCAAGTGGCAAGCTTTCCCATAGACAAGCCTAAAGGGAGACATTCCAATAGGGGTCTTAAATGCAGTATGGTAAGCCTATAAAGCATATGTTAATTGGATTGACCAATCCTTATGGTTAGGGTTAATCATCTTTTTCAAGATGTGTTTGATCTCCCAATTAGAAATCTTAGCTTGCCCACTTGTCTATGGGTGGTACGGGGTACACACTTTATGAGAAATACCATATTTCTTCATTAAAATTTTGAATAGTCTATTACAAAAATGTGATCCCCCATCACTAATGATGGCTCGAGGCATTCTAAACTGGGAAAGGATGTTCTCTTTTAAGAATTTAATGACCATACGGTGGTCATTGTTTCAGCACGGAATTCCTTTAACCCATTTAGTGACATAGTCTACGGTGAGCAAAATGTATAAATTTTCAAAGGATTGGAGGAATGGTCATATGAAATCGATGCCCCAGCAATTAAATGCTTCAATGATAAGGATGAGATTCATGGGCATCATATTTTGACGGGACAATGCTCCCAATTTCTGATAACGCTCACAAGCCTTGCAAAACTCATTAGTATACCTGAACATAGTGGGATAGTAAAAGCCACACTATAGAATATTGGCTGTAGTCTTTTTAGCAGAAAAGTGACCACTACAAGCCTGTGAGTGACAGAAGGAGATGACACTCTGATGCTCACTATCTGGCACACGTCTCCTTAAGATTTCATTTGAACGATATTTAAATAAATGTGGATCGTCCTAAAAAAAGTAGCGTACCTCGGTGAAAATTTTCTTCTTATCTTGCGCAGTCCAATGTGTCAGTATGAAACTTGTAGCAAGATAATTAGCAATATTATCGAACTAAGGTGAATGGGAGACTCTAAACAATTGTTCGTTAGGGAACATGTCATTGATATGTGCCGTCTCAAGGGAAACAAAGGGATTAAGGCAGGAAAGATGGTCAGGCACTACGTTCTCTACTCTCTTTTCATCTTTAATTTTTAAATCAAATTCTTGGAGTAGAAGGATCCATCTTATCAGGTGGGGCTTAGCATCATTCTTAGCAAGAAGATACTGGAGTGCTACATGATCTGTATAAATAATGATCTTGGATCCAATCAAGTAGGACCTAAATTTGTTCAAAGTAAACACTACATCTAAGAGTTCCTTTTCTGTAGTTGAGTAGTTCACATGGGCCGGATTTAGAGTCTTACTTACATAATGAATAACGTAGGGCTTCTTTTCTTCTCTGGCCTAAAATCACCCCAAGAGCATAATCAAATGTGTCGCACATAAGTTCATAAGGAAGGCTCCAGTCGGGTGGCTAGATGATAGGTGTAGTAGTTAACATGCCCTTAAGATTGGTGAAAGCTTCCTGGAATGGCTTAATTCACCCGTATAGTGTATCCTTTTGAAGTAGATTATATAGAGGACGAGAGATGAGACTAAAGTCCTTTATAAATCTTTTGTCTTGAATTTCGCGTACATATTTTTTCTTTTATCAGAGTTGATAAACTAGCGGGATATAAAAAATTCAAGTATAAGAGGGAGTCCAAATATACATGACCAAGGTTTCAATTGGTTACCCAAAAACTTATACAAATTAATGACTTAACTTATTATAAAACATACAGTATAATTTAAAATGAGATGAAATTTGGAGAGAGAGTCACAAGGTCCTCTAGCTCCTCCTAATCCACATGAACACCAGTATGTACATCATCTATGTCTCCTGCACATTGCATGCAGTTCAATAGCGTCAATGGATATCCAGTGAGGTATAACCCCCAAGATTTATCGCAACATCAAGATAATTAAGCATAGTTATCCAAGACAGTATATAACAAATATTATACAATGATTATCATGGGAATCAGATAAGGTTCATCAGATACGCATTCATTAATAAATCATACAAGATAATCTTATTTAAATGCATGGACGCATGCACATGCTCACAGACCTAGGGATGCACATCTAATTGGTAAAAAGCCACTTCAGGAGAACTAGCTACCTGGAAAAGTACTCAAAGGTACGCCCAAGGAGAACCAACCACCTGAAAAAGACTATAATTTGTACATTACCCAAGGAGAACCAGTCACCTGAAAAAGACTATAATAGATAGATCATCCAAGGAGATTTAGCCACCCAAAAAAATACACAAGGTACTCTCAAGGAGAACTAGTCACCCGGAAAAGACCATAATAATATATAAATCATCCAAGGAGATTAGCCATCTGAAAAAATACTCAAAGTATGTCCAATGAGAATGAGTCACTCGGAAAAGACCGCAGGTCATGAAAATGCATGTGTAACACCCTGGATTTTGGCTAATCTAGGATTAGACGTCCTTAGGCAATGGGTTAACTAAAACACCTGAGAAATCGCTCAGAACCCAATTCCATAGCCAAAGAAATCACGTAGGATAAATTCCTTTGGAAAATAAGTGTAAGTTAGCTAGCGCGACGCTAAAGTAGCTGGGAAATAGTCCCTGATCACTTTAAATACGTTCTACAAGACCCAAATCGAGTAGAACCAATGACTCTATAATACTCTATAACCTGGGATCAAACTCTAAACCGGTTTGTTCTCTGGACCGCTTTGAATCTTTGTATTGGATTTAGACCGCGCGTCGAAAGTCCGATACCTCCTATCTTACACCGTTAGAACCGCCTAGCTAGACTTGACACTCATGTCGAAAATCAAGTCAAACCGATAATCACAGGCCATTTCATTGAGCCCGGACCGAAGAGAGTGCGAATAGGGACAGAATTGGAATTTCAAATTCAAATCTGGCACATGACTTGATGCGTCAGTATTGAGTATTTTGGCCGTCAGAATTCAGCCAGATTACACCCTCGGATCAGGAGAAATTTCTATTTTATATCATGAGACTTTCAGCCCTGATCTACGTGCGGTGACCGCTGAACTGAAACTGGTCCGCCACGGGCGATCTGCGGACCCAGCCAGACTGAAAAATTAATACGTACTAGATCTGGTACGCGTGAGCTTAAGTCCGATCGCATTTAGCCAGGGGACCACCAGAAAGCATCTTTTGGACCGAAACAGCCCCGAATTGGATATGCACTAAGTAAACTTCATCCCCGAGCCTATTTTGGGCATTTTTAAGCTTATAAAAGGGGTTGAAACCCTCACTCCTCTCTCCCATCCGAAATTACAAAAAGCCTTAGATTGGGAGAGAGAAAAGGTGAGAGTTTGTGAGAGAGAGTGGGAGTGATTTTCCTGCCACCTGCTGTTGCTGCTGCACGTGCTTAGGCGACGCACTCCGATCACTTTCCCGGCGATTCCAACGCACTTCTAGGTAAGGAAAACTCTAACCACTTGCTGATTTGGGGATTTCTTTGATTCAAATAGAATAGTAACTGATGTACATGTGTATCAGGTTGTCTGATCACCGTAGACGAAGCGTATACGCTCCGTTCGAATCACTTCACCTATAAGGAAAAAGGTGCAGATTTTAGATGCTTTGATTGACTGTTTCCAAAGCTTTCAATGTCGTTTAATAGTAGATTCTTGACGGCAACGCCGTTTGACATGTACAACATGCCGTCCGTTTCCTGTTTCGTAAACCAACGAAGAATATGAGATTTAGGGCATTTTAGTCATTTGTAGGAAGTACTGTTTTCATTCATATTTTTCTGACGTGATTGACATGGCTTCTTGTCGCATTAGGATATTAGGAATGCGTGCATAATTATTTTGGCGAAGAGATTCGCCTAATTGCGCACTTCGGGTCGACATACTATATGTAGACTTAAGTGTGTAGTGTATGTGTTTGTATAAATGCTTGTATTAGTATGTATTGAATTAAATGGTGTTATGAATTAGTTTGAGATTGATTTCTCAATTAATATGCTGGTATAAATGGTTTCCTACATGTTAGCCATATACATGATTTCATAATATGAATGAAATGCATGTGCTTGACAATTCGCTTAAGCTGTATGTTATAACATGTGCTTGATGATTTCATTTTGATTTAGTTTGAGATTGAATTCTCAATTAATATGCTGATGGAAATGATTTCCTATATGTTGGCGATATGCATAAGTTCATTATATGTACGAAAGGCATGTGTTAGATGATTTACTTAAGTTGTACGATATAACATGTGTTAACATGCTCACATGGTTGTGTTTCATTTTCAATACTCTCACATGATCGCTGACGTGGATTCATATGTGTTTGGGACTATACGTAGTCCAGGCAGTCGGCAACCGAGTGAATTCGTGGTTAGCTTATCTTGGCCACGAAGGACGCGTCGATGAACGCGAGTCGTGTTGGAGTTGGCGGCAGTAGTTAGGCCACGCGAAGTGTTTTACACACTTCATGTCGTTCGACTTGCAATGAGATCGTGCTAGTCGAGCCCGTTAAGTAACCCGACTGGCCGTTGTATGTTCACCCTGCATGAGTCATAACTGCTTGAACCTAAGGTACTGAACTTACCATTGTAAACCCTGTTAACCATGGTACCTTGATCCATAAAGACTTATGAGCCGGGCATGGTGGTATGGGACACCGTGGTCGAGGTGTCCGCCTACGCTGGGGCCACAAACCTCCCCGTAGTGACCAATGAGCACCAAGACTCGTGAGCAGATTATGGTGGTATGAGACACTATATTCTTGCTGTCGGCCTACATTGATAAGGTGATGGGGGAGTGGTGCAATGAGTATGAGCAACAGCCTTGACAGCCCTTTGTAGTGACCGCGAGCGTATTCTGAGTCTACGGGAGGCGACGACCCTTCCATAGCAGTGGAGTACAGTAGGCATGTATTGATAAGGTGATGGGGGAGCGGAGCAACGAGTGGTGCAACAGCCCTGTCAGCCCTTGCAGCGACTTACAAAATATACATCGTATGAGATTACTAGGAGTGACGACCCTAGACAGGATCTGTGTTGGGATTGATACAAGGGAAGTACCTTAGTTTCCTAATCCTGCTGTTTGAATGGACTAATAACAACTCGGAAATCATATCACCATAGCATTGCATGTGTCTGGAAGATGTGGAGCACTCTAGGGAGTGTGGCATGCCGCGGTCGTAAGATGTTGCCGTATGAGGGAGATCGTCGGTGAGGGCATACATCACGTCATGTCATATTGCATTAACAACAGTATTAGGATTGTTTGAATTACTGCTTTACTATTATCGCATGATTGATTTGATAACATGCTAATCTCTGCTCTCTTATCCCACTGAGTTGATCACTCACTCCCACGTTACGGGATGGTATTTCCGGACGCCCACCAGTCCCTATTGTGATTGTAGATGATGGCGCGGCCTGCGAGGTGGTGCTGGACTTGATGATGAGGAGGAGGATCTCTCCTTTATGCATGATCTGATTGACGGGATTACAGGGAGGTTGATTAGATACCTTAACACTTGTCATTTTATATTTTGAAAACACTCATGTATATTCTTTTGGTTTACTTTTGGAGCATACATGTATGTATATAACGTGGTAACATTTTCACACTCTGGAGACATACAACAGTTTATATATGTTATACATACTATCACAGTCTTTCGCTTGCTAGTTTAACTGTCTCTAGAGTATGATATGCTGTTCTAGCTTAATCTCACTCATGTTTAATACATTATCACAGACAACATTCAATCATACATATCTATGTTGCATAAATAACATTTTAGAACTCGGGAGTGGAGTTTTTACTCGACCCCCCAATTTTCGGGATGTTACAGATGGTAACAGAGCATGATTTGGATTAAACCGGGCCTGGGTTATGGTCACGCGATGTACGCTGTCGCTTCCTTTGACTTAGGTGGGTGCAAGAAGGGTCTAGAAACACTTCTGGCATCCCAGATTCGTCAATAGGAGAAGTCTATTCATTTCGATCGCGGGATCGAGTCCATAACGCATATAGGGTCGCGTGAAGTAACCCGAATAGCTCCTAGGTTGTAGGTAAGTGGGTTGAGATGTTCTTTGAACAATTCTAAACCCGTAAATATAAATTTTTCGGCCGTGGGACAACCACGACCCCTGTATTCAATCGTCAGGGCCTAAAAACCCCGTTTCACCGAAAATCTTTGAAATTCTTCCTCTCACCACTCCAATCTTCAATTTTCTCTTATATTTTTCATGTTAGGCATCAATCATAATGTGAAAATAACATAAAATCATACTTTCATAAAATTTTACAGTGAATAGTAAAATTTCATGAAAAATAGCCATAAGGCCATTCTAACTTTGTTTTCTTTAGAAACTAATGGGCTAGATGGATGTACTAGCTCCTTATACCCTAAAATCATATGCTGCATGATAGGGTTTTATATTCGAGATTGCAGATTGGCCCCAAAAATCCTCGAATGGATGTTTGGGCCTCCCTAGGGCAATCTACAATGAACCAAGGTGGGAACCATACCTTTTTGAAATTCCTAGGGCAAGGGGAACCCATCCCATATAGCCTTAATGGCCAATTTGAAAGTTCACTGGCGATGCCTTCGCTGATTCGGCGATGCATCGCCGGTCAAACTCATCAGATGGGTCTGGCCTTTGGGCTGGAGGAGTTTGGGGGCTAGGGTAGCCCCCTGGTATGCGGTCCGTACCTTGAAACCCCCCAAAAGATGTACCTCCTTCACAAAATGCCCCTCTAAGCTCTCCTTTCTTCGCATTTTTGCTGCCTTCCCCTCAAATCTCGATGTCAAACCTCTCCCAATCTCATTTTCAGTCACAACCGACCACTCTCCACCATTCTATTTCAGTTTGCAGCCCTTCCTCTTGAAGATTTCATCGTTTGGAGCTCTTACAACCCCCAAATCGAGTTGAAATCGTGAGGTGCTCCATTCCCCTTTTTCATTCTCTTTTCTTTCTGAAAATATATCCTAGGGGAGCTTGAAGCATCCCTCTACAACGCCTAGATCTCCCTTTTCTAGTTTGGTTAGCCATTTTCTTGCATTTCCCCCATTTTCCATGACTATTGTTAAGCTGTTTTAGCCTTTTTCTCTCGTTTCACCATCCTCCCTCTCAATCCTATTTTTTCATTTTCTTTGCTTAAGGGATACTGAAAATATATGGCCGAGAGAGCTCTAGTGAGCAACAGATAGTATTAGACTCGACAGGGATAAAGAAGGTAAGTCGGGACTGTGGTAAAGTCCTTTTGTAGAGTTAGGCATCTATGCCTTTGCCCTGTAGAATGTTTGATTTTTGTTTTAAGGATTTCTGTGTTTTGTTGTTATTGGGTCTAGTGATGTCACTGGTAGACAATGTGTTGCGTCAGTGGTTTGGGCTTAGCATAGCCGAATGCATCTCTGTCATAATCCATGTGGAACTTTATTCCATATATTGTGATGAAATTTGGTTAGATGGAATACATGCCGTTTCATTTCGCTGTAAGGTATTGTCCCTAGATTGGGAGTATAGTGACTCCCGGGATTCTGTCTACAAATGAATTTTTATCCCACCCCACCCTCCTACCAAGCATGCCACTCTCTATCCCAACATGAGATTAGGAATGCGGTTCCATTTAATACAACTTAATGCTACTGGCCATATAGGCCCTTGGCGTTTTGGACCTAGCGATAGCACTCCTAGATTTGAAGGATCTGACGACATAAGAAATCCAATTCCATTTAGATAATCTTGACCCTAAGCAATAGAACAACTCCGTGTAGTAGAGATGGTATGGAACCATTTAACGTATAAACTTAGGCTTTGGATTATAACTACTTAGTTACAGACTAGGCTACTAGTTGTCTTAAGCAGTGTAAGGCCTATATATGCTAAGGGATAGTAGGTTAGATTTGGTTGGAATGGGACTCCCTTCCTTCGATAGATCCCCTTATGACTTATAGACTTTTGTTGTTGCCCATAGGAGGGAGCCATTCACTCTTAGGGACCATTTATAAATCCCTCAGAATGAACTTAGAATGTACTAGCATGCCCCTTAGAATTGCCTTCCCCAAGGGCTTATTGCATTCAGGAACGCGGAATAAAGGAACTATATGTAAGAGATGTATTCGCTGTTTGAATCGACTTCCTAATCCTAGTGGTTACCAATAAATCCAATGCTCTGATCAAGCAGAAGATCGGCATCGACTCGGATTAAGAATTGATACAATAAATCTTCTGTCCTAGCTAGACAGAAAGTCTATGTATCCGGCTCAGACCCACTACACAACTATTCTTCCGTGTTGGCCCGACCACCTACAACCACAAGTTATTGTTTTGCCCTTGGTAAATGGCGAGGACTTAAAGCCAGTAGAGAATTCGACATCTTGCCACCAACTCATACCTGCCCCTGAACTTAACCACAATAGAGATTAGGCTCATCCCTATGATCATAGGTACCAATGCCATAGAACGCATCATTAGCAAGGAAAACCAGGTAGAGAAGTTGTTTCCCAATTTATGTCAAGGATAGGTCTTAAGTTGCACCTCGTTCTGATGTACGGAGCGACGCATAGACTCTTGAACTTTAAGTAAAACCAAGTTTTAAGGGGGGTAGAACAAATTAAGTCCAATCCAGTTAGGTTAGTCAATGCTCCCGTTCGATCAGAGTGGCGCAGCGGAAGCGTGCTCGGCCTATTCCCCACTAGCCCAAGATCGAAACCTTTGATTTCGGATATACGTACGATTAAGTTATTAAGTAGGATTCAACCTCCCTTAGAAAAGTATTCCTTACCCTTCGCCAATGTCGGGGACGACATTGTGTTTTAAGGGGGGTAGATTGTAACACTCCGAATTTTGGCTAATCTGGGATTAGACGTCCTTAGGCAATGGGTTAACTAAAACACCTGAGAAATCGCTCAGAACCCAATTCCATAGCCAAAGAAATCATGTAGGATAAATTCCTTTGGAAAATAAGTGTAAGTTAGCTAGTGCGACGCTAAAGTAGCTGGAAAATAGTCCCTGATCACTTTAAATACGTTCTACAAGATCCAAATCGAGTAGAACCAATGACTCTATAATACTCTATAACCTGGGATCAAACTCAAAACCGGTTTGTTCTCTGGACCGCTCTGAATCTTTGTATTGGATCTAGACCGCGCGTCGAAAGTCCGATACCTCCTATCTTACACCGTTAGAACCGCCTAGCTGGACTTGACACTCATTTCGAAAATCAAGTCAAACCGATAATCACAGGCCATTTCATTGAGCTCGGACCGAAGAGAGTGCGAATAGGGACAGAATTGGAATTTCAAATTCAAATCTGGCACACGACTTGACGCGTCAGTATTGAGTGTTTTGGCCATCAGAATTCAGCCAGATTACACCCTCGGATCAGGAGAAATTTCTATTTTATATCATGAGACTTTCAGCCCTGATCTACGTGCGGTGACCGCTGAACTGAAACTGGTTTGCCACGTGCGATCTGCGGACCCAGCCGGACTGAAAACTTAATACGTACTAGATCTGGTATGCGTGAGCTTAAGTCCGATCGCATTCGGCCAGGGGACCACCAGAAAGCATCTTTTGGACCGAAACAGCCCCGAATTGGATATGCACTAAGTAAACTTCATCCCCGAGCCTATTTCGGGCATTTTTAAGCTTATAAAAGGGGTTGAAACCCTCACTCCTCTCTCCCATCCAAAATTGCAAAAAGCCCTAGATTAGAAGAGAGAAAAGGTGAGAGTTTGTGAGAGTGTGGGAGTGATTTTCCTGCCACCTGCTGCTACTGCTGCACGTGCTTAGGCGACGCACTCCAATCACTTTCCCGGCGATTCCAACGCACTTCTAGGTAAGGAAAACCCTAAGCACTTGCTAATTTGGGGATTTCTTCGATTCAAATAGAATAGTAGCTGATGTACATGTGTATCAGGTTGTCTGATCGCCGTAGACGAAGCGTATACGCTCCGTTCGAATCACTTCACTTATAAGGAAAAAGGTGCTGATTTTAGACGCTTTGATTGACTGTTTCCAAAGCTTTCAATGTCGTTTAATAGTAGATTCTTGACGGCAACGCCATTTGACATGTACAACATGCCGTCCGTTTCCTGTTTCGTAAACCAACGAAGAATATGAGATTTAGGGCATTTTAGCCATTTGTAGGAAGTACTGTTTTCATTCATATTTTGCTGACGTGATTGACATGGCTTCTTGTCGCATTAGGATATTAGGAATGCGTGCATAATTATTTTGGCGAAGAGATTCACCTAATTGCGCACTTCGGGTCGACATACTATATGTAGACTTAAGTGTGTAGTGTATGTGTTTGTATAAATGCTTGTATTAGTATGTATTGAATTAAATGGTGTTATGAATTAGTTTGAGATTGATTTCTTAATTCATATGCTGGTGTAAATGGTTTCCTACATGTTAGCCATATGCATGATTTCATAATATGAATGAAATGCATGTGCTTGACAATTCGCTTAAGCTGTATGTTATAACATGTGCTTGATGATTTCATTTTGATTTAGTTTGAGATTGAATTCTCAATTAATATGCTGATGGAAATGATTTCCTATATGTTGGCGATATGCATAAGTTCATTATATGTACGAAAGGCATGTGTTAGATGATTTACTTAAGTTGTACGATATAACATGTGTTACATGCTCACATGGTTGTGTTTCATTTCCAATACTCTCACATGATCGCTGACGTGGATTCATATGTGTTTGGGACTATACGTAGTCCAGGCAGTCGGCAACCGAGCGAATTCGTGGTTAGCTTATCTTGGCCACGAAGGACGCGTCGATGAACGCGAGTCGTGTTGGAGTTGGCGGCAGTGGTTTGGCCACGCGAAGTGTTTTACGCACTTCATGTCGTTCGACTTGCGATGAGATCGTGCTAGTCGAGCCTGTCAAGTAACCCGACTGGCCGTTGTATGTTCACCCTGCATGAGTCATAACTGCTTGAACCTAGGGTACTGAACTTACCATTGTAAACCTTGTTAACCATGGTACCTTGATCCATAAAGACTCATGAGCCGGGCATAGTGGTATGGGACACTGTGGTGGAGCTGTCGGCCTACGCTGGGGCCACAAACCTCCCCGTAGTGACCAGTGAGCACCTAGACTCGTGAGCAGATTATGGTGGTATGGGACACTATATTCTTGCTGTCGGCCTACATTGATAAGGTGATGGGGGAGCGGTGCAACGAGTGCGAGCAACAGCCCTGGCAGCCCTTTGTAGTGACCGGGAGCGTATTCTGAGTCTACGGGAGGCGACGACCCTTCCGTAGCAGTAGAGTACAGTAGGCCTTTATTGATAAGGTGATGGGGGAGCGGAGCAACGAGTGCGTGCAACAGCCCTGTCAGCCCTTGCAGCGACCTACAAAATATACATCGTATGAGATTACTAGGAGTGACGACCCTAGACAGGATCTGTGTTGGGATTGATACAAGGGAAGTACCTTAGTTTCCCAATCCTGCTGTTTGAATGGACTAATAACAACTCGGAAATCATATCACCATAGCATTGCATGTGCCTGGAAGATGTGGAGCACTCTAGGGAGTATGGCATGCCGCGGTCGTAAGATGTTGCCGTATGAGGGAGATCGTCGGTGAGGGCATACATCACGTCATGTCATATTACATTAACAACAGTATTAGGATTGTTTGAATTACTGCTTTACTATTATCGCATGATTGATTTGATAACATGCTAATCTCTGCTCTCTTATCCCACTGAGTTGATCACTCACTCCCACGTTACGGGATAGTGTTTCCGGACACCCACCAGTCCCTATTGTGATTGTAGATGATGACGCGGCCTGCGAGGCGGTGCTGGACTTGATGATGATGAGGAGGATCTCTCCTTTATGCATGATCTGATTGACAGGATTACAGGGAGGTTGATTAGATACCTTAACACTTGTCATTTTATATTTTGAGAACACTCATGTATATTCTTTTGGTTTACTTTTGGAGCATACATGTATGTATATAACCTTGTAACATGTTCACACTCTGGAGACATACAACAGTTTATGTATGTTATACATACTATCACAGTCTTCCACTTGCTAGTTTAACTGTCTCTAGAGTATGATATGTTGTTCTGGCTTAATCTCACTCATGTTTAATACATTATCACAGACAACATTCAATCATACATATCTATGTTGCATAAATAACATTTTGAAACTCGGGAGTGGAGTTTTTACTCGACTCCCCGATTTTCGGGATGTTACAGCATGATTAACCCAACCATTATTGTTTCAATTTCAAACAATCAATTTAGGAAAGCTCAAATGTCACTATGGGGGGTTGGTTACCCAGCACAGGCCGACAACTCAGGCATAGTGTCCCGTTCCACCATCCTAGTGTTCACTCCCCAAGTGCATGGTCGTGATGTAGTAATAACTCGGTAAGACCGAGGTCGAATCCCAAGGGACTGAAACTCGTACGTTATCTAAAATTAAATAGAAATAGAACTAGACTAAGATGCATGCTAAATCGAATAGAATTTAAGAAATAATGATGGAATATTTATCTAAAACTTAGGAGAAATCAAAGAAGGGTAACTAGGGATTCAAAGGATCCACTTGTAGAGATCAGGGAGATCTTATGCCTGATTTATGGAAACTAACTGAACTGTCATTGATCTAGTTTCAAAGGGATGAAAGGTATATGAATTAGAATGGATTTCATCACCATACCATGCCCAGGAGACTATGAAAAACAACAGAATTAAACTAATTACCAACCAATCACATGTATGAAGGTTAGGAAGGGTACCGACATATGACCATGCCCAGGAGACGATGGTGAACAACAGGGCTTCCTGACGTCATAAACATAAAAGGAAAAACAAATATTCAAAGCCATTGCAGACCTGTTGTAATTTCAGTCATAACAGACCATTAAAGACTAAAAATATTTCTAGAATCAACTAGCATCAAACTCAGTTCATGAACAATGAATCAAAGCCGTAGAGGTCTTCCCATCATGCCACAAGCTTCACCTCTTAGCCCTAACTAAGAGGTTCAGCCCACCATGATGGGCCTAGATCTCATAAAATTAAAAAGAAAAAGAAAAAGAAAAGAACAAACTCTCCCTGTCTCTCTCTCTCCCTCTACTTCCAACCTCCACGTCCAAGGAATGATCCCCTCTTCTCTCTCTCCTATCTTCCTTTTATAGCTGAAGGAGGTCGGCCTTGCTGCCGGTTTAGAGAACCGACCTTGGTGGAGTCGGTGGACTGTGTAACCTTTTACGCAGCAATAGCCTATCGCAGAGAAGCCGCAAATCGAGTTGCATTCCGCTCAGATTTTTGGACAAAACCCATCCCACGATCCGAATTCTTTCCATGGCTGGGGTAAAGACTCCCTTCCAGACCTATTGGACGGTTCAGATCATTCGTCCGACCACGAACGGTGGCCCACGACTGGCCGCAAATTTCAGGCTGCATCGGTTTCGGGCGCTTAATACGTCCTGCGTAACAGAGCTTACGCAGCGACGTTGGTGGGGCCCACTTATTTATCATTTTGAGAAATCCACTCCATTCATTCAACTCGTGAGGAAATTTCAGCTGGAGAGGGCCAGTTTTAGATTGTTTCTGACGTGTCCCACCTGATTTTTTGATTCACCGTCCAACCCGTTCTTGAATAGTTATGATCCCATCCTCTTTATTTCTTAAAATATTTTCACCTAGGCCTTGGTAGAATGGGCCTTGGGAAGTTACTGGATAGTTTGGATTGTTCATATGGACAATGGGTGGGTCCCACAACATGTCCCAGCAAGCTCTGTTTGAGCTTTCCAGCGAAGAAACGGCAGCGGCCGTTTTGCGCAAGGACGTTGGTGGGGTCCACTTTACTGCTGTTTTACGAAATCCAGGCCGACCACTGCATTCTGCTCGAGAAACCGGTCAAAAAGATGCGGTTCAGCTCTGATTCGGTGTGGCCCATGGAAGATTACTTCTACCGTCCATTATATGCTGTTGACGAGATTTCCATGCGTACACATGCATGGTCTTGGAAAAACATCATTTGTATGGTCGGTTTTCCCTCGTGAGACGAATGAACAGTGTGGATCTTACAAATGCATGGTGATTGTGGCCCACTGATGCATCCCAGCGGACGCAGGTTCATCCGCTGGCTTTTGCGCGAGAGAACGCGAATCAGCGCCTGTGTTGACCGGGTGGTCTGTCCGGTGCACGGCGAGTCCTCATGTACATGTTGCACACGCACTGCAGCTTAGGGTCCACTGTTATATTTTCGTGAAATCCGCTCCATCCAACCAATTTTTCATATCATTTAAACCGTCCAGAATATTTTTGAAGCATATCCATAACTCAGGTGGGCCCCATTTAAGGGTTTTAGGGGCTGATCTGTCTGTTGGGACACTTTCATGACAATTCAGAAGATGATTTTTGATATGTACGATTAATTTATGGTCCTCAGACCATGTATAAAGTTTTGAGCCGAACGGATGATGAAAATCTCATGATCTTGCATTCTGATCATCCTTCAGGCCACACGAGCTTCAATTCCTCGATTTTTGTGGATCCCTGGCGTTGATCTGGGTCCCCAGGAGTCCGTTTCTTGCCTTGGAGCATTCTAAGCTTTAAATCTATGATTTTAGTGTCCTATTTCAACCCAAACTCGTAAATGCACCCTGTATCACAAACACGGTTAAAATGGGTCATTAAACAATATCATGCTCGTAAATTCAGGAAATAACCAGGGTCTGATATGTAATATTTGACCCTCAACACCTAGGCTCATGAGACTAATAAAAATGATATTTTAAGGATAGGCCCTTCAACTAGTGGCCAATCGTAGTCCAACAAGTGGAACTTACCACAACAGAGTTATATAAAATAATCCATTAAAGCCTCATGGGCAATTGTTCCATAAAAGCAGCATGGGCCAAATATTCTACCTAATGATGTGATAAAAAGGGGTTATTCCCCAAAATCCATATAAGTACAATTGATCCACAAGGTGGTAAGTGTACAATGTAAATTTATTTAATCCGTTACACAAGTGGCCACTAGCTCGAGGATTTCCTAAAAACACTATTAAGTAAGCATAAGCATTAGAATGAGCCACATATATGTCATTATCACTCACGTATATAAAATACACACCAAAGTAGGGATACTAGAGATTTATGGCATGTTAAATTATTTGAATTTAAATCTAAACATGTCACATTTATAAAAGATTACTCAAATGGAACGTAACATTCTTCATCATTTTCACATTGTACTACATTAAGTAACCAACAAACCCAATGAACTAAGCTAAATATCATGACGTAGAAAATCTTGAATGGTGATCCTCACCTTTAAATTAAGCGATTGCAACAAGAATGCTCCAATGCATGAATCCAAATCGAACGGGTTAGATCTAAGTTCCATAACCCATCTACGGTCGACATCTTAACATCAGGCTTTGATCTCCACCTTGATTTGAGATTTGCAACATTAGGAATTCTAAAATCTATGCAGATTTGAGGAAAGGATGAAAATTGTAGTAGAGCTTAAAGTCGATGAAGTTAATAACACTAAGTAATCTAATATTTTAAAATAACCTCACTGCTAATCTTTAGACAATAGAAATAAAATGATATTAACCACTAACTCTAAATGATAATAATAATACAAGTAATTGATGATGAACCTGATTTGAGAAAAGGGTGAAAAACTACTCAGCTACATCAACTCGGTTGAGTCAACTCGACTTACCATCACTCCTTCCTCCTAGTTTCTCTTTCTTTTTTTCTTCTCCTTTCTCCTTTCTTTTTCATAGGTTAGAAATGGCCTACAGTCAGCCTAGCCTTAAGTCACAACCCTCAAAAAATCTCAACTCAACCGTCCAGCAAGTTGGCTGGACTCAGTAAGACCCGACAACTACCGAATCGGCTCTCCCTTTCCCTAGTTTCTCTTCCTTTCTCCTTCCTCCTTCCTCCTTCTTTCTTCCCTTTCTTCTTTCTTTTTCAGCCCATGTATGGTCAAACCAAGATAGAACTCGACTCAAACGCCCCTTTAATTCCATAGATTTGGAGCGAGTCACAACCTAACTCAGTGCAACAAACGGTAAGGTGAAGCAACACACTTCCCTTCACTGTACTCTTCTATCTCTTTATTTCTTCGAATCCCTCTTTCTTTCTTTTCCTTTCTTTCTTCTTCTTTTTCTCTTAACTTTGATCCCTACACGTTCAAGTGAGTCAGAACTCGACTAAAATGCTCCCCAAACTCGACAGATTTGGACCAAGTTTCAGTGTGGCATAGCGACAGCAACCCTTTTCTCAAGTCCTCTCTGTCACTCCTTCTGTTATTCTCTGCAAGAGGAACCCAGGACATTGGACTCGGCCTTGTCTTACAATGACTCGGATCGAGCCGACTCTGCTGGTTGCAGTACCAGAAACGACGCCTCTCTCTCCCTCTTTCTCTTTCTGTCTCTTTCTTTCCTTTTCTCCCCTTGGGATTTGCCCTAAAAATAGCCTTTTATAGGCCCTACTAATCCAGTTCTAGACATTTCAAATGTCAACTAATCCTTAGATTCGTTACGCCTGATTGCAATATGGTTGAATTTCACTGATTTTAGTTGGATCGATCCATCCAGCTTGCACAGCTTTGATTAGAAGCCATAGATGATTTTTTGGCATCAAGGTCCTCCAGATGGACAACCTTGATTAGAGAATGGGCCCCATCGCTAGGTGATGGGTTTCCCGGACGATCGAAGAAGATGAGGTGGCCGCACATGGCGATTTCTTCTTTACGGTCTTATCCTTTGATCCAGTGCATTTGGATGGACTAGATGGGACCACTGATCATTGTGGGACCCAATTTTTGATCAATGGTTAGAGATATCTTAATGGTGTGTGAGAAATTCAGCTGCGGGTGAAAATCTCGAGCTTGGATAGGTTTCTCGTGAGATCTCTTCATCCCATGAGATAGGGCATTGCTTGCCGTAAAATAGATGCCCCAGATGCATTTGAAGTGCCTTCTAGATATGTCCCAGTGGTTCGAATCATTCTTTTCATTAACGAAAAGATTCTTTCCTCCTTTTCTTCTGGTTAAAGGAAAGAAACAGAAGGCTAGGATAAGCTGAAACAGACGGTTGAGATGGGAAGAAATGGAGGCACGCAGATCACCAACATGACAAAAATGGGATTTTCATGTTTGAAAGATGTCACACATGCATCTATTTGCACTGGGATTCGTTTGTATGCACACGTGTTTCATCCCATTAAAATGGCTAGGGTTCGATTGAAATTAAGTGTCGTGCTAGATGGACAGTTCAGATTTCTCATTCTGTCAATGAAGGTGGGCCTTGATCATCTCTAATGAGGCAACAGTTTCTGCATTTGGAAACTCTCACCACCATCAGTTCTTGTGTTGAGAATTATGCTCTCTTGGTTGAGTATCCACGAGTGCAACGGTCCTAGTTCCAGTAGAAATCATCATTAGAATAACATGGACGGTTTAGATCACAACCGATAACCACCTGATTTAAACGGGTTCGGACGCAAATGCAGAAAAGAGAGGAATTCTCTCATTTTAAAATTTCTGTCAGGTCAACAACCTGTTGACCTAGACAATTGTTTGTTGCACATCAAGTGCACATCTTGTAAGTGCACATGCAGGTTGAAAGTGGGGTCCACATTGATCATTGAGGCCATCCAACCGTCCACTCACTTCTACTTACCTAGATAGGACATCTGACTGGCACTAAGACAGATCCAGTGCTTAGGTGGACCATTTTATTTTATTTTATTGTGATGTAACTAATGATTTCCATCGATCTGATAATTAGATCATTCTAAAATTGAACGTCAATGGTCAAAATGGTCCCAAGGAGTTGTTCATATGGTCAAGATGCTTCGTGGTCCATAATGGACAGTTAGATGGTCAATCTAGTGGCTAGATGAGCTTGTAATGTGGACTAATAGCTACTGAATGGGTGATTTTAAGGTCTATTAGTGGAATTTTTTCAAATTGTCGAGCAATTTCCCAATAAGAATCTAGGTACTGATTCAATGACTAAGTGGTGGATTAGCAGATTGAGTGTTTTAGCCTTGAAGGATGGTGTATTTGATACTTTGGGCCCCAATGAATGGTGGACTCGATGATCTGATGGTTTGATTGTTGTCGACAGATGATCGATAGCCGAATTAAGTGTCATGGCCCCAATGGATGGTGGATCTGGTGACATGACAATCCATCTTGGATTCTAACGGGTGGATGACTTGGTCCATATATATGAAGATCACTTCTAATAGGAAAATTTAGGCTAGGATGAATGAGTGGTTCCATAAGTTAAGTTATCAGGTAACACCCGAGTACTGAAAAGTATAGGGTGTCACAATCTACCCCCCTTAAAGAAGAATCTTGCCCTTGAGATTCGATATCATATATTCCTCTTATTGCTATTACAAGTAGGAAATTCATTCGATGGTGTTCTTCGCTCAATCTATTTAGATGTGAATTTACAACTTAGCTTCCTATGAATTATAATGAAATCTTCTAATTTCATGATAAGAGCACCCGAGCCAATGTGAACTTGCCTAAGTGTCTATCACTCTTTCGTTACGCACCCTGATTTCCTAATGCTCTACCTAAAAATTTTCGGACCTAGGTTCTAGATGAAAATTCAAGTTTGAAATTTGCCCAAATCATGTAGATTCCCAAATCAATGTTTAGTCTAGGTTTCAAAATTTATCCAAATCTTATAAATTCACTTCTAACACTTCCAAATACTAGAAATCATGAGAAATATGTTCTTTAGCTAGAGAGATGTATTAGGGGATTTAAAATTACAATTCCTAGTACGATTCCTTAAGTTTTGGGGAATGCTTATGTCCGATGTAACGTACAATGGGGATGGTAAGTAATTTCCTACTATACCTAAGTTCTCTTTATTTATTAAAGGTCGAGACAATTTCGTTTCAATTAGGGAAAATTATGGGAAAAATTCAAATCCTTGATTGCTAAAAAGTTCATTGGAAGCGAAGCTCAAGGATCGTTCTTGTTTCATCTAATATCCATCATAGCAATTTACTTATTCTCTCATAATTCCTAAGTTTAGTTTTTGAGTTCAAATGACTAAGGGTAAATTTCGAATGAATCTAAGTTCATTTATAGGTTCTACAATTATCCAAACAACATTCTTGGGAATATAAAATCTTGAATTTCTACATTCTCAATTCTCCTTAATTCAAAGGAAACTTCACATAAGTTCAAATGATTGTCCTACTAAATCTAAAGGGAACTTAAATTTAGGTTTCTATGTTCTCAAACTTTCTCTAAATCTAGAGGATTTCTATATAAGTTTGAGTGGTTAGCCAAACAATTTTTGAAGGGAATCTAAGTTCAGTTTCTAAGTTGAAATAATTAAATGTAAAATTTTCAAAGGAGTCTAAAATTTTACACCTCGCTTTTCAAAATTTTTCCTAACTTTAAGGGAATTCTAAATGAATTCAAATGGCTATTTTATCAATTCCACAAGAAACTTAAGTCTAGGTATCTACATTCTCAAACTTCCTAAGTCTAAGGGAGATTCACCTAGGTTCAAATCTCTAATTTCAACATTTTAACTTAAGACATTTAAGGTCTGTATAAGTTCGTTTCCCAAAGGCAAGGGCTGTCTAGACTCTCTTCGATACCATCTTTAACACCCTGATTCTCGAAACCCGAGTACACTACTTATTTTCCAACAACCCGAGTGTTGACCTGTGAAAATGTCTTTTTTATCAAAGTTAATAAACTAGCGGGATATAAACAATTCAAGTATAAGAGGGAGTACAAATATACATAACCAAGGTTTCAAGTGGTTACCCAAAAACATATACAAACCAATGACTTAACTTATTACAAAACATACAATACAAATTAAAATAAGATGAAATTTGGAGAGAGAGTTGCAAGGTCCTCTGGATCCTCCTAATCCACATGAACACCAGCATGTACATCATCTATGTCTCCTACACATTGCATACAATTCTATAGTGTCAATGGCTATCCAGTGAGGTATAACCCCTAAGATTTATCACAACATCAAGATAATTAAGCATAGTTATCTAAGACAGTATACAACAAATATTATACAATGATTATCATGAGTATCAGATAAGGTTCATCAGATACGAATTCATTAATAAATCACACAAGATAATCTTGTTTAAATGCATGGATGCATGCACATGCTTACAGACATGGGGATGTACATTCAGCTAGTAAAAAGTCGTCCAAGGAGAACTAGCCACCTAAAATAGTATTTAAAGGTACGCCCAAGGAGAACCAGCCACCCGGAGAAGACTATGATATATAGATCACCTAAGGAGGACTAGTCACCCAAAAAAGTACACGAAGGCAAGCCCAAGGAGAACTAACCACCCCCAAAATAACATAATAGATAGATTTTCAAAGGAGATCTAGCCACTCGAAAAAGTACACAAGGTATGCTCAAAGAGAACTAGTCACCTGAAAAAGACCATAATAATATATAGATCGCTCAAGGAGATCTAGCCACCTGAAAAAAAACTCAAAGTACATCTAAGGAGAACCAAGTCACCTGGAAAAGACCGCATGCCATGAAAATGCATGATTAGCCTGACCATTATTATTCCAATTTCAAACAATCAATTTAGGAAAGCTCAAAGGTCACTATGGGGGGTTGGTTACCCAGCATAAGCTGCCAACTCAGGCATAATGTCACATTCCACCATCCTTAGAGAACTAGTCACCTGAAAAAGACCATAATGATATATAGATCGCTCGTGGAGATCTAGCCACCCGAAAAAATACTCAAAGTACGTCCAAGGAGAACGAGTCACCTGAAAAAGACCGCATGCCATGAAAATGCATGATTAGCGCCACCATTATTATTCCAATTTCAAACAATCAATTCAGGAAAGCTCAAAGGTCACTATGGGGGGTTGGTTACCCAACATAGGCCGACAGCTCAGGCATAGTGTTCCATTCCACCATCCCTGGCATATGAGACTAATAAATATGATATTTTAAGGGTAACCCCTTCAACTAGTGGCTAACTGTAGTCCAACAAGTGGAACTTACCACCGCAGAGTTATATAAAATAATCCATTAAAGCCTTGTGGGCAATTGTTCCATAAAAGCCGCAAGGGCCATATATTTGACCGAATGGTGTGATAAAAAGGGATTATTCCCTAAAATCCATATAAGCACAGTTGATCCACAAGGTGGTAAGTCTACAACATAAATTTATTTAATCTGTTACGCAAATAGTCACTAGTTCAAGGATTTCATAAAAACACTATCAAGTAAGCATAAGGGTTAGACTGAGCCACGTACAATGTCATTATCACTCAAATATGTAAAATACACACCAGAGTAGGTATACTAGTGATTCATAGCATGTTAAATTATTTGAATTTAAATCTAAACATGTCACATTTATAAAAGATTACTCAAATGGAACGTAACATTCTTCATCATTTTCACATTGCATAACATTAATTAATCAACAAACCCAATGAAGTAAGATAATTATCATGAAATAGAATAGCTTGAAGGGTGATCCTCACCTTTAGATTAAGTGATTGTAACAAGAATGCTCCAATGCATGAATCCAAATTGAACGGGTTAGATATAAGTTTCGCACCCCATCTGCAGTCGAGATCATAACCTCAGGCTTTGATCTTCACCCTGATTTGAGATTTGAAACTTTAGGAATTCTAAAATCTAAGCTGATTTGAGGAAAGGATGAAAATTGTAGTAGAGCTTAATGTCGATGAAAGTAATAACACTAATTAATCTAATATTCTAATATAACCTCACTGCTAATCTTTAGACAATAGAAATAAAATGATACTAACCACTAACTCTAAATGATAATAATAATACGAGTAATTGATGATGAACCTGATTTGAGAAAAGGGTGAAAAAAAACTCAGCTACGTCGACTCGGTTAAGTCAACTCGACTCACCATCACACCTTCCTCCTAGTTTCTCTTTCTTCTTTTCTTCTCCTTTCTCCTTTCTCTTTCATAGATCAGACATGGCTTGAACTCAGCCTAGCCTTAAGTCGAACTGCACAACCCTCATAGAATCTTAACTCAGCCATCCAGCAAGTTGGCTGGACTCAGTAAGACCTGACAACTCCCGAGTTGGCTCTCCCTTTCCCTAGTTTCTCTTCATTTCTCCTTCATCCTTCTTTCTTCCCTTTCTTCTTTCTTTTTCAGCCCCTGTATGGTCAAACCAAATCAAAACTTAACTCAAACGTCCCTCCAACTCCATAAATTCAAACCGAGTCACAACCCATCTTATTGCAACAAATGGGAAGATGAAGCAACACACTTCCCTTCACTCTGCTCTTCTGTCTCTTTATTTCTCTGAATCCATCTTTCTTTCTTTTCCTTTCTTTCTTCTTTTTGTTCTTCTCTTAACTTCGATCCCTACACGTTCAAGTGAGACAGAACTCGACTAAAATGCTCCTTAAACGCGATAAATTTGGACTGAGTTTCGGTGCGGCATGGCAGCAGCAACCCTTCTCTTGAGCCCTCTCTGCCACTCCTGTTATTCTCTACTGGAGGGACCCAGGACATTGGACTCAGCCCTATCCTGCAACGACTTGGATCGAGCCAACTCCACTGGTTGCAACACTAGAAATGACGCCTCTCTCTCCCTCTTTCTCTTTTTGTGTCTTTCTTTCCTTTTCTCCCCTCGGGATTGCTTTAAAAATAGCCTTTTATAGGCCCTACTAATCCGGTTCTAGATATTTCAAATGTCAGCTAATCCTTAGATTAGTTACATGGGTCTGTTTTAAACCTAATTGCAATATGGTGGAATTTTACCAATTTGAGTTGGATTGAACTAGCCAGCTTGTACGGCTTTGATCAGAGGCCATAGATGATTTTCTAGCATCAAGGTCCTCCAGATGGACGACCTTGATTAGAGAATGGGCCCCATCGCTGGGTGATGGGTTTCCCGAATGATAGAAGAAGATGAGGCAGTCGCACATGTCAATTTCTTCTTTACGGCCTCATCCTTTGATCCAGTGCATCTGGATGGACTAGATGGGGACCACTGATCATTGTGGGACCCACTTTTTGATTAATGGATATCTTAATGGCATGTGAGAAATTCAGCCGCGGATGAAAATCTCAAGCTTGGATGGGTTTCTCGTGAGATCTCTTCATCCCACAAGATAAGGCATTGCTTGCCCTAAAACCGATGCCCCATATGCGTTTGAAGCACCTTCTAGATACGTCCCAGCGGTTTGGATCGTTCTTTCTATTAACGAAAAGATTCTTTCCACCTTTTCTTTGAGTTAAAGGAAAGAAACAGAAGGCTAGGATAAGCCGAAATGGACGGTTGAGATGGGAAGAAATGGAGGCATGCGGATCACCAGCGCGGAAAAAATGGGATTTTCATGTTTGAAAGATGCCACACGCGCATCTATTTGTGCTGGGATTTATGTGTATGCACATGTGTTTTGTCCCATTGAAATGGATAGGGTTAAACTGAAATTAAGTGTCGTGCCAGATAGATGGATTGGATCTCTCATTCTGTCAATGAAGGTGGGCCTCGATCGACTCTAGCGAGGCAATAGTTTCCGCATTTGGAAACTCTCATCACCATCAACTCTTGTGTTGAGAATTGTGCTCTCTTGCTTGAGTATCCACGAGTGCAACAGTCCTAGTTCCGGTTGAAATCATCATTCAAATAACATGGATGGTTTAGATCATATTGATGGGGCACAATGGTGGCCCACTGATCACGATCGATAACCACCCGATTTAAACTGGTTCGGGCATGAAGGCAAAAAAGAGAGGAATTCTCTCATTTCAAAATTTTTGTCGGGTCAACAGCTTGTTGACCTGGACGGTAGTTTGTTGCACGTCGAGTGCACATCTTATAAGTGCACGTGCAGGTTGAAAGTGGGGTCCACATTGATCATTAAGGCCATCCAATCTATCCACTCACTTCTACTTACCTAGATAGGACATCTGACTAGCACTGAGATAGATCTAGTGCTTAGGTGGATGATTTTATTTTATCTTATTTTGATTTAACTGACGATTTCCAATGATCCGATGATCAGATCATTCTAAAATTGGACGTCAATGGTCAAAATTGTCCCAAGGAGTTGTTCATATGGTCAAGATGCCTCATGGTCCATAATGGACAATTAGATGGTCAATCTAGTGGCTAGATGAGCTTATAATGTAGACTAATAGCTAATGAATGGGTGATTTTAAGGTCTATTAGTGGAATTGTTTCAAATTGTCGAGCAATTTCCTAATAAGAATCTAGGTACTGATTCAATGATTAGGTGGTGGATTAGCAGATTGAGTGTTGTGGCCTTGAAGGATAGTGTATTTGATGCTTTGGGCCCCAACGAATGGTGGACCCGATGATCTGATGGTTTGATTGTTGTCGACAGATGATCGATAGCCGAATTAAGTATCATGGCCCTGATGGATGGTGGATCTGGTGACATGACGATCCATCTTGGATTCTAATGGGTGGATGACTTGGTCCATATATGAAGATTACTTCTAATCGTCAAATTTAGGCTGGGATGAATGAGTTGTTCCATAAGTTAGGTTATCAGGTAACACCCGAGTAGTGAAAAGTACAGCTCCTCGGGTGTTACAAGATGATATGTCCAAAGACATTTCCCTTACGAACCATGAAATGACACTTTTCCCAATTAAGTTCCAAGTTCTTTTCTTCACATCTTTTCTAAGCACTTGCTGAAAGATGGACCGAAGATGGAGAAATTGTCCATGATGACCTCTAGATATTGCCCCACCATATCAGAAAAGATACTCATCATACATCACTAAAAGGTAGTAGAGGCATTACATAGTCTAAATTACATCCTTCAGTAAGCAAAAGTCCCATAAGGACATATAGATGTAGTCTTTTCATGATCTTTAGGGGCTGTCTCTATCTGATTGTAGCCCAAATACTCGTCAAGGAAATAATAATAGGAATGACCAGCTAGCCTTTCCAAGATCTGATCAATGAAGGGCAAAGGAAAGTGGTCCTTCCTCGTAACGGTATTTAACTTTCTGCAGTCAATGTACATTCTCCAACCAGTAGTAACTCTAGTTAACACGAGTTCATTATTGGCATTGGCTACAATGGTGATTCCAGGCTTCTTAGGAACTACATGAGTTGGACTCACCCATTGACTATCAGATATAAGGTATATGATACATACATCTAATAGTTTAAGAACCTCAGCTTTAACTACTTCCTTCATGTTTGGATTTAGTTTACGTTGTGATTGCCGAGAGGTCTTCGCATTATCCTCAAGATAAATATGGTGAGGTCAAATCGAGGGGTTAATTCCCTTGAGGTTCGTAATCATCAATCCAAGGGCTCCCTTATGCTCAATGAGAGTACATATGAGCATACTCTCCTGTTCTCTCTCGAGGTGGGAAGAGATCACTACTAGGTATGTCTCATCTTGACCTAAATAAATATATTTCAAATCAGAAGGGAAAGGTTTTATTTTAAGCTTCAGTGCCTTGAGGTTAGACCGTAGAGAACCTTCGTCGGTTTGGGGTAATTCTTCAAATTGTGGCCTCCACCTGTTAACTTCAAGTATCGATGAAATATTAAGCATGACAACCATCTCCCTAATCATGTCATCATTGAAATCATGGGAGTGGGCTAAACACTTCTCTAGAGGGTCTGAGGATAAGGTCAAAGGTGTCCTCTCTTCCACAAAATAGTCAATTATGTTAATGCCATGAAAATTATCATCATCCTCTAACCATCTGTCCGTGTTGAAAAAGATGTTTAACTCTAATGTCATATTCCCGAAAGACATACCCATGACACCATTCTTGCAATTGATAATCGCATTTGAAGTGACAAGGAATGGGCAACGAAGAATGATGGGAATTTGAGTGCTCATGTTACTGATGGGTTTGGTATCCAGGACAATAAAATCTATAGGGTAGTAGAATCTGTCAACCTAGACCAACACATCCTTAATTATCCCTCTCGGTACACGTACATAGCGATCAGCAAGTTATAATGTGGTTAAGGTCGGTCATAATTCACCTAATTCTAACTGCTTGTACACTGAGTAGGGAATCAGATTGACGCTCGCTCCTAAGTTAAGAAGTGCATGCTCAATTCGATAGTTCCTGATAACACATGATATGGTTGGGCTACCGGGATCTTTAAATTTCTGCCGCATATCTTGCTTTAGGATGACACTCATTTTCTTGGTCAAGAAGATTTTCTTTTAAACATTTTGTCATTTTTTAGTCGTGCACAAGTCTTTCAGGAATTTGGCTTATGAAGGTATTTTTTTTACTGCATCAAGTAGAGGAATATTGACCTTCACTTATTTCAACACCTCTAAAATATCCTGAGAGTTAGAGAAAGGTTTTGGTGTAACCAACCATTGGGGAAATGAAGCAACTGGCTTCCGTTGAGGTTCTGGTTCTAATTCTGGTGGAGCATGGCTAAATCCATCATCTTTGTCCACTTCCGGGTCCTTAGGCTTTTCAACCCCAACTGGAATGGTTTTGTCAATGATCCTCCCACTTCTAAGAGTAGTGATAGATTTAACTTGCTTCATATGATTTGAAGAGCTTGGATCACTTATCTCATATTGTGGCTTGGGATTGGGGAGAGGTTGAGCAGGGAGCATCCCCTTTCCCCCAATCGTTAAGTGTGACTCTATCCTTTGAATAGACGATGCAAGCATTCCTAATGCTGATCTGATATCATAGAACATTTATGCATAATTTTGATTAAGTAGCTCTTATTCTCAAATATGTTTTTGAATTGGATCCTCTTGAGGATTATCTTGATTTAAATTTTGATTGAAGAAACCTTGAGAGGTAGCAGTTTGTCCATTCCTTCAATTGAAGTTTGGATGATTTCTCCAAACAGGATTGTATGCATTGGAGGTAGGTCCATTAAAAGGTCTTTGATAATTATTCACGGCATTAGATTGCTCATTCAACACCCCTTGAAAGGCAGGTATTGTTGGATAGTTTTCAGTTATGTAAATGTTGCAATCACAGATGCCGCAAACAATTTCATTAACCTTATCCTTCTTTAATTCCATGACCTCGAATTTCCCTATGAGATCAGTCACTTTAGAATTGATATTTGTAACACCCCAGATTTTTTCCTACCAGGAATTAGATGTCCTTAGGCAATGGGTCAACCATTTCACTCTCAATGATCAATCCCAAGGTCTAAAAATCAATTTTTCCCTGTTTCCTTCAAAATCTCAACCTTCACCGCCTCATTCTTCGAATTTCTCTAAGTGCTTCCATATTAGACACAAATCCTCAAGTGTAAATAGTAAAGACCACTAATCCTAAGGTCTTCATGATGAAGAACCTTGAAACACTAATAGGATCGCAGTTTCGCCAATAGGTGAAGTCTACACAACTCGTTCGTTTCGATCGAGTCCATAATGCATCTCAGGTCGTGTGAGGAGACCTAAGTAGCCAGTAGGTTGTTAGGAGGTAGGTTTGTGATGATCCTAGGAGAATTCCAAACCTAAAAATACATGTCCTTGGGTCGTGGGGCAACCACAACCCTTACACTTAATCGCTAGGGCTTAAAAACCTCGTTTCACTCAATTTCTTCAAAATCTTTCCTCTCACCACCCCATTCTTCAATTATTTCTTAGTCTTTTCATGTTAGGCATTAATCCTAATGTGAAAATGATATAAAATCATACTTAGATAAAATTTTACAATGAATAGTAAAAATACGTGAAAATTAGCCTTTTGTCCATTCCAAATTTGAAATATTTTGTAACAGATGGGTTATTTGGATAGATTAGCTTCTCTTATCCCAAAATCATATGTTACATGATACATAAGTTCATTCTGTTTTACAAACTGGCCCCGAAACACCCCAAATAGAGTTTTGGGCCTCTCTAGGCCAAACCACAATGAACCAAGGTGCGCCCCATACCTTTTTAGGACCCTGGGGGAAGGGGGAACCCAACCCACATGGCTAGAGTTGCCAGCTTGCAACTTCGTCAGCAATGGCATCGCCGATTCCATGATGCATCCCCAGTCAAAATCATCGTCTGGGCCAGAGCTTTGGGCTGGAGGTGTTTGGGGTGTTGTATAGCCCCTTGGTATACGGTCCGAACCTTGAAACCCCCCAAAAGAAGTACTTCCTTCACAAAGTGACCCTCCAGGCTCTCCTTTCGCTCCAAATGTTTGAGTTTTCATAAAAACCACCCCTCCAAACTCTTCCTTCTTTCGTTTCCAAATACCCTCACTCCACCCTTCGAATATTATCTCAAACAGAGATCACTATAAGATACTTCCTTTAGAAATCTAATGAGAATCACCTAGCGCTGCACTAGACGACCTGTGAAATTCGCACCAATCACTTTCAATACGATCTGCTAGAGCCAAAACGTATAGGATAGGTGATGTTACGATACCGTAAAGCCTGGGATCAAACTCTATTTTCGATTGCTCTCTAGAGCACCTTGGAAACTTTATATCAGCTCTGGACCGAACATCGGAAGTCCGATTACCCCGAACTTAGACAATCCTGACCGCCTAGTTGGACTTGACGTTCATCTCGAAAATCAAGTCCAACCAATGTCCTGACGCTATTTTACTGGGTTCGGAGTGAAGAGAGTGAGAAAGGGGTTAGATTTAGAAATTTTAATTCCAATCTAGCACGTGACTTGGTGCGTTATTATTAAGCATTTTGACCGTCAGAATTCAGCCAAATTACACCCTCGGATCATGAAAAATTTCTCTTTCATATCATGAGACTTGTATACCTGATCTAGGTGCGATAACCGCTGAACTGAAAATGGACCGCCACGTGCGATCTACGAACTCTACCAGACTGAAAATGAGGTGTGGACAACATCCACAGACCATGAGCTTAAGTCCAATTGCATTAGGCCAGGGGACCTCCCGAACTGCCCTTTTGGATCGAAACAGCTCCGTTTTGGTTATAACTTAAGTGTACTTTGTTCCCAAACCTAATTTGGGAAGGTTTGAGCTTATAAAAGGGCTTTAAACCCTCTCATATCTCTCCCATCCAAATTTTCTAAGAACCCTAGATTGGGAGAGAGAGAAAGTGAGAGATTTTGAGAGAGTGTGGGACTGATTTTCCTGCCACCTGCTGCTGCTACTGCACGTGCTTAAGCGACGTATTCCAATCACTTTGTTGGTGATTCTGACACTTTTCCAGGTAAGGAAAACCCTGTCCACTTGCTGATTTAGCATTCCGTCAAATCAAATAGTAAAGTAGCTGATATAACTTGTGAAATAGGTTGCCTGTTCGTCGTAGACGAAGCGTATACGCTCCGTTCGAAACGATATACATCTAGGGTAAAAGGTGCGGATTTTAGACGCTTTGATTGACTGATTTCAAAGCTTTAAATGTCGTTTAATAATAGATTATCAACATCAACGCCGTTTGACATGTACAACATGCTGTCCGTTTCCTGTTTCGTAAATGTATGGAAAATGTGAGATTTAGGGCATTTTAGTCATTTGTAGGAAATACAGTATACATCCATATTTTGCTGAAATGGTTGACATGACTTTTTGTCGCATTAGGATATTAGGAATGCGTGTATGATTGGATTGACGAAGAGATTCGCCCAAATGCGCACTTTGAGTCGACATACACTATGTAGACTTAAGTGTGTAGACTAAGTGTTTGTATTAGTATGTATTGAGTATATGGTGTTGTGAAATAATTTTGAGATTGAATTCTTAAGTAATATGCTGATGTAAATGATTTCCATCTTGTTGGCTAAGTTATGGATTTCATTGTATGTATGAAATGCATGTGTTGAATGAATTGCTTAAGTGGTATGTTATAACATGTGACAACATGCTTATATTGTTGTATTTCTTTTCCATTACTCATATATGATTGCTGGTGTGGATTCACAAATGTTTGGGGCTATACTTAGTCCAAGCAGTTGGTAACAGAGTAAATTCGTGGTCTGCTTATATTTGCCATGAAGGACGCATCGATGAACGCGAGTCGTGTTTGGAGTTGGCGGCAGTGGTTAGGACACACGAAGTGTTTCACACACTTTATGTCGTTCGACTTACGATGCGCTCGTACTAGTCGAGCCCGTCAAGTAACCCGACTAGCCGTTGATTGTTCACCCTGTATGAATCATAACTGCTTGAACCTAGGGTACTGAACTTACCATTGGAAACCCTGTTAACCATGGTACCTTGATCCAAAAAGACTCATGAGCTGGGCATGGTGGTATGGGACACTGTGGTCGAGCTGTCGGCCTACGCTGGGGCCACAAACCTCCCCGTAGTGACCAGTGAGAACATTGACTCGTGAGCAGATTATGGTTGTATGAGACACTATATTCTAGCTATCGGCCTACACTGATCAGGTGACGAGCCCTTTGTAGTAACCGCGAGTATATTCTGAGTCTACGGGAGGCGACGACCCTTCCGTAGCAATGAGAGTACAGTAGGCCTGTATTGATAAGGTGATGGGGGAGCGGTACAACGAGTGCGAGCAATAGCCCTGGCAGCCCTTGCAGCAACCTATAAAATATAACCTCGTATGTGATTTCTAGGAGTGACGACCCTAGACAGGATCTGTGTTGGGATTGATATAAGGAAGGTACCTTAGTTTCCCAATCCTGCTGTATGAAAAGGACTAATAACTACTTGGTAATCATATCTACATCACATTGCATATGCCTAGAAGATGTGGAGCACTGTGGGAAGAAAGCATGCCGCGGGCGTAAGATGGTGCCGTATGAGGGAGATCGTCGGTGAGGGCATCCATCATGTCATGTCATATTGCATTAACAACAGTATTTAGGAATGTTTGATTTATTGCTTTACTATTATTGTATGATTGATTTGATAACATGCTAATCTCTGCTCTATTATTCCACTGAGTTGATCACTCACTCTCACGTTACGAGATGGTGTTTCTGGACACCCACCAGTCCATACTTTAGTTGCAGATGATGGCGCTGCTTGTGAAGCGGAGCCGGACTTGATGATGATGAGGAGGATCCCTCCTTTATGCGTGTTCTGATCGACGGGATTTTAGGGAGGTTGATTAGATGCCTTGATACTTATCATTTTATAGTATTGGAGCACTCATGTATATTCTTTTGATCATTTTTGGAGTATACATGTATATATTTAACCTGGTAACATGTTCACACTTTGGAGACATACAACAGTTTATATAGGTTATAGATACTATCACAGTCTTCCGCTTGCTAATTTAACGGTCTCTAGAGTATGATATGATGTTTTGGATTAATCCCAATCTTGTTTAATGCCTTTTTACAGACAACATGCATCTAACATTATCTATGTTGCATAAATAACATTTTGGAACTTGGGAGTTGGGTTTCTACCCGACCCCCGATTTTCGGGATGTTACAATATTATTTTCATCTTTCAGGAGATACATTCCACCTCTCTCCTTAGATTGAGTCAGTTAAGACATGGTGCTTAATTTTGGGTATGTGTCTCATGATTGTGCATTTTCAACAAGTTTATCCAAGTAGTCCCACACATCATTGACATTGTTATTTATGAAATTTCCATTGCACATCATCTCAACTAATTGGCGCATAAAAGATGTCAATCCATTATAGAAAAAGTGAGTAATGCGCCACGTTTCAAAACCATGTTATGGGCATGAAGTGGCAAGATCCTTGAACCTTTCCCAACATTGGAAGAATATTTCATCCTCCTTTTGGGTGAAGTTCATGATTGATTTTCTAAGAGTGTTCATTTTATAATGTGGAAAAAAATTTCTTTATGAACTCCCTTTGTATATCATTCCATGTGCCAGTAGATCTAGGACATAGTGAATACAACCACGTCTTCGCTTCTTCTTTCAAAGAAAAGGGAAAGAGTTTCAGCCTAATTATGTCTTCAGACATGTTTAGAAAATATACAGTGGCTATGTTCTCATTAAACTCTTTCAGGTGTAAATATAGATTTTCTTACTCAAGCCCATGAAATTTAGGAACAAGTTAGATCATCCTTGGCTTGATATCCATGTGTCTCATATTTTTAAGGAAAAACCTTGCATGAGGGCGTACTCACCCCCACCAATTGTAAATAATCTCATAGAGTACGAGGTGAGGGTGCTTGATGCACCTCATTCTCATCCTAGATGTCCTCTACCCTAGGTTGAGATATAAGAGGTTGGTTTGGAGGCATCACTTCAATTAACTTTGGGGATCTCGAGCGGTGTTGGTCCTGCGATGAATAGTCAACCCCTTATCAATCCTCCTTCAGTTAAGAGACATCAAGTGTTGTCATGAACCCACTTAGGCATGAAACATTCGTAGCCCTCGATTTAAATTCTAAACTAAACTTAAAGGAAAGAAAAGAATAGAAATCTAGGAAATGAAAGAGAGAAGAGTTGGAAGGAAGTTACAAAATTTGATGTTCCTAAGTTAGATCCTGCAAAATAAAATAAACCAAGTTAGTTTCTAAAGATAGAAAGTTTAGAAATAGTAAGAGATCCTAAATTATAAAGTAAACTAGTTTTTAAAAAGGTAAAGAAAAATTCCTAAAAGGAAATAAAAAATTCCTAAAACAAATTAGGAAAGTTCTAAACCTAAATTAGAAAGTGAGTTACTCTCTAAAATTAAAAGAAATCCTGGAATTAAAAAGTTTCTAAAATAGAAAATAAAACCTAATAGAAGATAGAAAAACTAGAAAATTAGAAAGAGATTACCAATTTAGAAAGTCTATGTCAAAATCCTACAAAACAGGAAAGTTAGGTTAGTTTCTATAAATCAAAATACAAAAACCTAAATATAGAAAAACCCTAATCTTAACCTTATTCAAAAACTAGTTAATCTCAGAAAAACGTAACTATCAGTCCCCGACAACGGTGCTAAAAACTTGTTCACACCCCAAGTATAGGGTTGCAATGTAGTAATAATCTCAGTAAGACCGAGGTTGAATCCATATGGACTGAACTTTGTACGTAATCTAAAAGTAACTTGAATTAGAATTAGGCGAAGATGTAATCTAAATCAAGGAGAATTAAGAGAAAAATAGTGAATAAATTTAACTAAAACTTGTAAAATTTAAAGTTGAGAAACTAGAGAATCCAACGATCCACTTGTAGAGATCAGGGAGATTTATGCTTGATTCACGAACAAAACTAGAATCAGAGTCCTATCTTTATCCAATTGGAAGATATTTCATTAAAAACCAATATAAACGTCCTTTAATTTAGTTTTCAAAAGGTGAGAGGTATGAGAATTAGACTTGATTCTATCACAAAGCATGAGATAAAGAAAAAAATAGAATTTAACTAATCTGAGAGAGTTATGAATGTTAGGAAGGGTTCTATCACCCAACCATGTCCATGAGATAAAGCAAACAACAGAATTTAACTAATCTGAGAGAGTTATGAATGTTAGGAAGGGTTCTATCACCCAACCATGTCCATGAGATGATAGTGAACAATAGAGCTTCTTAACGTAATGATCACAATAATGAAAAGAACATGCTCAAAGCTATCGCAGATCCATTATAATTTAAGTCAAAACAAATCATTAAAAATTAAAGGCATTCCTTATAATCAAGCTAGAGTAAAAATCAGTTCAGTTTAAATATGAATCAAAAGGCATAAAGAAAAATCTCTCATCTCACTACTAGCTTCACCTCTTAGCCCTAGATAAGAGGTTTAGTTCATCATGAACATGATGAAACTAAAGGCTCTAAAAGGGAAAAACATAAACAAAGCAAACCAAAGAGAAATGAAGGAAGGAAGTTTGATGAAGGCCGACCATTATCTCCCTCTCTCTCTTCTCTTTCTCCTCCTTGCTCATGTGTCAAAAAGATAGTCTATCTCTCTCTCTCTCTCCCTTTTATAGAGAGCAAGGGTGGTGGAGAGGAGAGGCTACTGGAGTCGGTGGAGGAGGCTCTTTAAACAACAAGGGTAGTGGAGGCTTCCGCACAATGTATGCAGCGCAAAAACATAGCTCAACTTGCGTTTGAATGGATTTTTCAGCCAATAAACATCCCAGAAACTGCTTTAGCTCGATGGTTGGGGTAAAGATCCCCTGTTAGGGCTTTTGGACGGTTTGGATCAAAGATCCGACCATCACATAGGCCATACAACGCCTCGCAACGTTAGGAAAAATTGAACCTACTTAAGGTGTGAATTTACCTGCGTTGCGATGCTTGTTGGGCCTTATAGTGATATTTTTGAAGAAATTCACCCCATTCATTAGATTCCTGGTGAAATTTCAGTTGGAAAGGAGTGGTTTTGATCAAGTCTTGGTGCGGTCCACTGTATCAAATCAACTTACCATCTATCATGCATTTTCTGGCGATCCACATGTGTACGTGCGCAAAGGACTAAAAGGAAAGCATGACCAGGGTCTTAGCCACCCTTCGGAGCAGATGAATGATCCAAATCAGCGATCCAGATGATGGGTGGGGCCCACTATGCAAACCAGACCAGACAACGTCCGGCCGCTGGGATTCCTGCGCGAGATGGGTCAGGTCAGTCCAACTTTGACCAAGCTGCCCGATGGGTGCACATCTAATGCACATGTATTGTGTGCACGCAGGTCCCCATGTGTGGTCCATTGTGATGTAGATGAGAAATCTGCTTCTTCCATTCATTTCCTCATTTAATTTAAGGGGTTGAGACCAAAATTGAAGTGTATCCAGAGATCAGGTGGGCCCCAAATCATTGATATGTGAGTTGATCTGTCCGTTGGGCCACTTTTAGAGGGATCCAAGGGCTGAATTTCGACATGTACGGTTAATTTAGGTTCCTCAGCTAGATATAAAGTTTTTGAGCCAAAAAGATGGTGAAAACCTTGTGATCTTGCATTCAGGATGACTTTTAGGCCTCTTGACATGATTTTCTCGGATCTTTGGAGTGTAAATTCTTCGATCTCGGTCCCTTGGGGTCCATCCCTTGCCTTGGTGACTTTGGGGTATTAAATCCATGCTTTTAGTACCATTTTTCAGTCCAGGCTCCTAAATTCACTTTCCAATACAAACACGATTAAAATAGGACGTTCCACAGTATTATGTTCATAAAATCAGATAATAACTAGGGTCTAATATGCAATATTTGACCCTCAACAGATCATAATAGTAGTATATTACGGTGTTATCAACATTATTTAAGTCAGCAATCAAGTAGTAAATCTCTGCATATGTGGCACACGTTCATGATATCTGGACCTTTCATCTATTGGGGGGACTTGTGCATACGTCCAAATTTGCATTGATTGTAAAATCCTAGCGGCTAGTTAGTGGATTACTGAAACAATAGATGGATGAATGGGAAAGGGTCAAAATTCAATAGACGAAAGTCCTCCAATGGATAGCTCGGATCATCCGATCTGTTTAATTTTCAGAGTATGGCCCAAGTTGGGTAGTGGACATTATATGAACGGTCCCAATTTCGGACATAACATTATCATATGGATGTTAATTGAGTGAAGGATGAGCTTAAATTTTAGGGTGTTTTTATTTAATAATTTTGAGATTAATGGAATTAGATGAGAAAAATATATGTTGTCTTTGTTTTTGTACGTCGAGTGAGCATGCAAAATAATACTCCCCAAAAAATTGGTGGATGTAATCTTGACCGTCCAAGTCAAGCATGAGACCATCAACAATTCAACAGATCAAAACTCTCACATTTCGGATGATCATCCGTTGAACTGGTGGACCACTTTCCCTTTTGATCTCTACCAATTTTCATTTCATGAGTGCCCATTTCGTTGAATGGTTGGCATCATTCAAATTGGGTGTTTTTTTTTTCTTATTTCAAGGCCCATCCATGATGTGTCCTACCTTGAAAGCCTATGATCATGATCATGTGGGCCATCATCGTGAGGAGACAAATCAACAGTTATAGTTATTTGGTATTTAATGATACAAAACACATGGCATTATGTTCACAAACTACAAGCACTATTGATTATAGAGAAGTTATTATGTATGCACTGCTTTTTTCTACTTTTGATAGTAGAATAGAAAAAGGGGTGTAAATATCATTTCTATACAGTGGGGAAAGTGGGTTTACAAGTCAAAAACATCGGTTATAAATGTCACTCCTATGAATTTGGTATGAGCATTTACTGGGTTTATTCATATAAGAGAGAGAGAGAGAGAGAAAGAGAGAGAGAGAGAGAGAGAGAGAGAGAGAGAGAGAGAGAGAGAGAGAGAAAGAGAGAGAGAGAGATATTGCTATATGGTTTTGCTCTTTAAGATACCATACATATGGTTGTAAGTTTACTATAGAAGTTGTTATGCATACACCTTTTTTTTTTTTCTACTTTGATACCATAATAGAAGAAAAGGGGTGCAAATCTCATTTCTAAAGACGAGGGAAAAGGGGTGTAAAGTTAAAAACTTGGGTTATAAATATCATTTTCTGATTAATTCTATATTAGTATTTTCTTGTTTTACTGATGTATGAGAGAGAGAGAGAGAGAGGAAGAGATTCCTTAATGCATGTAACCCAATTTAGAGAGAGAGAGAGAGAGATTCCTTGTTGTATGTAACCCAATTCCATTGGTTACACCTGTGACAATGATAGAGTGACTAGAAAAATGATCTGGGAGAAGGTGAGGAGAAGATGGGAGATGGCATGTGAAGAGCTTTTGACAAAAAGCCTCCTTGTGCCATTCTAAGCACTTATTTTCACTGGCAGCTAGGTACAATTGCCGGTAATCACCAGAATCACCAGGGGCCATCCAAAAATGCCCCTGTTTCTAAAACGTGGGAGCCACTGAATCAACGGTACTAAAACCAAAAGTAGGTAGAGGGAAATTTCATTTTCATCGTGCACAAACCCTCCTCTCTCTCTCTTGTCCCGCGTGCTTCTCCCAACCCTCTCTCTCTCTCTCTCTCTCTCTCTCTCTCTCTCTCTCCCGTCTTGCTTGTCCGACCCTTTGCCTCCCTTGATTTCTCTCCCTTCCTCTCCCTCCATCTCTCTCTCTCTCTCTCCCGTCTTGCTTGTCTGACCCTTTGCCTCCCTAATTTCTCTCCTTCTCCATTGATGTCTCTCCCAGTTCATTCTCTTTGAAGCAACTGCTGATCGATCTCCCTCTAATCGCTAACAAGAATAGAAAAATTTAGAGCACACGAAGTGAAAGGTACTCGCTTTCTCATTTCCTCTTTTAATGGCCAAAAATTAGGCAACAACCATGGCAGTGGTAGCCATATCAGTCGTTGTCCATGGCCTCCTACATGTTTGAAGAAATGCTTCAACTAAGAGATTCTTGTTGAGGGCTTGTTTGGACAAGGGTGGCCAAGATGGATGGATTCCGATTGGGTAGCCCTGTCCCTTCCGTTTTGGGCAGCAGATGAAACAGAGTTCCAATAGGTGGCCTTCTTAGTGTCTTTGACACTCCCTACATGACTTCATGAATAAACCAAACACTACATAAATTTGGATCCTGCATTGGAGCTTGGGCATATCTAAAACAGTTTGGTAAGGTGAATCACATTTCTTTCTTCCTTTTTTTTTTTTCCTTTCTTATTTCTTTCTTTCCTTTTTTCTTTTCTTTTCTTTTCTTTGGTTATGATAAGACAAGAAAGGTTTATCACCTGCACAGCCATTGCAGGAATCCTTCACTTTACCATCAGATCCACTGCGAACTGGACTTGGTGTTGATGTCAGGCCTTTAGTATCCACAAAGTTCAATTGCTTTATGGGTTCCTTTTCTCCTCCACTTGACACTTTGGTTATTGAGAACTCTTCCGGATATGGTTTGTTGGAGCCAGGGGGAGAACACTTTGGTTATTAGGATTTACACGTATGATTTATAAGGGCATGCTTAAGTTGAGTATATAGGGTTTGCGCACGTGTTTTGCTATGGTTATCGGGAGAATGGTGACCTCCAATCAGCTCTCAGGTGTCCCTTGGACTATCATGATCTTGAATCACATTTTGGGTTCTCATAACATGAGCTTGTGGTCAACATCCTACAATTTACAATTCAGGTTCTATAATCTAATTCATTTATCATGGAAATCGAATTAGTCCTCAGTTTGATCTTTGTTTGATAAGCATCCCACAAGATTTGTACAATTTACTTCACTTAAAGAAGGGACGGAATGGGGATCTCATGATGGGGATCTCATGAGATGGCAATGGACTGTTGACCTTCTAGGCCTGTCTTGTTGTTTACTGGGATCTGGCCTGGGCCTGCAACAGATTCACTTGTTGTTGTCTATTTTCTCTTTAGTAAATGCAAATGGTTACACTCACACTATCAGTTTACAGTTTGTTATAGTGTCATAGTTCATTTTTTAGACTGTTGGACATTCATTTTCTGTCATATCCTTTATTTATGGAAGAGATCTTAATGTCAACAGGGATCTTACAAGTCAAGGCTTGAAAGGTTATGTAACAATCAAATTTTTTCTTCTAAATTTGTGGCTGAAAATCCATTCTCAGTTGCATTTTGTCAATTATTTTACAGTGCAGGTTTGATCATTGCATCATATCATATTGTCATGTGTAACACCCTGAAAATTGGGGGTCGTGTAGAAACCCTACTCCCGAGTTTCAGACCATCACTTATGCAACAAAAATGATTATAATTCAATGTTGATTGAGTTAGAACATTCACATGAATAAGATTATACCAAAATTGCAATTCATACTCCAGATCCAGTGATAAAATGCAAGCGGAAGACTGAAAGATATATAGCTCACTGTATGGAAAATAAAATAATCTCAAACTGTCTCCAAAGTATGAATACATCACTGAGTCTCATATACATGTCATAAACCAAAACTAAATGTCAGAAAATGGTCCAACTATGAAGTCCCGCCGATCCAGGCCACCTATGCGAAGCCGTCGGAAAACTGCGTGTATGAGAACTCGTCCTGGTCCTCATCGTAGTCTGGCTCCGCATCCTGAATCGCCTCGCATCCTGCATCTAAGACAGGGTCTGGTGGTGTTGCAAACACCGTCCCGTAACGTGGGAGTGAGTGGTCAACTCAGTGGAATAATAGAGCAAAGATTAGCATGTTCTCAAATCAATCACACGATAATAGTAAAGCAATCAATCAAATATCCCTAAATACTGTTGTTAATGCATGCATGAAATGACATGATGGATGCCCTCACCGACATACTCCCTCATGCGGCACCATCTGCGTCCGCGGCATGCTTTCTTCCCGCAGTGCTCCACATCTTCCAGGCACATGCAGTGCGATATGAATAATGATTACCGAGTTGTTATTAGTCCATTCATACAGTAGTATTGGGAAACTAAGGTACTTTTCTTATATCAATCCCAATATAGATCATGTCTAGGGTCGTCACTCCTAGTAATCTCATACGATGTTATATTTGTAGGTCGCTGCAAGGGCTGTCAGGGCTGTTGCTCGCACTCGTTGCACTGCTCCCCCATCACCTTATTAATACAGGCCTACTGTACTTTTGTAGCTACGGAAGGGTCGTCGCCTCCCGTAGACTTAGAATACGCTCGCGGTCACTACAAAGGGCTCGTCACCAATCAGTGTAGGCCGACAGGTCGAATGTAGTGTCCCATACCACCACAATCGGCTCACGAGTCATAGGTACTCACTGGTCACTACGGGGAGGTTTTTGGCCCCAGCGTAGGCCGACAGCTCGACGACGGTGTCCCATTCCACCATGCCCGGCTCATGAGTCTTTATGGATCAAGGTGCCATGATTAACAGGGTTTCCAATGGTAAGTTCAGTACCCTAAGTTCAAGCAGTTATGACTCATATAGGGTGGACATACAATGGCCAGTTGGGTTACTTGACGGGCTTGACTTGTATGAGCGCATCTTAAGTGAGCGACATGAAGTGCATAAAACACTTCATGTGGCCTAACCACTGCCGCCAACTCAAAACATGACTCGCGTTCATCGACGCGTCCTTCGTGGCAAATAGAAGCCAACCACGAATTCAATCCATTATCGACTGCCTGGACTAGGTCATAGCCCCAAGCATTTATAAATCAGCATCAGTAATCATATGAGAGTAATAGAGATGCAATACAACAATACAAGCATGTTGTCACAAGTTATAACATACAACTTAAGCAAATCAACCAACACATGCATTTCATACATATAATGAAATCAATACATATAGCCAACATGATGGAAAGCATATACGTCAGCATATTAATTGAGAATGCATTCTCAAAACTAATTCACAACACCATTTTACTCAATACATACTAATACAAACATTTATACAAACACTTAGTCTACATAGCGTATGTCGACCTAAAGTGTGCATTAGGGCGAATCTCTTCGCCAAACAGATTATACACACATTCCTAATATCCTAACACGATAAATAACCATGGCAAACATTTCAGCAAAATATGGACGTAAACAGTATTTCCTACAAATGACTAAAATACCCTAAATCTCATATTTACCGTACGTTTATGAAACGGAAAATGGACAGCATGTTCTACATGTCAAATGGCACTCTTATCGAGAATCTACTATTAAATGACATTGAAAGCTTTGAAATCAGTCAATCAAAGCGTCTAAAATTCGCACCTTTCGCCTTAGATGTGTATCGATCCGAACGGAACGTATACGCTTCGTCAACGGCGTAAATGCGACCTAATGCACAAGTACATAAGCTACTTTGTTATTGAATCAAAGGAATCCCTAAAATAGCAAGTGATTAGGGTTTTTCTTATCTAAAAGTGCGTTAGAATCATCAAAAAAATGATTGGAATACGTTTCTTTGACACGTGGAAAAGCAAGTGCAAGTGGCAGGAAAATCTCTCCCACACTCTCTCACAATCTCTCACTTTCTCTCTCTCTATCTAGGGTTTAATCCAAATTCGGATGGGAGAGACATGTGAGGGTTTATGGCCCTTATATAGCCTAAATTCTAACCTAAATACACATGTGAACAAAGTATACTTAAGTTATAACCAAATCGGGACTGTTCCGATCCAAAAGAGCATTTCGGGAGGTCCCCTGGCCGAACGCGGTCGGACTTAAGCTCATGGTCACTGGATCTTGCTCACACGAAGTTTTCAGACCGGTAGAGTTTCCAGATCGCACATGGCGGTCTAGTTTCAGTTCAGCGGTCATCATGCCTTAATCAGGTCTACAAGTCTCATGATATGAAAGAGAAATTTTTCCTGATCCGAGGGTGAAATTTGACTGAATTCTGACGGTCAGAACGCTTAATAATAACGCGCAAAGACTCGTGCCGGATTTGAATTAAAATTTCAAATCTTTATCCATTCCTCACTCTCTTCACTCCAGGCTCAAGAAAATAGCCTTAGAACATCGGTTGAGCTTGATTTTCGAAACGATTGTCAAGTCCAACAACGCGGTCCTAACAGTCTGAGATTATAGATATCTGACTTTCGACGCGCGGTCTAAATCCAATACAGAGTTTCAAAGGGTTCCTGAGAGCAAACGGGTTTAAAGTTTGATCCTAGGTTTCAGGGTATTATAGCGTCATTGATTCTACAAGTTTTAGGTCTTGCAGAACGTATTTAAAATGTTCAGGGATAATTTCACAACTACTCTAGCGTAGCGCTAGCTAACTTATGCTTATTTTCTAAAGGAATAAATCCTATGTGATTTCTGATCGAGTTGGTACTCGGGTCACAGTACAGATTTTTCCGAACCGTTACATCATGAGTTTTTAAACACTTGGATCTGTTCTTCTCTTTAGATGGTCTTCCATGAATACATGATAAATGAGTGTTCTTATGTATATCATATAGTTACTAGCATCAACCTGTACCCTCGGACCTTTTTTTGATATCTTATAAATGATTTCAGGAAACAGGATGGGTGCCTCGGCATCTTATTGCTCAGGATAAATATATACGAAAATATTGTAGGTGTTGTTCCACTTTATCTTAAAAGGTTTAGCATCTGTAATGTTGTCCATGTTCTGTTCTTGTTACTTTTTCTTATTTAAATGGTTATCTTTGACTTTTACAATAAGCTTTTAATTACTTCTGTTTGATAGTAGATAAACTATTTTAGTTACTTTGAATTGCAATCACTCGTATGGAGAATTTATCTTTGACTATTCTTTGACTGATGCCTACTATAGCTATGGCGCTCAATATTATCCAAAGTTACCATGTTGTGTTCTTTTACTCTAGTAACAGGTCCGAGGATATTAGTCCGGAACACTTGGTATCAAGATCAAGTCTTTGACAAGTTAGTATCAACAAAGAAGGATCTTACAACTAAGGCATTGTGCTGATTGAATCAAGATTCTTTCAGATTGATTATTGTTTTTCACATATTCTTTCTAGTCCATCTGGTCTTTCTGCACATGGATTTAAGAATGGTAAAAAGCCTCTTGAAATAAATGGGTTGATGTTTAAGGACTCTCATCTGGTCTTCCAGTTCATCTTTTGCATGTAGAGTAGCTACTAGATAGCTTTTCTCAGATTATTTCCAACATTTGTTCTACACTAGCATATATGATTGTTGTAGGTATTTTGGAAATAGTGTTTTGATTGATTCAGTTCTTTTTTTCATTGCAGCTTGTTTTGTGTTTTCCAAACAATCCATTCATAAGTTCACCCATATCCAGAAAATCAAACAATTCTAAAACACAGGTGGTTCACACGACACCTAATGATTGGGATGGGAAGCCCACCATGTTTTATGTTTGCCATACAATCCATTCATAAGACGCACCCCACAAGGATGGATTGACACCCAAAAGATCAGACCATCCTAAAACTCAAATGAGCCACACCATGTGATTTTAGCGAATTTGGGCATGATTTTATATGGTGTGACACGCCCGAGTTTTGGGTCATCCTGATTTTTTTCCTCCAAAAGGAAAATGAGGGGGGCACACATGATGGACAGTGGAACCTGAAAGTGCCCTAGTTTTTCAATTAGCGTGAGTGTTGAGTCAGCTAGACAAAGAAGCTTCATAGGAAGACCAATCAACCGTTTGCCTCAACCGGATGTGGGCCCAAACTTACCACAGGTAAATGTAAGCCTCACATCCCACGTCCCAAAACGCCAGGTACTTAAAACCCTTAAAATTGATTAGAATATCATAGGGTTTTTAGGTTAGAAAACTTTTCAAAATATTAAAAAATATCTAAGTTTTCTACCTCTATCGATTTATAGATATATTGATCGATATAATCGAGAAGCGTTGTCTATGTCCTCAATGCTCAATCGATACTATCAATATGAGGACAAAAAATGTCCTGCAAACCACATATTCTTCTGGACGAAATTATCGATGTATCGATACCCCTATAGATATCAGCGAAATTTAAAACTTGAGTCTATCGAAGTTGACTCGATATAATCGATAGCAGAGAGTTTGTGTCCCTAGTTTTTAAAAGAAAATCATAAAGACCTTCGATATATCGATGTACTCCTCGATATCCTTTGAATTCAAAAACCGATGATATCAGAAGGCCGTTAATGATATCAATCTTGGACACAGTTTTCCAGTAACATTTTTTAGGTGGTTTTTATCTTAAATCGAGGGTCACTCAATAGAATCAATATTCAAAATTGATGATATCGAGGCCGGATCGATTGCATCAAGAAAGGACATAAACTATCTAAAAAGCTCATTGGTAAAATCTTTGGATTTATCGATGTATCGACACGACTGTCGATATCATCGACATTTAAATTCTGATGATATCAAGTGTACCTTGATCATATCATTGACCTGAAATATTTCAAAGGCATTGCCTCTCTCATTTACAAATGTCGAGGAATCAAACCTCGTATCGACACAATCGAAGTTCGAAATATAATGATATTAACACCTGTTACGATCTCCTCAACCAGCTAGTAAAAGGTTTCAAAAGAGTATGACATTTGAGTTTGTGTCATCGAGCGGTCAGTTGATACAATCAAGAGTATATGCTTAATGATATCGACCTTGCATGATGATATCTAACTCTATCATAAATGTGACCGTTTTATATCCGTGGAACTCTTTGCCTATATATAGAGAACTTGTGTTTAGTTGTCGGTAGAGAAAGAAGAGAGTCCTTTTGAGTGTTTAACCTTAGATCATTTACTCAAAGCCCTTCTTCTCATGGGAGTTCATCCTCCAATCACCCTCATCATTGATGTTCAATAGAGTGGATTGGCGAATGAACTTCCGCATTCAAGGATCCTCCAACTACCACCTTAATGGCAAATCATTAAGCTCAGATGCCTTGAATGCATAGATGATTGGAATCACTTTATCCCCTTTATAGGAAAATATTTGAGAGTAGGATTCCATCATAACCTTAACCCAACCCGTCGCCAGACATTAGTACATCTTCTGAGTTGTGGTTCTTGGAAGTAGAAGATTCTTCATCAACAAAGGAGAAGATCTTCGACAATGAGCTAAAAAGTACTCATCTTCTTATCTATAATTTATTAGAGTCTAGAGGACCCTTGTGATCATTTCTTGGGATTGGGTCTAAGGTGTTTCTCACCCTGTGCAAGTCCTCTAGGAGGCCTCCTGCGAGAATGTACGTGGTGGGTGTGTTGGTGAAGAGCATAAACAGTTAGGGTCTTGTAGAAGATCTTTGGCCAGTGTTCATAAAAGTGAGTGCATTATGTTGACCCTTGCTCGTGAGAGCATAAATGAGTTAGGGTCTTGTAGAAGATCATTGGCGAGTGTGCCTAAAAGTGGGTGCGTTGTATTGACCCTTGCTCGTGAGAGTATAAACAGTCAGCCTAAGTGTAGGTTGTAAAGGTTAAAGGTGAACCTGATTTAAAACCTTGGGTTTGGGGTGAACCATGTGAAAACCTCCTTAGTGAAATCCGGTACACTTAAGGGTTGAGTGTGGTTACCTGGAGTGGAGTAGACAACTAGTCAAACCACTATAATAATGATTGTGTTTGAGATTGTTATTGTTTTTCATTTTTTTACGTGATTTCCTTAAATACTTTCATATCTAATTATCTGAGATCATACCTCACACACACGTACAATCATATCCATTATAAACTAGTTTGTATATTGTTCATCTCTCAAATAGTTTGTGATTGGATCCTTTACTCGGCTTGGAAGCTAGTGGAGTTATTCTTGAGTAATCCTAATATATGATTGTTGTTAGGATTAGAGTGATAGGATTTTAAAGTATTATAAATTTATTAAAGAGTCCTATTCACCCCCCTCTAAGACATATTGACATATTCCTACTTAACTAAAGTGGTCTTTACCACAATTTCAATTGGTATCAGAGCATGTCTCTCTTTAAGGGCTTCACCGCCTAGAGAGTGATCTTGACTAAAGTTGGGAATATGGCCAAAGGAGAGGGTTCATCGTTCACTAGACCTTCAGTATTTGATAGATCAAATTACGCATACTGGAAGACTAAGATGCACTACTTTCTGAGATATTTGGATCATGATGTTTGAGATATTGTTGAAAGAGGATATGTGCCATCTAAGGGCAAGGCAATGGCTGTCACATGAGATGATACAGAAGAGTCAAACTCAGAATCTAGCGACTCATAAAGTGATGGAGACCAAAAATATTTAAAAATACTTATGGTTTCCACTACCCCAATCATTCTCGTTAAAACTGAGAACGAGAAAGAACAACAAGTCACTGAATCATTTCCATCTGATAATGAGGAAACAGAGAAGGAAGAAGAGGAACACGATAAACTACAGGATGCTTACAATTAACTCTATATTCATAGCATCAACATTCTTAAAAGACTTGGAATATTTGAAGATAAAAACGATTTGCTGCAAAAAGATTTGAAAAAACCTTGGAAATCAATACACAACTAATTAATGATCTACAACAATATCATTCAGATAATGATAAGTTGGAAAGAATCAATCTATCCCTAAAAATTGAATCATTAAAGCTTACTAAACAAATTGAATTATTAGAAGATGAAAATGAGCATCTCCAAAATGAGAATCACACACTCTGTTTTGACTAGAGAAATCTAAAATTTTTGTTGAAATAAACTATAAATTTTTCCAGAGTGGTGAAAAGATAAAAAACTTGTTAGGGATGGAAAGACATGGAAACGACAAGAGTGGCCTGGGGTATGATAAACCTAAAACGAGAACTAGAAATGCAGCACCAATAACTAAAAAATCTGCTGCTTCAGGTAGTAATAGAAGAACTACTCCAGTTTGTCATTTATGTGGTGATTTGGGTCATTATAAGTTTGATTACTTGACACCTAGAAGGATTCCATGTAACTCTAGTCAAAATCATATGGGTGAATTCAAATCGACAAAAGAAATACAAAATGTCAAGAGTCCACCTAGGAGATTGGTTAAAAGAAATACACATCCATCACCACCTAGAATGAATGACAGAATGAAGGAGTCATTGGATCAAGGGGGTGAGATAAACATGAAAGCTAAATCTACCATAGTGAAGAATTGTCTCAAAATGGATAGTGAAAGAAAAGCTAAATTGTCTAATTACTCACTCTATTCATATGCCCTGAAATATTAAGCATGAAAAGACAAGTCCAGGTCATGCATCGAGATATGGATATTTGCTGAAATGATGTAATTTTTCTAAGCTCTTAATGATATATCTGAGGTTCCTCACCTCAATCTTTTCGTATATAAACATTCTAATGTTTATAATTTTGATTTGTATAATGATTGTACAAAATTTTGCTTTGTATACTGTTGATTCAAAGATATACCATACTATACATGAAAGTCTATCGATCTGTGGAAAAATGAAAAATACTCAACTTCAATATGTCTGTTGACAAGTCATGTGCATTTTCGATCAAATTGAACAACAGTCGATATCATCGACATCTCTTTAGATTTTGGAAAGCCACATGATTGAGACTGTTATCGAAGCCACTGTCGATAACATCGAATAAAGACCATCGATATAATCAAAACTGAGATCGATGATATTAAATGATGCAGCACGATAAAAGGCGGTCGAGCGAAAAAAAAAATCATTTTCTTTAAAAAGGATTTTTACTTTTTCCCTGCTCATCCCCTCAGCCAGAAGTACATCGGTGGGTCCCGAAAGCTCATCAAAACCGGTATTTCCCTTCCATTCCTTCTTTTTAAGATTCCATCTTGCTTTTGGTTTGGGTATTTTTCAGGTTTTCAAGGAGAAATATTGTCCGATTTTTCCTTAAATCTTTCAAATCTCAGTGTGTATGGATAAGGACAAAGAAAAGGTGTCTGGTCCCGGGGAGTCCTCTAGAGCCTCTCGACAAAAAACCCTTGCTTCAAAAGAGAGGGTAATGACACCTAAACGGGGGACCTCCACTAATTAAAGGACACGACAAACTTCACGTGGCAGGTCCCAATCCGAAATACCAGTCCCTCCTCCGGCTAGAATAAATCTGGTTCTAGCTAAATATATAGGTAGGAAGCTTATCCAGAAAGAAAAGTTGCCAGGGACTGTTTAATACCGTACAATTTAGAATCCCTTTTTGCTGCAATCAATTGGTTACCTGTTCTTGACTTCGGTGGGCCATGTCATCTTGAATGAACACGCAACTTTCTCACCTCTTATCATTCAACAGTGTTTGATCCTCCTTCCATCATGGTCTCTATTGATGGTGATGATGTGATAATCACTCCTGCTACGATTGCAAACATCCTAGGGCTGATGATGTCACCCGATGGTCTCCTTGAAATGGACCTCGAAAATGTTAAAATTTGGGCGATGGTTACTAAATATCTCTGTCATGGTAGAGACATTCCTTGGTACTAAGGAAATGCATTAAAATCTAAGTTCATGGAACTGTGATTTCAGGTCTTACACGGTATCTTGGCCACAAACATCTATCCTAAAAGTACCAACTGTTCCGATCTCAAAGGGTTCATGACCATGATAGTGTACTCAATAGCCATAGGGATAACAATTTGTCTCCTGACTCTAATTGTACATCAGTTGGTCTATGTCATTCATATATCTCAGGATCTTCACCTGCCCTAGCCATGGATTATACACATGGTGTGCAACATCATTGGCTTTCCAACTACCAACGATCTGGAACTTCCCCTACAAGTCTTCAACAAGAAAAACATTCCTAGGATGGATTTAAAATTTCACAAGTTCCCCAAGGATCCATCGGAGGAAGGAATTCATGAGGAAGGAGAAGGAGATGAAGGCGATGCTCCTGCTAAAGGGGCTGAAATGATTAGGGAAGAACCTCTTGTGCCCCATTAAGCACCATCGACATCAGGACCCGGGCATGCAAAAAGGTTTAAACTCCATCAAGACAGGATTGAAGTAATACAGCGTGATGCCTCCCAGCTCAGGGAATCGGTGAACGAAAGGTTTTGTTACGCGACACACCAACAACACAGTGAGCCGAGATCTAATCTCAAGTCTCACCCACAAACAATAAACAAGAAAAAATATAAACTAGAAACAAATCAAAGCAATCCAAACAAACTACAAGACAAGATATACATGGAAAAATCCCAAACTAGGATAAAAAATTATGGATGCAAACTTCCACTATAAAAAAATAAATATTACAAGGCAAAATACTAACCTCTCCCTTGGAAGAACATAGAAAACCCTTGCCCACACCTTAGAATTATTTCCCAATATTCCAAATACGCCTAGAAAAAACCCTAGGGACACCTATATATAGTTTAGACAACTTCTCCTTCGCACCCTTACAAAAAGCGACTCAAAAATCCAAAGTCCACATCAAATCCAGAAATGAATCTGCGTAACCACGATCGGTGGAGAGGACCCCACGACCCGTCGTGCCAGGGCCACGACTGGTCGAGCACCTCGAAACTCAAAATTGATGCTCACTGGACTTTGAGTGGAGCCAGTCCACGACCTCTCACGACTAGTCAAGCAAGGGCCACGACTGATCGTGTGCGGCCCAAGATTAGCTCCACTTCTCAACAATCTCTGACTTAGAGACACATCACCATAAACCTTTATCTTCTTCATCCGGAGTGTACCACCTCCTCGTCTTCAAGCTTGAAGATCAATCAAAGTTGAACAGAGCTTCAGCTTCTCCCGTGTGACCACCTTTATCTGCATATCTGCAGGATTCTCACTTGTATGAATCTTCTCTAGAGTAATCGATCTATCTTCCAGTAACAAATGTATGAAGTGATATCTGATGGCAATATGCTTGGTCCTTGGATGAAAGGTTGAATTCTTAGCCAAGTGTATTGCACTCTGACTGTCACTGTACAGCTTGCAATCTACTTTCTTATTACCCAACTCTTTCATGAAACCTTACATCCACACCATCTCCTTGCATGCTTCTATAGCCGCAACATATTCTGCTTTCATCGTACTGATAGATACTATTTTCTATAACTGAGACACCTAACTAAATGCAGCACTACCCAGAGTAAAGACATAACCTGTAGTGCTTCTTCTGCTATCGATATCTCCTGTCAAATCTGAATCCATGTAGCCTTGTAGCTTGATTTTCGATCCACCATAGCCCATCCCTACATCCGTAGTACTTACCAGGTATCTGAGGATCCACTTCACAGCTTTTCAATGTTCTTTCCCATGGTTGTTATGAACCTGCTAACAACTCTCATTTCTTGAGTAATGTCTAGCCTCATACTCACCATAACATATATGAGACTTTAAATAGCTGATGCATATAAGACTTTAGCCATGTAGTCCCGTTCCTCTTGCGCCTTTGCACCTTGCTCCTTAGATAGCTTGAAGTGGTTGGCTAATGGAGTGCTAACTGGTTTAGCACCTCCCATATTGAATCGATCAAGTACCTTAACTATGTACTTTTCATGTGACAAAACTAATTTCTTATTTTTCCTGTCACGTTTTATCCTCATGTCTAGGATTTATTTTGCAGCTCCTAAATCCTTCATGAAAAATTCTCTAGACAATTGTATTTTAAGATTTGAGATGTTCTTCATGGTTGAACCGACCATAAACATATCATCAACGTACAGAAGAAGGATAATGTATGACGTATCAAACTTCTTTAAGTAATAATAGTGGTCTGCATGGCATCTCTTAAAACTGTTTCTCAACATGAAACTATTGAACTTCTTGTTCCGCTGCCTTGGGGCCTACTTCAGGCCATATAGACTCTTCTTCAGTTTGCACACTTTGTTCTCCTTTTCTAGTGCCACGTATCCTGTCGGCTGATGCATATATATATTTCTTCAAGGTCCCCATGAAGAAAGGTGGTCTTAAAATCTACCTGCTCTAGATGTAAGTCCTCTGTAGCCACTATACTCAAGACCATGTGAATCGTAGACATTTTCACCACAGGTGAAAATATTTCAGTGAAATTAATACCTTTTGTTCAAACCCTTTCACAACTAATCTAGCCTTGTACTATTTCAAACCATCGTGCTCCTCCTTCAGTTTGTAAAACTACTTGTTATGAAGAGCTTTCTTACCCTTAGGTAGAGTGACTAGCTCCGATGTACGATTAGACTCAAGAGAATCCATCTCCTCATCCATGACCTGCTCCCACTTAATTCGTTTATCTGACTATAAAGCCTTTTCAAAATACTCTAGCTCACCATTATTTGTGAGCAATAGATAATGCGAGGGTGAGTATCGAACTGTGGGTATCCTCTCCCGAGTAGACCTCCTCACAACCGGTGTATGCTACTCTGCCTCATAATTCTCCTGTGCATGATCATCCTATGGCGCTGTAACACCCGTGTCCAGTAACTCTTCCAACTCTACGAATTCCTTTCCTCGGCCTTATTTTTCTGCACACTGTCTTTATGCATCACTTTTTCATTGAAGACTACATGCTTACTTCTGATGATTTTTTTATTTTTTTGCATTCGAAAACCTATAACCAAAATCATGCTGCCCGTGGCCTATAAACGTGTACCTCTTGGACTTCGCATCCAGCTTGTTTCTATGCTCTGCATCAATGTGAACATATGAAGTGTAACCGAACACTCTAAGATGTGTAAGGTTCACTTCTTTTCCAATCCATGTTTCTTCTGGTAGCCTGTCATCCAATGGTGCTGATGGACTTCTATTGATGAGATATGTGGCAGTATTCACAGGATCTGCCCAAAAGATCTTGAGCAACCCTGCATATAACCTTGGCGCGCTTAAGGATGGTCCTGTTAATGTGCTCTGCCACACCATTATATTGTGGTGTCCCCGAAATTATTTTCTGATGTTTGATTCCATTTGTTGCACAATACTCCCCAAACCTCTTATTATAGTACACTCCCCCATTATTAGATCTAGACATTTTACTGTTTTACCTATCTCATTTTCTATCATAACTTTTCACTTCTTAAATACATCAAATACATTAGATTTATGTTTTAAGAAATAAACGTACAGTTTTTTACTAGCATCATCAATAAAAGAAATAAAATAATGTGAACCACTAAGAGATAATACCCATGCCGATCCCCACACATCAGTGTGTAAAAGCTCCAACAGATGCGTCTTTGGAGCATGTCCTATCTTCTTGAAGCTTACCCTCTTCTGCTTGTCATCCACACAGTCCTAGTAGAATTCTAAGTCAATAGACTTCAGCCCTAGTAGCTTCCCTTTAAATAATAGCACTTTTATCCTTTTCCCACTCATATGTCCCAACCTCTAATTCCATAACTGCCCATTCACTCCAGTTGATGCGACTGCGAGTGAACTATATGATCCTTAAGTCACATATAAAGTACCTTCCTTTTTGCCTCGAGATATCACCAAGGCACCTTTTGTGATCTTTCAGGAATCATTAGTGAATGTTGTCACATAACCAGTATTGGCCAACTGCCCCACCGAGATCAGATTCCTTCTCAAATTCGGTACATGTTTAACATCCTTCAATTTCAACGTCATTCCATCTTTCTGATTTATATGAACATCTCCCTTTCCAACAATACTACACGGCTCATCATCACCCAGGTAGACTCTCCCAAAGTCACCGACACATAATCACGCAGAACTTCTTTACACGAAGTGGCATGAAACGAAACACCTAAGTGTATAACCCAAGACTCATTCCTCGCATCAAGAGACAAGATCAACATCTCTGTGTCACTCTCCTCAGATAGATTCACTGAATCCTTCCCACCTTAAGAGCTTCCTTCTTGTTTCTTAAGCGCCATGCAATCATGTTTCATGTGCCCCTTCTTGCCGCAATGCTAACACCCGTCTTTGTCTTTCGGTCCCTTAGACTTCTTCCTCGACTTAGAATGTCCGCGTTTATTACCTCCTTCGTTCAGCGATCTTTCTCTTCCTTCAACGTTTAAAGCATTTCCTGAATCCCTTGAAACTCCTGATGTCTTTCTTCTAGATTCTTCGCTAAGAATTAGACTGGACACATCATCAAATTTCAGCTTTGTTGACCCTGAAGAATTGCTCACAGTAATCACCAAACCATCCCAACTATCTGACAAACTAGAGAAGATCAATAATGCCCTGACCTCATCCTCAAAAATAATGTCAACTGATTCTAACTGGCTCGTGACTGTATTGAACTCATTTAGATGTTTAGGCACACTCACACCATCTGATATCTTCATGTTGAATAGCTGTTTCATAAGATGAACCTTGTTGGATGTAGAGAATTTTTTATACATGGTGGCCATGGCTTCTATTAATTCTTTTGTAGTTTTCATCTTTGATACGTTGAAGGCGACGTTCTTAGACAAAGAGAGTTGGATCGTTCTTAAAACCTTCCCATGTAGTAAAAGCCATTCATTATTTGTCATCTTTTTCGGTTTCTTCTCATTTCCTCCTAGAGGAATATAGAGGTCCTTCTAATACAGATAATCCTCCATCTGCATCTTCCAAAAGGTAAAGTTTGAACCATCAAACTTCTTAATTCTAGTTTTTCCTTCTTCAGTCATCTCTCCCAATAAAACTAAACCAATAACTTTGATACCAGTTGTTGCGTAGCACGCCAATAACGCAGTGAGCTGAGATCCAATCTTAAGTCTCATGCACAAATGATAAATAGAAAGAAGTATAAACTAGAAATAGATCAAAGAAATCTAAACAAACTACCAGATAAGATATACATGGAAAAATCCTAAATTAGGTAAAAAAAACCATGGATGTAAACTTTCACTATGAAAAAAAAATAAGTTTACATGGAAAAATACTAACCTCTCCCTTGGAAGAACATAGAAAATCCTTTCCCACACCCTAGAATTATTTTCCAATATTCCAAATACACCTAGAAAAAATCCTAAGGACACCTATATATAGTTTAGGCAACTTTCCTTTCGCACCCTTGCGAAAGGCGACTCAAAAATTCGCAGTTCGCATCAAATTCGGAAACGAATCTGCATAACCATGACCGGTCGAGTAGACTGCACAACTGGTCGTGCTAGGGCCATGACTGGTTGAGCACCTCGGAACCTAAAAATGATGCTCGTTAGATTTTGAGTCAAGCCAGTCTACGACTGGTCGTGTGGGCTCCACGATCGATCGAGTAAGGGCCATGACTGGTCGTATGAAACCCCAGATGTGGCTATAGTTCTCAACAAAGTTTACCATCTTGGAACACTTGGTAAATGGAGTGCAGCAGACTGTACAACAGTTGGTTGATCTGATCACCTGCTGTCGAGATGACATGGCACCAACTTCCTCAGCTCCATAGTGCTGGTCTCTGAATGCTGTCACATACACCTCACTCTTATTTCCAAGTATGAACAGTAGTATCTTTTTGGATGTTCTGCGCTCCCATGAGTGTATGTGATAACTCACTAACCTACACAGTCGAAACAATTTTTTTCTGTTATATATGCCCATGGATGGGCTAAATACTGATGGTTGATTTTGGGTGACCATGAATGGGCTTGGTAATTTTTTTTAGATAATTGTTATACTACTACCAAAGTAACACCCCGTCCATTCCATACCACTTTCTATGCTTATGTACACAATGATCGACGCCCTTGGCCAGTCCTACACTGGTCGTTTATAGTACACACCCAACTGACTGGAACCTCGAGACCCCAAAACCTATTTCATATCGACTGCCCCGTCACCACGATCGTGGAGGTACAACCCATGCGTCTATACGATACTCCATTTGTGAGATATGCCGAGAAGAATAATTAGTGTATTATGTGTACAAGGCGCCATGTACTCCATTCCACACATGTGCACTACACATGTACATGCCACACATGGGTGAGAGAATCTTTACCCATGTGTGTGATGTCACACACCCATACCTCCCATCTCTCGTGGGTTCTCTAAAGTCAACACCTCTCCATTCCATACCTTAAGCATGACATCATCACACCATGCCATCCCATGCTTCTTTAATCCACCATTAACTACAAATCATGAATTAATTGTCAAAATCTTAGTCTAAGATAACTAAGATCACATTAATTAAATCTAACCACATGTTAACAATTTCTCTACATATATCCCTTCATTCCTTAACATTTCACCATTTTGGACGGAGAGAGAGGAGTGATCTTAGTGGGCATCAACTCCACAAATCCCATCCCTTCCATCCATCTTAACCATTGCATCTAATCCATCAAGGTGAGTAGACCCACTCCACTCTTAATTTGTTTTCCTTCTTTTTATTATTTGTATGATTATTAGTGGTGATGATTTGATGTGATCAATGGTGTGGATACATAGAAGAGTACATATAAAAAGATGATCATAATGGTGATGATATAACAATAATGATGTGTTTAATGGTGTGGATTCATGGGAGAATACATATAAAAAGAATGATAATAAAAATATTTTTTTAGACTTTATGTGGGACCCATTGATTGTGGGCCCCACTAGAATTTTCTAGGCCATCCAAATCATCCAAGGTGTGGCCCATTGTGTTGTCAAACACACACACTCACACCCATGCACACACGTTCACACAACACTTAAAAGTAATATTATATATATATATATATATATATATATACATACACACACACACACACACACACACACACACACACACACACACACACACAGAGGACGCTGCTGCCAGCATCCATAGGACACTACAGCAGCAGCGTCCAACTACTCAAATCAAGGGAAGGGTTTATGGGACCACAACACGCCCTGCCAATGATGTATGTATTCAAATCACACTATCCATTCACTTTCCCAGCTCATTTTAGGCATTGAGCCAAAAAATGGAGCCGATCCAAATCTCTAGTAGACCACACCATCAAAAATATTATTTTAATAGTGTTAAACTATTAGGGCCCACTGTGGGGTTTCTGTACGTCAAAACATGCTGCATACTTAGACTTGTTAGATGTGTCATGAGCCATAGAATTCTACGGATGGGCTTGATGATCTTGATGTGCATCCTACCTATGAAAAACATAGTAAAACAAAAATAAAATAAAAATAGAGGCAAGGGGCATCAGCCCTTGCTACCGACGTCCAGCGTCATTAACGCTGCAGCGTCTACTGGTGGATGTTGGAGGAAGTGGGCCACACCACATGTCCCACCATGATGCATGTCGAGCATCTGTACCATGCATTTGATGGGTCCCCTTTAAAAATGGGTTATCCCCAAAAATCAGTCGTACACGGAACTCAGGTGGCCCACACCGTTAAAATATTAAAAAAATTAAAAAAAGGGACTTGATCATGAGGTATGTGTTGTGTCCAAACCATCCATTCATTTGGTGAGTTTGTCTTAAGGCTTAAAATAATAATAATAATAATAATAATAATAAGATAGATTTAATTATCAAGTGGGCCAAACTACAAAAGTAGTATGGATTGAACGTCTACCATTGGAACCTTTTGGGTCAAAAGTTTTGGACCAATATGAAATTTATTTTTTCCCCTCAATTCAAGTCTTTGTGACCTTATGAACAGATTGGATGCAAAAATAAACATTAAGGTGGGCCCTGTAAACTGTTTAACGATGAAATCATTATCTCCACCACCGTTTGTGGTGAGGTCTAGATAATCTTTGGATATAATTCTTTTTTGGATAATACTATAAAATGATCTCTAAAATAAATAAATAAATATAAATATAAATAAATATAGATGAACCGTATATATATAATAAATATATCACTTTGAGACCCATGTAATTTAATCTCCTTGAACCATTCATACAACTCGGAGCTCGAGTATATAGAATTACTTGCTAGGGTCCACTTGAAACTTGGATGCATCTAAAACTTGGCCTGAACCCTTAACCAAGTGGGACACACATAATGGATGGGCTAGATTTGTGATCCACACCTTGGTGGGCCCAACAAATAATTATAAATGTTTTAATGGAGAGTAATCCCCTCAACTTTTGCGTGCGATATGGCCCCACACAAACAACATATTGACTTGATTTTAAGTCCCAGGCCCACCATGGATTGGTGAATCTAACTGATGGTGTTGAGGGTCGACACACGTCATGGTAGATCACACCAAAACTGTAGTGGATTATAGGTCCACCATTGAAAATTCCAACGGGCCATTATATTGTTATACTTGACATCTAACCTGTTAATAAGGATATGTAGACTTGGACTTAAGAAAAAATAATAATAATAATAATAATAAGTGGGGATAAGTAGGAGCTCATTTTGATACCCATGTAGGGCCCACCAAACCACTGGACCTATTGTGATGTATAAGTTACATCCAAACCATCTGTATATTTTGGCGCCAAAGAAACAATGTTGTTGCGATATCTGCCCCTAAAACCTCCTAGAATTTCACTATAATATGTATGATAGATCCACACCATCTATTAGCTTTTGCAGACTTAATAAGTGTGGCCCTACCACATTAATGGGACCCATCCACTTGGACAAGGCCAAATTGCTCATAGTTGAAATCTTCGAGGGTCCACTTTGATGTTTAAGAAAGATTCAACCTGTCAATTTGGGTTGCATAGATCGTAACCCTCCAACGTAGCCAACCTCCTTAAGGTCACTTTAACGCTTATTTGTCACCCAAAACTGAGTGGGCCCACCATGTGGTGTAAGTTCTATAGTTTATAGCCCCTTGTTATTGTCAAATTTGTGGTGACAAAGACACTACTTTGAAGCTTGTATATGTGATGAACAAAAGAAGCTTTCAAGATCTCATAAGTGTTCAAGTTCAAGAAGCTTTCAAGATCTTAGATGTGTTCAAGTTCAAGAAGCTTTCAAGATCTCAAAAGTGTTCAAGTTCAAGAAGCTTTCAAGATCTTAGATGTGTTCAAGTTCAAGAAGCTTTCAAGATCTCAGAAGTGTTCAAGTTCAAGTTCAAAGATCTCAGGCTTTGTTATACTCAAAGGTCACTTGTCTTCAAGTTTCAATGTCCTTGCTTCACTATTGAGGTAAGACTGACCTTTAATGTAGGCCATTTTGGATACATAATCCATATATTATATGCAAATTTGGTCTGTTCTAAGACTAGTCCTAGACCTTGTTTGACTAGTCCTAGCACTAGTTCGACCAGTGCAATAAATTCCATGACCAGTCCTAAGTTGTTGAGGATTTTAGGAATTTTTTGGTTACTCTACGACTAGTCCTGGTGACTGTTCGACTAGTCGTAGGAATAGTGTCGACTGGTTCTTCGACTGGTCGTAGACCTTCGACCCAAAATCCAACAATGAAATTCATTAGTCTACGAACAGTCATGTGAAACGTACGACCAGTCGTAGGGTACCCACGCCCAGTCGTGAAACCGTCTTATCTTATCCCACTCGAAATTTCAAATTTTTGTTGGTTCTAAGACCAGTTATAGGGATCTTAAGACCAGTTGAAGACATGATTTGCTCGCCTATAAATTGAACACAAATTTCAGAGGTTTGATATGTAATTCAAGTATATTCAAAGCTCCACTCTGAGATAAGTTAGTGTTCATTTTAAGCTACATTGTGCATAATTTCTGTTCTCTTTTGTTAGCTTTCATTATTTGATTTTGTTTCTGAATTCCAATCTAATTTGAAAAGAGGAATTGCTGTATTCCTTCTTCTTGGAATTAAAATCAAATAGAGCTACGCCCAATTTGGTTTAATTTAAAATCAATTAGAACTAGAACCATTGTAATGTGAGTTTGGACATTGAACTTGAACATTCAATCATCTACTCTGACTTGGTTCTTCTGGGCTGCTACAACGAAAGAGATATTCAGGTATTTTACATTTAATTGTAAATTCCTTTTTATTTTTTATTTTGTTTGGGATTTGCCAAAAAAATCTCATTTTATTGGTTATCTTAGCAGAGCCAGGAAAACTCAGAAGTGGAGTTTTTTTAATTGCGTAAGCCCACATAGAAAGACATAATTGTAAGGTTTTGGGTGAACCTGTAAAAACCTAACTTGATAGTGAACTCTAATATACCCTGTGTGAGGATATTAAGAGTGGAGTAGCATTCTGTGTGGCTGTTATTTAATAGTTGGTGAACACATAAGCGAACCGATATAATCTCTTGTGTTTCATGGTTGAATGGTTTATATTTCATATCTTCTATTATTCATTTGTAGGATGTATATGTGGATGTGAATGTTGTAATCATTTATTTCAAGCATTATGGGAATGTTGTAATAGTTTAGCAATTATTTCTTTCAATTCCTTTTTCAGCATTCTTAATTGTTCTAGTAAGGTTGCCCTGCCATTTCTATGGTGCATGGTTATCCTTAGAACAGTATATAATTGATTGCAGTTTATTCTTCAGTACAGTTTGTGTTTAATTTTCTTTTCCTCTTTGATTTGAGTTTTGATACAAAGACCTTTATAGAAATAAGGTTGTCCTACCCTAAACTCTGGTTTTTGGTGTAAGGTTGTCCTTAGAATAACATTTGTATCAACCTCTTAAGATCCAAATTTTGAGGTTGTTTTACATTCTTTACATTTCTGCATTATGATTGGTTTACTTTAATTGTTGGCTATCGTATTTGTTTAATTTCCACTGTTACAAGTTTTATTTAGCATTGTCCTATTCATCCTCCCTCTAGGACATATAGCTAGGCCTTTTCAAGTGGTATCAGAGCCTAATAGCTCTTTTTAATTCTTAATTCTTAAATTTATTTCCTGAGCTAACAATTTAAGCTATTTAAGATGTCAAATTTTAATAGCCTATCAGTCACTAGGCCACCACCCTTTGATGGCTCCAACTATGCTTACTGGAAAGCCAGGATGAGAATATTCTTAAAATCCATGGATGAAAGTGTGTGGCTGGCCACTATGAATGGTTGGAACCCTCCTACCACTGAAGTAACTGGAATTGATGGCTCAAAATATGTGAGAATAACACCTTATTTTTCGTGGACCATACTTCAGAAAAGTGAGAGTAGTGCAAATGCTAAAGCACTAATGCAATCACTTATGCATTATCACCGGATGAATTCAAAAGAATTATATCCTATGATTCTGCAAAGAAAGCTTGTGATATATTAGAAATTACACACGAGGGTACTTCAATTGTTAAGAAATCAAAAGTCCAACTCCTTACAACCAAATTTGAAGAAATTCATATGGAGGAAAATGAAACATTTATGGACTTTTACACATGATTAAATGACATTATAAACTCTATGTCGGGTCTTGGTGATAGAATCCCAGAGAGTAAAGTATGTGTAAAAATACTACACTCACTTCCTGAATGGTTCAACTCTAAAGTAACCGCGATCCATGAACTTCGTGATACGGATAATATGAGAGTTGAGGAGTTAGTTGGTTCTTTACAAACCTATGAGTTAACTTTTAAAGCTCCAAAAGAAAAATCAATTGCTCTTAAAACTTCTAAAAATAATTTTTAAGAAAATTATGATGTAGATAACTCTGAAGATGATATGGCTCTTTTGGCAAAAAAGTTTTATAAAATCTTCAAAAGTAAAAAGAGAGTTGATTTTCAAAAAGGAAATGATAAGAAAAAATCTAAATCTAAATCTTAAATTAGGAAATCTTTGAAAGATAATCAATGTTACAACTGCCAAGAATATGGGCATTTGGCTAATAAGTGTCCTAGAAAGGACAAACCCAAGAAGAAGGGTATGTTGGCTACTTGGGACGAATCCTCTGATTCTGAAGCTTCTTCTGAATCTGAAGATTCTAAAAATGAGTCGGGTAATGAAGTGAAAGCCCTTATGACTCTAGCTAAATTCATATTTTCAGATAATGATTCAACAAGTGAAGAAAATCTGAATAGTGAATGTGAAAATGAAGATGATCTTCAAGATGCCTATAATGCCCTATACAAGGAGAGTTGTAAAATTGTGGTAAAACTGAAACTTCAAAAAGAGAAATTTTCTAAACTCAAAGAAATTTATGAATCTCCTGTTTTAGAAAAGTCCCATATTTCAGACTGTTTTGAAAAGATAAAATGTGATTTAGATTTTAAGACTGCCCAAGTTGAAAATATTAAGTCTGAAAATGACCATTTAAAACATGAAGTCTCATCTCTCTTGATTTTAAAGGAAACTTGAAAATATGCCTAAGGTGATTCTAAATTAGAAAAACTCTTATCAGGATCGAGAAAATGTGGTGATCGATCCGGTTTGGGATATGATAAGAATGTTTCTCCCAAGCTAAAAAATACACCTCCTAAGTTTGTAAAAGGAGAAACTTTATACTCAAAAGGGAAAGGACAAGTGTTTTCTAAAGATACTAAATCTGTTGAAAATGTTAAAGGAAATTATTTCAACTATAGGAAACATAACCAAAATCCTTTGGCTGAAAAGATAGTTGATTTACTTAAAAAGCTTTTAAAGTCTAACTCAATAGGTCCTACTTATAATTCTTACAATCGAAAGAAGACCAACTATCCACCTAAACCCAAAATGGTTATGAAATAGATTCCAAAGGTTGCTTGGTTGCCCACACTGCTTTCAAAGCTACAAGCCATTCAAAGTGGTACCTAGATAGTGGATGCTCTAGGCATATGATAGGCGACAAGGCTCTATTCACCAATCTAAAAGATATGACTGATGGTTCAGTCACATTTGGGGATGGCAGTAACTGCAAAATTATAAGCCAAGGTACGGTTCAACTCTATAACCTTCCATTATTTAAAAATGTCTTATATGTTGAAGGACTAAAACATAATTTGCTAAGCATATTTCAAATATGCAATAATAACCATAGTGTTCAGTTTTCTAATCAAAGCTGTGAGATTCTAAACCACAAGGGTTCAGTAATATTAACTGGACATAGAACGTCTGAAAACTGCTATATTGTTAATGAATCCAGCTCATCTAATCAAACATGTTACATGGTCTATACAGACGAGACTGAATTATGGCACAAATGTCTTGGACATGTGCACTACCGAAACTTATTTAGATTAAGCAAAAAGGAACTTATAAGAGGTCTACCCAAACTTTAAAAGTTAGATAAGATATGTGGTGATTGCCAGTTTGGCAAACAAACAAGGAACTCACATAAAAAGGTAAATTTCAATACCACATCAAGACCACTCGAACTTCTCCATATGGATCTAATAGGACCTACCAGAACGGAGAGTCGAGGTGGCAAAAGGTATATCTTGGTAATAGTATATTACTTTACTAGATATACAAGGGTAGTCTTCTTAAGGGACAAATCAGAAACCCTTGAAGAAGTAAGAAAGTTCTTAAAAGGATTCAAATTGAAAAAGGTTCTCAAATCAGTAAGATTCATAGTGATCATGGATTTGAATTTGAGAATAGCGGTTTTGAGAAGTTCTGTAGCAACCAAGGAATATTACATGAATTTTCAGTGCCTAAAACTCCACAACAAATGGGATAGTGGAAAGAAAAAATAGAGTGCTATAAGAAATGGCTAATGTCATGTTAAATAGCATGAAGCTCTCAAAGAATCTTTAGCCTGAAGCAGTCAATACAGCTTGCTATATTATTAACCGAGTTTACACTACTAAAGGCAATAATAAACCGGCTTATGAAATGTGGTTCGATAAAAAGCCTACTGTCAAATACTTTCAGGTTTTTTACAGCGAGTGCTATATTTTATAAGATCATGAAAATCTGGGGAAATTTGATACGAAAAGTGATGAAGGGATCTTTCTAGTGTATTCTTTAAATAGTCATGCCTATAGGGTTATGAACAAAAGGACCAGTGTGATTCAAGAGTCTATCAATATGGTCATTGATGATCACTTAAATACACCAGTCTCAAGTTCAGATAATGATGAAGTTTTTGTAGTTGATAAACCTGATACTTCATTTTATCAGACTAATTCTGAACTAAGGACTGTTAAAGATCATCCAACTAGTCAAATTCTTAGAAACCCTGTCATGCCCCAAACTCTGAAACCGGGTTCACATAATTTTTGATCACCGAATCCGGCGCCGACAGCCTCCATAGTGCCCCATTCTCGAATCTCGACACTCATGTGCTAAGTTTCGATCCTGGGATCCTACAAGGAGGATTTTCAGTATGAAAATTTTCTTGTAATGGAGCATAACCACAAGCATAACCAAGTCACAAAACAACATCGCCACATATCCACTATAGCAAAAACTTTAAGTACAATGAGGAAAGGGAAATACATGGCAAATCCAAAACTCTAAAATAATTAGATGCGCGCTCCTGCCTAAGTGCTGCTACTGTCCAACGCTACCTACATGCAACGGTCGTGCATAAGCTTACAAAATCTTAGAGGGTGGTGTAAGTGTGTGTGCAAGGCAAGCGCCAAGTGTACAGTATCAGAGTGATGCGGAAATATGCGGTAAGTTCATGAATGTTATCAGTCATACTAAGGCCATGCGATGCGAGGCCTATGTAGCTAAATGTCATATGAGATGCAAGCAAACATGCCAATCCTCATCAAGTACATATATCAGTACAGTTCCCCTCTGGATATTATTGGGGTCTAATACACTTCACAGTGACTGCCTCCTCCCTAGCTACACAGTCAAGCAAGCAGAATAGACCTCACTATCCGCCTGACCAGTAGTCTGTCAATACCTACCCAGCTCGTCGATAGTGGACTCATTTGCGAGCTGGTCACACTCAGCCTAGCTTATAGCCCCCTTACTCAGGCGGATAAGGCCACACCCCCTTCCAACCGACCACGACACAGTGGAAGACGTGACCTACTAGTATTCGGCACTCGAGCGCTCATGTATCCACTCGGTCTAGACATTAGAGCAACTCCTAGTACCAAAAAGGTTCTGGGACTTTCACCCGAGGACATCCTGAGTACCCACAATGCTAGAACAAAATATTTTCGGTATCCGATACGACCATCCACGATGTGCCTGTGGAGGCTATGACCCTGATGTCACTAGGGCGTACAGTGATCAAGTCACACATATGCGAGATGCATGAATCACACCATCAAATCATGCAACAATCCAGCGCGTACTGTGCGATCATGTGGGGCACTCTGTCTCATAACGAGTCCCGTAAATGGTCAGCCCAATGGCATATGCTATGATTAGTCACTACTCATATCAAGCATATATATGATGCGTATGGGCATGAGTCATGGGATTATATTAAGCCTGTTATAAAGTAATGGACTGCTCTTATGATGCAGATTAGCCTAAACGGCCTATACACAACTAGCATGGGCTTACCAATGGGCCCTAAGGAGAGATACAATGTGGACATTTAACTAACATTGTACTTAAATGTGGGCATCAAACCATCATTACTCCTAAAGTACGACCCGCCATAAAACATCATTACACAAACCATGGAGGAATCACACATTGCAATGGACCTTAGTAGCTCCCATCGGGCCTTAAATACATCAAATGGGCCATATCACATGGGCCTTCTGGTTATCAAGCAAGGCCGCATTAATGGACCTGATGTACATTACAATGGACTATAACCTTCGGGCCTTAGAGTACATCACAATGGGCTTTAACCCACGACCTTGGAATACATCAAAATGGGCCTAATCCCATGGGCCTTATATATGTCAAATGGGCCCGATCTCATGGGCCTTATATAAGTTAAATGGGCTTGATCCCATGGGCCTTAAAGTACACCAAGGTGGGCCTCAATGAATGGCCACAAATAAATCAACATGGGCCCTATACACATACCAAGGTGGGCCCACTTGAACTACAGATCTGACTCATTTTTAGTTCAAGCCATAAAATGAGCTTATAAAATAAATGGAGAGTTTGGATGCAACACATGCATCATGGTGGGGGTCCACATAAAGGCCCACCATCATACATATATAATATATGTAATATATACAATATTATATATAATATAATATATATATATATATATATATATATGTATATACATATATATATACATTCACACACACATAGTGTGGACAGAGTGGGTAGAACACATAAATCATGGTGGGTCCCACTGTCCAAATAATGGACAGTGTGGACAAACGTGTACATCACAATGGGCTCCACCATCTGCTGGACGGTGGCATTTCAACACATACATCACTATGGACTCCACCGTCTGCCTGGACGGTGGGAGTACAACACATACATCACTGTAGGTTCCCACGTGGGGCCCACCATAACATATATTTTCCATCTAATCTATTGATAAGGTCGTATAGACCTGGATGAAGAGGAAATACAAATTTCAGCTTGATCCAAAACTTCTGTGGCCCATGAAAGGGCTTCAATGGTATACGCCCAATCCCACTGTTTCCTATGGTGTGGGCCACCTGAGCTTTAGATGTGGCTCATTTTTGGAGAGGGCTTGCTTAAGGTAGGGGCCCACCATATGGATGAGTTAGATGGTAAATAAACATCAAGGTGGGGCCCACAACTGAAGCCGTGGCTTCCCTGGCGTCCACCCACAACGCAGGATGCTTACGCGTCCTCTCCCTGTTATTGCTGTCGTCCAGAGGCAGCAGCCTCTGCTGCTTTAATATTGTTTTTTGAAAATTGAGTTTTCTCGCAGTTTTTCCTAGGTAGGGCCCACATCCAGAAAATTCAACCCATCCATTGCATCCCTCGGCTTAAGACAGATCAAACGAGCCCCATATCCAATGTATTTCAACGTGTGAAAAGAAACCAAGTGAATTTAAATGGTGAAGAGATCATTGTTTGCTAAGGTATGACCCACCAAAAAGTTGGATCAGCTTCACTTTTAGGCGTTACACCTAAAATGAGCTGGTAAATAGGATGGACGGCGTGGATTGAATACATACATTAAGATGGGGCCTACACAAGTAAGCCCTTAGAACCAAGCTAATATTTGTGTTTTCCAAGCACGTCCAGCATCCCTGGACACTGGACGGTCTGGGCCTAACACACGCATAAGGTGGGCCCTATTTAGGTGGGCCACCAAATGGTAGGTGGTGTGGGTACAATACATATAAGGTGGGCCCCACTCAGAGACAGCTTGGATAAAATACTTATTTCATGGTAGGGTCTATTCAAGTGGGCCACACAACGTCATCATCATCACTAAAAAAATAAAAAGAGAGGGAGAGAGAGAAAAAGAGTGGGAGTGAGACACGCGTAATGGAGGGACCCCGACACTATGGGCCCTCCCTTCCATGATCTACAACATAAACTAAGTGGGTCCCATAACATGTGGGCCCAAAAAAATAATAATCTAATGGTGGAGATCCCTTCTTCATAAAAATAGACGATCTAGATGAGCCATATACAAGCTTAGGAAGGTAAACATCATGATGGGGTCCATGGAGAATGGCCCCATCATGGAATGATATTGATGATCAAGATGGGCTGTTGACCACATCTTAGGATCCAAAGTGAGATCCATACCATTGATCGATAGGCCTCACTTGGCCCATCTTAAAAATATGAAAATCTAACCTATAGAAGCACCCACTGCTTGATCTTCTCGGTCCGTTGGAAAGCCGGTCTCCTAGAGCTTCACTTTGATAGTGGAGATGAGAAATGGATGGCTAGGATGAGAGCTTTTTGGAATAGAAAGGTGGGCCACCAAAAATCACTTTTCTCTCATATGGGAGGGCTTGGACGTGTACCACTCTCTCTCTTAGAAATGTTGCTTGGAAATGTGTTGAGAATGAGAGAGAGAGAGAGAGAGAGAAAGAGAGAGAAAAAAAAAGTTGTAAGGAGAGAGGGATGGGTGATGGAGTGATGGGTGAGGTGAGTGATGGATGTGGTACTTGACATGTAAGGTGGTGTAAGAGGGAGGGTGAGAAAGAGTTGACTTTGGAGAGAGAAAGCATGGGTTACTTTGTACTTGACATGAGGTGATTGATGGGATTGATTAATGGGATGGATGGGACATGTTGTAGAGATTCTCTTGGGATTTGCAACGCGCGGTGTTTTTCCTCGAACTGAACACAGGTCTGCATCTCCCTGTCAGGGTATCGAATTGGTGAGCGAGTTGTAGCGTCAGAACCACGGTGACGGTGCTATTGCAATGGTACAAGTCTCGGATTAAGCTGATTCAAATCTACAGGACATGACTTAAGGTCGCGTGCAAACATCGATTATCTATCGCAGGTTGCCGAAATTCGACAAGAAGGATTGCGGGAGTTGACGGAACAGTACGGACTAGGATACGGGTCTTACAAACCCTCTCACTGGTGTACGTACTTGTAGACAACTTGGGATATATGCAATTACGTATGTTTTACATCCTAGATAGAACCTTCTAGTGTAAAAGAAGCTCTTGCTGATGAAAATTGGATTATTGCGATGCAAGAAGAACTTAACCAATTCATAAGAAAAGTTTGGTATCTCGTACCTAGACCCAAAGATAAACACATCATTGGAACAAAATGGATTTTCAATAATAATTCTGATGAGCTTAGAAATATAATTAGAAACAAGGCTAGGCTAGTGGTACAAGGTTACCCTCAAATTGAAGGTATTGATTTTGATGAAACCTTTGCACCAGTAGCACGTCTTGAATCAATCAGACTATTTAGATCCATTTCATGTTTTAAAAAAATCAAGATTTATCAAATAGATGTAAAAAGTGCTTTCTTAAATAGTGATTTACATGAGGAAGTCTATGTTGAACAACCAATGGGTTTTAAAGATCCCAAAAATGTTGATCATGTGTATCGCCTTAAAAAGGAACTTTACGGATTAAAATAAGCTCGCAGGGCATGGTATGAGAACTAACAAAGTTTTATTAAGCCATAATTTTCAAATGGGATCTGTTGATAAAACTCTGTTTGTTAAAAAACATAATATTCATAAATTAATGTGAAATGGCCAAGCTATATGTCCTAGAGGGGGGGGGGTGAATAGGACTATGCCAAATTAAAATTAAATACAACGGATTAAAATGAAGAAATAGCCTTACAAATTAAATCAATTCATAATGATGAAATAAAATTAATCCCAACAAACAAGCATTGAGAGGTTGATACAAATTCAGTTCTAAGGACAACCTTACACCATAATCAACAAGGGCTTATGGTAGGACAACCTTATTTCTATAACGTCTTTTGAATCAAAAACTCAATCTGAAAATAAATAGCAAAGAATTGCATTCTTAAGAATTGATTATTCTATGGACAACCATGCACTATAAAAATGGCAGGGCAACCTTACTAGAATAATTACTGAAATTGAAGCACAGATTGATAAAAGTATAGCACGAGATAAAATGCTGAAATAAATCTCTAGATTATTACAACATTCTCTACACTTGCTTGAAATGTAAATAGTTACAGCATTCACATCCACATGTACATTCCACAAAACTGAATGATAAAAAATAACGAATTAAGCAAGCAATCAATCCACAAGACAAAGAGTTATAATGGTTCGCCTGTGTGTACACCAACTATTTTACAACAGCCACACAGAATGCTACTCCACTCCTAACATCCACACATAGGGATATTAGCGTTCACTATCAAAATAGGTTTCATAGGTTCACCTAAAACCTTCACAATTGGGTCTTTTAACTTGGGCTTACACAATCCAAAAACTCACACTATTCTGAGTTTTTTGGCTCTCCTCAGATAACCAACAAATGGAATTTTTCTGGTGAATTCCAAACAAAAATAAAAAAATGGAAATTTTACAGAATTGTAAAATACCTAGATTTCTCCTTTATAGCAGCCCGGAAGAACCAATTGGAGTAGACGTTCGGATATGAAAGTTCAATGTCCAATACTCACTTTATAATGGTTCTAAGTTCTAATTGATTTTAAAATTAAAACAGACTGGGCTAGCTCTATTTGATTTCAATTACCAGAAGAAGGAAAATAATATTTCCTCTTTTCAAATCAGATTGGAATAATGAATCAAATTAAGTAGAAAAAAGCTAACAAAAGGAAATAGAATTATGCACAATATAGCTTAAGAATAGACACAAACTTATCTCAGAGTGCAGCTTTTAAATCACTTAAATTTTTGATGAAAAACTCTGAAATTCGTGTGCTATTTATAGCTACAGAAATTCTTCTTCGATTGGTCCTAGAGTTACCACGACTAGTCGAAGAATAAATAGATTTTTAATTTTTCGGGTGCGATTGGATAAAACCGTTACACGACCGGTCGTGAGTAGTCCACGACTGGTAGAAGGCTGCCCACGACTGGTTTTGGACTTCACACGACTAGTCGTGCGACCTTTGATTTAGTTGCTGGAGTTGGAATCGTGGTTCCACGACTGGTCGAAGGTCGAATCGTGACTATCCCACGACTAGTCGAGCAGACTCCAGGACTAGTTGTAGCCGAACAGAAAAAATTTGATAATTTGTAACAAAACTTCGACTGGTCTTGGAATTTCTAGGATTGGTCAAACCAGTGCTAGGACTAGTCGAACAAGGTCCAAGACTAGTCTTAGAACAAACCAAAATCATTTGTAGAAGATATATGAATTATGTATCCAAAATGACCTACACTAAATGTCAACCTAAGGTCAATCAAACCTTACCATGGACATTGAACCTTCATTAGCTTAGACGTTGAACTTTATAAAGCTTGAGTTCTTCTTGATGTAGTTCAAACACTTCACAAGCTTTGAAGTCACCATCAGTATGAGTTGTGCTCAGTTCCTTATCTTATGTTAGAGTCTTGATCTTGAATATACGAAGTTTGAGTCTTGAACATGAACTCTTCGTGAATATCATCAAAATTGTAGCTTGAACTAGCTTGAGGAGTTCACCGTCGTGTCTCGAAGTACAGCTGTGATGTCTCGAACATATACAACAAGATACAAGACACATATAGAGGCTTTGACACATAAAATTTGACAACCAAAGAGGATTCATTCCATAGTACTTACAATCTCTCCCTTTGTCAAATTTGTGACAAAACCACTCCGATAGTTCATATAGTTCAAAGTACGCACAAAAATACAAAAAGAGAGGCATGCATAAGAGAAGCATGCACCAATAAAGAATCATGCACCGGTTGTCATTGACATGAGATAACCATGGCATGCATAATGTATCTGGAAGCTTACAATCTCCCCCTGAGTAAAATCTCCCCCTGAGTAGTACACCTACCAATCATCATATTCATTATATGTGTACACAATTATCATCATGAATCATTAACACAATTCTCCCCCTTTTTGTCAAAAATATGACAAAGGAAGAGTCAAAAGCAAGATAATTAATAGAGGAGTCAGAATATCATAAAATGTTATCAAGTCAATTCAAAGAACTCAGTCACACAACCAAAGAGAAAGCAAAGTCGTATAGTTATTACAAACCAAAAAGTAAAAATTCTCAATCTGATCCAGAAGGAGCAGGTATGGTTGGATTAATTTGATAAAGCCCTTTTTGTAAGCGCCTAAAATACTTGCGCATACTTTTGAATTGGGCATTTTGGCCAACATGCATTTGTTCTAGCTTTTCCTCTAATGCACTCAAACGTGCATCCAAATCAGATGGCTCATAGTCAGGATCATTCCCAGAGGAGCATCACCCTCTTCATCATTCTCGGCTTCAGCAGCAGCTCCACCTACACCAATATCAACTTGTCCTCGAGCCAAATCCAACTGCATTTTGTTTATGTTAGAGTTGTTGAATATAAGGTGTTAGATAGGAGCCTCTCCAATAGGCATAGCTACCAACATGTGAGTTGCTAGCATATTCATAAGATACCCAAATGGAATATCACTATGACCAGGATGAATACAGAATTGAATGATAGAGTAGCAAATCAAAGAGGGCAAATAGATATTGGCACCAGTAACAATTGAGTACAAAATGCGAACCATAAGCAATGTCAACTCATTCTTGTTTCTAGAGCGGGGATATAGATTAGAGGTGAAGATACAATGCAAGACTCTGTATCTGGGCAACAAATACCTGATTGCGAGGGCATTCCCAGTACGATTCCATGGTGCATCCATGTTACATAAAGCTCTAGTAAAAATACAATGTTCAAACTCAGTTACTTTTTCAGCCAAAATGATAGGATGAATACCTTCATCATTTACTGAAATATCCATAAGGCTTGAGATTAAGTGTCGATCAATGGAAAATGGCCCTTCTCTTGTAGTAATAGAGAAAGTTAGTTGCTCAGTAGAAAATTCAGTAATACACGCAACCATGGCCTGCGCTATGGACTGGTATGCCGACCCGCCCCAGCCCAAAATGTTTTCCCATCCTACAGACTGAAGGAGAGGAAAAAGATTGAAAGGAGCAATATGATTGAAATCAACGGCCTTTTCTACAATTACATTACGCATACGCAAATCATGAACATACGATGGATCATCTTCGGCAGCCCTAAGATGGCGTCTGGTGATAACCTTAGATCTAGAAGATAAAGCACCTCTAGAATTCTTCTTTTTAGCTCTAGGATCCATTTTCTTGAAGAAATACAAGAAATTTTAAGAAAATGAAGATGGGTTTTTCTAGAATCAGCAAATGAGGAAGAAAACTCAAAAGTCTTGAAGAAAGAGATGAAATAGACAACAATAATCAAGAAATTGAAGAGAAAAGATAATGAATCTAAGAGAAAAGCAAGCAAAATGCTCTAACCTGAAGGAATCGAACATAGGGGTTCGACTAGTCAAAGCTTGGCTCGTTGGAGAGGAGGTTAGAATGAAGAGGAAGAAGGTTTTTCCCAAAATAAAACCCATCAGCGCGCTACACGACTAATCGTGGGTCGTCCTCGACCAGTCGTGGCACGACTGGTCGAGTACGTCCTTGACTGGTCATGTACCATAAAAAAATGTAATTTTTTAATAAAATTTGAAATAAAAATCATTAATATATTAATATATATACACTATACTACTGAGATACATAATCAATCATTTTAAATTACACATACTAAGATCAAATTTCAATTTGTTAAACCTGCTTTTGTCGAGCGATTTAGTGAATATGTCAGCAAGTTGAGTCTCAGTAGGAATATATTCTAAGGATATTACTTTTTCTTTCGCTAATTCATGAATATAATGAAATCTAAAATCAATGTGCTTAGTACGTGAATGCTGGATTGAGTTTTTTGAAATATTTATCTCACTGGAGTTCTCACAGTATAGAACCATTGAGTCCTGTGCGATACCATAATCACTCAATATTCTTTTCATCCAAACCAGCTGTGTACATGCATTTTTAGCTGCAATGTATTCAGCCTCAGTAGTTGAGAGTGATATGGAACTCTGCTTCTTGCTAAACCAAGAAACCAAGCAGTTTCCAATGTAAAAACAACCACCACTAGTTGATTTTCTATCATCGATATTACCAGCCCAATCAGCATCTGAATACCTAGCCAATTGAACACTAGTTCATAAGGATACCAAAGACCCAAATTAACTGAGCTTGTAACATATCTAATAATTCGCTTAACAGCATTTAAGTGTGATTCTTTATGACTAGACTGATATTTAGCACGAATTCCAACACTTGAAATAATATCAGGTCTACTTGCAGTTAAGTAAAGCAAACTACCAATCATGCTACGATACAACTTAGGATCTACATCTTTACCTGTAGAGTCTTTTGAAAGTCTTAGAGTTGTACTCATAGGAGTATCAAAATTCTTACCTTTCTCAAATCCAAACCTCTTGATCAAGTTCAAAGCATACTTGGTTTGAGAAATAAAAATTCCATCAGGTTGTTGTTTTACTTGCAACCCTAAGAAATAATTTAATTTCCCAACCATGTTCATTTTGAATTTTGATTTCATTAAATCTGTAAACTCAACAGTCATGTTAGTACACTTTGATCCATAAATAATATCGTCAACGTAGATTTGAACCATTAAAATATCATCATTATGCTTCTTAACAAAGAGCATCTTATTGACACTACCCATTTGAAAATTGTGACTCAGTAAAAACTTTGTCAAATTTTCGTACAAAGCCCTGGGAGCTTGTTTCAAACCATAGAGAGCTTTTTTAAGATGATATACATGATTAGTAAACTTAGGGTCTTCAAACCCTGGAGGTTGTTCCACATATACCTCTTCATGTAAATCGTCATTCAAAAAGGCACTCTTTACATCCATTTGAAAAATTTTTAACTTCTTAAAACATGCAATGGATATAAAAAGTCTGATAAATTTAAGACGAGCTACAGGGGTAAAGGTTTCATCGTAATCAATGCCTTCAATTTGTGTGTACCCCTGATCAACTAGTCTTGCTTTATTTTGAATAATATTTCCAAGTTCATCAGACTTATTTTTAAAAATTCACTTTGTTCCAATTATGTGTTTATCTTTAGGTCTAGGAACAAGATACCAGACATCATTACGAACAAATTGATTAAGTTCTTCCTACATCGCAACTATCCAATTTTCATCAGAAAGTGCTTTTTTTACGTTTACCGGTTCAATCTGGGATGTAAAACATACGTAATTGCATATGTCTTCTATTTTCCTACGAGTGCGCACACCAGTGAGAGAGTTTCTAAGAATTTGAGTAGTTGGATGATCTTTAACAGTCCTTAATTCAGAATTAATTTCACTTGAAAAAGTATCTGATTTTTCAATTACAAGAACTTCATCATTGTCTAAACTAGGGGCAGGTATATTCAGGTGATCATCAATGACCACATTGATTGATTCTTGAATCACACGAGTCCTGTTGTTCAAAACACGATAAACATGACTATTTAAAGAATATCCCAAAAAGGTCCCTTCGTCACTTTTAGTGTCAAACTTTCCCAAGTTTTCACGGTCACGTAAAATGTAGCACTTACAGCCAAAAGCACAAAAGTATTTGACAGTAGGCTTTTTGTCAAACCACATTTCATAAGCCATTTTATTATTTAATTTACAAGTATAAACACGATTAATAATGTATCAGGCAGTATTTACTGCTTTAGCCCATAGATTTCTAGGGAGCTTTATGCTATTCAACATAACATTTCCCATTTCTTGAAGCACTCTATTTTTTCTTTCCACAATACCATTTTGTTGTGGTGTTTTGGGCAAAGAAAATTCATGTGATATTCCCTATTCGCTACAAAAATTTTTAAAATTACTATTTTCAAATTCGGATCCATGATCACTACGGATCTTACTGACTTAAGAACATTTTTCAGTTTGGATTCGTTTGATAATCTTTTTTACTTCGTCAAGGGTTTCTAATTTATCTCTCAAAAATGAAATCTAAGTGTATCTTGTATAATCATCTACGGTAACCAAGATATATTTTTTACCGCCTCGACTTTCCGTTTTTGTTGGTCCTATAAGATCCATGTGGAGAAGCTCGAGTGGTCTAGATGTGGCATTGGAGTTTACCTTTTTGTGAGAACTCCCAGTTTGTTTACTGTACTAGCATTCACCACATATGTTATCTATTTTTTGTAACTTAGGTAGACCTCTAATTAGTTCTCCTTTGCTCAATCTGCATAAATTTCGGTAATACACATGTCCAAGGCGTTTATGCCATAATTCTGTTTCATTGGTGTGGACCATGTAACACTTTTGGTTAGATAAGCTACCATCACGTACTATATAGCAGTTTTCAGAAGTTCTGCAACCAGTTAATAATACAAAACCCTTTCTATTTATGATCTCACAACCTTGATTGGAAAATTTCACACTATGGTTGTTATCGCATATTTGAGATATGCTTAACAGGTTGTGTTTTAGCCCCTTAACATATAAAACATCTTTAAATAAAGGAAGGTTGTAAAGTTGAACCGTACCTTTGCCAATAATCTTGTAATTGCTTCCATCACCAAATGTGACTGACCCATCAGTTATATCTTTAAGATCAGTGAATAAAGTTTTGTCTCCTGTCATATGCCTGGAGCATCCACTATCTAGGTACCACTTTGAATGGCTTGTTGCTTTGAAAGCGGTGTGAGCAACCAAGCAGGCACCCTTAGGAACCCATTTTAGAACTATTTTGGGTTTAAGAGTATAGTTGGTCATCTTTTAATTGTAGTTGAAAGAATGACCTAACAAGTTAAATTTCAAGAGCTCCTTGAGTAAATCAATTATCTTTTCAGCTAGTGGGTTTCTTTTTTGATTTTTGAAATTGACATGGCTTCTTTTCGACTTTTGAAAAGTTTTTGTATTTTTAGAAAAACCTCGATAAGTATTTTTCTCTTTTGAGTTTGAGGCATCTCCTTTCACAAATTTGAGAGGAGTATCCTTCTGTTTGGGAGGTATGTTCTTATCATAGCCCAACCCGGATCGATCGCCACATTTTCTTGATCCGAATAATAATTTTTCTAATTTTGGATCACCTTGGGCATATCTCCATGTGTCTTTCAAACTCAGAAGAGAAGATACTTCATTCTTAAGTTTCTCATTTTCAGATTTCAAATCTTCTATCAGGGAGGTTTTGAATTCCAAATCACATTTTGATTTTTCAAGACAATCTAAAATTTGTGCCTTTTTTAAAACAAGAGTCTCGAAACATTCTTTGAGTTTAAAATACTTTTCTTTTTGAAGTTTAAGTTTGATAGCAATTTTACAACTTTCCTTATATAAGGCATTATAAGCATCTTGAAAATCTTCTTCATTTTCATGATCACTATGCATATTTTCTTCACTAGTTGAATCATTGTGATCTGAGAATGTGAACTTGGCTAGAGTCATAAGGGCTTTTACATCATTTCCTGACTCGATTTTAGAATCTTCTGATTCAGAAGAGGCTTCAGAATCGGATGATTTGTCTCATGTAGCCAACATACCCTTCTTCTTGGGTTTATCCTTTTTAGGACATTTGTTTGTTAAATGCCCATATTCTTAGCAGTTGTAACATTGACTATCTTTCAAAGATTTTCAGGTTTGAGACTTTGGTTTAGATCGTTTCTTTTCGTTTATCTTTTGGAAATCAACCATTTTCTTACTTTTGAAAATCTTGTAAAACTTTTTAGCTAAAAGTGTCATATCATCTTCTGAATTTTCTAAATCAGAGTTTTTTTGAGAAATACCTTTAGAAGATGTTAAAGCAATAGATTTACCTTTAGGAGCTTTAAAATTCAATTCATAGGTTTGTAAAGAACCAACTAGTTCTTCTACCCTCATGTTATCCGTATCATGAAGTTCCTGAATCGCGGTTACTTTAGAGTTGAACCGTTCAGGAAGTGAGCGTAGTATCTTTGCACATACTTTACTTTCTGGGATTTTATCACCAAGACCCCACATTGAGTTTACAATGTCATTCAGTCTAGTGTAAAAGTCCATAAACATTTCATTTTTCTCCATATGAATTTCTTCAAATTTAGTTGTGAGGAGTTGGACTTTAGACTTCTTGACAATTGATGTACCCTCGTGTGTCGTTTCTAATATATCCCAGGCTTGCTTTGCAGTAGCACAGGATATGATTCTTTTGAATTCATCTGGTGATAGTGCGCAAGTGATAACATTTAGTGCTTTAGCTTTGGCACTATTCTTACTTTTCTGAAGTGTAGTCCATGAGAAATAAGGAGACACTCTCATTATTTTTGAACCGTCGGTTTCAGTTACTTCAGTGGTAGGGGGTTTCCATTCTGTCATTGTGGCTTGCCACACACTCTCATCCAATGATTTGAGGAAGATCCTTATTATGGCTTTCCAATAGGCATAGTTAGAGCCGTCAAATGGTGGAGGCCAAGTGACTGAAAGGCTATCAAAATTTAACATCATTTTATATAGCTTAAATCATTAGCTTAGGAAATAAATCCAAATAAAAGTAATAAAAACGAGCTACTAGGCTCTGATAGCACTTAGAATGACCAAGCTATATGTCCTAGAGGGGGGGGGGGGGGGGGTGAATAGGACTATGCCAAATTAAAATTAAATAAAGCGAATTAAAATGAAGAAATAGCCTTACAAATTAAATCAATTCACAATGCTGAAATAAAATCAATCCTAATAAATAAGCATTGAGAGGTTGATACAAATTCAATTCTAAGGAAAACCTTACACAATAATCCACAAGGGCTTATGGTAGGACAACCTTATTTCTAGAACGTATTTTGAGTCAAAAACTCAATTTGAAAATAAATAGCAAAGGAATTGCAATCTTAAGAATTGATTATTCTAGGGACAACCATGCACCATAAAAATGGCAGGGCAACCTTACTAGAATAATTACTGAAATTGAAGCACAAATTGATAAAAGTATAGCACGAGATAAAATGCTGAAATAAATCTCAAGATTATTACAACATTCTCCACACTTGCTTGAAATGTAAATAGTTACAGCATTCACATCCACATGTACATTCCACAAAACTGAATGCTGAAAAATAATGAATTAAGCAAGCAATCAATTCACAAGACAAAGAGTTATAGTGGTTCGCCTGTGTGTACACCAACTGTTTTACAACAACCACACAGAATGCTACTCCACTCCTAATATCCACACACAGGGATATTAGCGTTCACTATCAAAATAGGTTTCACAGGTTCACCTAAAACCTTCACAATTGTTTCTTTTAACTTGGGCTTACACAATCCAAAAACACACACTATTCTGAGTTTTCTAGCTCTCCTCAGATAACCAACAAATGGAATTTTTCTGGCGAATTCCAAACAAAAACCAAAAGAATGAAAATTTTACAGAATTGTAAAATACCTGGATTTCTCCTTTGTAGCAGCCCGGAAGAACCAATTGGAATAGATGTTCGGATATGAAAGTTCAATGTCCAATACTCACTTTATAATGGTTCTAAGTTCTAATTGATTTTAAAATTAAAACAGACTGCGCTAGCTCTATTTGATTTCAATTCCCAAAAGAAGAAAAATAATATTTTCTCTTTTTAAATCAGATTGGAATAATGAATCAAATCAAATAGAAAAAAGCTAACAAAAGAAAATATAATTATGCACAATATAGCTTAAGAATAGACACAAACTTATCTCAGAGTGCAGCTTTTAAATCACTTAATTTCTTATGAAAAATTCTAAAATTCGTGTGCTATTTATAGCTACAGAAATTCATCTTCGACTGGTCCTATGGTCACCATGACTAGTCAAAGAATAAATAGATTTTTGAATTTTCGGGCGCGAATGGATAAAACTGTTACACGACCGGTCGTGAGCAGTCCACAACTAGTTGAAGGCCGTCCACGACTGGTCGTGGACCTCACACGACTTGTCGTGTGACCTTTGATTTAGTTGCTGAAGCTGGAATCGTGGTTCCACGACTGGCCGAAGGTCGAATCGTGACCATCCCACTACTAGTCAAGCAGACTCCAGGACTAGTCGTAGCCGAACAGAAAAAATTTGATAATTTGCAACAAAACTTTGACTCGTCTTGGAATTTCTAGGATTGGTCGAACCAGTACCAGGACTAGTCGAACATAGTCCAAGACTAGTCTTAGAACCGACAAAAATTATTTGTAGAAAATATATGAATTATGTATCCAAAATGACCTACATTAAAGGTTAACCTAAGGTCAATCAAACCTTACCAAGGACATTGAACCTTCATTAGCTTAGACGTTGAACTTTACGAAGCTTGAGTTCTTCTTGATGTAGTTCGAACACTTCACAAGCTTTGAAGTCACCATCAGTATGAGTTGTGCTCAGTTCCTTATCTTATGCTAGAGTCTTAATCTTGAATATACGAACTTTGAGACTTGAACATGAACTCTTCATGAATATCATCAAAATTGTAGCTTGAACTAGCTTGAGGAGTTCACCGTCGTGTCTCGAAGTATAGCTGTGATGTCTCGAACATATACAATAAGATACAAGACACATATAGAGGTTTTGACACATAAAATTTGACAACCAAAGAGGATTCATACCATAGTACCTACATAATGGTACAGATTTATGTTGATGATATCATTTATAGATCTACCTGTACTGACATGACTACTGAGTTTGCTGATTTAATGAAGTCACAGTTTGAAATGAGCATGGTTGAGGAAATAAATTATTTCTTAGGGTTGCAAGTAAAGCAACAACCTGATGGAATATTCATTTCTCAATCTACATATGCCTTGAATTTAATAAAATGATTTGGATTTGAGAATGGTAAGAACTTTGATACTCCTATGAGTACTACATTGAAACTCTCAAAATATTCTAAAAGTAAAAATGTTGATCCGAAATTATATCGGAGTATGATTGGTAGCCTATTATATTTAACTGCTAGTAGGCTTAATATCGACTAAGTGTTGGTATTTGTGCCAGATATCAATCTGATCCTAAAGAATCGCATTTGATCGTTGTCAAGCGGATTATTAGATATGTCGCAAGTACTGCGAATCTTGGTCTCTAGTATCTACATGAGACTAGTGTTCAACTAACTGGGTACTTTGATGCTGATTGGGCTGATAATCTAGATGATAGAAAATCAACCAGTGGTGGTTGCTTTTATATCAGAAACTGTTTAGTTTCTTGGTTTAGCAAGAAATAAAGTTTTATATCACTTTCAATAGCTGAAGCTGAATACATCGCAGCTAGTAATGCATGTACGTAGCTTGTTTGGATGAATTGAATGTTAAGTGATTATGGAATTAAACAGGATTCTATGTTATTATATCGTGATAATTCCAGTGCCATAAATATTTTAAAAAATCCTATTCAGCATTCTTGTACTAAGCACATTGACATTAGATTTCATTATATCCATGAATTAGTAGAAGAAAAGGTTATATCTCTGGAATATATACCTACCGAGAATCAACGTGCTGATATTTTCACTAAACCTCACGATAAAAGTAGGTTTAACAAAAAAAAAAATTGATCTTGGCATGTGCATTTTAAGATGATAATTTATGCCTTTTTGTATTATATTGTATATTCTTGCTAGTTTAAACTTTAATTTTTATAATTCATACTGAAAAATTGTATAAAACTTAATGGAATACTACATTTTGGCTGGTACTCGACCGATCGTGAATATACACGACCAGTCGTGGTACGACCGGTCGTGTACATCCATGACCAGTCGTGAATCGCATGGATATCTTTTATTTGGGGAAAATCCATCATCTTCCTCATTTCTATTTCACGCTCTAGGGGGCCGAACTCGACTAGTCGAAGCCAACTTCCAAAATCTTCATGGTTAGTGCTCCATTTTCATTTCTTCTTATAGTTTTGTGTTTAAATTACTTTCATTTCTCTCTTGAAGTGATTTATTTCAAATTTCATTGTGATTTGGGGTTTTTCTTTTAAAAAATCGGATTTGAGAAAACCCACTTCTTAATCGTTTGCAACTCTTTATTTCTTTGAAATCCTTGTTGCAAATGGCTTCTAGGGGAAGAAAAATAACTTCTCATGGTCCATCTTCTTCTAGATCGGCCACTATCTCTAAGCGTCATCTTAGGGCTCCCGAGGATGATCCATCCTTTGTTCGGGACATCCGATTTCGTAATGTTATTTTTGAACATCCTATTGATATTAATCATACTACTCCTTTTGATATCCTTCCTATGCTCCAAGTTATAAGTTGGGATAACTTATTGCATTGGGGTGGGCCTACATACCGGTCCATTGCCCAATCCATGTTTGTTTGTATATGTGATTTCTCACTGAAAAATCTAATGTTTAGGATTGCCATAAGAGGACCATTTAACGTTGATCGTCACTTGATTTTAACTCTTATGGAAATTTTTGTGAATGATGAGGGAGTTCCCATTCATACATTATCTGAAAAACTCTCACAGACTGAAAAACGCATGCTAACTAAGGATTTATGCAATCTGCGTATTCAATGGACACATAAAGGAAATGCGCTCCCCTCAAGATTTTTGTTACCTAAATACAGAGTTCTTCATAGGATCTTTGTGTCAAATTTGTATCCTCGATCGGGTAATAAAACTGAGTTAACGGCATTCATGGTTCGTGTTCTTCATAATATTATCAGAGGTGCTAATATTTTCTTACCATCCTTGATTTGTTACTCTATCATTCAGTTTAGACTCCATCTTGGTCATACTGATATCCCTTTTGGTTATTTGATGACTGTATTGGCTTCGCATATGTTAGTCGATATGCCGGTTGGTGAAGCCCCTATCCATCATCTGATATTTAACAACATTAATATCAATAAGATGAAGCTAGAATTTCTTCCTGGCCAAAGAGATGGCATTGATACGGCTAAAGCTGAACATGAGGAAGAAGCTGGTGATCTTCCTCCTGATGATATTAATATCGATGATATTTTTGCAGAAATTAAATCTGACTCTGCAATGATCCAGATTATGAGCCTTCTATCTTTGATGCTCGACTGAGTGCATTGGAGGAGAAAGTTGAGAATATAAATGTTAGGATGGAAAATATGTCTGTTGCTCATGATCTTTAATTCAAGTATATGCGTAAATATCTTAGGCGCTTGAATAAGGGAATGCATAAACTTGATCCTTTTATCCCTGCTCTTTCATCTGGTTCAGATTAGTTCATTTTCTATTTGCTGATCTGTAATTACTATATTTCTACTATGGTCACTTGACTGGATTTGCTACTTTACCTATTGTTGATTTAGATCAGTTCATACATTATATATGTTGCTTATGCTATGCTCTCAATTCTCGTCTACTATCCTCTTCTTTATCTCCTTGTTTATTACTCCTTACCAATCTATTTTCATGCTTCCTTTGTCATATTGTGACAAAAAGGGAGAGTATGGATATCCATATATTGATTTTCTGATGATATTATGCTGGATAAAATTGCATTGCATTATGTTATGTTTGTCATAAGTTACTTAGGGGGAGTATGTGCAGAGATATACTGTATGAGCATGAGTCTGTATGAGCATGAGTGTATAAGTATGAATTGTATGTTGGTTAAATATTGGTTTGTAGGTACATAAATGTGTGCTAGTTAATATCAACTGGTGCATGATTCTTTAATCAGATATTCGGTGTTATGTATCATATCTTGGGTATGTGTATTGTCACGAATTTGATAAAGAGGGAGATTGTAAGTACTATAGTTTATAGCCCCTTGTTATTATCAAATTTGTGGTGACAAAGACACTACTTTGAAGCTTGTATATGTGATGAACAAAAGAAGCTTTCAAGATCTCATAAGTGTTTAAGTTCAAGAAGCTTTAAAGATCTTAGACGTGTTCAAGTTCAAGAAGCTTTCAAGATCTCAGAAATGTTCAAGTTCAAGTTCAAAGATCTCAGGCTTTGTTATACTCAAAGGTTACTTGTCTTCAAGTTTTAATGTCCTTACTTTCACTATTGAGATAAGACTGACCTTAGGTTGACCTTTAATGTAGGCCATTTTGGATACATAATCCATATGTGTTTTATACATAAATTTGGTCTGTTCTAAGACTAGTCTTGGACCTTGTTTGACTAGTCTTAGCACTAGTTCAACCAGTCCAAGAAATTTCACAACCAGTCCTAAGTTGTTGTGGATTTTCAGAATTTTTTGGTTACTCTACGACTAGTACTGGTGACTGTTCGACTAGTCGTAGGAATAGTGTCGATTGGTTCTTCGACCAGTCGTAGACCTTCAACTCAAAGTCTAACAATGAAATTCATTGGTCTACGATCAGTCGTGTTGAACCTACGACCGGTCGAAGGTGACTTACGACCAGTCGTAGGGTACCCACGTCCAGTCGTGAAACCGTCTTATCTTATCCCGCTCGAAATTTTAAATTTTTGTTGGTTCTAAGACCAGTCGTAGGGGTCTTAAGACCAGTCGAAGACGTGATTTGCTCGCCTATAAATTGAACACGAATTTCAAAGGTTTGATATGTAATATAAGTATATTCAAAGCTCTACTCTGAGATAAGTTAGTGTTCATTTTAAGCTACATTGTGCATAATTTTTATTCTCTTTTGTTAGCTTTCATTATTTGATTTTGTTCCTGAATTCTAATCTAATTTGAAAAGAGGAATTGATGTATGGCTTCTTCTTGGAATTAAAATCAAATAGAGCTACGCCCATAAAATCAATTAGAACTAGAACCATTGTAATGTGAGTTTGGACATTGAACTTGGACATTCAATCATCTACTCTGACTTGGTTCTTCTGGGCTACTACAACGAAGAAGATATTTAGGTATTTTACATCTAATTGTAAATTCCTTTTTGTTTTTGATTTTGTTTGGGATTTGTCAGAAAAATCTCATTGTATTGGTTATCTGAGGAGAGCCAGGAAAACTCAAAAGTGGGGTTTTTTTAATTGTGTAAGCCCACATAGAAAGACACAATTGTAAGGTTTTGGGTGAACCTGTAAAAACTTAATTTGATAGTGAACGCTAATATCCCCTATGTGAGGATATTAGGAGTGGAGTAGCATTCTGTGTAGCTGTTATTTAACAGTTAGTGTACACACAAGCGAACCACTATAATCCCTTGTGTTTCGTGGTTGAATGGTTTATATTTCATATATTTTATTATTCATTTGTGGGATGTATATGTAGATGTGAATGCTATAATCATTTATTTCAAGCATTGTGGGAATGTTGTAATAATTTAGCAATTATTTCTTTCGATTCTTTTTTCATCATTCTTAATTGTTCTAGTAAGGTTGCCCTGCCATTTCTATGGTGCATGGTTGTCCTTACAACAGTATATAATTGATTACAGTTTATTCTTTAGTACAATTTGCATTTAATTTTCTTTTCCTCTTCGATTTGAGTTTTAATATAAAGACCTTTCTAGAAATAAGGTTGTCCTACCATAAACTCTAGTTTTTGGTGTGAGGTTTTCCTTAGAATAACATTTGTATCAACCTCTCAAGATCTGAATTTTGAGGTTGCTTTACATTGTTTACATTCCTGCATTGGGATTGATTTACTTTAAGTATTGGCTATCATATTTGTTTAATTTCCACTATTACAAGTTTTATTTGGCATTGTCCTATTCACCCGCCCTCACCCCCTCTAGGACATATAGCTAGGCCTTTTCATGTGGGACCCACTATAAAGTTTGTTCGCCATCGAAGTTTGTTGTGGTTGTTGTGTGCCTCACTATTATGTTTATAAGCTATCCAAACCATGCAAATTTTATCCGCCATTAGATTAATTGAAAACATGAAGATATCAATTGAGCTGAAATTCCCCTGCACACTTAAACTAATGAACTAGTGATTTTGCGGCCCACTTACCTGTGCGACCTTGTGATCTTGTATGACCCATTCGCTTGTACAAAAATAGTGATTTTTAGCTTCTAATCTTATCTTTGTAAGATATGTAAATGATCGCTTAATCCAGTGTGCGATATAAGTGTTTGGCCCCTTAATCATGTAGACATGTGAAGTATGTATGGTCACCTAATCATATGCAATTGTAGAGTATATGTAGTCGTCTAACCGTATGATTGTGAGATACACACAAGGCCAACCAATTACATGAAATCAGGTGGCATTAGTGACCACCCAATGACATGACCTTGTGCTTATGGCCATAACCATAGTCACCCAAACCATGAACAACCGGGTTGTATGTGCAGTTTCTCTTAGTCATGAGAATTATGATATAGGCTGGATTATACAACTTGATGAAGGAGTGGCCTTCAATTTGGTGTCATGCAACATAAATACAACCTTTACATTATGTTCATAGGTGAGGCAGATGCGGGGACCACTAAACTATATCTAATGTGATGAAAACAAGTTTTTGGCCTCTTGATCATGTGACATCGAATCTGAGTCATTCTCCATGTGAAGTATAGGGCGGTCATAGTTTAAGAGTTAGTGTAACTGGGTATGGTGGTTATGTTTGTGATTGTACCTTGGATGCTTTGAGATGTGGTCATTAGACCATGATACTAATTATATGTTCACTCAACCAAGTGAAATTATGGCATCGACAACCTGACCATGTGAGAGCTTAATAAAGTGGTTTCCCATATATGTATGAGTTATGATAAGTAACTATGTGACCTTAAATCATTTATTAATGGCAAGTAGAGTGACATTTGTGTGGCCACTCAACCATATGGACTTCTGATGATGGAGTGGCCATAAGACCATGTGGGCATATGAGAATTATGTGATTACTTAGACTCATGAACTATGTTGATGGTGTAACCTCTTGGGTATGTGAATTTAGGATGTGTTAGATTGATTATAGATCCTACCTTGATGTCAGCATGGCATATTTCACCATTTATCCATTAGGCTAGCTAATTCTAAAACATGATTTCAAAATGACCTAGATCCAAATCCTAAATAAGTCAGCCGATATGAAATAGTGTTAATTGAATGTATAACTTTCAAGCACTTGTGAACCCATTTGCTTACAGTACCACTTGGAAGTAGGACCCATTATATTGTATGAGACAAACCCGCATTATCCAACTGTGACTAACTCTTATGTGTATATTATATACCCTAACCATTCAACTTAGAGCTCACTGTATCTTATGAGGGTTATGTGTTCCTTTCAAACCATTGTAGAATTTCTATGATAACTATTTGCAAATCTAACCTACTAACAACCCACGTGAAGATGAAGTACACTACATTATATGAGTTTTTCCAGCACCATTCATCACGTGTCTCATTTACTATATGTTATGTCCAAGCCTTTCATCTCATAACCACTTGGTGCATGTACTTTATGTCACCACCACTCATTAACCATAAGGCTCAGTTAGGGTATAACCATGTGGTCCCAATAGAAAAAAATCATATTGGGCCAATGCCACTAATGGAATATCTATTTTGCGAAGGATGTGGTGTAACTCTTATTACAATTAATGCTCGTGATTATGATAGTTATGGATGATATTAGTGATGTTAGTAATTGTGGCTAATAGAAGTATGTGATTTAATACTTGATTAATGTTGTTCCACTCCTTGGCATAATAAATTCATCAACTTAACCATGTTGATATTGATCACACTCATGTACTACGGAATGATGGTATGTGCAGGTGTACTTCAATACATTTGTTTATGTCTAAAATATGTCCTCTTCAGTTTAGTCACATGACTATAGATTGATATAGTTGATAGTGGCACATGATGATTGTATATCATTTTTGGCTTAAAGGTTAAGTAGACCCTAAACTCATGGCATTATATGCATACCATATGCACTTGAACGTATGCCTTATCATAATTGCTTGAATTCATGTATAATCATGACATACATGATGATCGAAATACCACGGTCATGCCGTATAACATGAGTTGGATCTTGACGATGAAATGTACATTTATGATGATGACTTGGGTCATCCCTGAAAATGAATGGGACACCAGAAGTGTGAAAATAGTAGGGGATGATGTGCCTCTTGGGTTAAAAGTCCCTAAACCCCTATGCTAGCTAGGGTTTCCTCACTGTCGGGCCGAGTGGATACATGGGTCATGGATTTAACTCCTACTGAAGAGGTTGGGTTGAGAAGAGGTGGGTCCAACTTGCTTAAGGGCTGAGGTGCAAACAGGGACCGATCTGACTCACCGGTGAGGAGAAGCGCGAATGAAGTCTACTACTGGCATGCCGGGTGGAAGTCCACCTGTGAGACCCGACCCGAGTTCGCATGTGTGCATGTGTGTGAGTATGCATTCCGTCCATCTTGGTCCCGCGGTCCTACCGGTCGAATCCCAGTGACCTGTGACCCTTGGATAGTATTTTCGGTCATCCGTAAGTCCAGTCACGAAGACCTGACTTGGATCGAGTTGAAAAGTATGCCATTGTGACCACATCGTAGCCACGGTTCTAACGCCACGTCTCATGCGTAAATCCGACGTGTCCATCAAAAGATGTAGGCTGAGCAATTTTTTGACCCTTGATCATGGTCATGTGGTCCACCTAGGGATAGTGTGCATGAATTTTTAGGTAAGTTTCATCTCTTAGCACTATTTTCAACACACACTACACACACACACACACTACCTAAGCCCTATTCCTACACCACCTACCTCTAAACACTATCCACAAGCCTAGAAAACCTACCAACCCTATAACTTTGGTTGTATCTCCCTATAGCAATCATCATTCTTCTCTAACCAAGGCAAACATGCCTCCATCTTTCTAGAAATTCATCATTTCTCTCATGCTTCATCTCTCTCCCTTCCCTCTTTTTCTTTTCATTTTCTCTTCTCCCATTGCTAGAAGCTCCAAAACATCCTACCTTGCTAAAAATTCCAGCCACATTTCTTCCCTCTCCTTCCTTATCTAACCCTCAAAAATCAATCCTAACCATTGATCCATCTCCCTTGGAGCTATAGAACCCAAGTATGGAAGAAGAAGGAAAAGCTTTGAGGTGGGTGTATCCTAGGATCTAGGATTTCTATTCTCATGTTCTTAGACCTCTTTTCTTTTTATATGGGATGTTTAGGACCCACCAATCAATGGTGGAGATCCTACATCATCCATTGGTTGTGGCCAAATGGCCTATTTGATGCATGCATGCCTATGCATGGGGTTTTCCCTCTATAGGCCCCCATCATGGAGGATTACTTAGATTCCATGGCATGATAAGTCATCTAGACCTTAGAATCATGGATGGGATGACATCCAAACCATTGATCTTGAATTTAAGACATGCATGTGGTGGATCTTTGTTGTAGCATATGAATAGAAGGAATGTATGGTGTGATTGATGAAGGGGAGGGCCTCAATGTGACGGAGCCCCTCATCTTGTGGCCGATTCTTTATTTTTATTTATGATAGAATTCTGATCTTATATGTGTGGCCCACCTTGTAGGCCAACAAAAATCCAGACCAACCATGGAGCTTGGACGCCCATGGCGGTCCATCCTTAGACATGTAGCCCCAAAATCTACTTAAATGGGGCACATGCAAGGGGTATTTGATGATGGGGAAGGTCTGGACATCTGTGGGGCCCACTGGGGTGGTCCACCATATAAATTCCTGGGGTTAAATCCCATGAAAAATAATGTTTATATTTTAATTCTTTCTATTTCATGTTGCTGCCCAGATTGCTGGAATTATTTCTTTTATGCTGTAATGTATGGGTTGTAGGCATTGTTTATGGCTTCTTTTTCCCTAATTTCTTAGAATTTTCTTTAAGGTGTGGATCCCAACTAAGATTATGTTAAACCTCACCCTCATCCGTCCCTATTTGATCACCCAAAAGGGTGGGCTAAGGAGGGTGGATGGTCCAGATTTTCTGGACTGTCCAGCCACTCTGCTTGCTGAAAAAACATAAATGTCAGCAGGTTTTTGAAATGGTGGGCCACCTTTGTGGACCCCACCTTATTGTATACTTGTACAAGGATATCAGTCTTGTATTTCTCCAAATTTTGGCAGACCTAGGCCCACTCTAATGGGGTACACAAGTCAGGGACAGCAGCATTGCTGCAGCAGAAAAATAAAATCTGGACCTTGCTGTCCATAATTTGTATGAAATAAATAAAATATTCATACTATCTCAAAAATACTAAAATTTTAAAATGATGTGACCCACCCATGGTAGGACCTACCTGAAAAATATTAGGGCTAATGGAACCCATTTGGGCATCCAAACGGGTGGGCCAACATAGTGGACTGCCAGAAAAATTCTGCAATGCAGTCCTGCAGTATAGTTCCATAAAAACAAAGTTTTAAAAAAGTATTTTTCTCAGAAGTTGGGCCATATTTATGGGTCTCATATTTATGTAGGCTTGATGAGGGACCTTGTGTCTAAATTTCATGAATTTAGGAGGCCCAGAACCCACCCATTGGATGACCTAAATTTAGGACAGTTACATTCCAGTAATAGTTCACCCTGGACAGATTATATTCTTAAAATTTATTAAAATACTTTGAGTGTCTAAAAATTGTAAAAATTTATAGATATGTGTTACACTCATGTTAATACCTACTTGAAAAATTTTGGAGCCATTGGATTCCTGTACACACCATGGTGGTGGCTGGACCGGCCCACTAAAATATGATGTCCAAATCAGTCCGAGTTTCAGGATAGATTGTCTTATTTGAATTAATTAAAATATTTTTAGATGTTCAAAAATTATAAAATTTTATGGAGGTGTGAAAAACCCATGGAAGGACCACCTTATAAATTTTTAGGGCCATTGGGCCTCTGTACCGACCGTGGTGTGGCCTGTAATTTGTATCAGTTTTGGGCCAAATACCCTGGCACACCCTTACCTTGAGTTGCTGGGCCTGCATTCTAATGGCATGGCCCACTTGAAGTAAGTGTTGTATAGCTCTCTTTTATCTGGTGGGGCTCACTATGATATATGTGGATCACCATGGGTTAGTAAGCCATCTAAATTAAATAAATTTCTAGACTCCAGAAGGCTCAGGAAATGGGTGGGCTGGAATTCCAGCAAGGGGTCCAAATTTGCTACATAGTTGATTATTTAAGAATTATTGTGGCACACCAGATGTGAGAGAGTGTTGCACACACTCTTTGCTTTCCTTCCTTATACATTTTGGGCTTAATGAGTGCCCCCTTGAGGCCCACCTTTGTGGTGGTTTTGTGGGCTAGCCTTAACCAGAATTTTTAATAGTTTTATAGGCTCAGTGGGCTGGGAGCTTCTTTCTTGAGCCCAAGATTGCGCAAGGGCTGACCTTATTGATTTACGAGCCCTATGGGCTGTCTATAGGCTGATCATGTGTATTAATAGGCCTTGATGCCCTCATGAAGTGTTTAATTATGGGCTGACTTGCAAAGCCCACATAAATGCATATTGTGGAGGGCCTTGTTAAGTCTTTGTCTAATGAGGCAAGGCCCACCCTGTCGGTATAGGTCTCGCGCTTGTGTATTCTTGGACTTATGGGCTGCCCTCAAGTCCACCATAATGTATGAATAGGATGACTTTTGTTTTAGGCCATTTCCTTAAGGCCCATTATGTAATATAGTATATGCATGGCCACCCCTTTTGTGGTAGTGATTAGGCCTTTTGAACTCACTTCTTTTGGATAGGCCCATTGATCATAGGGCTATACTCTCCCATTTATTGTGATGGGCTAAAGGGCAATAATATGCAGGAAGTTGGGCTCTTGGTTGCCCACTAAATTGACCATGTACTTGAGCAAAAAGTGAGGCCCAACTCAATTGTGTTAAATGTAAAACTTACCCATGTAAATGAGTTGCGGGGCTGCCCATGAAGCCCACCACAATATGTGTAATTATGACCTTCGTGGTTGGGCCCAAACCTTACTTATGGGTCCACTATTTGGCCTATAAGTTGGGCTTGGTGTATGGCCCAGTAGGCTATGTAATACATGGGCTTTAGACCTTATATTATACGAGTAGTGGCGGGCTACCTCTTAGAAGCCAGTTGAGGTTGAACGTGCTCCTAAGTGATCCTAAGGTAGGCCCATGGGTTTCTCTATGGATGGTTAAAGGCCCACCATAGACCCTAGGCCATTTGTTTAGGGCTTAATATGTATGTATGTGGAACCTATCTTAACGCATGTTTGGTCTAGGCCATCCAAGCCTTAGATCGCCCGATTATGGATGTACCCTCTGCCTTGGGTTACTGCTGGACTCACAATCCAGTAACAGGCTCACTTGATCTTTTCATGATATATACACACTCTCCATCTGGTGGGGTCCCCAGTGAGTATAGTTGGCCTTCATGAGATTATTTCCATATAGTTGACTAATTTCTAGACCATAGCAGATCCAGGAAGTCAAACAGACCAAAAGTTTATCATAGGGCCTTAAATGTATAATTTTATGGTCAAAAATTTATTAGGCTGTGGGGCCCACCATATTGAGAACTTGTATACGTGTTGCATGCTTATGTTTTCTTATAATCTTTGGGTTTAAATAGTGCATTCTTTTGTGTCACCTTTAGTGATTACATGAGGACTCCATTTTAGATCAAATTTTTGGGGCATCCCATGGGTCCAGAGTGGGCAGGGTCGTCCCAGATTGGCCCAATTGTATATTGGGTCGACTTCCACCATTTTGATGGACTTGTGGGCTAAGACAATGATAGTATTGGGCCCTTGGTTGCCCACTTAAATTGCTAAGATATTGGGCTGATGTAGTTGGGCCCATTTCATCCAAGCTTAAACTTATTTAGTCGTATATTGTGTATGCGGGTTGCCCACCAAGTCTAACTCAATGCATGGATTCTATGGCCATTGGGAATTGAGCCTTGAGCCTTAATTCCCCTCTTGGGACTCATGTTGTTAAAAGTGATATTTTATCTTTTTATGGCCTATTATGAGGAATATATATGTATATGATTGGTTACATTTATTTTTATCTTTAATGTAGGCCTTGGGCCTTCTATCCACATCATTCATGGTTAATATGCCTTTTTGGGGAATGGTGGTTAAATGTCCCCATTATGGACCCCTCTAGGCCTGGTTGTATTTAAGAGTAATTGGATGATCATCTTAGAATCTTGTTAGGCTCATTTATATATCGCTTAGACCCATAGTTTATATACTTAGTCTCGTGGGTTACCCCAGGTAAATGGGCCTCCACTAGAGGTGAGATTCTTTATGGATATTGTCTAAATACCTAGTCTTGATCCCTTCTTGGATAGGAGGATGTACTACTTTGTATATCACCGCATAATGCGTCTAGACTCATTCTCATGGCCCATATACATCATTGTATGCTTGGTTGATACTATGTATGTGTGGTCATATTGTGTCATTGGGCATTGCATGATACTTTCCCCAATGGACGTAGTATCCCCTATTAAGTACGTTGGATGCTTGGGATTGATGCATGGTTGATTGTGTGATTCATGCATCTGGCATTGCATAGCATATGAGCATTATCGCCCTTGCTTCATCAGGGCTGTAGCCTCCACAGATACATCGTGGATGGCCATGTTTGGACACTGAAAATGTTACTTGAGCATACCGGGTGCATAGGATGCCCATGGGTGAAATTCTCAAAACTTCCATGGTACCAAGGATCTGCTCCAGCGCCATGACCGAGTGATATATATGAGCGCACGAGGGCCTTATACCATTGGGCCGCGACTCCCATTGTCATGTAGTCAGTTGGATAGGGATGTGGCCTTACTCACCTGATGTAAGAGGAATTGTTAGGCTGAGTCTGACTAGCTTGTGAATGGGTCCGCTACCTTCAGGCCTTGTTGGTGATTAGCTGTCCATAGGCGGGTAGTGAGGTCTCTTATGCTCATTTGACTGTAAGGGGTCTGTAGACCGGCAGTCATCCAATAGTGTAATGGACCCTGGTGATTTTCTTATGATGGAAATGTACTTGATATGTGGATTGGATATGAGCACTAACATTACTTCGCATCGCATTTGCATCGGCTGTGTAAGCCTCATATTGCATCGCCTTGGCATGGTGCTCAGTACTCATTACATTACATTACGCATTGCACTATATAGCCTTGGTATGGCTTCCTGTATTATCGTACTACCTTGGTATATTTTCTTGTGCTCATGATAGCCTTGGTAAGGCTAGTGGTATTAGTATTAATCGTGACTCCTTTCTGCATTCTCCATCTTCTTCTGAGCACCATTGTCAAACACTTTCACCACCCTCTAAGCTTTCTGTAAGACCCGTATCTTGGTCCGTACCTTTCCGTAGAGTTCCGCGGTCTTACCAGTCGAATTCCGGCGACCTTCGACCCTTAACCGATATCGACACGCTACCCTGATTCATATGCCGACAACCCGAGTTGACTCAGCCCGAGACCAATACCATAGTGACCGCGCCGTCGTTGCGGTTCCGATGCCGCGACTCGCTCGCCGAGGCGATACCCTGGTCAAGAGATATGGGCCAACGTTCGGTGCGAGAAAATGCCACGCGTTGCGAAATCCAAGAGAATCTCTATGATGTGTCACATCAATCACATCAATCCCATCAATCAATCAATCACCCATCAATCCATCACATGTCAAGTACACATCACTTTATTCCATTTTTCCAAGCAACCACAAAAGTCTTCATCACCCATACCTCTCTTACACAAAAAGCCATAAAAGTCTTCATCTCCCATACCTCTCTTACACAAAAGCCTCAAAAGTCAAGTTTTTCTTACACAAACATCACTCACCACATCCATCCATCTCTCTCTCTCTCTCCCTTTACATCACTCTCTCTCTTTCTCTCTTTCTCATTTCAAAAATCCCAAGCAACAAAGAGTCCATACGTATGGAATTTCTCCAAATTCCCAAGCTCCAAGTGGCCCACCTTCCTACCCCATCATCTCCCATCTCAACCCTCCATTCCTCATCTTAACCGTTGAAGTTGAAACTAAGGTGCCAAGGAACCTTTAGGAGAGGGAAGATCAGACGATGGTTGCCTCTATAGGGTAGGTTTACTTGTTTTTATGGTGGACCAAGTGAGGCCCACCGATCAATGGTGTGGATCTCACTTGGGACCCTAAAATGTGGTCGATGGCCCATTTGGATCATCATGAACGTTCCATGATGGGGCCATTCTCCATGGACCCCATCATGATGTTTATTTCATTTAGATAGGTCATCTAGACCGTCCACATCGGTGGGGAATGGATCTCCACCGTTGATTTACATTTTTAACGGTCCCATGTTCAAAGGGATCCGTTTATTGTATGAATCATTGCAAGGGAGGGCCCATAATGTCGGGGTCCCTCCATCACAAGGTGTGTCCCACTCTCCATGTCTCTCTCTCTCTCTTTTATTTCTTTTTATTTTATTTTATTTTATTTTATTTTATTTTGTGTTTATGCAATAGGATTGTGTGGCCCACTTGAATGGATCCCACCTTGATGTATTTATTTTATTCAAGTGCGGCCCACATTAAATGTTAAACCCATGTCACCCATCATGTGGTGGCCCACTCCATCAGGGCCCACCATTTTTTAAAAAAAATGTATAATGAACCGTCCAGCATCTGGGACGCTGAACGTTGTAAAGGAAAAAGAAAAAGGAAGAAAGAAAGGGAAGCTTTTGGGGTGGCCCACTTGCATAGGCCCCACCCTGATGTATTGCTCTAATCCAAGCCGTCCATCCCTTTCACCATCTCATTTTAGGCATTGAGCCAAAAAATGAGATTGAACGGAGCACCTGGTGGGCCATAGCGTCAAAGATCGCACCCTCACCATTCAAACATCATTTTCTTAATTTATTTCATTCCCTTTCATTAAAAAAATTCAAACTCTGGACTCATTTGGACGGCGTCGAGCCACTGATCGCAATGGCCGGGACGGATTCTGGTGCAACGGGCCCCGCGCATGAAAAACCCCAGAAAATTACTTTTTTCCAGATTTTTGCAAAGGGGGTTACCCCCCCTCCCTGACAACGTGCAGCGCTGCACGCTGCTGCGTGCAGCCGTGCAGCGGCGGGCGGACGTCCAGCAGGGGCCCACGGCCCTGCGTGTGGGCCCTACTATAATGTTTATTTATCATCCAACTTGGTCATGAGGTGGGCCACCCCAGTGGCGGGCCCCCCTCCAAAAATGAAATAGATCCAAAACTCAGGTGGCCCACACCAAGTGAAACAGTGTGAATTAAAATTTTCCATTAAAATCTTTTTGGGGCCCACAGACATGTTGGATCAAGCTGAAATTTTTATCTTCCCTTCAACTAGGCCCGAGTGACCTAGTAAGCGGCTTGGATGGCTAATAGACATTTCAGTGGGCCCCACATGGGACCCACAGTGATGTATGCGTTTTATCTCCACCGTCCAATGGATAGTGGAGCTCAGGGTGATGATTGTGGAGCCCTTTGGGCGTGCGTGCGTGCGTGTGAGCGTGTGAGCGTGCGTGCATGCGTGTGAGCATGCATACAGCGTGAGTGTGTGTGTGCGTGTGCGCGTGCAGCGTGAGCGCTTGTAGCGTGTGTGTATATATATATTATACTATATATAATGTTATATTATATTATTTATAATACTATAATATATTATAATATTATATATATATATATATATATATATATATGTAACATTTGTAGATTTCATACATGATGGTGGGTCTTCTTGTGGGCCCCCACCATTGATACAGGTGCTACATCTAATCTAGCCGTCCACTTTAAAGATCATTTTGTGGAATGAGTCAAAGTATGAGACAAATCCACAGTCCTAGTGGACCCCATCTTAGCATGATTTGTAGCTCATCTTAATGTATTTGTGACGCTTATTGGGTCCCACTTTGATGTGGATGTACGGCCCATGGGATTGGACCATTTGATACATCCCAAGGCCCTTAGGTCCAGACCCATTTAATTCATAAAAGAGCCTATGGGCTAGGCCCATTCAAATTTTAAAAGGGCTATGGGCTAGGCCCATTTTATGAAAAGCCTATGGGTAAGGCCCATTTGATTCATATAAGGCCTATGGGCTTAGGCCCATTTGATGTGTTGCAAGTCCATGGGACTAGGCCCATTTGATGTACTTCAAGGCCCTTGAAATTGGACCCATTTGATATATGCAAGGCCTAGGGGTTTAGGCCCATTGAATTCACGTTAGGTCTATGGGTTGAGGCCCACTTGATCTACATGTAAGACCCAATTGGTGTGGCCCATTGGTCATATATTAGACTCATGAGACTAAGCTCATTTGATGTAATCCAAGGCCCACGGGTTTGACCCATTGCAATGCACATAAGACCCATTGGTGTGGCCCATTTATGTAGCCCATCTGATGAATAAAAGCCCATAGGATATGGCTCATTTGATATATATGTAAGGTCCAATGGGGACAACCTACGGTCCATTGCAATGTGTAAATCCATTACAGACTAAGTACGATGTCTACAACGATCGTGCCTTGGGAGCAATGTTGGTTTGACGTCCACATTGCGAGTGTAATGCTGGTTGGATGTCCACATTACGACTCTCCTTAGGGCCCATTGTTAGGCCCGTACCTATTTTTGTATAGGCCGTCCACGTCCATCTGCATTATAAAATAATTCATTTCATTATAACATGTTTAGTATAGTTTTATGACTCATGATCATACGCATCATATGTATGCTTGAAATGAGGATTGACTAATCATAGCATATGCCTTCGGACAGGTTGTTTATGAGCTCCTGGTTAGGCAGTGTTTCCCTACATGAGCGCACGATATGCACATGAATTGTTGCATGATTGGACAGCGTGAATCATGCATTTCGCATTTGTGTGACATGGTTATTGTACGCCCTAGCGATATCGGGGCCGTAGCCTCCACAGACAGGTCGTGGTTGGCAGGATTAGATACCGAAAATCTTATTCTACATGGGGTACTATAGATATCCCTGGGTGAAAGTTCCTAAACCCTTATGGTACCAAGAGGTTTCTCCAACGTCTAGACCGAGTAGGTAGATGAGCGTTGAGTGCCGATTATCAGACGGTTACGCTCTCTACTGTGTCGTGGTCGGTTGGAAGGAGGTACGGCCTTACCCGCTCGAGTGTAGGGGGCAATGCTAGGCTGAGTTTGACCAGCTCGAGGAATGGGTCCGCTATCGACGAGTCGCGCCCGATATTAGCAGATGGATAGTGAGGTCTTTTCCACTTACCTTATTACGCGCGATGTGGCGGCAATCTGGCTTAGAGTGTACTAGACCCCGGTGATATTCCATATTTGAGCTGTACTGATGTGTGGACATAGATGAGGACCTGTATGCTTGAGTTGCATTGCACATAGCATGGCCTTTGGATGGCCGATACCATTCATGTCTTGCATTGTATAGCCTTGGTACGGCTCATGATGTTATGGTTCCATCTGTATATTCCGCATTACTCTGACATTACATGTTCATATTACTACCTTGCGCACACACTTTCACCACCCTCTAAGCTTTCTGTAAGCTTATGCACGACCGTTGCGTGCACGTGATGTTGGATCGCAGCAGCGCTGAGGCAGGAGCACGTTGCAGAGCGTTTGGAGTTTTTGGTTCTTTACCATTGTATTTTCCTTTATGCTCATTGTACTTGTAAAGTTTTTGATCATAGTGGAAATGTAATGGAGTACTTGGTTGTTGTTTGTGGGTTATGCCTTTGGTTATGCTTATTACGAATCAAACTGACATTGAAAATCCTCCTCGTAGTATCCCAGGATCGGAACCTGGCGAATGGGAGCTAGGAGCCGAGAATGGGGTTCTACGGAGGCTGTCGGCGCCGGATTCGGCGATCGAGAATTTTGTGAGCCCGGTTTCTGAGTTTGGGGCGTGACACTTTCTTTAAGCTTATGCATGATTGATGCATTCAGGAGATCGTAAGTTGGTGTCTTATCAGCGGAGCTTGGATAGGTGTGCGAGCCGAGGACCCAGTGTTGTAGATTCTCTTCCTTCTTTCTTCTGTTATCTTATGTATGTCCTTTTGGACTTGATGTAAGCTTGTAAAAGTTTAAATTTATAGTGAATTTTTATGATGTGTGCCTTGTTATTCTCAGATTTTACTTATTGTGATCCTGGGAATGCTCGTATTGGAGATGATTATATTTTTATGAAAATCCTCCTTGTAGGATCTAAGGATCGGAACCTGTCTCAGGAGCCAAGAATGGGGTACTACAGAGGCTGTTGCGGCCAGAACTGGTCATCGGGTTCCTTGTGAGGTCCGGTTACCAAGTCTGGGGCGTGACACCACCATAGGGCGGGTATATGAGGTTGATTACTGGTGTCTGGTGCATCGGTATCGACCACGGTATTTCCCATAATATATAGTTGGTGGAAGTCCACCACAAGGCGGGTATGTGAGGTCGATTACTAGTGTCTGGTGCATAGTATCGACCATAGTACATCCCGAGATATACAGTTATGATATGGCATGACAATATGATAATTATGATATGATTATGGATGCGTGTAATACAGTTATAGTTGTGGTATAGGAGAAATGAGAATATGACTCAGTGATGCTAGTGGCATTGACTCGGAGTATTACTATGATGCATATGTATTACTATGATTCGGCGATCAGGAATTTTGTGAGCCCGGTTTCTGAGTTTGGGGCGTGACAGAAGTTGGTATCAGAGCATAACTTGGGAATAACTGAGAACAACATTACATGTCTGCTATGAGTATAGAATGGCTAAGTTTCGAAGTTTGGATAGCTTCGTGACCTTCCAATACAGACCGTTGACATGTGTACATTCGAGAGTTTTGAAGTTGATAGACGTCTCGCTCTTTCCTATCGGACATGGTGCCTGGGAGAGTTACCCGATCGACTCTCACACCACCACCGGAGGATTCTGCTTCATCGTCGGAGGCTCCAGCTTTACCCCCTGCATCTCCCGTTCCACCCTCAGAGATCCCTACTTCTTTCCCTGAGGATGATATTCCTCCACCTGAGGCCGATGAGGAGCCGACTGTGACTGTTAGTGCCTCTCAGTTAAAGAAGATGTTACAGGCTGTGACAACCGCACTACAAGGACAGGGCAGACGCCCAGCTGTTTCACCAGCTCAGGCAGAGCAGGAGCGCGCGAGCGCCTTACTTCGTGAGTTCAGACGGCTTGATCCCCCACGTTTCCAGGGCGAGCCTGATCCAACTGCAGCAGAGAGATGGCGCTCCGATGTGGAGAAGATTTTTGATACCATGTCATGCACGACAGAGCAGCGCGTCCGGTTAGCAGTATTTCTCTTTCAGGGTGAGGTCGAGCATTGGTAGACATCTGTTACCCGTGTTGCCGGACCTGATTATATCTGGACATCGGAGGACTTTGTGGACCGATTCGAGGAGCAGTACTTCCCCGACCATATCCGTCGTCAGCAAGCTTTAGAATTCGAGACTCTGGTGTAGGGAGACATGACCGTGGCACAGTATGCGGCCCATTTTGTGGCTCTATCAAGATTCGCACCGTACATGGTTGATGAAGAGGGGCAAATGGCCCGCCGTTTCGAGCACGGCTTACGTTACGGCTTTCGAGGTCGTGTTATTGGACATGAGCTCCCTACTTTCCAGGCAGTAGTACGGAGAGCTCAGATTTACGAGACTGAGTGGGCTGATTCTCAGTCTGAGCATGGTCAGAGGAGAGACCGAAAGAGGTAGGCTTCTTCCAGTCCTTCCCAGCAGCGTCGACCACAGTAATAGAGGCGTACAGGTCGCCCAGCCTTCCGAGCACCATCAGCACCAGCAGCACCTCCACCACCACCTCAGAAGCAGTTCACCGGCACTTGCTTCAGGTGTGGTGCGACGGGACACCGTTCATGGGAGTGTCCCAGCCCCCAGCAGCAGCAGAGAGGTCCACAGCAGCAGAGACCTCCACCGCAGCAGCAGAGACCCTCACAGCAGCAGCGATAGCAGCCTCCACCACCGAGGCCACCTCAGCAGCAGCATCAGCATCATTACCAGCCTCAGAGGCCACAGCAGCAGAGGCAGCAGTTTCGACTGCGTCAGCAACCCTATCAGCAGCAACAGCACGCTTAGAGGGGACAGGCACCTCCCCAGCCGGCTCAGGCTAGGTTTTATGCAGCTCAGCAGGACCCTCAGTCTTCTGGAGGAGTTGTTGAGGGTATACTTCCAGTTTCTTCATGCATTACACGAGTGTTGTTTGATTCCGGTGCATCGCACTCCTTTGTGACCGAGAGCTTCTGTCGATCGGCTGGCTTACCGTTGGAGTCTGCTGATGAGGGCCTATCAGTATCGACTCCCTTGGGGAGGACTGCAGCATTGGGATGATTTTGTTCGTCTTGTCCCGTTCTAGTTGGGGATACCTTTCTGCTTGCCGATCTGTTCATTTTTCCGATGTCCGAGTTCGACGTCATCCTGAGCATGGATTGGCTCACTGAGTATTATGCCATTTTGGACTACGCCGCGAGGACCGTCACGTTCTGTATACCCGGCATGCCACAGTTTCAGTTCGTTGCAGAGGCCAGAGGAGAGCGGTTGTCTTGCTTGATGTCATGCACAATAGAGGAGCCTGTTGCCGCCTGCATCGACCATCTGCCCGTGGTTTACGATTTTCCCGATGTGTTCCAGGAGATTCGGGGATTACCGCCTCATCGACTCACCGAGTTTCAGATCGATCTCGTGCCCGGTACCGCGCCTATTTCGAAGGCCCCGTATCGTATGGCACCGTTAGAGTTACGGGAACTGCAGAAGCAGTTGGACGAGTTACGAGAGTTGGGTTTTATCCGTCTGAGCAGTTCACCGTGGGGAGCGCCGGTACTCTTCGTGAAGAAGAAGGATGGCTCGTTGAGGCTCTGCCTTGACTATCGCAAGCTCAACAAAGTCACGATCAAGAACAAGTACCCGCTCCGTAGGATTGATGATTTGTTTGACCAGCTGCAGGGTGCACAGTTCTTTTCGACGATTGACCTGCGTTCCGGTTATCATCAGATTCGGGTCCGAGATGAGGACATTCCGAAGACGGCATTCAGGACGCGTTACGTTCATTTTGAGTTTCAGGTCATGTCCTTCGGACTGACAATGCACCCGCGATCTTCATGCAGCTGATGAACGAGGTCTTCCGCCCATATCTGGATCAGTTTGTTGTAGTCTTCATCGACGACATTCTGATCTACTCGAGGACCCGTGAGGAGCATGAGCAGCGCTTGGAGATTACCTTGCAGACCCTCCGTACACACCAGCTTTATGCGAAGCTGGAGAAGTGTGAGTTCTGGCAGGAGGAGGTGAAGTTCCTCGGTCACGTGGTGACCAGGGAGGGTGTCGCAGTGGACCCCTCGAAGGTCGAGGCAGTGCGTCAGTGGGGCCAGCCCACGACTGCGACAGAGATCCGCAGTTTCCTTGGCTTGGCGGGCTATTATCGACGTTTCATTGAGGGCTTCTCTCGTATTGCAGCCCCGCTGATCAGGTTTCATTGAGGGCTATTATCGACGTTTCATTGAGGGCTTCCACGACTCCATTACATTTCCACTATGATCAAAAACTTTACAAGTACAATGAGCATAAAGGAGCCCATAAACAACCTGCCCGAAGGCATATGCTATGATCAGTCAATCCTCATTTCAAGCATACATATGATGCGTATGCTCATTGTACTTGTAAAGTTTTTGATCATAGTGGAAATGTAATGGAGTACTTGGTTATTGTTTGTGGGTTATGCCTTTGGTTATGCTTATTACGAATCAAACTGACATTGAAAATCCTCCTCGTAGTATCCCAGGATCGGAACCTGGCGAATGGGATCTAGGAGCCGAGAATGGGGTTCTACGGAGGCTGTCGGCGCCGGATTCGATGATCGGGAATTTTGTGAGCCCGATTTCCGAGTTTGGGGCGTGACACTTTCTTTAAGCTTATGCATGATTGATGCATTCAGGAGATCGTAAGTTGGTGTCTTATCAGCGGAGCTTGGATAGGTGTGCGAGCCGAGGACCCAGTGTTGTAGATTCTCTTCCTTCTTTCTTCTGTTATCTTATGTATGTCCTTTTGGACTTGATGTAAACTTGTAAAAGTTTAAATTTATAGTGAATTTTTGTGATGTGTGCCTTATTATTCTCAGATTTTACTTATTGTGATCTTGGGTATGCTCGTATTGGAGATGATTATATTATTATGAAAATCCTCCTTGTAGGATCTAAGGATCGGAACCTGTCTCAGGAACCGAGAATGGGGTACTACAGAGGCTGTTGCGGCCAGAACTGGTCATCGGGTTCCTTGTGAGGTCCGGTTACCGAGTCTGGGGCATGACACCACCATAGGGCGGGTATATGAGGTTGATTACTGGTGTCTGGTGCATCGGTATCGACCACGGTGTTTCCCATAATATATAGTTAGTGAAAGTCCACCACAGGGCGGGTATGTGAGGTCGATTACTAGTGTCTGGTGCATAGTATCGACCATAGTACATCCCGAGATATACAGTTATGATATGGCATGACAATATGATAATTATGATATGATTATGGATGCGTGTAATACAGTTATAGTTGTGGTATAGGAGAAATGAGAATATGACTCAGTGATGCTAGTGGCATTGACTCGGAGTATTACTATGATGCATATGTATTGCATTGGCATTGACATTAACATCACACCTTACATGCTACATGCCTTTCACATATATGATTTCCTTATAGCCTATTTATCTTGCTTGCATGTAGGATACACCGCATACACGTGTGTACTCACTAGGCTTTTTACCTAAGCTTCCTATTTCCCTTTTTTTTCAGGGATGGAGTAGCTTGGAAGACTTAGCTTTCTAGATGTATTACATCTATTTTTCGATTTGGCAATGTTGACGTTATGTACCTTATGTAAAACATTTTACTTATAACCATCAAGATTTATAATAGAGAGTGTTGCTTGGTATTTTGATCATGGATCTTCATGCTCAGGTATTATATATATACAAAAAAAAAATTTAAAAATCTTCCTTGTTGTGCACCGAACTCAAGACTTAGTGTATGGAAGTCGAGTGCCGAATTTGGGGTATCACGGAAGCTGTCCGTTCCCAGGTTTGGGGCGTGACAGCTAATCTTGGGCAGCATATATATTTTTAGATATTTTTTAATATGGCTGGTTATAATTCACTCCTATTTACTGTCATGATTATGTTTTAAGATTCCCTGGTTTATCTAATTTATATATATGGAATGCATGTGATGTTTTGATCATTATTCTATCTGCTTATATCACTACTCTATTTGGTCTGATATTTATACATAGTTTCTGCAAACGATGTCTTATTAATCCACTATTTTGATCATTATAAATCTATCTTTTATATATATATGTTATTTGAATGATGGTTCTCCTAAATTACTTTAACTTCAATTAATATCAACTGTTATACCTTTGCCAATGATTGACAAAAAGGGGGAGAACAAATCAAACGGCCCGACAAAAAATTGTGTGTATCTACTTGTGATTGGTGATGCAGGTGCTAGGGGGAGTAGCTGCACAAGATAGGGGGAGAATAATGTTAGGGGGAGCAACTACTGATCGTGTGTATGGTTTCACTAGGCATTGTAAAATTGTGTTAAATACATGTACACACAATTTAGGATGTGTTTGTCTAGATGTTGTTCTAGGGTGTTTTGGGATTTTTGTCACATAATTGACAAAGGGGAAGATTGAAAGTGTCCGGTTTGTCAATTAGCGTGAGTGTTGAGTCAGCTAGAGAGAGAAGCTCCATAGGAAGATCAATCAACTGTCTGCCTCAACCGGATGTGAGCCTGAACTCAACACAAGTAAATCTAAGCCTCACATCCCATGTCCAAAAACACCAGGTACATAAAACCCTTAAAATTGATTCTAATATCATAGGGTTTTTAGTTTAAAAAAATTTTCAAAATATTAGAAAATCTCTAAGTTTTCTACCTCTGTCGATTTATCGATATACTGATTGATATAATTGAGAAGCGCTGTCGATGTCTTCAATGCTCAATCGATACTATCGATATGAGGATAAAAGATGTCCAGTAAACCACATTTTCTTCTGGATGAAATTATCAATGTATCGGTACCCCTATC